>JALGBA010000309.1:0-600000 GCA_023970755.1 Azemiops feae
TTTTCTTTACACCAGTTCACCAACCCCTCAACCTCCTTGCAGTAAGCTTCCACCTTGTCATCCTGAATAAGGCCCACTACTGTTGTATCATCTGCGAACTCCACAATATGGTTGGTGGCAAACCTAGCACAGCAGTCATGGGTCAACAGGGTGAACAGCAGCGGACTTAAGACGCAGCCCTGAGGAGAACCTGTGCTCAAGAAAATGGTATTTGAGGTATTTGTTCCAACTCGCACATATTGGGGCCTGTTGGTAAGAAAATCCAGAATCCAGTTGCACAAAGGAGTGTTTAAGCCTAAAAAGCCCAGTTTGTCTACTAGATGCTGGGGAATGATTGTGTTAAACGCCGAACTGAAGTCGACAAACAGCAAACGCACATGAGTATTTCTTTCCTCCAAGTGCTTCAGGCTCAGATGGAGAACGGAAGAAATAGCATCCTCCGTAGAGCGATTTGGTCGGTAGGCAAACTGAAGCGGGTCAAATGCTAGCGGGAGGCTAGATACAATAGTGTCTTTTATCAGCTTCTCAAAGCATTTCATGATGGTGGATGTCAGTGCAACCGGACGGTAATCATTGAGGCCTGTGATTGTGGACTGTTTTGGCACTGGCAAGATGATGGCCATCTTAAAACACGATGGGACCACTGCCTGCTGCAATGAGAGGTTAAAAATATCAGTGAGAACACAAGCCAGCTCCTCTGCGCATTCCCTGAGGACACGTCCAGGGATGTTATCTGGGCCTGCTGCTTTCCGAATGTTAACTGTCTGCAGTGTTTTCCGGACAGAGGTGACATCAAAGCTAGGCACTTGCTCATCAGGATGGGGCACAGCTTTCCTAGCATGAGTACTATTTGATGCCTCAAATCTACCAAAGAATGCATTCAGTTTGTTTAGGAAGTCTGTGTCATCCTTACATCTCGATGGAGCCACCTTGTAATCCGTAATGGCCTGGATCCCTTGCCACATTTGCCTGGTGTTTGTTTGGTCCTGAAAAAAGTTCCGAATTTTCTGGCAATGGGCTTGCTTTGCACCATTTACGGCACTTTTCAGATTTGCTCTGGCTGTTCTAAGTGCCAGCATGTCCCCAGATTTAAAAGCCACATTCCGTGCTTTCAGCATCTTGCGGACCTCATAAGTCAGCCACGGTTTTTCATTCGCCCTCACAACAAAGCTTTTCAGGACACAGACATCTTCTATGCACTTTTGGATATATGCAGACACCGTGGTGGCATACTCCTCAACATTTGTATGTTGGTTATCAGTAGCTGCTTCCTTAAACATGCCCCAATCTGTACATTCAAAGCAGTCTTGTAATGCTTCTATAGCTCCCTCTGTCCACATCCTCACCTGCTTTACTGTAGGTTTCACTCTGACTAATAAAGGTTTATATGCTGGAATAAGCAGCACTGAGAGATGGTCAGAGGAGCCCAGGTGAGGGCGGGGGATAGCTTTGAAAGCCTTCTTGATGCTGGAATAAGCAAGATCCAGTGTATTGTCCCCTCTGGTTGCAAAGTCCACATATTGATGGAAATGTGGCAGGGTAGCTTTCAAATCCACTTGGTTAAAGTCTCCCACAGCAATAAATGCACCATCTGGGTGAGTAGTTTGTAAGTCACTGATGGTATGGTGGAGAACCTTCAGGGCCTCTTCTCTGTTTGCATCAGGGGGGATATACACAGCTGTGATAATGGTAACAGAGAATTCTCTGGGCAGATAGAAGGGTCTGCATTTGATGGTCAGAAGCTCCACATCTGGGGAGCACAGACTTGAAACCACCTTGGCATTATTACACCATCTGTCATTTATATAAAAACAGACACCCCCTCCCCTGGATTTGCCACTAAGAGTAGAACTCCTGTCCAACCGAAATGCTGAAAATCCCATCAAGCTAACAGCACTATCTGGAACAGAGGGCTTTAACCAAGTTTCTGTTGCAATAATAACACAGCAATTTCTCACCTCCTGTTTTCTTGTTAAATCCAGCCTTAAGTAATCCATTTTTGGTTCTAAGGAGCGAGCATTTGCAAACAAAATAGATGGAAGAGACACTCTGTAAGGTCTAGCTTTCAGCCTAGATGTTAGGCCTCCACGTTTGCCACGCTTCCTCTTCCGGTCGCACCTCTTCCTTTTCTTCTGGAGATAAACAGCAGCGGAGGGAAACTTCCCAGCTGCAATGGCTGCTTCTCCACTCTGCCCCTGCGGCCCGAAACGCTGCCTTTGCTGCTTTTGCTGCTCAAAACACTGAGCACGATGCTGTTTCCCCCTCCAGCAATTCCTTTTCTTCCTCCCAGCTCCTCCAGATATTTCAGCTGATCTCTCACCCTCCGTGTCAGCTGCCTGCAACTCCGTCCCTGGTTTTCTCTCCGTCTGCAACTCCGTCCCTGGTTTTCTCCTCCTCCTTCGCAGTAATCCGAAGCCATGCAGTCTCTCCTGAACAGTTTTCTCCACCATTCCTTCCACGCTGAATCTCTTCATCTCCAATATGGACTGACGTTCGTATGAAAGTTTAGCAGCCCAACTCAGCTTAGTTGTCCCTATTTCCGATTGTACATTTCCCTCCCTAACCCCCACACCTTTGAGAGCTGAAGCAGCCGCAGCCAAGCAAGGCGCCGCCATCTTAAGTAATCCCAGTAACACTGGGATTTTAGAATACAGTCCACTTTATCTGGTGTACAGAATGTATTAAAAGATACCAAACCTTTTTACTTCTATTTTAGAATAATGCTTTAGGCATTTGACAATTCACAAAGTTTATGACATATAAATAGATACAGGTTTCAATTTTTGCCAAGAACAGCAGGCAGGAACTTTTGATTAAGTTTCAGTACAGGATGCATATGGATCAATTAGATATTAACTCATTTCCTAACAGTCATGATTGACATTTTCATTCCTAGAAGGCTTCCTTTTGCTCTTGCTAAAGATAAAGATCCTATCTTTCTTTGAACCAAGGGAAACTAAGGTTGTGCCAACAAAAATATTAAACAGAAATAACACCTATCATTAAGCCATATTTTTTGTAATCTTTCCTGAAATAGAAATAAGTAGGCTTCGATTAAGTGTACTGGAACTCAATCCAAATTAATCCTGACATGTGAGCTTCTACCTTTAAGATGTTACTCAAGATAAAGTCTCCTTTGAATCAAACACAACTCCCAATAGACACAATCATGAAGCTTTCTTGGCAACAGTATAAAAGAAGCTTGCCATTGCCTCCTAGGAGCACTTTGTTGAAGTTTACCTTACAACCTTAGGCTTCCTTGGTAGTCTCCCATCCAAATAGTAATCAAGCCCAACTCTGCTTGACTTCTGACCCCAGACAAAGTCAGCTAAGTACCTATTTAAAACACACACATATACCCATTCGCCCTAGAAACAGAGGGGATGGCTTTATATCCTGGTACATGAGATTAAACAGTGTTTAAGCAACAAAAATGAAGTTTGTGCCATGGTTAGATGCAAGTGAGAAAGGTCATAGGCTCTCTTGAACCTATGAACCTGCATAGCAAAATAACCAAGTCTAATTAAACACTAAATACAGAATCAGAATTGTCAGAAAAGCTTCTCCGAAGATGAAATCTAAAAAAGAGAAGAGAACACTTGGAAATTGGCAAAATACTGTACCATTAGAATGATAGTAATTACAGCTAAAATATGATAGAGACCTTGGGCCTCTGCCTGGCGATGTGCAGAATCATGGACCTAGGCATATTATAACATCACTTTTGACTTTCTCCTTTTGATTAATTTTTTAAAGTGTATGTTGCCTTCAGGAACTGGGTCAATTCCCTTGTAATCTCAACTCTCAAAATGTGGGATAACATTTGCTGTAGATAAGAAAGCACTGTTAATAGGAGAAGCAGGACAACATGCTAGTCCAGTTTGTGATGGATTGTATTGGAGTTTCAAGTGATTTGAGGCCATATAAAAGTGAGTTTATCTTTCAATGTTAGCTTTTGCACACTTGCCCAATATAGCAATGCCCAGCATACACAACTAATATGGCATAAGTTTCATTGGCCATGACTAGATTATATTATGCTATAATAGTGTGGTCCAACAAGAATTTGAGTCTAAGACAAATATTCAACAGAATGAGTGGGAGGACCTCCAAATTCAGATGAACGGACTTAGTACATTTTGAAAGCAAAGGAATAGTGTTTGGGGCCCATGGCGTAAAGTCTTGGTAGTTGTGCTTTGAAGTCCTTAGCAATCCATTATCTCTATCTTATCTATATGAAGTCTAAGCTAGTAACCTTGTCAAACTCATCTGGACTGAGAACTTAAGAAGAAGAATGCCTGCCTAGGACCTGATATATTGGAAGAAGGTCAGAGTAAACCTGTTCTGCACTATTCACGAGAAAATTGTGTGGTTATATCCATAGAGTCTCCAGAAAATGAACTTGATTCAGGATAATCTTTTTCTTTTCCTTTTTTTTTTTCATCTACAGGAAACTACCAAGAAATGTTGGTCCAAGTGGGCCAATACAAAGACTGCACCCAGCCTTATCTTGCTTCTCAACCAGATGCGAATGAAGCAGTGATATTATGAATTCACATTTTGAGAGAGTTATGGAATGAATATGGGTGAATAAACTGAGATTCAACGTATGGTCAGAAGAAGAAATTTCCTTACCATTTGAAAAATGCTTCTCTCCAGCACTTTTAAGCCTGGAAATAATTAAAGAGATCAAGAATGGGAGACTGAAAATCTAATTTTTCCTTAGCCACAAAGTTGTCTGAGTGTCATTGAGCTAGACATTGTCTTTCCATGAAGATAAAATGGGATTGAACAATCACATCCTTTACTTTAAATATAAAAACATTGAAAATGTAGCTTCTTCTTCTTGTTGTGCCATATCCGTTATCGGACGTTGGCGATCATGTTGGCGATCCTGTTTTTATCAGCAGCCGCACGAAAAAGTGCTGCTGAGTTTTGTCCAAACCAGTCCCTTAGATTTTGAAGCCATGATGTTCTTCTTCTGCCTGGACCTCGTTTGCCTTCAATCTTTCCCTGGAGGATTAAATGGAGTATGCCGTATTTTTCTGGGTGTCGCATCACATGTCCGAAATATTCTAACTTTCGTTTTTTAATTGTTTTGATGATTTCCCTTGGCTTTCCCAGGCGGCTTATCACCTCCTCATTTCTGATCTTGTCAACCCAGCTTATATGTAACAGCCGCCTGTAAATCCACATTTAAAATGCTTCTAGTCTTCAGGTGGCCTTCTGTCAGAGACCAACTCTCTACTTCATAGAGCAGGATAGAAAAAACATAGCATCTGACAAGCCTGATTTTCAGTCTTAGGCTTATGTCGTGACTGCAGAAGACCTTTTTCATTTTGAAGAATGCTGTTCGAGCTTTCTCTATCCTTGTCTTTACTTCAGCGGTCATGTCCCAGCTTTCATGTAAATTAGAACCGAGATGCGTGATCCTTTCAACTTTTTCTAATGGCATTCCTTCTGAATTTATTGGTGGTAAATTAATGGGTTGTTTGCTGACGACCATGATCTTGGTTTTTGAGGTGTTAAGCTTCAAGCCGTATTTTTCAGATATTTCTGTGACTCTGTTGATGAGGAGCTGAAGGTCTTCATGCTTACTGGCAAGCAGAACTGTATCGTCAGCATATCTTAAATTGTTGATCCAATCACCGTTTACTTTTATGCCAGCATCGATGTTCTCCAGTGCCTCATTGAAGATTGACTCAGAGTAGATATTGAAAAACAGTGGAGACAGAATACATCCCTGTCTGACCCCTCTTCTTATTTCTGCATCAGCTGAGTATTTTTGGCCTAGTCTCACATTTGCTACCTGATGCCAATACAGATTCTTTATGATTTGGATGTACTTAAATGAATATTGCATTTGCTCTTATTTTGAACTGGTATAATGCAAGATTGGCAAGAAAATAGTTCTATGGACACTTTGTTCCATTTTTGCATATATAAGTCACCTCGTGGGTGAGATGGATGACAAACAAATTTAATAAATAAAAATAAATAATATACATACACCCACATAGAAAGTTTGTACAAAACTTAGCAAGCTTTGTACAGGTAGTCATTGCTTAATCACTTAGCAGCTGTTTGAAGCTATGGTGGACCCCTCTAAAGCCACTTATGACCTGGTCATGAAGTTATGGCCAATACAGAACCCTCATAGTTGCTTGCCCTTAAGACTGACTATAAGGACACTGCAGCTCCCCCACCTATCTTCCTTCCATCCCCCACCTGATCTCTGCAGGCCTTGGGTCTGCTTACCACTCCACCAGGTCCCACCCCTTCTTCGTCACTTACTTTTTGAAGAACTCCGGCACTCTGGAACTTGGGTTAGAGAACCATAGCAAGCTACCTTGTTGTTGGGTCGGGGGGGAGGGTTGCTCCTTGTACCTCTTCTGATACAATCATTTGAGAACTTATTTAAGAAGTCCAGTGGCATATAAAGAGTTTTGGGAATTCTGAATATTGTTTCTAAATGTAAGATTGCAGGGAACACTGTCTAAAAGCTGTGAATGCACACATTCATGCAGCTAGTTCTCATGCAAAAATAAAATTTGCATGTTCTTCTAAAGATCTTCCATTATAAAGAATCACACTAAAGTGAATATTTCAAATGAGATTAGAACTGAAGTCTATGGAAACAGAATTACTAACTACTGCAAATCAATTTCTATAGCTGCCCAACTTAACTAAGTTACTCTTATGAAACCATGATCAAGCTGCTTATTTGCAAGTAAGATGTTCCTGACTAGTTTTCACAGGCATATGAAGCAACGGAAGGAAGCCAGATAAAAAGCAGAAGATTAACAGAGGGATCATAATGATCCTCAGCGTCTTCCATAATTCTCAAATCTTCTCCAAATGAGGGTTGTATGAACATGCCTTCTTTGTACATCTGGGAAATATCTCTAGCAGTAGAAATCATGCAGGCTTTGTAGTACAATGGAGAAACTGTATAGATTAAGCATGGTTAGCATCTTCAGCTAGTATAGAGAAGCTGTTGGGTGGGATGACTCATCTTCATACCACTTACAGCTTTTTTCTTCTAGTCTGCTTATCTCTAACTGTCTGGAACTACCAAGCCAACGACTCTAAGGAAGTCTGTACTGTAACTTGAAAGCAGTGGGATAAAGTGATGGTCTTTTTAGAATTATCCTGTCTGGTAGCCCCAGTGAATTGTAGGGCACGAAGAATCTGGAACGATCATAACCATGCCTATTTCTAACACTCAATAATAAATATAATGAAAGAAAGGTATGGTATGGTAGAATAATAGTGAGAAAGAGGATAAAAGGAAAAGAGTGCACTCTCAGGAAAATAGCAACATTTTATTCTTGAAATCCAAGTGACTATTCTTTAAAAATCCATTGTTTTCTTCTAGTAAACATAATTAAATTCAGAGGAAATGCTTTCAATCTGATGGTCAGACAGAAACTCAAGTTCACCAATAGGACTGTCATTAGGGTTAATTTAGCAGGTGCCTCATCAGTATGTTGGAAGATATCTTATTTTACTCCTTGAATCTTCATTAGGAATCTGCTATCTGTTTCTAGATTCCAGACCAGAGAAAAAGACCTGGGCTTTTCAGCAATAATAGAGAGAAGGTGAGCTCTGTTCCACGACTCTGGGTTTGGGACAGCTCATTATGTGAACTATTTGTTCAGACCAGCAAGTCGGAACTACTTTTTATCTGCTAATAAGGAATCCTGCTGGCAGAATGAATTTCAGAACACAGCCTAATATCAGGTTAGTTTCCTTCTTTGCTTATATTGTCCTTAACTTCTGAATATTTGAGCCAATTATAAAGAAGAAAAGAATAAAGAGGGTGAGGTTAAAGTTTAGAAATCAAATGGAAACAGGAAAGCTCTAATCAGTGGGGTGCAATATTTGTTTTGCAGCTTCTGCTAGATCTCTTTTGTTTGAGCCAGGAAGGGTTGAATAACCAGCAGCCCTTCTTTATTTTTCAAGGCAGGTATGATCAGTCATCATATGTGGATAACGATATCACTGTCCAGATTTCTAGTTCTATTTATTCAGTGAGTCATGTCATATATAATAAATGTTCTCTCTCTCTCTCTCTCTCCCCCTCTTCTCCCCCCCACACACACTCACACACCCACACACCCACATATATATAAAAAACATAGAAGAGAAGATAACCACTCAGTGTAATAGTACAGATAGTCCTTGTTTAGTGATCACAAGTGGAGTGGCAACTCAGTCATTAAGCAGAGCAGTTGCTAAGTAAAACTGCATTTATGGTTATTATGTTTCTTCAGCTTTCCTTTGCAAATCTGAGAAGGTCGTAATTGCGAGGATTGGTCAAAAAGTTACTTTTTCATCATTTTCATAACTGTGAATGCTCACTAAACAAGGAATACCTGTAGTTCTTGAGATATTGTGAAGTGTACAAAAACAACATCACTATTAAAACCTATATTAACTAAAACATTGTTCCCCAACTTTTCTGGCTTTGCAGATTGGTGAGGAGAGGAAGAGAAGGGATGGTTCCGTGTGAGCGGTGGGCATGCACACCTGATGCTTGCACAAATGAAGCTTTGCATGCACGTGCTCGCCCACTGCTCATGCAAGTGCAGCAGTGCATGCACACTCACCCTCCACTTCTGTGACCTGGTTTTGAACGGGCCACAGCCCGGTACTGGGCCGTGGCCTGGGGGTTGGGGATCCCTGAACTAAAGCCTGTTGTGGACACAGAGGAGAACATATGGAAGATCACAAATTGGAATGTAAGTGGAGTAAAAAGTAAAGGACATGAATTAAATACTGCAATGATTTTTTAAAAATGTTATAGTTTTTGTGTCTGTGAAAATAAAAGAAGGGGGCAGGATTAATTAATTGAAATAAAGGTAGCCTGATCTTAGTGGAGTGAAGTTGATTAATATATGTAGAAAGGGAAGATGTAGGGTTAATTGTAAATGAAGTGGATAAACTATATGTCAGAAAGAATTGGTGCTTTTGGGGTTGTTATGAGTACATATGAAAGTTAGAATTCATAGGTTGGTCATAGTTGTATGTTTAACTCCACTGATGATTATAATAGATGAATTAGGGATAATTGTGAGAGTTCTGAAAGATTGAAATCTGGGGTGTAGGGGGTATATACGGGGTTGGAATTATTCAGCTAGAAGATATAAATGGATAGGTGGGAATGAGAAGAGAGAGTTCAGAAAAAGCATAATGATGTCTAGGAGGACCTTTGGAGAGCTATGTGTTATGCATCTATTGTGCCTGTTCCTGGACTGGCAAGTTCTGCTCACAGTCACTCATGCTTTGGTCACCTCCCAATCAAATTACCGCAAAGCACTCTCCATGGTGCTGCTTTTGAAGAGTATTTGGAAATTTCAGCTGAATGAATGAATGAATGAATGAATGAATTGCTTATGGATTAACTATGCCAACTTAACATGTGAGAGTCTAAGTATTGTGCCTAATCATTGGAAAAATACTGTTAATTTTCCCTTCTGCAAAAGAAATATAGCAAGTGTGAATATAAATACTACAAGGGGTTAGTTAAAATATTCCTGGAAGGTGTTCGGCAGAATTATGATTGAAGATTACAGGAAGTGACAGTGAGTAAATCTAGGAAATAATCTTCAGCAAGTCATAGAGGAATGTATGAATATGAGGAAGAATATGCATTGTATTTTTAAAGAAAGTATATTATAGATTGAATAGAACAGAGTTGTTGATCTTTTCACGAATATAGAAGTGGAGCTTGAGTACAATAACAAGAGTAATATATGATAGAAGCAGGTGTAGGAATAAATGGAACACTTAGCAAATGTTTCAAATAATGTAATTTTGGAAAATGTATAAATGAGTTTTTGTGATAATGTTAAAATGTGTTGGTTTGTGATGTCAGTATATGTGTGCTTTTTTATGCAGATCATGTTGTGTTGTTGGCTAAGGACCAGCATGGTTTGCTGTGAAGGTTAGACAGATTGTATGGGGATGAATCTGAAAACTAGTGTACCAAAGACCAAGATAGCTATGTTTGACAGGGAAAATGAGTGAAATATTGCAATTTCTGTGCAATTGATGAAAAGCTAAAGATTGCAAAATAGATGGAGAAATGTAAAGACATGCAAATGTTGGTAGAAATGTAGTGGATGGTGCGTGGTCTATTGTATGAGTAGGCTTGTATTAGTCTATGCTAGTCAAAATTCAAAAAGAGTCTGGTAGCATCTTTTGAGACTAAAAATGAGTTTCTTGTGGCCTCTTTTGAGGAATGAATATTTGTCAAATGAAAGCAATACAGCTTTATGTAAGAATATGCTTCTGTCCCTGTTGTTATGTTCAAGTGAAAATTGGGTATATCAAGAGAAACCTAAAAATAAGTTGAATGCAATAGGAATGGGGTACATTAGAAGTATTTGGGATAAAATAAGAAATGATAACAAAAAGAATAAATAGTTCCTAAATCAATGTATACTGTTGAATGCAAAAATGAAGGGTAATTTATATAAAAAAAAGTATGTTAAGGTGATTTGGTCATAGAGAATAAAGGAAGATCAAACCACCAAAAAGATATGTGAAAAAAGAATGGACAGGTCAAGAGGCACAGGAAGGCTAAGAAAGTCATAGCTGGATGAAATTGAAAAGATCTCAAAAAGAGAGGTGAGAAGTTTAGATCACTCAAGATGGTTTGTGCATGGTGCATGGTGCAGACATACACATGGTGCAGAGAGCCACAGAGATATCCTTGGATAAACTAGGGAATTCTGGGGACTGAGATCCACCCATCTTGAAGTACAGTAAATTCTGCTCTAGCCTATTTCAGTGAAGTTTGACTCCAGTCAAACTTGTAGAGTTGTTTTCCTGATCTGGTCTACCTTGATAGGCTGACAGATTAATATCAGGGAAGCAAGATTTGCTGGACAGACTAGAAAGATTTTAAGACAATAAAGAATGAGTTGATATCAGCTTGTTATAGATTTGTTTACTTTTCTTTATCTCATCTCATTGCTTTAATTTCTTTAGCTTACTATTTCTTACTCCTTTTCTGCACTTTGCATGCTATTGCTTATCCCAAAATTAATTTAATTGAAATGGAATTTGTGTTTGCACATTCATGCACAGGGATTGGGTGAGCTGGCTCCCTCAAGTGGAGGTCCTGAGCCCTTTCCCTACAATCCCTATCCCCACAATAACTCATAGTTAATCTTCCAGATAAGAGTGTACATAGAGACTTAGACATCATACAAGCAGAAAAAACAAGGACTAATGATATAAAGAAACAGCTCAGATCAATCCATACCTTGTGGGCACTGGATCAACTTTTTCCAGGGGAAAGAGGATTGACACTTTCATCCTGGATTTTTGTGATTAAATTGCTTGTGACTTTGGCCTTAAGCTTCTGAAGATCCATATGGAAAAAGATTTGCTTATCCATGACTTAATGTTGAAAGAGCAGATGGTGCTGATGCATATAACTGAAACCTAGTTGTATGAAAATGGGATTGTTGCCCTATCAGAGATCTTTACTCCTGGGTTTCGAATCCTTTATCAGCCTAAATATCAAGGCTGCGGAGGCAGTTTACACGAGCACTGAAGAAAATATACAGCAGCCATATGAAAATATCAGGTGGGGTGCAGAAGAAGCTGAAGATTCTCCAACCTTGACTCTCTTTGGTGCAAAAGGAAGGGAGAGAATGAATTTCTACCAGGCTTTCAAGATTCTGTTACTATATCCTATATGGTTATATTCAAGTTATTATACTCCTATAACCATAGAGTTTCAGTAGTTCTTATGGTATCTGTTTCCTGACCTGGCTTATCTCAAAGTGTTGAGTGGTGGGGTAATGTTAATTATAAAGGCACCTTGCTTGTGATCAAGGGGCTCTCAATATAGTGGGATGTGAATATTTCCCTCTTCATAGGGAGAAGTTAGGGATTTACTGATGTACCAGTCACTTCCTAACTTCCTCATGAAGCCTTCCTAGACTCAGTCATATGACAATTATCTTCCCTTTTCTGAACTTACAAGGTCACAAAAGAGAGACATCTTCATTCATATTGTATAGTACTACATGTTCTCAAGAGAAAAGAGTGATCAGTCAGTAGTAGGACAGAAACAAGAGAGTCCTACTAAGTGCATCTTAATCAAGCTCATCCCATCCCATATTTTTGAGTAGAAATCTATTCATTCATTTACTCAGGTGATACAGTAACTGTGTTAAAAGATATCACATAGGGAATTCTAACATACCATCTGGCTGTGTTAACAGCTCAGTTGAATATGGTAGAATTATTTTTTTTCCTTTTTCAGAGCATGCAGAAAACCCAGCTTCAAATGAACAAATCAAGTATCCAGAAGTAGGTCAGCTTTATCAGGGAGGCTTTATCAGAATAATTTTATTCCCTCCCTTCTACATTTTGCTCTCTCTCTGCAGACTCTGCTCACATGCTTATATTTAAGCACACACTGTTGTGTGTACAATGGTTTTACTCCACTTACTTCAAATGAATTTCTATTCTCTCACCCTGATGTATATAAGATTATTGTAAATTCTAAGTGCCATAAGAAAACTAAAGAGTACCAAAGGCCCCTTTGCTGTACTGTCTCCATCACGGTGGCTTGATCCTTGCTGTATGTTGTATCAACTCTTTCTCTGAGAGAGTAGCTGTGCCAGTGTTGCTCATGAAATTTATGAAGGGATTTGGGCACAGCTGGAAGGTTGTATGCTGAGTTTGATCTGAACAGAGGGAGAGGCTAAGGAGAATCTCCTCCAGACCAGGGAAATGAATAATTTAAGAGCAGCAGTTTTTAGACTTTTTAACCCTAGTGTCTTAAATGCAGCAAAATACAATCCATATGAGCTGGTTTCTACTTTTAGCCACTCAGGCAAGTTAGAATGGATGACAAAAACTAGGGAGAAGGGAAATGGGAGGAGGAATATATAATTGAAGTGAAAAGATTTTGTGTTTTATTTTTAATGTGCTTTAGAAAGATGCTGAATCTTGATGAGAACATGCTATGGTCTATAAAGTGCTGTTCACTTAACATACTAACGATAGCCACCTCCATGGCTCCTTACATCCAACTCCAAAGCTGAATCAGTACTCTGAAATATTGTCTAAATCTGATAGTAAGCCAGATGAAGCAGAACAAACTGATATTAAATCCAGACAAGATGAAGCCATTGTTGGGAAACAAGAAATCTGGCTTAGGCATTGAAGGTCAGCCAGCTATAGATTAGGTTTTATTCTCTGAAAAAATAATTTTGTAGTGTGTGATTACTCCTTGATCCTTACTAATCACTAGGTTCACAGATTGTGGCTCTGCTGTTTTGCACAATTATGTGACATGCACCCTTCCTAAACCAATGGTTTTTGGTGACATTGATTCATTTCTTGGTATAACATTCCCTTTGACTACTGAAATGTGTTCCACGTGTTAGGTTTCTCTTGAAATGTGTCCAAAAATTGCAGTTAGTGCAAATGCAGCCACTAAGTTGCTAATCAGTGCATAATAGAGTCATCTTTTGGTGCTATGAATCAGTACATAGAGTTATTCTTTTGGTGCCTGCACTGTCTACAGCTGCCAAAAAAAGCCAACACAGTTCTAGGCTGCATTAACAGAGGGATAGAATCAAGATCATGTGAAGTGTTAATACCATTTTATAACAGCTTGGTAAGACCACACTTGGAATATTGCATCCAGGTTTGGCTGCCACAATGTAAAAAAGATGTTGAGACTCTAGAAAGAGTACAGAGAAGAGCAACAAAGATGATTGGGGAATGGAAGCCAAAACATATAAAGAACGGTTGCTGGAATTGGGTGTGTCTAGTTTAATGAAAAGAACGACTAGGGCTGACATAATAGCTGTATTCCAATACCTCAAGGGTTGCCACAAAGAAGAGGGAGTTAAACTATTCTCCAAAGCACCCGAAGCAGGACAAGAAGCAATGGATGGAAACTAATCAAGGTGAGAAGCAACCTAGAACTAAGGAGAAATTTCCTGACAGTTAGAACAATTAATCAGTTGCCTCCAGAAGTTGTGAATGCTCCAACACTGGAAGTTTTAAAGAAGAGATTGGACAACCATTTGCCTGAAATGGTATAGGGTTTCCTGCCTGAGCAGGGGGTTGGACGAGAAGACATCCAAGGTCCTTCTTACTCTTTTATTCTGTTATTTATCATCTATCAATCATTTCAATAGCATTGTATCTCAACTACAATGGCTTATATACACAAGTGCTAATGTTAACCTTTGAAGCCCTAAATGGAGAAGTGATTGATTACCTAAAGGACCACTTTCTCATTCCAAACCAATCTGGCTATTAAGAATTGCCTGAGTCTGAGCAGTGTGTGTGTATGTGTGTGTGTGTGTGAAACAGTAATCAATCACATTATCAAAAATTACCAATATATATAAAATAATAACTGCAATCAGTAATTTATAAAATAAACTTATAGTTGCCTCAAAATGCATTATTTTCCCATGTTGCATTTAGAAAATGTATAAATATGTACTGTATCTCTTTCACCAGCCTTTTTATTAACTCATTTTAATAGATATCAATTTTAATTTTAATTAATGTTTTTAACTTTTTATGTTCCTTGTTTTTAAAATTTTTGTTAGCTGCCTACTCACTCGAGTAGGAGGCAGATTGTAAATCTAATAAAATAATAACTTGGCTTTTTAGAATTATAATATAATCCTTCATTAAATTTTGAGAACAGAAAAAATGCAAGTCAAGTAAAATGTAGCAATTTGAAAGACAACGGTATTTATTTTTATACCTTAAAATAAAGCTATCTAGCAATATGACCTCCAAGGTCCCTTCCAACTTTATTATTATTATTATTATTATTATTAATTAGTTAATGGAGAACAACTGCAAGTTGGAGAGCAGTAACTAATTGGGTTCCATAGTAATCTATCTTGGGGGCAGTATTGCTGAACCTCTTTGTTAAGGAAATGGATGATGAGATTGACTATTTCATCAAATCTGCAGGTGACATAACAACAGAATGGGATTGCAGTCTAGTTTGGATTTGGCTAAAAGAAACAGTCAATCAATCCAAGTTTCTTCTTCAACGTGTCCACTTTGTCTCTCATAGGTGACTATGGGGTTTTTAAAAAGTGATAGGTCACAGATCTGTTCCATATTCTATGCTGTTTACCACATCGTCTTGGTAGATCTGTCTTCAGGGTTGGTTTCTCATCCCCAGATTAAGACAGCGATCTAGAGAATCAACAACACAAATTGTTGTTGAGCACATTTTTACTTCTTTTGCAAGGTTGTTTGTTGGGCCTTCAGAGAAGTCCAGAGCTATTATGAAATGTCCCAGGAGCATGGTGGGATGTGGACCTGATTTTAACAGCAGCTCTCTTGTTTTAGAGTAGCTCCCAATAACAATCAATTATCAGCTGCCAATGGGATAAACATTCTACTACAGGTAGTCCTCAACTTATGACCACAATTGAGCCCAAATATTATGTTGCTAAACGAGATATTAGTTAAGTGAGTTTTGCCCCAATTTACAACCTTTCTTTTTTAAAAAAAAACAAGTTTTATTGATTTTTTTTGTTTTACAACCAAGTGCTTGAGACTCATCGTGGAGATAGGGCATTCCATGAAACAAAGTAGAAAATATAATCATACATAAACAATTTAAATTACTTCTTTAAAGGTTCCCTCTCTATTTTATCAATCAAGAAAAGAAAGGAAAAAAAACAAAAAACCCAGAAACTATCAATAATATTTCCACCCGTTTTCAGGCTTAACTAACTTACAATTAACATATTCCAATTTGGCCTTATATAAACATGTAGTATACAATTCGGGTACCCATATAATATAAATTGTTTTTAAGATATACATATTATTCCAATTATTCAATTTATACTTCTCTGTTAAATTCTATCTCTTATTCTATTCTATTTCACATACATATTTTATAGATAAACATGACTTTAAGTATTTTAAAACCATTTTACATTTTAGCCTAAAGTAATAAAACAATAATTATTTCTAAAATAGACTTATAATATACCTATTATATATATGTGTGTATTTTAATATTTCTCAACTATATTCTATTTCCTGTATTCTATCAAATATTTTTATAAATCATAGTTAAATGTTTCACCAATCTCAATCCAACTCCTAATTTTAGATTTTCCAATTTTCCATCTTGCCATTCCAGACCATAATCAAATCAATAATTTACATCAATATTAACTCAGATCAAAGTCTTAAACCTTAGAAATCTCAAACATATTAGCTCAGTCAAAGTCTCTAAAAACCATTTTTACCCGTCAGATAAAATTTTAACTCTCACTTTTAAACCTAATTCTAGCTTTCTTTTTGTGCCAAGCAGGTTTCCACAATAGGGCCTCTAGTTCCTCCCATAGTATTTGGCAATACACATTTTTCCATAATTGAGTCCAATCGTAGTCTTCTTCTCTTTTTTCCAATGTTGTCTGCACTATGTAATCAGTCTTAATCAGTATGGTGATTATTTGTTGCTTGTTCATATTGTCAGCATTTTTGATGTCTCTTATTTGAAAGTCTATTCCTGTTGCTTTTAGAATTATAGAAGTTTTAGTTGAATTCTGCCTTTGGTCATCCAAAGTCTCCGTCATTTGCATATAAGATGTAGCCTCTTCCTCTTCAATAGATTGTAAATATGTTTCCTCCATATCGTTAAGTTGTAGATCTGGTTGTGTGTCATGTCCAGTAAGTTGAAATTCAGTTTTTAACTCTGGAACATCCCTTTTCCGGAGCATTCTAAAATGTTCTTTTAATTCCTCTTTCGTTTCCAAGATTTTTTCTAGTATAAGTCCATAGTTAAGCTGTGAGTGGGATTCCATTCTTCGTTTTTTTTAGTGAAATTTCAGCTTAAAAGCTGAATTGCAATATTATAAAATATAAGATCCAAACAGAAATAGGAAAAAACAAATACAAAAATAAAAACAGCAAAAGTCCCAATCAATGTTATGAATATCTAATTTATAATCCAAGGAAATAATAGAAGAGGGTGTCTCAATTATTATATTGTAATCCTAAAGCGAAAAAATCCATTTTTCAGGAAAGTATATTTTGTGTTATAAAATCAAAAACAACAGGTAAAAACTTAAGCAAGTTCCAAAAGAGATACAAGTGTCTGGGCGTCACGCCAACTGCAGGGAGTAAAAGTTCAAAATGGTTACAATGTTACAATAGCGCTGTCTGGGCTTCACGCCAAGTTCAGAGTTACATTGTAACCATACAATCCACAAACCTTTCTTGACATAGTTGTTAAGTGAATCACTGTGTCATGGTTCTGATAGATGAGACCAGTAAAAACAGAACTCCAAGGCAAGAGGTTTCGTTAAAGAATATATTTATTGGCCACAAAGTATTGGCATGATCAAAAGTGAAAGCAAGACTGAAGTTCCCTCCCAAAGGTTATAATGTTACAAAGTTGAATGTATCATTAATCACATTCCCCAATAAACTACTTTGGCAGGCTTTCTAACGGAAGGGTCAGCTCGCCAAAACCTAGGCAGCAATGACCTTGGTTCCCACAGGACAATTTATTGTTTTGTCTAACCTTAAAAGTACACATCCCCCCCTCCCAATACTGTGGCAACTGAAAACGAAGTGGAAATGGCTTCAGTCAAATTTGTTACAGTGTTAACACTCTGCAGTTATTAAATGAGTAACTTGTTGTTAAGTGAATCAGGCTTCCCCATTGACTTTGCTTGTCATAACGTTGCAAAAGGAGATCACATAATCCTGGGACATTGCAACCATCATAAATATGAGTCAGTTGCAACTGTCTGAATTTTATTTGTAACATTTTATTAGATTATAGAATAAAATACAAAAATACAAAAGCAAATACTAGGACACAGTGGGGAGGAAAAAGGGAAAGAAAAGTGAGGGGGAGAAGGAAAAAGAAAAGAAAAGAAAAAAAGCATTGACTTCCGACTTCCTCTGTTGCAGTAGAATAAAGCATTAACATTGAACCTTGACTTTTTACTTTTCCATAATAATATAAACTAGCCATTTCTATAACAACAAATCAATCTAATCGAGTCAAGGAGGGAGATGATGGCTTATGCAGCAGCAGGCAGCAGCAGGCAAGTAGGCTCTCTGCTTTTAACCTAGATTAAACCAATTTACTGTTTTAAATTTTTAAATTTTTAATTTTTTTTTAATTTTTAAATCTTTTACATTTTTTGAAACTCTATGCAGGGTGGCCACTAATCCACTTAATCCATTCTCAGCTATATTTCAGCTACTGGTTAGCTATATTTTAGCTGTATTTTTGATATCCCGAGCTGGGCCTCAGCTTTGGGAATGCCTTGCTGCTGCTTTTTTGTTGTTGTTGTTGCTATATAGGTTTTTCTGCTTTGTCAGGAAACCTAGTATTGTCTAGTTTTGAGTGATTTTTATTTGATCCATTTATTTATCTACTACTTTTTACCACTTTTTCTTTTATTATTTTCTTTTTACTATTTTACTATTTTGTGATTTTTATTCACTCCCTACTCCCTGGTTTGCCGGGAGGGTAGGATTCTTGCCTTACTTGTGAGGAGGGATTTGCTTTTTCTTGATTCTTGGCCCTTGGGGTTTTTTTGGGATCCAGGACTTGCCTTGGGGGTTAGTCTCTCGTTATATTACAACGCTCCCCCTCTATTGTGTTATTTAACACAATGAAGTCAAAGAAAAGGTGCAGATCCCTTACTGACCTGGTTCCTCAACCTTCTTTGAAGCAATCCAAGATGGAAGACTTTGTTTCGGCTCGGCCTCTTTGTTTGGAAACTCCAGTTCCTTTCTCTCTGGCTGCTGCTGGTCATGGCGATCCTTTGGTGGTTGAGGATGTCGCCCCTCGAGTTGAGAACAAAGGCTCCTCTAAAGCTATGGTCCCCAATCGAACTTTAAACGAGCCCACCCTTACTGAACTTCTGGCTCAGCAATGTTTTTTGGTTGCAGATACAACAGCGAGCATACAGCTCCAGCTTGACAAAATAATAAGTACCCTAAATTATTTAGTTTCTTGGGTTGCCAGTGGTAATGTTGGGCCGGCCGCTCGGCAGCCCGATGTGGTAGCAGGGCCTCCCTTGCCGAGCCTCAGCAAAAGATCTGCTCAACATAACCCTACCAACAGTTCGAACTCTATTTCCCTAGATGCAAACAGTCACCTGGTTTTACAGCCAAAACAGGTGGCCCTAAATATCAATCCTATTAACGGCTACTTGCCGTGCTGGGGCTCAATACGGCTGGCAAGGGGTCATATACTACAGCTATTGGGGGTGGAAGCTGATGATTTGAAGGAGGTCGAATCTTTATCCTCCTCTATATACTGCACTCGAGTGTTACTTAGTTTTGACAATTCCAACACCCCCAAACTATTTTTCAGGAGAAGATCTTTACTAAGGTCTTTCGGCATTCTGCCAAGAAGAGTCTTCAAAGATATGTCGACTAAGCCTCTTTTAAGTAATTGATCATCTGTGAGTGTTAGGAGATTTACTGTCCCTAAAAGATCTTCAGTAGCACATGTTAAAGTCCCAACCCTGAATGTCATCTCTGATGTTAGTCCATCTACTAAATATACATCTATGCTCGTAAAATCTCCTGATGGCGCCCTCTCTGATGGGGTTTTGACTGATCCTTCTACTGTCAATCAAACCAACCCCCCTCAGCGAGTAACATCTCATCAGGAACCTTGCCTTGACTTAATCAGCCGGGAAGAAATGGCCTTAAAGGAAGTGACATTAGCCCAGGGTATACAAGGCCTCTTAGCGAATAAGCCCCAGGCCAGTGACTCTGGGATTCCATCTATCCATGTGACTGACTTATCTCAAGACAATTTCTGGAACCAGGAGGAGATACAGCTCTTCGACTCCTTTCGTGCGCTCCCATATTCAGAAAGGGCCCAAATTATTAAGCGTCTGGTTGCAGTTAAAGCCAAGCTTTGGAGTCTCTTACTACCTGACAGGGCTTTTCCTGGATTTCAGGGAGCCCATACCGATTCATCAGTGGAAGTTCCCCTGGCCCTTTCTCCAGGATGTCTTACTCGTCAATATGAAGATCTTGGGCTCCCTCAGACCCCGTCTGCTGATGCCACTGAATGCTTGCCAGCTAATGCTAATGCTACAAGTACGAACTGGAGTGCATTTAGAGTTCTACAGCCCCATGAACAAGGTTCGCCTCCCTTCCCCTCTTCCTTGCCTTTATCTCCCATGAGGGTGACACTGCCTTCTAATAACGGGTGTATCTTTTCGGACCAGAAGGGCTCCCTTGAAAAAATTAATTGTATAGAATGACTATCAAACTTGGTAACCCCCCTCTGTACTCTTAAATGTCTTTCGTGGAATATAGCAGGTTGGGGGAGAAGGTGTGGTACTGTAGAATTTACCAACTACATTCAGGCATTTGATGTGGTTTTGCTTCAGGAGACTTGGGCATGTGATAAGATATCCCTTACAGGGTTTACGGCCATTTCCCTGGCCGCCATCAAACAATCGGCGAAGGGAAGACCCAAGGGTGGCTTGGCTTGTTTGGTCTCTACCTCTTTAAAGGTGGAGACAGTGGAGCTGTCCCCCTGTGGCTCTTTAGCCATGGCGCTCCTAATTAAGAGAGGACGCAGCAAATAGTTAGTGTTTAATGTCCACCTTCCTCCGATGGTGAGGCAAGCCGATATTAAGGCTCAATGGGATGAATTGGAGAACTATATTACTTGTATTGAAACTAAATTTTCAGGGCTATACATCTTTATAGGGGGCGATTTTAATGCCTGACTGGGAGTACATGTTCCTCCATCGATTGAGGCACTTTACTCCCAAGAAATCCTTCAGGCAATAGGTCATCAGATTTCAGCTAGACATTCTAAGGATGAACTAACAAATTTTGCTGGCATTCAGTTAGCACTTTTAGCATCCCAACATGACAAGAAAATCCTTAACGGGAGTACCCCAGGCGATCTAGTTGGTGAGTTTACTTTTAGTTCCTCACGTGGGAGTAGCACTATTGATTTTGTGCTGGTTTCTCAGTTACTAAGAAAGGCAGTCCATGCTTTCTATGTGGACTGCCGTACGGAGAGCGATCATTACCCCCTGGTTACAATTATTGGGCTTTCCTCAAATATACACTTATCTAAAGGTCCCCAGATATTGGATCCCTGTGCGGCCTTCTATATAAAGAGGATCAAATGGTCTTCTAATACCGAAAGAAAGTTCCACTCCTTTTTGTTATCTCCGGAATGTCTCAGCCTTTATAATCAGGTTCTAACAAGTAGTGGCTCAGAGACAATCTTGGCCTTTGAATCACTAATTAATAGTGTTCAAAGGAAGCTAGGAGCAGATTGTAGGCCAAAGGGTCCATATCACGTAAGAAGCAATCCCTGGTTTGATAAAGAATGTCTGATGCTTAGGAACCAGATTAACCGGGCTTACTTGCTTTACCGTAACCGAGGGGACAAACGCCCACCAGAGGACTATTACCGCCTGAAGCGGGAGTATAAAGGGCTAATTGTTAAGAAAAAGAGGGCTAAAGAGAGAGAGAAGTGGGATTTATTTCTCTTCTCTGTCCAGCAGAAGAATACCCGACTATTTTGGCAAATTGTTACCAGCTCTCTCCCTGGTCACCAAGAACTCCCTCTCTGCTGTATTTCTAACAGAGATTGGGAAAACCATTTTTTGTCAATTTTTCAGGCCTCAATAACTTCAACCAAGCTTGGATCACAACTGCCTCTTGCAATTCCTATATGGCAACCCGTGACTCATGCTGAAATTGCTGAGCTTATCTCAGAACTTAAGTCAGGTAAAGCCCCTGGCCCCGATGCTATACCCCCCATTCTGCTAAAATCTAATCCCGAGTGGTGGATTCCTCTTCTGGCAACACTTTTCACTCATATCAATTCCTCCGGTAGGATTCCTATCTCTTGGAGTCTAGCAATTATTATTCCAGTTTTCAAACGAGGAAACAGGAACAACCCTACCGATTATCGCCCTATAAGCCTGCTTTCCATCATTGGAAAATTGTATGCTAAATATCTTCAACGTAGACTCCTCATTTGGGTTGAGGAGTCTAACATCATTGGTGCAGAGCAGATTGGGTTTAAAGCGGGCTGTGCCACATTGGACCACTGTTTTGTTCTAGCACACCTGGTTGACAAATACGCTATTATACCAGGTGGCAAACTTTTTACTGCTTTTATTGATTTAAAGGCAGCGTTTGATTCAGTCCCTAGGGAACTGTTATGGTCAAAATTGCATAAAAGTTCTATTGACAGACGTCTTCTGTTCCTAATCAGATCTTTGTACAATCAGACCTCTAGTCAGGTTAGGTGCGGCTTGCAGGGAGAACTTTCAAATCTTATCCCGATTGAGAGCGGAGTTAGGCAGGGTTGTGTCCTGGCCCCTCTTCTGTTTAATTTATTTTTATCCGACCTGACCTTTTACATTGAACGCATTGAGTCCCATGCCCCAAAGTTGTTAAATACGAAGATTCCGCTTCTTCTTTATGCTGATGATGCGGTCCTTCTTTCACAATCAAGGCTCGGTTTAAAAAGATTACTTTCTGCATTTGGGTCCTACTGTGCTGAGAACCATTTGTCTATTAATTATGACAAATCCAAAGTATTGGTGTTCTCCAGAGCCCAGAAATCATACAACTGGGCTATTAATGGTAATGTTGTTAGGCAGGTTTTCCATTTCAAGTATTTAGGTATTCAATTTCAGAATACTGGTGCTTGGACTAAACATCGAATCCAGGTGCTGAATTCGGCCTCCTGTAGCCATCAGCAGATTATAAGATTCTTTTTTATCCAAGGAGGCCAGTTTATTCCTTCTGCCCTGTGTATATATAAAGCCAAAACTCTGGCCCAAACTCTTTATGGAATTCCCATATGGGTACGAGGCTTTAAAGATTGTATTGAAAGAACCCAGGCTGTTTTTTTTAGGAAACTTCTGGGCCTTCCTCCCTGTGTTGGATTTGCTTCGATCTACCTGGAACTGGGCATTCGTTCAGTCGAATGCATGGCGTGGATTAACACCTTTAAATGGTGGTTTCGGGTGCTCTTTTCGGCAGTCCCTGGTAGCTACCTCTCCCTGGTGTTTGCTGACTCTCATACCTCTCGTTGGGAGAGGGAGCTAACGAAGAAACTCCACTTGCTAGGTTTTACGGGGGATGCTCTGGGAGATTATGGTCTCAAGGATGCCCAGTTTAGGGTAGTCCAACGGCTTGTGGACATAGATTTGCAATATCTAAGAGCCAGAGCCAACAAAACCTGCTCCCCTTTGATCTTTAGCCATTCTAATAATTACGGTTTGAGGATGGCTTCATATTTCTATACTCTAACCATCCCCAAGTATAGAAGAGTTTTTTCCCTGGCCCGTTTCAATGTCTTGCCCTCAGCACTACTCGATGGGCGATTTAAGAGGCTCCTGTTTAGTGAGCGACTATGCCCCTGTGATAGGGCCGAAGTTGAAACTGTGGAGCATGTCTTATCATACTGCCCTATGTATAACACAGCCAGAATTAAATTATTCTCTCTCCTTGGAATTGATCCCTCTGGTTCTAATGTTAGTAATCTGGTTTTATATTGCCTAGGGGATGGCTCCTCCTATATTACTTCTCAGGTTTCCAAATTTCTTTTAAGAGCTGTAACTACCAGAGGAGAACGTTGTAATTCCTCTTTAGCCAAGACTTCTGGTGTTTAATTGTTTGTGATATTTTTCTTGTGTTTTCTTTTGTTGCACTTGTATTTTGGTCTGTGACCGCAAATAAAAATATTATTATAAATCAATCTAATCAGTAAAACCCAAAATCAAAGTTTCATTTTTTTCCACCTCAAGCACAAAATCCAGAAGCGGTCTCCAAGTAGAAACAAAAGTACTTATATTCTTTTCTTTAATCAAAACGGTCAATTTAGCCATCTCTGCCAACTCCATCAGCTTCTGTAGCCATTCGTCCATAGTTGGAGTCGAAATGTCCTTCCATTTTTGTACATACAATAGTCTTGCTGTCGTCAACATATATAACAGCAAAGTTCCAAAACAAATTTCCAAGTCTTTTCCCATTAAACCTAAAAGAAAAGTTTCTGGTTTCATCTTTATCTTTCCTTTAAGAATTTTCTGTATTAGGATATGAATCCTACACCAATATTTCTTTGCTTTATCACATGTCCACCATAAATGATAAAAGGCCCCTTCTTTACATTTATATTTCCAACATTCATTTGAATTACCTTTATATATTCTTACTGTGTGGTAGTGATGAACATATTATTGCTAAGGTTTATAAAATGCTATTGAAACTGAATTTGGAAAGTGAACATGTAAAACATTGTATGATTCAGGGGGCAAGGAATTTTGGCTATAAAGTGATGCTTGAACAATGGGAGAATATGTGGACAAAAAGCTTAAAACTCACATTAAATTATAATTTAAAAGAAATTTTTTATAAGATGATGGTACTGCTGGTATTTAACAGCAGATAAGCCAACTGTCTGAATTTTGATCACATGACCATGGGGATGCTGCAATGGTTGTAAATGTGAAAAATGGTCATAAGTCACTTCTTTCAGTGCCGTTGTAACTTTGAATGGTCACTAAATGAACTGTTGTAAGTCACGGACTACTTGTAATTAGAAAGTTCAGATTTGCTCACTCCAAAATATATTCCTGCTAGTTCCCTGACCCAGGCACATCTTTTCCTGCAAAGGAGAAATGTGAGAGTAGCAGTACAGGTGAGAGAAATATCTTTTCTCTTTTTCACTTCTTCACTCCTAATGGAATGACAGGATGTGGAAATATATAAGTTTTCCCAACCTCAAAGTTGCTGTTTTCATCTCACAGACTGGTTCATGAATTATTTAAACTCTTATCCTATCAAATTATTGTTTTTGTTTACTTTCATTCATGCTGATTTTAGACCAGGTTTATTATGGTTTATGGTTAGCTTTCTGAAGGTTTTATTACATCTATTATATTGATATCGTTTTAATATCCTCATGTCATTTGACTATCTTATTGATTTAGAACTTTTGTTGACTGCCCAGAGGGTCCCACTCATAGTAGTATACAATCTCATAAATAAATACATATCAATAGCTTGACTTAATAATTAATATAGCAACATAATAATTCATAGCCTGATATTACCACAAGGTAATGCATATGACTACCCTACTTCTTCATCCTGTCCCACAGAGTTATATTTGTAAGACGATGGGCATATAAATCAAATAAATAAATAAGTATTCTATTATGCTGTGGAGAAAAGAAGTTAGACCAAGATTCAAAGAAGTTGTAATCTGTTTATCTCCTTCTGTATATTTTTCATGGGCATGAATCTGCCATAGAGACAAGTGGACTTTTTTCTTCTGAACAATTTATTAATCTCCATCCTCATACTATTAGCTATAAAGCACTATGAAGTGGTATACAAGTCTAAATGCTATTGCTAGTGAGATCCTCTGCTCCTCAGCTTCTCATGCAATATGGATGTGCAGACTTTGCAGGGCCTAAGGCTATTCTTGACATTTGACTGGTATGTTAGGACTACATTCCAGAAATAGATAGGATGAAGTAAACAATAACGTTGATTTAATTAACATCACATTAAATTAATTAAATGCATTTAGTATAGTTTCTGAATTGTACTTAACCATTTTTTACTCTGCCACATTAAAAAAAATACGATTCTGTTGTAACTTTTGGATGATCTTTCTGGAAGCTTCATCTAAAGTTTTGTATGAGGAGTTTCATGTAACATTGAGCTATAGATTAACCCACTATTTTAAGAATTTGCAAATCTGTGCAAAAGTGCTACCCTTGATTTTTTTGCTAAGCATGTCCCCGGCAGGGTCTTGTTTTCCAGTTTCCTTTTCTGGATTACATATAAAACATGATTGCCAATGGATATCTCCTTTCCATTTGACAGAATAGGAGAAGTATGACAGATAGGAAGTTGGATGTGAAGGAGAGGAGGAGCACTCTTTTGTTTGAAAACCTCCAGTCGTGAATGAAATCACTCTGAAGGCACTTTTTATCACCTTTGGTGGACATATAAAAAGGCTAAGAGTTATTAGGATCTAATTCTTAAAATTGAAACTGGAGGTTTTTTGTTTAGGTTTGATGAATAAGCAGTTGGACAAAAAACAAAGGACTTCATTTTTATATATGATAACAACAGCAAGACTTTTGTGTGTACAGAAATGGAAAGACTTACAGATTCCCAGAATGGGAGAATGAATGATGAAATTAATGGAATTGACTGAGATGGTAAAACTGACTACCTTGATTGAAGAAAAGACTTTTCTAGCTTTGTTTCCACATGGAAACCACTTTTGGACTTTTTGCTGGAAACCAAAAGAAGTGCTCCAATAATTTTGGGCTTTGACTATCAGAATTGTTTATGATTATAAAATACTGTGTGATATTGAAATTTAGATCAAAAAGTTAATGTATTTTATATTTGTAACTGTATCACAGAGAGGTGGAAGTTTCTCTTTTTCTCTTTTTCTTATTCCTTTGCAAATTCCCCTTCTCATTTTTTCCTTCTTAACTCCTTTTCATTGTTTTTTTTATATTTTGTAGAAATTTAATGATTTTTTTTTTTTTAAAGAAAAAACCTCCAGGGCTTAAGCACCTATGGAAGGCAGACTGATCCATTCCTTAATAGTCTTCATGGTCAGGGAATTATTCTTTATTTCAAGTTTAGGTCTCTTCTGTAAAGCTGCCAGTTATTAGCTCTTGCCTGGTCCTCAAACTCTACAGAGAAAGAAACCAAACTCTCTTCCCTGTGATAGTAGATACTGGAAAACTGCTATCATGTCTTCCCTTAGCCTTCTCTTCATTAATTGAATATAACCTTTGACCAATATTAAGATTTGTTCTTCTGGCTTTTTACTTCTTCCAGAAGAACAAATCTTCATATTGGTCAAAGGTTATATACAATTAATGAAGAAAAGAAGGCTAAGGAGAGACATGATAGCAGAAAATTGCACAGCCCTCTCTCAACAGAGGGGGAGGGATAGGACATCATCTATCTCCAGTCTACAATACAGTCCTTTCAGCAGTTCCAAGAAGTCTCCACTTGCACTACTCAGGTGACCCTGATGACACAAATGGCCTCAACGATTCTCTAAAAGAATGCATATGACCAGCTGTCTCCAAAGAGTATAAATCCTTCTATTCCCCACCATCCAGTCAGAGCTGAAGAAGCTTCTTGGTTGAGAAGCAAAATGTCTTCAAAGAAAAACAAGAAAGTCCAGTTGCCTCCTGAAAAAGCACCTTTGGGATAACTACGACCTGGATGACTGAGAATCTCCATAGACATTTATATTCAGTTAATGAAGAGAAGGCTAAGGGGAGACATGATAGCAGTCTTCCAGTACTAGAAGAGCTATCACAGGGAAGAGGGTTAGGTTTACTCTCCCTTAAGACTGCAAATAAGCTGTGAAATTAATGTTGGGCTTGCAGTTAGAGAAGGCTGAGAAATAGAGGGCTTGGGGAAGGAGAGAGACCTTAGTTACAGACCAGATGATGGCACAGAAAGTGTGGGTGACTGGGAACCACAGAAGTGTAGATTACTAGTTCAGATTCAGTAATCAACTGGTCTCCTTCATGGATTACTGCCTTGTCGTGGCGAAGGGGCTTGCGTAACTCAATGAAGCTATGAGCTATGCCATGCAGGGCCACCCAGGACGGACAGGTCATAGCAGAGAGTTCTGACAAAATGTGATCCACTGGAGAAGGAAATGGCAACCCACTCCAGTATCTTTGCCATGAAAACCCCATGGACAGTACTAAAAGGCAAAAAGATATGACGCTGGAAGATGAGCCCCCAGGTCGGAAGGTGTCCCATGCTACTTGGGGGGAGCAGAGGGCTAGTACTAGTAGCCAGAAAGTGAAGCGACTGGCCAAAAGAAAGGACGTCAGCTGTGGATGCATCTGGTGGTGAAAAGGAAAGTCCGATGCTGTAAAGATTTTTTCTCCATAGGAACCTGGAATGTAAGATCTATGAATCAAGGCAAGCTGGACGTGGTCAAACAAGAGATGACAAGACTGAACATCGACATCTTAGGAATCAGCGAACTAAAATGGACAGGAATGGGTGAATTTAATTCAGAGGACCATCAGGTATACTACTGCGGGCAAGAATCCCTCAGAAGAAATGGAGTACCCTTCATAGTCAATAAAAGAGTAGGAAAAGCAATACTGGGATACAATCCCCAAAATGACAGAATGATCTCAGTGCGAATCCAAGGCAAACCATTCAATATCACAGTAGTCCAAGTCTATGCCCCAACCACTGGTGCTGAAGAGGATGAAACTGACCGGTTCTATGAAGCCCTACAGCACCTTATAGAATCAATACCAAAAAATGATGTCCTTATCACCATGGGGGATTGGAATGCTAAAGTGGGAAGCCAAAAGATAAATGGAATAACAGGCAAGTTTGGCCTTGGAGTACAAAATGAAGCAGGGCACAGGCTGATAGAATTTTGTCAAGAGAATATGATGGTCATAGCAAACACTCTTTTCCAACAACCCAAGAGACGTCTCTACACATGGACATCACCACATGGTCAACACAGAAATCAGATTGACTATGTGCTCTGCAGCCAAAGATGGAGAAGCTCTATACAGTCAGTAAAAACAAGACCAGGAGCTGACTGTGGCTCAGATTATGATCTTCTTGTTGCAAAATTTAGGCTTAAATTGAAGAAAGTAGGGAAAAACACTAGGCCATTCAGGTATGAACTAAATCATATCCCTGATGAATATACAGTAGAGGTGACAAATAGATTTAAGGAATTAGATCTGATAGACAGAGTGCCTGAAGAACTATGGACGGAGGTTCGCAACGTTGTACAAGAGGTAGCAACTAAAACCAACCCAAAGAAAAAGAAATGCAAGAAAGCAAAATGGCTGTCTGAGGAAGCTTTGCAAATAGCTGAGGAAAGAAGGGAAGCGAAAGGCAAGGGAGAAAGAGAAAGATACATCCAATTGAATGCAGAATTCCAGAGAATAGCTAGAAGAGATAAGAATGCCCTCTTAAATGAACAGTGCAAAGAAATAGAAGAGAACAATAGAATAGGGAGAACCAGAGATCTCTTCAAGAAAATTGGAGATATGAAGAGAACGTTTCATGCAAAGATGGGCATGATAAAGGACCAAAATGGCAGGGACCTAACAGAGGCAGAAGAGATTAAGAAGAAGTGGCAAAATTACACAGAAAAACTATACAAGAACGAGCTTAGCATCCCTGATAACCACGATGGGGTGATCACTGACCTCGAGCCAGATATCCTAGAATGTGAAGTGAAATGGGCCTTAGGAAAGCTGAGCAACAACAAAGCTAGTGGAGGTGACAGTATTCCAGCTGAGCTATTCAAAATCTTAAAAGACGATGCAGTAAAAGTGCTACACTCAATTTGGCAGCAAATTTGGAAAACTCAACAGTGGCCACAGGATTGGAAAAGGTCACTTTACATTCCAATTCCAAAGAAAGGCAATGCCAAAGAATGTTCAAACTATTGCACCATTGCACTCATTTCACATGCTAATAAAGTTATGCTTAAAATCCTACAAGCTAGACTCCAGCAGTATGTGGATCAAGAACTACCAGAAGTACAGGCAGGATTTCGAAGAGGCAGAGGAACTAGAGATCAAATTGCCAACATACGCTGGATCATGGAGAAAGCTAGGGAGTTCCAGAAAAACATCTACTTCTGCTTCATTGACTATGCTAAAGCCTTTGATTGTGTGGATCACAACAAATTGTGGCAAGTTCTTAAAGAGATGGGAGTACCAGACCATCTTATTTGTCTCTTGAGAAACCTATATGCGGGTCAAGAAGCAACAGTGAGAACTGGACACGGAACCACTGATTGGTTAAAAATTGGGAAAGGAGTCCGGCAAGGCTGTATACTGTCGCCCTGCCTATTTAACTTATATGCAGAACACATCATGAGAAAGGCAGGGCTAGATGAATCAAAAGTTGGAATTAAGATTGCCGGGAGAAATATCAACAACCTAAGATATGCAGATGATACCACTCCAATGGCAGAAAGTGAAGAGGAACTAAAGAGCCTCTTGATGCGGGTGAAGAAGGAGAGTGCAAAAGTTTGCTTGAAACTCAACATTAAGAAAACCAAGATCATGGCATCTGGCCCTCTCAATTCTGGCAAATAGATGGGGAAGAAATGGAGGTAGTGACAGATTTTATCTTCCTGGGCTCCAAGATCACCGCAGATGGGGACTGCAGCCAAGAAATTAAAAGATGCTTGCTCCTGGGGAGGAAAGCTATGGCAAATCTAGACAGCATACTAAAAAGCAGAGACATCATCCTGCCAACAAAAGTGCGTATAGTCAAGGCCATGGTTTTCCCAGTTGCAATGTATGGCTGTGAAAGTTGGACCATAAGAAAGGCTGAGCGCCAAAGAATTGAGGCCTTTGAACTATGGTGCTGGAGAAGACTCCTGCGAGTCCCTTGGACTGCAAGGCGTTCAAACCGGTCAGTCTTAGAAGAGATCAATCCCGACTGCTCTTTAGAAGGCCAGATCCTAAAGTTGAAACTCAAATACTTTGGCCACCTAATGAGAAGGAAGGACTCACTGGAGAAGAGCCTAATGCTGGGAAAGATTGAGGGCAATAGAAGAAGGGGACGACAGAGAATGAGGTGGCTGGATGGAGTCACTGAAGAAGTAGGCGTGAGCTTAAATGGACTCCAGAAGATGGTAGAGGACAGGAGGGCCTGGAGGAACGTTGTCCATGGGGTTGCGATGGGTCGGACATGACTTCGCAACTAACAACAACAAATCAACTGGTCCTCTATTTTTCACAGGCTCAAAACACATGATTATCAGAGTTGCCAATTTTTACAACTGAAATCAGCCCACACATACTTGTGACATCCCCTCCACTCTTGTTTAAATGCTGTTGGCTCATTATAACTTTGTACTGCTTTGGTCAGGTGGAATTTTATTCCACAGAGCTTCCTGCAAAAGAAAAGAATACCCCTAAATTCTCTGTTCATTAGCCTCAATGTTTGCTTCATAGGAATGGCCAAGAAGAGAACAGATTAATGGTGTTAAATTCAGCAGTGAAAGCGGCTTCAATCCATTTTGATATTCATTGTAGGTTTACCAATAAGTTGCATGAGTCAGTGGTACTCTCAGGTGGCCTTCAGGGCAAGATGAACAGGGCAAGTCCAATTATTCACATTTTCAGGAACATACATGCCATCTAAAGAGAACTATTAATAAGACAATTACATAAAGGGTACAACATTATCTAAATTCATTACAGTACTAGCAGCCTATGACACTTTTTAAGACTAGCTGAATACAGAAAGCTACATGTTATGATGGATTCAGATGATAGATATTTCCTAACATTTTCATCTCTTATCTGGGACTGAAAATTGTTATCGATATAATTGCTTGTTCTCCCTTGAACTGGGACTTGTTCGTTTATCATATTTAGTGCCCATCTCTCTCACAGAGGTAAGAACCATATACAGAGTTCAAACTGTCAGCATTTGAGGAGAGAAGGCTCAAATACGTAGGAGCGATTTCTAGAGAGGATCTATTTTAATCTGTTGTATTGAAAAACAACTTGTGGCTTCTTAAAGACTAATAAATATATTATGACATAAGCTTTTATTTATTATCATCTACTTCATTCTACAGATTTCCAAATGAAAGCACTGTACCTTATTAAGAATGCAAAGATATGGCTCAGAAGCTATGAAAAGCGTGAACTGCAAGTATCTGCATTCCTAAGCACACTGGAGGGCAGGAAAAACATATATGAGATGCTCACTGGAAACCCAATAACAGATTACATTCTGCCAGGGAAATTTTCCCTTTTCAATGCCTGCTGTAGCTAAGAAGAACAAAAATTAGTGCTGTGAATTGTTACATAAATGCATGCTGGTACGGGCTCATTTTTAGCACTTGAGGGGGTGTGAGGAATTGCTTTGAGCTGAGACAATTCTTATGAACTGAGAGAAAAGGACAGTGTTCTGTGGTAAACCAGCACAAGACTGAAAGAAAGGTCAACACAAGATTGAAGGGAGAGACAAGTTGAATCTGCCCCAAGAAAACAAGTCCCTCTCTGTTGCTTCCTGCATTGTTAAAGAGATACAACTGTTTAGTTGAAGATCTTGGAATGGAAGAGAATGTTTTTGTTCAAGGCCAATTGAAACTCTTTGTGCCTCCCCCCCATCCCTTTCTACATTTCGGTCAGCTCCGTTGGCATCTGTGAAGAAACTAATGAAAGAATAGGGCGTTTTTGAAAGTTGAGGCAAATTTAAACTTAGGGTGGTTTCATTTTGACTGGGATTTCAAAATCAACCAGCCTTGTGTCTTACTCTTAGAGAGGAAGATAATTCTCTCATTGAAAGGTTGCTGAATCTAAGCCTATTGGTATTACAATTTTCCTATTTATTTTAGGTTTTCAATCCACAATTCACACTTGGAGAACAGACAGAGTCATGCCCTTCTCTACAATTGCTATTTAAATTGTAGTAATCCTTTCTAAATTTGATTCTTCATATAAAAACAAGAGCATGAAAATGTTATGAAAACCCATGGTCCTTGTTCTTTCTTCTATTTTTGCAATGTGTTTCCTACAATTAAAGATTGTATAAAAGAAGAACTGTCCGCCTGTCTGATCCTTGTCTCGAGCCCTTCCTTTCTATATAACTGCTAGACCTTCATCTTGCTATAGGAGCTACTTAAAATAATTAGCAGTTGTGGACAAGGGAGATGAAATGATGGTCCATTGAACAGCAGAAGAAACTACTACTTATATTAAAGTTGCACAAAGGGAGGCCCAAGTGCCACCTGTGGCCTACAAAAATCAGAAGTTCTCAAAAGGTTGTTCCCAAATTCTAATTTTTGATATAAAGAGAAAAGCGTTAAAATAAAAACCAATTAAATGTATTTAATTTTAATATAATTTTAATGTAAGTGCTATTATATCCTATTTAGAGTAGAGGATTCAGAGTTTGCTGAATACGGGCAGTTTAATAGATTGCTAAGGGGGCTTCAACTGAAAGGAATGAAAGAGGACAACATGAAATCTCTCCTGTGTTTGTGCAGCCCACAGAGTTCCTCCAGGCCACAGGCCTGCCCGCTCACCATGTAGATAACACACCACACTTGGGCTTCATTTCAAAAGCAAAATACAATTTGCCTCCAAATTAGGAATAGCTCCATTCTTTGCAGTATTGCTTTGTCCTCACCAATAATGTTAAATGCCATTCTCTATTCACCAAAGCTTCCCCAACCCCTATTATGATTTAGCACTTTTGTATCAAATACAGAAAAATATTTTAAAAAACTCTTGGCAATATAAAATATGGGCTTCAAATAAATTCAAATGCAATTTTGATACATATAGAGGCAGGAGAAATAAATGGCTCCATCTTTTAGAATTAAAGGACACAATTTTTAAATGCTTCTCTAGGTACTTGTTAAATACAGAACAAAGTCAGAAATTGAAGATGAAATATTCTATGGTGGACTTCTTCCTTATGTGCTACTTTTGCTTTTACAAGCACTTCATGTACATTGTAAACAAAAGTGGGTACATTTAGTATTTTTTATTCTGAAGTTCTTCAGTAAATTTTTAGCTGTATTATTGTTTTTGTGGCAATCAGGATTTGCAACACCGACAGCACTTTGAATTCTTTTACAAACGGTTGCCGGCCTTGAAAGCACTTTCTCTAAATACACTGCACATTGAATCAATGTTGTCATTTGCTTTACACCACCCCACCAAGATCCTTTTCCTGACTAGTCATTGCTGTCACCACTCTCAGCAGTTGCATCAGCATGTATGTGAAATTAGGACATTTTTGCCCCAGTGTTCTACACTTGCTTTCCCTTACATTTGCCACCTTAATGACCATCCTTCCACTGTGGAAAAAGCATGCCTGCCTATTTGCATTTGGCATCAAACATGAATCTGTAATCATATATTTCAAAAAGCATTCCTAACATCAAATACACTTTAAAATTTTAGAGTTCATATTCTATGTACATTTTCATCATTAGCTGTTTTAGTTTCATGTTCAATGTAACATTCTGATTTATATCAGATCATATTGTTTGTATTTACCGTGTGTGTGTGTGTGTGTGTATGTGTGTGTGTGTGTATGTATGTATGTATGTATGTATATGTATACAGAGAGAGAAAGAGAGTAGATGTTTTCATATCATAAGAAAATAGAACAGATGACTTCTAAATGTTCTAATAAATTTTGTACAGCAAAATGTATGCCTGAAAGAATGGTAAATTCCAAGCATTGTACATCATCAATCACCTTTCTTGCTCATCACCAACTACAACAAATTATTTTAAAAAATGTTTTAACATATTTTTCATTAAGATAACTATGTCAAAGAAAGTAAATGAATATGAGGGGCTTGTTCATAAAGCTGCAACTATTTTTGGTCAATCTCTGTTTTGCTTTAAGATTAATGGAGGGTCACTCTTGATAGACAGGATCCACTGACCCAAATACTGTGGCTGCTTTTACTGTGTTCTTTGAAGGCATCATCTCTATTAAACAATTCTATCGCTGAGAGGCCTAGCCATTAAGTCTCTTTTGTGGGAAATTTAGGGCATTTTTCTCAGATTACCAGCCCGCTAGTATACATAAATTATGATTGCATTTACATTGCTTTCCTTCTCTTCAGAAGCAACACAGAATTAAGATTGAGGAAGGAAATAATACCAAAAGACAGATTCACTATTGGGAAGTCACTATGAAGCAGATATGTTTATATTGCCATTTTGCCATTGTGAATACTGTAAAGTCCGAACCTGGGGGTGGAAGGTGAATTCAAGGTTATTTTTTTTCTTCTGCTAATATCCCACATGAAACCAGACACAAAATAATAGGTAATTAGGTAACATCATCAATGCTCAGTGCCCAAATTAGGTAACATCGTCACTGCAAAGCTGGATGAAAAATAGCCCAAGAAGTGTGCAGAAAATGATATGGCAGCACTGTTGAAGTTATCTAGTTTGGTAATGAAACATCTACAAGAAAACAACCAAGCTCAGAGAGCACCAAGGCCTCACAGTTCAACCCTGAGCTACAAATATTCTCTTCTATCGATATTAAAAGATATGTTTGAACAATGCACCCAGAAGTTCATTTTAAAAGTGTCTGCTATTATAAACTATGTTTAAAAGATGTTATGGAAGAGGAACAAGCTTTACTGGGCAAGACTGAAACTCATCTGAAAGTGGATTTAAAAATGACAGGATATAAGAATCATATACAAAAAATGCTACACTGTACAAAGCAACTGGCTGATGTCTTAATAATTAAAAGGGTATTTTTCCTATTTGGATTTACAAAAGAGACTTGTTAAAACTTTGAAGAATTTTGTGAGAAGAGACAAAGAAAAAATGAAAAGAAATCAAGTTTTCGCACATTATTTGAAGGGAGTAAAGAACAAGATTTTTAAAAATAAAAAAGGAATATAAAGTTAGTTTATTTGATCAAAATTAAAATAGATATGTTATCTCTGATAACACTTAAATGATGAGTTTTTAAGGATTTCTTTATATTATTTCTTTATAAATAAGAAATGGGATATGAAAAGAAGAAATCATTTGTTGTATTTTAGGAGATGGTGATGAGTTATTTAAATTGTTAATACTTGTAATGAAGGGGAGAAGTAATATATTTTTCTATTTTTTCTTCTTAGTCTTTTATTATTTTAGTTTGTATTGTTATCCTTGCAATTATTATTTTAATAAAATTACTATTAAAGAGAATGCAGTGTTAAAATGACCCATTCACTTCTGAATGTTAATGTCTGCTAGACAGTACAATAACAGATGGTTTGAAATAACAGCTGGATAAAATTTAGTGATTAGCAAATAAGCAGTTGGTACAAGTGTGAACACTTCACTGTTATTCTCCAGGATCTATAATTCACAGATAATATTCAGTTAAAATCAGTTAGTGATGCAAAATTTCTGCTGAACCAAATGTCTGCAGAAAATGATAAATCAACAGAAATATCCTTTGATACTAATTACAAGCTACAGACTCTGCAATTATATAGGGTCTGTGAAGCAGATGCTGAATTGCTGTCAACACTAAGCTACTTCCTCCAGGTTCTCTCTCAGCCAGCTAGGAAATTAATCCCATCTACTGAACACTGCATATTTTATTTTTTGCTTAGAAAAATAATAATGTGAAATAAGGCGCCTGTAAACTGTACAGATGGTTCTAACCTCTTCTGATCAAAATTGAAACGAGCATGGCGAAGCTTCATAAGAAGCAACCCAGAACTAAGGAGAAATTTCCTAATAGTGAGAACAATCAACCAATGGAATAGCTTACCTTCAGTGCTGGGTGCTCCAGCACTGGAGGCTTTTAAGAAGAGATTGGATAGCCACTTGTCTGGAATGGTATAGGGTCTCCTAGATCCCTTCCAACTCTATTATTCTGTTATTTCCTGTTAAATTTTAGTTTTTCACAAGTTCTGGTCTCAATCCTTTGCTCCTGAACTACAGAATTTTATAAATAATGATGCCACAGCATGAAAATAAGAAAAATATGTACACAACTATGCTTTTGGGAGAATTATAGGTAACATTCATATTTTCACTTAAGAAGTTTAAAATAATGTGCTTGATCCTTAATTCACCTTGACTGTGGAATTAATCTCTGATTCTATCTGGGTAATGAAATTTTATTTGTTTATGTAGCCTAGGCTAGACATCAGTGGCATAACCTGCTAAAGTTACAGTAAATTATCATATATATTTTTCCTTCTCCACTCTGATAGTGTCCAGCTATATTGGTCTCAAATTACAAAAATCATATAGGTTACAAATTCTAGGATTTATAATCCAACCAGAGTGAGTTAGCTCCTGTCGGCATTGCCAAGTTGCCTTTTGCCTGAATAGATCAGCAGCTTTCAGGATATTTTGAAGACCTGTTTCATTTGGACTCCCCAGATCAGGTGATTTGTGTGACTAGTTGGGAAAGAATTTTTCAGGAGTGTCATCTTGATTATAGAACAGCCTTCCCCTTCTCAGAACAACTTGCCCGATGGCATTTTTGTTATTGGTTCAGTGACTTGATTCAGTGATAAATGACTTTTTATTCATCCAGACCTTTTAAATAACGTATGGGGTTTTTTTCTAGTCTGTTCAAAATGTGTGTTTAATCATGCATTAATTTTAGGTTCAGATTCCCATAAATGGTTGAGAATACTTTGTTCTTAGTTGCTAGGTCCTCCTAGCAACATCTAGGCAGGAGATCAAAAATATTTTCTTGACCACTCTCTCTCTACAAGAAATTATAAGTTCTCAAATGTAATATTCCCTTGAAGGAACTTAATTGATATTACTGGTTTCATTTGGGATCCATGTCAAATTCTGTCTTTCCTTGTTTTCTCTGTCACCCCAACCTAGCTTTTATTACTATATTACTATGCTACTTAATATTACTACACTGAATAGTAGCAATAGTCATTATATATTACTACATTATTATATATTATTGTAGTGCTTAAAACAGAATTACTTATGACAAAAATGACAGGTAGTTTTTTCTTGGGGTATTTCACAAGGATTTGCCAAATCCTAGGTCTTGGAATAAAAAAGCTCCAGGTACCTCCTTTTTATTCTTTCCAATCTAACAAGAAGTTGGAAAGAAATTATGCAAATTTGCTGAGATCTTTGTCTGCCTGGATAATTCTCCAAAACTAGAATGGAATGATACCAAACTTAGTGCCAGAAAAAGAAACTGGTAAAAGAAAGACTGAGTTTGAAAATGGGCCATGGAGAAAAAATATAAAAAATAATAATAATCCCACAATGTTTCTGTGGGAGATACATTTGGGCTGGCTCAGGAATTCTGGGAGTTGAACTCTGCAAGTCATAAAATGGTCATAGTTCCCCACCTCTGACCTAGAACAATGCAGTTTATCCTTTGCATCCCAGTTACATACACATGACACACATGAATTCATACAGATGCAACATGAGAGAAAAGCAAAAATATAGACACAAAAAGTTATTTCATCACACAGAATAGAGATTCCTCCTATGGTGGCTGTTGATAAAAAAATGGAAAAAGTTCAAGCAATCATGCTGTCTATATTCTCAATAGCTTGTTATTACCTTCTTTTTTCTAGAACCGGGTTAAAAAGAAGGTTTAGCGAGGAGTTAAGATGAGGTTAGGTGAAGCTGCTTTAAGGAGTTGAATTAAGTTGAAGTTAATGTGACTCTTCAAGCACCTGAAAAAAGATTCCCCAACTTTCTCCCATGCCTATGCCAGGGAACTGGTAAATGGAAGCTGTAATAATGCCTACTCTGCAGCTACCTGCAGACTAAGTTGATTAACAGTTTGGAGCATACAGATTGTTGAAATATTTCTCCTGCAATTCTACAAATCTGTGGGATCAGAGCTGATCAAGAGTTAAGGTACAGGTCCATTGTTATACTAATATTGTTGGAAAGTTTTTTGTGATGATAACAGCCTTGAGTTCAAAGGATTCTCTATTTTGAGTACCGAGAGAAAGCCTATAAATTAAGCAACAAAGAAAATTTGTAACAGCAGGTAAATAACCTATGTTGATATCTACTGACTGTACCAAATACAACATTTAGACAGGCTCCGAGGACTAAATAAGGCTTTCAATCCCCCACAATTAAGTCCCTCTTCTAGTAGAACCCATTACATTTCACAGAAGTTTGGAGCACATTAATTTTGTGAATCTTTCCAGTTGTATGTCAAGCAGGTATATGGATCACAATAGAAGAGAATATATGTAGCTCAAAGTTGAATTGTGGAGTCCTTGGTGCTAAGCTTATGTTTTCTTGCAAACAACCTACTGTATTAGAAAACCATCAATGCTAGTGAGTATGGGATTTACTCCCTGTTTACATACACTAGCTTGCCCTCTTACTTATGCGATCTCATATTATTCCTATTAATAACCTGCAGCATTCAAAATGTGCCATAAACTAAGGAATTTCAAATTGGTTCATACTGTATCTGCACAATATAGTTCTACTGCCATTATCCATTCTCATTTTTTCTCATCTGCACAATATAGTTCTACTGTCATTGTCCTTCTTTTCTACTACCTTCTCTTATTGGCATGTTATGATTATGTTACTTTGTTGTTTGTATGTACACTGATACTTTGGTCAACAAAGTATTCTATTCTGTTCTGTTCTATAATGTTGACATTTTAGTGTACCATAATATCTAGTGATGGTTATGAACTTAGATGGCTTGAAGTTAGATTAGATAAGTTCATGAAGGACAGTTTTATCAAGAGATATTGATCTTGAAATTTCAGTGTTACTTCTGTGCTGGTGGAAGTATGTCTCCAAATGTTGATCGCAAGGACATAATGGTGGGAGAGAAGTATGTCTACACATTCTGTTTCCAAATTTGGTTGGCCACTATAAAAAAATTTAATGTTCCTTGACATTGCAAGGGTATTATTATATTTTATTATTATTATATCCTATTGTGAGACCATACCAACCAAAGATTTATAGAGATTTTTTTTGCTTAGCATTTTTCCTGTAAGTGCAAGGTCTACTTTTTTTCAGATCAAATGAGTGTTGATCCATTGGTTGTGACAGGAATTGACTGACTGGCTTGTCACCAAGCCTGAAGTATCTTATTGTAAGAACATACTAACCAAAGATTTATGGTACTTAATCTTCTTAAAGATGGAGATGTTTGTTTTAATTTTTAAAAACAGAAAGAGAGATCAGGTATACTTTAGAAAAAAAATTGCAAGGTTTTCTGCAAATCTTTGAGCTTTCGTTATTTGGACCATTATTTCTTTGCCACTGGAGGATATTGTTCCACTTGCATTCAGTAATAAACTTTTAATTCTTATTTTCTAGAAGAAACATTTGTAATAAAAGCTAATTTCATTACTTAATTCAAATTGCTTAAAAATAGCCTTATTGCTATATGTGCTTCTTGTTCTTAGTACAAATTTATCTTAATACTTAATTCTATTTTATGTTTGGATTCCAGCAGCTTTGATTTATGAAGTTAATCTGGCCCGAATCCCATCTTGGATTGTTGAATAATATATACCTGTATCATATTGTATTTTAATGATGCATTATCCTAGTACATCATCTGACTGATGGTACTTCCTTGACAGATTAGCATCATATATCATCAGAAAAGGCATACTTGTAATATATAACCAAATAATATCAGTGGGGAAGAAAAGAAAGGCCAATAGGAACTGACAGTTTATTAATTGATTTGCTTATTTCTTTCTGACATTTTGGGAAAGCTTTTAAAATACTGAGTTCAATAACAATTTCTTAACTGAAGTTGAAGATACAAGATTTAAACACATCTTTTTTCCTGTTGGTGTGCTCTAATAGAGAAGAGATCATTTAAACCAAGGGTATCAAACTTGCAACATCACGTGATGTGTCACGACGTATTCCCTTTTTTTCCATTGCTGGCAATGGGGTGGGCGCGGTTTCAGCATGACGCATCCGGCCTGCAGGCCGGCAGTTTGACACCCCTGATTTAAACACTGAATCAGATAATCAGAGTTTGGCTTGCTGAGGTTTATTAAATTATTAGGTGTGGGAAACCAAAGTCAAGCAGGCTTGGTCTGCTTTTGCGCCTTTAAAAACAGGAGTTCTTGTGTATGTGTGTGTTTGAACTATATTGCACTTCTCAGACAGAAAGCTCTCTCTGTCTAATTCCTGATTCTCATTCATTTCAGTGAACTAGAATGTCATTCTCCAGATTTTACTAATGATATGTCCATCATTTAAACATATAAAATAGTCTATTTTTCTTATTTTCTTCTATTATGACTTAGATCAGTCATCTCTAGTTGGTCTCCCTTCAGACTAGAGTTACCAGAAAGCTTCATTGCCATCATTCCTAGCTAATCTCTAGGAACAGAATGGGTGGTAGGTGGGGGGGTGGACTTGCTGGTGATGCTAGCTGGGGAATTCTGGGAGTTGAAGTCCACAAATCTGAAAGCTATCAAGGTTGAGAAACACTGGTCTAGTTGGAGAGTACTTTGCCCTTCTCCCAAAGTCATTTGCCATATCAAAGCTGTATTTCATTTTATTTCCTAATATCTTGTTCTTGCTCTTAGCAATTTCTGTTGTCTCCCCACCCACCAATTTTTCTTTCCCTGGTTTTGTTTTCCTTATTCTTATCTGTACTTCTTCTGTATCATCTTCCTTCTTTTCTTTCTCGTTTTGGATTGTCCCTCCAGTCTTTTGTTATGCACCATGGCTTTTCAAAAGACATTATGTATTGACAATATGTGTGGATAAAATAATCTAGTCAGATAATGTGATCAAAGATTAGAAAGGAGAATTTAGAAGATCCTGCAAACCAGTGCTTCCTATGAATATATGCTGTTCCTTGCCGGGTCTTCTGTGTCTGTATGCTCTGTATTTCTCAATTCATTTTCTTGTGTAGTTGTGACTCATACTAGAATCTCTCAAATATAAAGCAGCATAATTTTGAAATAGTGGCACAAATAACAAAATATTGATTTAACAGGGATGACAGCAGTCAACGAGTGACACACATTTTAAAAATTAGCTTGTTGAAAAGTCATTACTTGTCACTGAGTTGGCTTTGACCCCTAGTGACTGCAGGGACAAATACTTTCTATCCTGATATTGCTTAAAGTCACTCATAGTTCTTCCAGGGAGATTTCAGTAGTCTTTTTCATCCTGCTTATTTACTTTCTCCATTGTCTCTCCCTTCTTCTATTTCCTTTGAACTTGCCAGGCCTAATGTTTTTTCTAGTCTATCATCAGCTTGCTCACATGCCCAGAGTATTGGGCTTTTGCTTGCTGATCATTATCATAAGGGAGCAATATTTGGCCAGGGGTAAACTCTTCTTGGAGTTCATTCAACCCCTAATAATATCTCCAAATCCATAATTTTAAGGCATCTATCTCATTCTTAATGTCCAGCTTTCACATTATCACTGGGGGGGACAGAAACTTCTCCTTAACTATTCTGATTTTCACTTTCACTAAAATGTACAGTCTCATTACCTTAGCTGAGTATCTTATGTGTCTTCCTCTAGGATCACTCTGGTACAATCTATTCAGTTAAAGCCCTTTCAAAAATCAATCAAGAAGCAAAGGTCAACTGGCTTTTTATATTCTCTTGTTCTTTTTATTATTCACCTTATAGTATATTAGCTGCCTCGCTTGTGTCCATCTGTCTTTTTCTTAAGCCTGCCCGCTTATTTGAATTTCTCTCTCAGTGTTTGGGTCTATTCTTCTATATAAGATGTGTTATGTATTGGGCCTTGCTGAAGTCATTCAGCAAGGCCCAGAAAGTCTGTAAAGAGGCTGGGCCTTGCCGAGTCATTCAGCAAGGCCCAGGATGATTGGAAACAGTTGCAGAGACCCGGACAGACCACATGTCTGCCAGGGACCGTTGCAGAGACCCGGACAGACCACATGTCTGCCTGGGACCCAGACAGGCTGTCTCCAGCCTCGTGCGCATGCGCGGGGCGGGAGAATAGCCTGCATCGATTGGCTGAGCATTCCCTGGCTAGGGAATATAAGAAGGAGTGGCCAGTGTGGCCAGGTTGTTGTAGTTAGTGCTTGATTCTGTGTGTTTCTGTTCAATCTATCTACATGCTTCTGTTCAGTGCAAGTACCAAATAAAGAACATCTTTTTGCACAAACTGCCTCGTCTCCATGCCTGTGTTGAGAACAGAACAAGATGTTAAACAGGGCTTTACTCAGGTAAAGAATTAATGCAATTGCTTGTTCTTGCATTTTCTGTCTTCAGTATATGCACCAATCTTTTCCAATCTTGATACAGTCTTTCTCTTTATTTTTTGAGCTAGGGTTTTCCTCCACTGTTGTGTTAAAGTGCTAGCTACCAAATTTGAGTTAGCATTAAATTATATTGACATGAATTTTGCATACCTCTCCTTGCTAATCCCCATTTGGTCTCTTGTATCTGTTCTGATTCTGTCTAATGAGTGCAGCAGCACATAATAAGCAAAGTGATTGATTGGTTCATAGGATTGGAATGAACCTTGGAGATCTTCTGATCTAACCCTATGCCCCACACAAGAATCTTCATACCATCCTAGACAAATGGCTTTTCAACCTTCGTAGAAAACCTACAGTGATGAAGCACCTACGACACCCGGAGAAAGAACCATTGCTACTTAATAGTTCTCATGGTCAGGAAGTTACCCCTTATTTCAAGTTTGGATTTCCTTTTGCAAAGCTTCTTCTCATTGGTTTTTGTCCTACACTTAGGAGCTATGTTGAATAATCAGTAGGTGGAAGCTTTACAGAGGAAGATCCATTCCTCCAATTTTGCTGCCCTCCCTGCATGTTATCAGCTGATGGGAAAAAACCCTGTCAGTCATGGCACTGCAGCAGAAATATGTCATCTCCTGATTCCTGCCTGTAGGCTACTCTCCTACATCCTGTAACATGGTATTATCACCTGAATGATTTTTTTACAAAGAGACAGATTAGAATAAAAAAAGGGAGCTGAGAACCTTTGGTTGAAATTTCTCTCCATTCCTTTCTTTATAGATTCCTCTGTTCAGGAACCAGTGGGATATGTTTGTGTGGATGTGGTTGATGTAATCATTTCAATATTGCAGTATTTCAGTGTGTTCCACTGAGGCACTTTGTCAGTATTATGCTATTTCACTGTTGCACTGTTCATGGTCACCTTACTTCACACACTACTGCTTCATCTGTTTATGTTTCAAACACTACTGTATCCAGCTGTTTAGGGAAACAAGAGCAGAATGGTGGTAGAATAGGCTGATCAGGGACAAGAGGAGTAGAATCATATCTTTAAAGCCTGTTGTTAAAATGAAAGTAGCATCTTAAAACAAAAATGAAAGTTGTTGTCCAGATATATTTGAACTGTGGTTAGATGAAGTTTTACTGCTGCTTCTGCAGTTTTAAAGTGTTCAGTGGGTAATTCATCTGTACCTGGTACTTGCCTATTTGACAGGTGGTCTATCACCTGTCATACCTCACTTTTTAGAGGAATTAGTTCTCGACTATATTCTCTCTTGACAAATGTTTCTGTCACTCTAAAATCCCACTTGTGCTACAGACTTTATGCCTTCTTTTTGCCTCATTTGCTTCTAGGAGATCTGGTCTATTATTTTTCTTAGCTGTAAATTTTCTTGTTATTTCTCTGATCCATCAAAATATCTCTTTTTTCATTAAATTTATGTAATTGTTGACATGTTTGGTTGAAATATTTTTTCATCTTCTTTTTGGCTTTACATTGGAAATCTGTGTTCAATCATTGTTCATCCTTTTATCCAAGGATTTTACTCCCCATCTTACTTGGAATTTTTCCTCTTTGAAATGTTGGGAATATTTTTTCCAGTTCAGTTTTCAAGATATCTCTGGTCTCTTCCCATAGTTCCTCAGTTTTCTTTCACATAATTTATGCATAGAAATTCTAATATTTGTAGCTTTTATTAGGACCAGAGCTGATTGATGCTTCTTAATAATCAAAGTGAAAAGAAAATGTACTATAGTTTAAAAATTCTGGTATTTCCCTTTTCCTTCACAGTATCATTCTACCACCTAAATGGGTCAACTGGAAATATTGTATTATTTGTAGACTATAACTTAGTTAACCCTACTATCGTCCAGAGGAAATTAGTTTAGTCCCAAGCATCCCTGATTCAACCCTGTGTTCTCATTACAACAAACGGATATATGAACTCTTCTCCCCATTGCTATTTTCTAAAGCTAATTAGTCAAGAAGCTGATGAAGAAAATACTGCATTCCCATACATATTTTAAAAACAGTATCCAAGGTCTTCTCAATCCAGCAAATGAATCAATTTCTGTGCAAATATTTCTTTACTTTGTAAGAAACCATTCCAGAAACCGGAGATGCAATGCTGCATTGTGCCACGTCTTCAAGGTCAAGGAATTCAGTAGTGTGCTGAAGAAGGGCATGATATTTTAGCTGCTTCATAGCTCCAGCCAGCTATCTCAAGTTATGCACATGTGAATGGGTCTACCTATTCATGGATAACAGCTACCGGTAGTACAAGAAAGCACAGCATTTCAGGCTTCCAGTTTGTGATCGCGACACCGGCGGACGTGTAGGGTGATCGCTCTCTCCGCCATCCGGTTTTCTCCCGCCGGGGGACCCTGAAAAGGGTCAAAAGTCGCCCTGGAGGGGCGATGAGCATGAAGAGGACCTCTGACTCATCGCGGAAGGGCGGCAGCCCTTCCGTTTGATCCGGAGCAGCTCTTCTAACTGACGGGGAAAAGATCGGCCATTAATGTGGCCCATTAATACCGTTACCAGCCGAAGCCAAATCTACTACTAAGCACTTTGAAAGCACCGCGGAGGAACTGGGTGAGATCTTACCTTCTTTCTGTTCCAAGTATTTTCCTGTGAAAAGCTTCTTGAAACTTCTTCCCCCTGTGAGGAGAGAGGGAAGGGAACGTCTTTTTCCCACCCTCTAAGGGCGGCGCCTGACTACATAGGGGAACTAAAGCCCTGTGAAATATAACTAAGTAACTGGATTTGCATTCTCTTGATATTTGGTGACCCAAAAAGTTCCTATTTTCATGGGGACCTGCTATTTTATCTACTTCTAAAAAAGATGAAAAAGAACTTAAATTGGAGAAAAATCTAGCCTTTTTGTAAAGGATTCTAAATGCTATTGGGGACATCTTGTGGTGAAGCTTGGTACAGCAAGTGAATATTCTTGACAAAGAGACCTGCTTACAGCCTAGATCTGTCCTTGGTATTATCTAAAGCAGGACTTTTCAACCTTTTCACCCATTGTACCACTTTTCGGATAAGGCAATATCCGAGTACCACCACTCGCCCAGCAAGGTATCAAAAACTTGACCCCCCCCCAAAAAAGGAAAAAAAGATAAAGTACAGGTAGTCCTCGACTTACAACAATTCTCTTAGTGACTGTTTGAAGTTACAACGGCACTGAAAAAAGCGAATTATGACCATTTTCACACTTATGACTGTTGCAGCATCCCCAGGGTCATGTGATTTACATTCGGATGCTTGGCAACTGATTCATACTTATGACGTTCACAGTGTCCCAGGGTCATGTGATCAATGGCCGGAGGCGTGGCCAACTGATCACTCAGGTTGCAGCGTGCCTGTGGGGGGGGGAATCCGTGGGTCTCTGGTGGAGGGGGATGGGACTGGGGTGGGTGCCTGCCTTCCTTCCCTCTCTTCTCTCCCATTGTCCCTTCCTTCCTTCTTTCCTTCCTTCCTTTCCTTCACCTCCCTTTGTCCCTTCCTCCTTCCCTCCCTCTCTCCCACTGTTCCTTCCTTCCTTCCTTCCTTCCCTTCACCTCCCTTTGTCCCTTCCTCCTTCCCTCCTCCTCTCCCACTGTCCTTCCTTCCCTTTCCTCACCCCTTTTCCTTATCCTTCCCTCCTCTCTCCCCGTCCTTCCTTCCCCTCTTCACCTCCTTGTCCCTTCTCTTCTCCCTCCCACTCTCCTCCTGTCCTTCCTTCCTTCACTTCTCCCTCTTTGTCCCTTCCTCCTTCCCTCCTCTCTCCCACTGTTCCTTCTTCTTTCCTTCCTTCTTTCCTTCACCTCCCTCTTGTCCCTTCTCCTTCCCCCTCTCTCCCACTGTCCTTCTTCTTTCCTTCCCTCACCTCCCTTTGTCCTTCCTCCTTCCCTCCCTCTCCCACGTGTGCCTTCCTTACATCCTTTTCTCTCTTCCTCACCTCCCTCTTTGTCCTCTCCTCCTTCCCCCTCTCTCCCACTGTCTTCTTCCCCTCCTTCCTTTCCTTCACCTCCCTCTTTGTCCCTTCATCCTTCCCTCCCTCTCTACACGTCCTTCCTTCGTCCTTCCTCTTCCCTTCACCTCCCTTTTGTCCCTCCTCCTTCCCTCCCTCTCTCCCACTGTCCCTTCCTTCCTTTCCTCCTCACCTCCCTTTGTCCCTTCCTCCTTCCCTCCCTCTCCCACTGTCCCTTCCTTCCTTCTTTCCTTCCTTCCTTTCCTTCACCCTCCCTCTTTTCCTTCCTTCCCTTCCTTCCTTTCCTTCACCTCCCTCTTTGTCCCTTCCTCCTTCCCTCCCTCTCTCCCACTGTTCCTTCCTTCCGTCCTTCCTTCCTTCCCTTCACCTCCCTCTTTGTCCCTTCCTCCTTCCCTCCCTCTCTCCCTGTCAAGCCGCGCGGGGCTCTCCGAAGCCGCCCACCCCGCGGGTGGTCTCCGAAGCCACCCACCCCGCAGGGCTCTCCGAAGCCACCCGCCCCGCGGGGCTCTCCGAAGCCACCCGCCCCGTGGGGCTCTCTGAAGCCACCCACCCCGCGGGGCTCTCCGAAGCCACCCACCCCGCGGGGCTCTCCGAAGCCGCCCACCCCACGGGGCTCTCCGAAGCCGCCCGCCGCGCGGGGCTCTCCGAAGCCACCCACTGCCGCGCAGGGCTCTCCGAAGCCGCCCACCCCGCGGGGCTCTCCGAAGCTGCCTGCCGCGCAGGGCTCTCCGAAGCCACCCACTGCCGCGCAGGGCTCTCCGAAGCCGCCCACCCCGCGGGGCTCTCCGAAGCCGCCCGCCGCGCGGGGCTCTACGAAGCCGCCCACCCCGCGGGGCTCTCCGAAGCCACCCACCCCACGGGGCTCTCCGAAGCCGCCCGCCGCGCAGGGCTCTCCGAAGCCGCCCACCCCGCGGGGCTCTCCGAAGCCGCCCACCCCACGGGGCTCTCCGAAGCCGCCCGCCGCGCGGGGCTCTCCGAAGCCGCCCGCCCCGCGGGGCTCTCCGAAGCTGCCTGCCGCGCAGGGCTCTCCGAAGCCACCCACTGCCGCGCGGGGCTCTCCGAAGCCGCCCGCCCCGCGGGGCTGTCAGAAGGTGCACGGGGCTCTCCGAAGCCACCCACCCCGCGGGGCTCTCTGAAGCCGCCTGCCGCGCAGGGCTCTCCGAAGCCACCCACCCCACGGGGCTCTCCAAAGCCGCCTGCCGCGCAGGGCTCTCTGAAGCCGCCCGCCCCGCGGGGCTGTCAGAAGGTGCACGGGGCTCTCCGAAGCCGCCTGCCGCGCAGGGCTCTCCGAAGCCACCCACTGCCGCGCAGGGCTCTCCGAAGCCACCCACTGCCGCGCAGGGCTCTCCGAAGCCGCCCGCCCCGCGGGGCTCTCAGAAGGTGCACGGGGCTCTCCGAAGCCACCCACCCCACGGGGCTCTCCGAAGCCGCCTGCCGCGCAGGGCTCTCCGAAGCCACCCACCCCACGGGGCTCTCCGAAGCCGCCTGCCGCACAGGGCTCTCCGAAGCCGCCCGCCCCGCGGGGCTCTCAGAAGGTGCACGGGGCTCTCCGAAGCCGCCCGCCCTGCGGGGCTCTCAGAAGGTGCACGGGGCTCTCCGAAGCCGCCCGCCGCGCGGGGCTCTCTGAAGCCGCCCGCCGCGTGGGGCTCTCCGAAGCCGCCCGCCCCGCGGGGCTCTCCGAAGCCGCCCGCCGCTCAGAAGCTTCCCCTTCACTCTGGCCAGCGAGCCAGATGGGCAGGGGCGCGAATGGGCGTGTGCTCAGGAACGCCGATTCCGCGCCCCTGCCCAGCTTGCTCACTTGCCGGAGCACACAATTTGCCCGGCCTCCCCTCTGCCTGCTTTGCGCAGCTCCTCCTGGGCCCCCCGCGCCCGCCGTTAACCCTCCCGTCACCATGCAGGGTAAGGTTGGCACCCCCGCCCCCACCCAGATGCCCTCGCCTCCCCCAAGCATTTTTTTACTCACCTGCTTTCAGCTGCACTCCCTTCCTCCTTTTGCTTCTCTGCCTTTGCCACGTGCTTTTGGGTAAAAAAGAAAAAGTTCCATGAGACTTTCTAACTTCTCGCGAGAAGTTAGAAAGTCTCATGGAACTTTTTTTTTTTGTCTCACAAACACAGGGCGAAGGCCGAGAAGGGCAGGAGAAAGGGAATGCTGCTGAAAGCAGGTGAGTAAAAAAACGCTTGGGGGAGGTGAGGGCATCTGGGTGGGGGCGGGGGGGGACCCAGGCAATGCGTCACGCAGCTCCAGCGGAATCTCCCCTGAAGACTGCGTGAGGCTGCCTGCCACACCCAAGGCCGCCGCCAATCAGCTGGAGCTGTGCGCTTTGATCCTGGGCTCTCAGTCGGACCCAGGCAACGTGCAGTTCCAGCTGATTTGGCCACAAGCCTCTGTGGCGCTGCTGCCACTTCACCTCATCCACTTTTACACTTTAAAAAAAAAAAAATTCAAAATTTTTTTTTAAAATATTTTTTTTACATTTTTTTTTATACATGTTTTTTCAACCCGTCCTACGCGTACCACCAGCCATGTGCTCGCGTACCACTGGTGGTACGCGTACCACCGGTTGAAAAGCCATGATCTAAAGATAAAAGGCTGAAACAGCTGGGAGATGAAATTGGCTTTTAAGAACTGTGGAGGTGAACATTTACTGACTCTTGTTCAAAAAACTAGCCTCCACTAAAGGACTATCTATAATTATTCCAGAAATGGAGGGGGACCAGCAACAAACTTCGATTGATTATAAACTTATACTTGAAAAAATTCTTGAAGCTACTGAGATAATCAAATTCAGACTGAAAGACAAAGGCGCCAGCTTGAACCTACAAACTGAAACCCAGATTCCAACTAAAGAACTTATAATTCAGAAAACAACAGAAGCAGAAGAAATCATCACCAAGACAGAGGACTTCAAGGAACAACAATTACAATATATTGAAAATTCTGATAACCAAACCCCGATTGCAACCAAAGAACTTACAACTCAAAAAGTAACAAGTGGAAGAAAGTAACACCAAAACAGAGGGTGTTAAAGATCAACAAGGACAGCATATTGAAAATCTAGATAACCAAACAACAACCATAAAATTGGACATGACCTTTTACTTAAACCAGAAGAAACCTGAGGAAGAAGAAGACCAGACCGAATTGAAGATAAAGATACTAAAGCAAACATCGAGAGTTGAACCACCAGGGCAACAATTTAACGATTATAAATGGACCAGCTCTTTTGGAAAATTGATGACTAGATGGTCTTCTTTGATTCAAGCAACATGTGTAAGAATGAAGGGAGATCTATCTGATGATCTAAAGGCATTGGTATGGAAGCCTGGTTGGCATAAAAAGAAAGCTAGAGTTAGGTTTAAAAAATGGTGTCTTTTGATCTATTAGAGAGATCCTAAAGTCTCAACTAATGGGCTAAAGGGAGATTTTGAGATGAAGGGAAATATGATTATTAGATTCAAATATTGTTGGAAAATGATAAAAAAACAAGGGATTAATTGGCTTAATATTTAGGATTTAGATTTATAAGGGAAATGGAAATTAAATATTAGGAATCAGCCTTGAACTATTGCTTAGCCCAGAAAATATAGATGATGGATTTGAGACAATAAAGGTTACTCTATTAGTAAGTGGTGATGTACTAAGATGAGAAATAGAAAATGTTTATGAAATAAAATAAGAATATATGCAACTAAGTAATATGTGTATTTTAGATATTATAACTTTTGTGTAGTGAAATAAAGGAAATTTGGGTTACCAGAAATTTAAATATTAGGGATGTTAAAGGTTAAATTGGAATACTGTAATTAAAAATTAAAAATTAAGTAAAACTTAAAAACAGGATATGGATATGTATAAGTAAAAAATAGATTGATAAATGTTTTAACTGAGCTTGTTATGGCTAGAAATTTACTAGTTTAAGTATGATATACCAAATGTTAAGGGAAATTGAGAAGGAAGTTTTGATAATGTAATCTGAAATATGTACTAAAAATTTTGTTATTGAACTATTGATTACCCAGTCGCCACGTTGGTTTCCAGGTCTTTGGTAATTCGGGTTTTCTCCCGTGTAAAATTGAAAGTGTCTTGGCAACGTTTCGACGAAGTCCCATTCGTCATCTTCAGGCTGGTGTCTTCGGCTTCGTGCTTCTAGGAGCAATGTGTGATCGCAGCTGTTTCTTCCTTTTAACTGCCAGTGGAGGTATGAACTGATTGGATGGGAGCTTGGCTGTGTTCTGATTGGGTGGAGGTGTGTTCTGATTGGTTAGGGGCTTGGCTGTGCTCTGATTGGATGGGGGGTTGGCTGTGCTCTGATTGGATGGGGGGTTGGCTGTGCTCTGATTGGATGGGGGTGTGCTCTGCTTGGGTGGGGGCCCTGTTGTGCTAGGATTAGTATGAGTTGCAGGGGAATTTGAGATGGAGAGCTGCATTGCTGTAGTTTGGCTTCGCGTTCGTGGTCGTGCCACATCTTCATACATACCTACATACAAACACCCGTGAAAACCTCAGAAAACATAATATATATATATATATATATATATAAAAGGCAGCACAGCATTTCTGTAATTCTGCTTTAAAGAAGTGGCAATAATAACAATAACAATAACAACAACAATAACCAACAACAACAACAACAACAACAACAACAACAACAACAATAATAATAATAATAATAATAATAATAATAATAATAATAATAATAATAATAATAATAATAATAATAATAATAATAATAATAATAATAATAATAATAATATAAAGTTGGAAGGGACCTTGGAAGTCATCTAGTCCAGGGCTTTTCAACCTGTGGTACGCGTACCACTTGTGGTACATTAACAAGTGGCAGGTGGTACGCAGCCCTGCCTAGCCAAGTGTAGTGGGGGAGGGAAAGAGTCAGCACAGGCAAGAACTTACAGTGAGAGAATCCTCTGGAGCTGCAGTGGCTGGGGAGAGACAAAGGGCCCAGGCTCAGTTCTGGCTCACCCTCCTCCATGAGAAAGAGGGAGGAGATGGAGAGTGGAAGGATTCTTATGTGGTTTTGTGACTTTGAAGTTCTGGGATTTGTGCAATGTGGGCTTTGTATTCTTAAGGAGTGTTTGGCAATTTCTATTTGGCTGATGGCTGATGTCTTGTGTTAGCTTCTATTGCTCTGCTATTGTTAGCTGTAATTTTGCTGCAAGGGACTTTGAAGTATTTTTCTCCTGAATGGATTTTGCCTGTAGATTCTTTTACTTATGAATGGAGCCATTTGGGGAGGCTGCCTTAGCCGGCAGCCAATACTTACTACATTTTTTTTTCTTCCTTACTTTCCTTTCTAGCCAGTAGCTAATTCTTAAAGGGAAATGTGCCTTTTTAAGCTAGTTCACTCAGCAGTTTGTCTTTTCTGTTTCTGGAGGCTTTTCCTTGTTTGATGAATATATGGAAGAGAAAAAATATGGTTTTTTTTTTTTCAAATTCTTCCTTCAGAAGGAGGTGGGCATGAGAAAAAGTGAGGCAGGGAAGGAGAGAGGGAGGGAAGTCCTGCCTTAGCACTTGGCCACCAGCAGCCCTGCCATTGACTTTACTTGCCAAAAGGTTGCAAAAGGGGATCACATGACCCTGGGACACTGTGACCATCATAAATATGAATCAGTTGCCAAGCATCCAAATATAAATCACATGACCCTAGGCATGCTGCAATGGTCATAAGTGTAAAAATGGTCATAAGTCATTTCAGTGCAATTGCAACTTTGAACAGGGTTTTTTTTTTGGTCATCAAGTTTTTGACACCTTGCTAGGTGGTACTGGAATATTGCCATATCCTAAAAGTGGTACAATCGGTGAAAAGGTTGAAAAGCCCTGATCTAGTCCAACCCCCTGCTCAGGCAGGAAACCCTATACCATTTCAGACAAATGGCTGTCCAGTCTCTTAAAAACTTCCAGTGTTGGAGCATTCACAGCTTCTGGAGGCAGGTTGTTCCACTGATTAATTGTTCTAACTGTCAGGAAATTTCTCCTTAGTTCTAGGTTGCTTCTCTCTTTGGTTAGTTTCCATCCATTGCTTCTTGTCTTGCCTTCAGGTGCTTTGGAGAATAGCTTGACTCCCTCTTCTTTGTGGCAGCCCCTGAGATATTGGAACACTGCTATCATGTCACCCTTCATCCTTCTCTTCGTTAGACTAGACATTCCCAAATCTTACACTTATTTTTCAGATACCAAATATTATGTATCATACATATCTCCTTTTTCTCTACCTACCCATCTGTTTGTTTCTTCCTGGATCATTCTTAATTAATAATTGTTTCATATTAGCATCACTGAAGTGTGCATCAGCACAATTATGGCAGAGGCACACAAATTATAAAAGTAGCAGCCAAACATAAAAACATCTGTGAATCCTGAGGGATGTCGAGTAGACTCAGGGAAAAAGAGAGCTTTGGCCAGTTGAGGGTGGAAAACCTTTCAATAAAAGTCCAATCTTGAGAGAAGGTCTGAGGACTGCATTTATTGTACACAGAGTATGCAATGTGGAGGAACGGAATCACTGAACCTGCAAACCAGATAAAGCCAAGCTTTTGTCATTTATTTGATTAAAAAAAATCATAGAATGGCCCACAGTGCATCTGTAGGCTTTGCAGCCCTATTAATGAAAGTCAAGAATTGTTCTGACTTGCATTCCCTGTTGCCAGGCAGCCTCGTTTAATTCTCCTTTCTTTCTATGTCCTTGTCCAGTAAAGTATTTCTATTTTCCTACAGCTGGCTCTTTTGCCTGAGGATCTGCTCTTTTGCATTTTAAACATTTGCTTGGTTTTTAGTTTAAGCCCCTGAGACTAATTGAGAAACTCTGACTTTCTGCAGTGCCAACTGTGGTTATTTATTTCTGTCACTTCATACAGGGCATCTTTTGCAAATTGGTTCCCTCCCTCATTATGGCACAAAGAATATCTTTAAAATAAATAAATAACAGTTCTTGGAGGGAATTTTTTTTTATTTTGGTTAAGCCTGATAAAGTATATTAAAGTGTTGGGTTTGGGTCTTCTGAATAATTGATAGTAGCCATAGCAACTGCAAAAGTTTTCTCCTCAATCTGCCTGCAGAATTGGCACTTTAGACTTCCACTTGGAACGAGGTGAATTAGTCCAAGCAGAAGCTGAGGGACAAGCACTCTGCTGTAGCCATTTTCCAATCTGAGCAAGGAACTGTTGACTGAGTCCCCAAATATCCAACAAAGTAAACCAAAGAAAACAATTGCAAATAGGCCTCGACTTGCCACCAGTCACTTAACGGAGCCTCCAAAAAAGCTAGTTATGATTCATTTTCAAAGTTAGAATGGCCGCTCAAACAGAATGCAGTCACATGATCACACCTTTATGATTGTTTGTAGTGCTCTGTGGACACGTGACCATAATTTGACTTTTTTTTGCCAGTTTCTGGCATTTATTACCGGTTTCTAGCAAAAAAAAAAACTCCTATTGGGGAAAATTGATTTGCTTCACGACTGCAATGTTCGCTTAATGATCATCACAAAAGTGTTGAAAAATCAGGTACAATCACGTGATGCCTTGACTTAAAGACCACACTGACTGATGATTGCAATTCCAGGCTCAACTATGGTCATAAGTCGACTACCTGCATTCACTGATCATTTGACGGGGTTAAAGTAAAACTCCATTTTCTTTTGCAAGGGTCAATGCAGCCTTCTGAAAAGTCTAGTCCAGTGATGGCGAACCTTTTAGAGACCGAGTGCCCAAACTGCAACCCAAAACCCACTTATGCATCATCGGGTGCCGGGTGGGCATGGCCCGTTGGCTGGGTGTGGCCAATTGGGTGGGCGTGGCTGTGGTGGTAATGGCAGACTGGGTGGGACTAAAAGGTTCAATCAATCAATTCCAACTTTGCGAGATCTTTTTTTTTCCCGGAAGAAGTTGAAATTGATTGATTGAACCTTTTTTTTTTTTGTACACGGTGGAGGCCTAAAGCGAAAAGGTTTTATAAAACCCAGCTGAAGGCCTAGGACTGGGGCAACAGCACACGTGCCCACAGAGAGGGCTCTGCGTGCCACCTGTGGCACGCGTGCCATAGGTTCGCCACCACAGGTCTAGTCAATAGGGACATACAAATTCTGCAAGCTCCAATATCTTTCCAAACTAAAAGCAGCAGCCAAATCACAACCAGCTTCTTTAAAATTAATTTTCAATACAATATACTCTTATTAGAAAGTATATTTAGATTATACATAAGCAAGTACAACTATTTTACAGCCTTATCTATTGTTAGCCATTGGTGTTAATAAACCTATGTATAGTTTCCCTGATGTCTACATTTCTTGATTGCCCTATACTTGATGACAAGGATATATAGCAATAGCACTTAGACTTATATACAACCCCATTGTGCTTTACAGCACTCTCTGGGCACTTTACAATGCCAGCATATTGCTCCCAACAATCTGGGTCCTCATTTTACCAACCTTGGAAGGATGAAAGGCTAAGTCAACCTTGAGCCCCGTCAGGATTGAACTCCAGGCTGTGGGCAGAGTTTGCCTGCAATACTGCATTCTAACCACTGCGCCCCCAGGGCTCTTATATAGGAGTTGCAGTGCAATGCAACAAAATCTAAACTGCCAAATGTTGCCCAGCTCTGTCTAAAGCATAAAGACCACTGTCTCACAGATAACCACTGAAAAATCTCAATGTCAAATAAACAATATTGTGGTTTGCATAATGGGTAAGCCAGCATTTATGCATTATAACACATCATAAATTACTGTTATCATATATTGTATTAGGTTCCAGGGGACAAACGTATTAGTTTGGTGCAACAAAAACAACAAATACTCTTTCTATATTATAAATAATAAAATGTGCATTATCGCATTCCATTTATTTTGTATTCTCTATTAATTAACATTAGGTCTCCAGATGTGTCATGACAATTCAATATTTGTAGTAGATGTCAATTAGCTAGACTAATGTAACAATCAATCTAGGTTCAAATATTATTCAACAATTACATTTACAGGCTGATTTTATGCTAATTACCATGGCTTAAATTTCACTAAAATGAAAAATAACTGTCTGGACTGCATTACATTAAACTGAAAAAGCTCACTTAAAATGATCTTTCAGTAGTACCATATAAGTTCCCAGTCCAATTTGGTGTAATTTAAGCTTAGGTTTTCTACTTCAGGGAGAACTAAATATGTGTTTTCAGCTAATATTCAAAATAGTGATGTGAACACTTCCAATTCCTTGGATGAGAAGGTAAGAAAGAGATGATAAAAGAGTTGTCATTTTATATTACTTGTGATTTGAATATTTAATCTGCCACTGCATCAATCGAGGGTAAGGAACATCTTAGCATTTAGCCTAAATACTGAGCAAGAAATAATTGGGGCAATCCATGTTCTCATGATTTTACACATTGTCAGTCATCGTGACTTGGTTCAATAATTCCCTGACGATTCCAAGACGCAACTTTTTTCTTACATCTATTAAAAATCTCAACAGAAATTGAAGAGTATCAATACAGAATATACTTTAAGACATTCAGCCTACCTACATAAACTTGAAAATATTTAATTATTCACTGTTTTTAATAATTGTTCCTTCCTTGTTTTAATTATTAAGTATATTATACAAACTGTGTATGTAATGCAATATTAAATAATTTATTTATATTTTGTTATATTGATGCTTCACTGAGCTTTTCCAGTACAGAAGATGACTACATGTTTAATAACATAAAAATTTCACATTGCAATACACTTGGCTGACATATTTTCCTTCTGCACACACTATACTCAGTGGAAAATGTATAGCTTTAAGCCTGTATTAAAATTTGTGTTTGATATCCTCAAGAAAATTCCTGTTTTATTGTATGACAGGATAAAAAGTCAAACTGGCAATTCTAAATACTACAACCATCATACTTTATAAGATGTGACTTGATATTTATTATACATAGGAGAATATCTACATGTCAGTATTCATTTTATTATACTGGGAAGGGTTTTCAGAGTCCACAGAAGCCTAAAGTGCTACAGATGTTTATTATGAGCAAGAATCCTGCCAGAGTTGATCTACCAAGACACGTTCTTAGGCACAAAATCCATTCATTAAGACATCTTACCATAATTGTCTGCTTCTTTAGGAAGGATCAAGATCTCCAATATAAATCTACATGTCTCTTAAGATCATTATCAGAGATTTGTATGTATAACAGCATTCCCAGAGATATGGCAAGTTAAAATCAACAGACAACTATCAGCTAATGGAAGCTTTCCTCCGTAATGGCCTACTGTAAAGTCGCCAGATATTTCCTTCTAAAGAAAAGCTTTTGAAACATAAGTAGTTTCAGTCATTTTATTACTTTTATGTTTACTGTAGTTATTCTTTATGCGATTAAGGTTGTTCTATGTTATTTAACTCAGATGATTGGCAGCATCTGTCCACCCTTGGCAGATCTCAAAAAGTTAAGCAGTGTCACACCACCAGGAACTATCAGAGCTATACCCGGAAATTTAAAAAAATGGAAGAAGGCAATGGCAAACCATGTACCTATTTTTGCCCAGAAAACCATATAGAATGTCCATGAAATTGACTGAATTTAAAAGGATGTATTCATATATACATATATACATACATATATATTTGTGTGTGTGTGTAATTTAGAAACTGTCCATCTCTCTCAAAGAGTGACTCTGTGTTCTATGTATTGTTTATTGTTTATTATTTAAACTTATATAATTAGTCACCTTGAGTTTGTTGCTGAAAAAATTATTTTAAATTTTATTTTAAACATACATTTATTACTAAATCAGAGATGTTAAAAATGACTAACTCCGAGATTTCCTAAAATGAAGCATGTATGTTAAAATTTATTTCATGATCTATATCCAGTGGCCAACCTGAATCATGTGCAAGGAAACCAAGGGGCATAAATCTATTCCTAAACAATTGCATAAATAAACATAATCTTATCTTAAGCCTTTCAATTGATTAATAAATTTTACTTCAAACTTTGACCAGCAAGAAATACAGAACAATAACAATCACAAATCTATGAAATATTCCTGTAACACAAAAACACTGTACAATAACATAAGATGTATTTACTATAAAAGTCTATAAGAATAAAATCAATAAAATTACTATAAGTATACACATAAAATCTATTTATTATAAAATACCTGTGGGATTAAAAACTATGAACTAAAAACTACACGTGAACAAGACTATAAATTTAAAGTCTATAAACTATTAGATTTATTATAATATAAATACTTTTGAGGCTAAAATCTGTAGCACTCAGAACAAAAGATAAATAGAGCTATACAGCCAAGATCTGTCAAACACTATAAAATGGATTTAAATAACGTATCTTAAAATAACCTAACCCTAGAATAAGGATAGATCCAAGGTTTTGGCTTTTAGAATTCCCCAAATTTTATATCTTAGGATAGTGCTACCAAGTTTATTTCAAATTTGTTTCTGCTGTGAAAAATTGTGCTATTTTCCCCCCCTCTTCTCTTTCCTTCATCTTGAAATTTGTTCAGTTTCTTCAGAGAATAAAGCCCCAAATACAGTTCTGGCAGATACTACCTGTAGGTGGCTCAATGAGAAAGCTGATCAGAGAACAGGGATCTAAAATGTTCAAGAGAACCTTAAAAGCATTTACTCAGAGTAACCACCACAGAGTAAAGTAAGATTCTCTCATAGCATTCATAATCAAGAAGGTATAAACATGGTTGTGTGACTTTTATCACAGTTATCATTTAAGGACTGCTATCAGTACTAAAAACAACAGTGGCAAAGATAATATAATCAGCTGTTATATTACAACCACATATTGCCAGCTATTCTGGTTGATTTCTTGAAGTCTTATGATATAATAAAAATTTCAGAGGTTTTTGAAAAGGAACACCTATGATAGCAGTTGTGTTCATTAATTTCCTGCATATTATTTGTGGAACAGAATTAAAATGAAAATGACTTGGGGCCATCCAGGCTTTGTACATCCACCCAGATGCACCTGCAGTTTTCCATGATTTAAAGACTTCAAATAATGATCAAGGCTGTATTTTGGTTCTGATGCAGAAGTGGTTATCAAAAAAAGTTTTTCTTCAAGTTCTGGCTCGGTTTGTTTCATATTAAAGCTGCTGTTTATTCGGCCATTCTTGACCTAATTTATCTGATATGAAATTTTAAAAAGCTCTCTCAAGCATCCATTAAGTGAGAAAGGTTGGTGAATGTTGATACTGTAATCTGAGTACATAATAATATTGTACATTTTTAGCACCCTCTTAAAAAACTGTAAAATAATTTGATAATTGCTATTAGGAGAAAACAAAGAGTGGGATGAAGTGTCTTAAGGCCAAATGCTCTACCAGATGGCTGCCTCAAGTGCTTTCCCCTGGTCTTTGAGCTGGCAGAAAAAACATCTTGGCATAAATATTCTGCCCTGACTGCCAACACTTATTCTGCCGTAATGACAAGCCCAGTGAGGGGTATTGCCGTTATATTTTTAATCAGGGACAAGTTAAGAAAAGCATTCAGAGGATTTTCCATCTTTCATTTTTCCTACTACTAGGCATTAGCTGCCAGCAGCAAAACCCTCACAATCACACTCTCTAATGTGAACCACTGCTTGGAATGGCATGTATAGTCCCTTGTCAGTTGACCAAGTAACAAATTGTAGGTGATAGAACACTATTGTACCATGACAGAAATGATACAATAATGTACTTTTGTGATGACATCTGATGCAAATATATAAGTCAAGTTATTCACATGACTTCATATTCCCCCCTCATATCTTCTGCAGATGCCCAGAGTTAGGCAGGATCAAGGATTCATCTTGTTCTGCTTTGCACTTTCCAAACTGGCAGCTGTGCCCCTGAGTAGACCACAAGGAGAGTACAAAACATCTCATTTTTCTGAGCAACTACTATTCAATGGCATACTATTTCTAAATATGGAGGTCCTATTGAACTATCAGTCAATCACAGCTGATAAACCTGTTGTCCCTAACTATATTGTTACATTAATCCGCTAATTAAAAATGCTCTGCTGTCCTTTTAGTCAATGTTAATCATGTTAATGTCACCATAATTCACGAAGGTAAAGAAGTAACAGAGCATGTGATATTATACAAACTCTAGAGAGAAGCTGATGCTGCAAAGTTCCCATCTAGTTCACTGAACACAGCAATTACGTGAAGGGAAGGAGAGTTCTTACCTGGCAGATTTCAGAACAGAAAATTACATGCAACCATATGTCCAAGGCTTTTTCCCCCTCGTTCAGCTCAACATTCTAGCACATATGGCAGTCAGACGTGTTATCTGCATCATTCTGTGAAGTGTCCTTTGTAGATTTTTTTTTTCATAGTTGGAAGCTTAACAATCATATGGCTATTCGCCTAAGGAAAACTGATCTCCTCAGTTTGTTGCCATGTGAATATTTCATTGAGCTTACCCTGGACTGTCACTTGGCTAATGGAAGGCAGTTCTTAAGTAGCATGTAATTTCACTGGGCGCTATCTAACAAAATGAAATTCAATGGTGAAAAAAGTAAGGTTCTACATTTAGGCAAGAAAAACCAAATGTACAGGTATAGTATAGGGGGTACCTTGCTCAATAGTAGTAACTGTGAGAGGGATCTCGGAGTCCTAGTGGACAATCACTTAAATATGAGCCAGCAGTGTGCTGCAGCTGCCAAAAAAGCCAGCACAGTGCTGGGCTGCATTAACAGAGGGATAGAATCAAGATCACATGAAGTATTAATACCACTTTACAATGCCTTGGTAAGGCCACACTTGGAATACTGCATCCAGTTTTGGTCACCACGATGTAAAAAAGATGTTGAGACTCTAGAAAGAGTGCAGAGAAGGGCAACAAAGATGATTAGGGGACTGGAGGCTAAAGCATATCAGGAACGTTTGCTGGAATTGGGTATGTCTAGTTAATGAAAAGAAGGACTAGGGGTGACATGATAGCAGTATTCCAATATCTCAGGGGTTGCCACATAGAAGAGGGAGTTAAGCTATTCTCCAAGGCGCCTGAGGGCAGGACAAGAAGTAATGGATGGAAACTAGTCAAGGAGAGAAGCAACCTGGAACTGAGGAGAAACTTCCTGATAGTTAGAACAATTAACCAGTGGAACAACTTGCCTCCAGAAGCGGTGAATGCTCCAACACTGGAAGTTTTTAAGAAGAGACTGGACAGCCATTTGTCTGAAATGGTATAGGGTTTCCTGCCTGAGCAGGGGGTTGGACTCGATGACCTCCAAGGTCCCTTCCAACTTTATTATTATTATTATTATTATTATTATTATTATTATTATTATTATTATTATTATTATTATTATTATTATTATTATTATTATTATTATTATTATTATTATTATTATTATTATTAAAAGCCAACAATACAAGGGTTGCTTGAGAGACTGCTTGTCTCTCACAGTATCTATATGGCTGATTCAGTCTTGCAGGATTGATGTACTGCAGGTTACTTCATTTAAAATGGACCAAGGAAATACACTTTCTCCAGATAGCACTCCACTCTGTTGTTTAGAAGAGCTGTGAAGACTCAGCTTTTCACCCAGGCCTTTGGAAAGAGAGAGGGAGACCCCTTGTCTCATGAGGCTTATCCTCTTTTATCTTTTCATGTTTATTGATTTTATTGCAATTTCTCTTTTTTATTGTAGTGAGCCACCCAGAGTCATTGTGAATCAGGTGCCATACAAATTTAATAAGTTGTTATTTTTATTATTACAAATAAACCTAATAAAATCAACTCAAACCCTAGTAAATACTAAAAGAACCAACACAATAATGATAACGATAATAATGGTAATGATGATAATAATGATAATGATGATAATAATGCTAATGCTAATAATGCTAATGCTAATGCTAATAATGCTAATGCTAATAATGCTAATGCTAATAATGCTAATGCTAATAATAATAATAATAATGCTAATAATAATAATGCTAATAATGCTAATAATAATAATAATAACAACAACAACAACAACAGTTGGAAGGGACCTTGGAGGTCATCTAGTCCAATCCCCTGCTCAGGCAGGAAACCCTATACCATTTCAGACAAATAGCTGTCCAATCTCTTCTTAAAGACTTCCAGTGTTGGAGCATTCACAGCTTCTGGAGGCAGGTTGTTACACTGATTAATTGTTCTGACGGTCAGAAGTTTCTCCTTAGTTCTAGGTTGCTTCTCTCTTTGGTTCATTACCATCCATTGCTTCTTGTCTTGCCTTTAGGTGCTTTGGAGAATAGCTTGACTCCCTCTTCTTTGTAGCAACCCCTGAGATATTGGAACACTGCTGTCATGTCCCCCCTCGTCCTTTTCTTCATTAAACTAGACATACCCAATTCCAGCAACCGTTCCTTGTATGTTTTAGCCTCCAGTCCCCTAATCATCTTTGTTGCTCTTCTCTGTATTCTTTCTAAAGTCTCAACATTTTTTTTACATCGTGGTGACCAAAACTGGATGCAGTATTCCAAGTGTGGCCTTACCAAGGCATTGTAAAGTGATATTAACACCATGTGATCTTGATTCTATCCCTCTATTAATGCAGCCTAGCACTGTGTTGGCTTTTTTGGCAGCTGCAGCACACTGCTGGCTCATATTTAAGTGATTATCCACTTTTTTTCCCTTTTTTGAAGATGGGAACTACATCAGCTCTTTTCCAGTCCTCTGGTAGTTCCCCTGTGCTCCAAGATCTTTGAAAGGTATAGTTCAATGGTTCTGAGATCACATTTGCCAGTTCCTTCAGAACCTTGGGGTGTAGTCCATATGGTCCTGGTGATTTGAACTCGTCTAGGGTGGACAGGTGCTCACTTACCATTTTCACTTACCATTTAATAATCAATGCCAAGGACCAAGTGTCTATATTTTTTATAAATATTAATATTTAGAGTATTTAATTTTAAATAAATTGGAAGTGTCAGCTAAATAGGAATATGATGCAACAACCAGACCCTCTCTCTAAATAAAAAGCCTTTTTATTTTGGAATAAAGCCCTTTGAAGGCCATCAAAACTTTACGGAGGGTGGGAATTGATTCCATAACTTGGACTCTGCCACCCTTGCTGGAGGAAGCAAAAGAAGGCCCTGTCTAAAGTACCATAAGAAGGAACAAGACTGTAGGGAGAAATAAAGGTAGACAGATACCTCCTCTGGGGAGTTTGTTAAACTCTACTATCAGGTCCAAAAAGACAGATACTAATGTCAGGTTCTGGGAAATGGCCACCAGAAATGTGTAGAATTTGAATTTCTCACTCCTAGTCCAACTTATAAAACTAGACAGGAATACAATCTAAAAAGATTATAGTATGGAAAGATAAGTCGATGAATAAGGAAAAGGGGGAAAACTCTAACTTGTGTAGCACAATGGACAGCTCTAAGTGGGTAGTTTCACATGGGCTGTTGTTTTCTATCAAGTCAGTTGAATCATTCATAAGGGCCATTGTTCTGAAGCTTTTTGAGTATTCCACTCAGCTCTTCCCCCAGGGACACCTGCATTCTTGTTTTAAAATGTCAATAGGAATGTTATTAAAAAGGGTCTGTCACTGTCTCCTGTAACACCAGCCTTGTTATTTTGCAGTTCCTCCTGGAATGGAATGTTCTGAATGCTTTCCTGCCAAGTGTGACTGGGTGGCAAGAGTAGGAGAGATCTGCAATTATCTCAACATCACTGGAAATATGGAAAAAGCATCTCTTTGAAGAATAAAAGCAAAACCAAAAAATACAGCAAGCAGAAACTAGCTATAGCGCATGGCCAGTTTTTGTTTTTCTTCTTTGATTCTGAGATCCTGCTAGCTGCTTTGCCATTGTTACTTGTCTGGATATGGAATCAGTTTGACATCATGACTGTGCGTAAACTAGAGGTGTAGTAAAGGTGCTGTAGTAAAATAGGTGCTGTAGTAAAATAGCTTGCTTTTAAAAATGCACGCCTAATGTCAGATAGGGATGAAACACATAAATGTAGCTGCATTCAGCCCAAAAAGTTGTAGATCCTTTACAAGTTTTTTAAAAAGAAAGGAATAACTAGTTAAAATTATTGTTGCAACCTCAAAAATCTTCCCAGACATTTCCCAAGTGAGTGGGTGTGATGCTTCAGAGCAATTATTATTACATTTTTTTTTTGAGATCGGAGGGAGGAAACTGGCATTTTAACCTTGCAAAGAATTGCAATCCCCTTGCAGCCCTCAAAGAAGTTATACTGTAATCATTAAGTCCTTCTAAAAAAATTTACTACCCCAATTTAATGTGGCATGTAAATCCAACAAAATATTGTTTGCACCAAACAGTATTAAGGGATTTGGTAAGTGGAAACCCACTTGTGTGAATCTGCTGTTCACACAAATATATCTTGATATAACTGAGTTACATCTTCATAATTATCAGTTCCCATTTTTCTGACCTTTTGAAACATGTATTTCTGCATCATATTGACCTTGCATTACTTTCCAAGAGCATTGTAATGTGGCAGTACTTGATTTACCTTCTTAAGCTAGAAGCTAGAGGATTGGGGCTAGGGAAGTCCCATTAGAGAATATCATGCCTCTTGGCTAGACTGAGAAGTTAAAAAACATCTCAAATGGTGCCAGTAGCAAATAACTTCCTTAATGTTGCTAAGGAAACTGCATAGTTATCTCCAAGGAGTCATCAAGAGTCAGTCTCAATTTTTACCTCCACACTTATAGGAAAAGGGAATTGGGGCTAAATAATTATGGCTACATTGGAGTTGTATTTCTAATTTTATAAATAAGGAAATTTGCTCCCTTATTTTTTTCTGTTCAGTTTCATCTCCAACCTAACAATAAAGAACAAATCCAATAACCTATCTTCCTAAACCCTTTGTTTCTGTAGTGCCTTTTCCTCTAACTGAAGATAGAAGCCGAAAAATTGTATTCCTGTTGGATTTTGTTCCTCAGATGCTTTTGCAATTTTTTAAAAAATGCAAATGCAGCAGGCATGGCAAACACTGCTTGATTAAACCTTGATGCTATCTAGACCTTCTGTAAAAATCCATGGATACAGAAAAAGTGCAATATAGAATACTCATTTGCAAACACATAAGCATCCAGATATTTGTCCACTACAGCAAGCTATTACTTTTCATCATTTGATCTCATTTCTTTGGGTTGTCTGATCAAATAATGGCATGGAATTCCCAGCTGAGATGTATAGACTTCTTTTAAATACTTTTTGAAATGCCAGTTACAGAATTTTCAAAACAAAATGATAAAGATTTCTTACTCTAAAGAGTCTTCTCACTCTTAATCCAAGTGGTTTCATACATATCCCTTATTCACATTACAATCCTTTGCTGCAGATAGACAACAGTCTACCTTCCATATTTTGGACAACCCTTGTCATTCTTTGCCATTGATCATCCTAGTTGGTGTTATTGAGAATTAAGTCCAAAATCTCTGGAGAGCATCTGATTGCCAATCTACACACTAAAGAAATGTTAGCAAACAAGCTCCAAAACTCTTAGGTTTTCTATCCTCTGCTTTGGTGCATAATACAAAGAGCTAAGCCTTTTTTGAACAAAGCTTAATTGCAGAATTTGAAATACTCATTGTAGTCTATACTTATGCATGAATGAAACCATTATGAGCTGTTAAAAGATATATTTAGGATTCTGCCTTATAAAGCAATCCATGACCCAAAACTGAGCTTGAATGCTTAAAACTCTTCCATTTGAATATGTGCTTGATCCTAACACTCTTACATTGGATCCCTACTTTATTACCTTGCTAAATTTTCGCCTCCTTTTCAATAAAGTTAGATATCTCAGCAATATCCAACCCCTCACTAGACTAGTGACTAATAAATGTCAGTTCTAGCATTACAGCTACCATTAACCAGGAATAAAAAATGGTGCTACTTTCCTACAGACTCCAAATGAGTCAGAATCAAACAAGCCACCGAATTAAGATTGTCATAAAGATGAAAGGCAAGCACAAGTTCATTTATTTATAGCAAAGGTCTTGGGTTACAAGAGGTCAGTTCTTGCCATCTTGAAGAAACATTAAACAGGTTAAGTTATTGCATACATGTGCATTATAATTTAGCAGCAAGTCATTCACAGAACACATTTTTCTTTCGTACTGCCACCTTACCTTTTTTTTTTTTTTTTTGGTTTAATCTCTCAAATTGTATAGAGATAAATCTTTTCGGCTTTTACAAAGCATGTAACACCACCTTTAAGTTAATGGTCTTTTATTGGAAAAAAAGACTAGCATTTACAACTTGGAATGGACATAACTGTACTATCTTGAACATTGACGTTGATAGTTGTGCTGAAGTCCACAGGCTCCTCTGCCAGCTCCAAGTCTCGGTACAGTAAATTTTAAAACTGCAAGAGAGAGAGAGAAAGAAAGAGACAAGGAGAGAGAGAGAGAGAGAAAGAAAGAGAGAGAGAGAGAGAGAGAAGGAGCATGTACCCAAAGGTGCTCCTGCCCTTTGGTAAAGATTTTGTTAAAACTTTTTAGAACGGTAACGGCCCAACATCCGTTCCACAATAGTGCAATGCAGACAATTTTAAAATCAATGTAGTTAACACAGAAATGCCACCTATTTGCTTTTAGAAACAAACTACAGCTACATATTGGTGAGCCTTCTCCACCTTCGGTGGGGAGCGGGAGGGGGGGCGGAATTGCCTCTAAACTTTTTCCAGTCCTTGCTGCATACCACCTGAGGTATAAAACAATTTGAAAGTAACCAGCTTTGACAATTTTATAACTGCAGATTCAGCCAGAGCCCACCTTTTGACAAAAGAGTGATTAGGCATTTTTCCCTTTAAGATTTTTCTCCTTTTTAAAACTGTTTTAATACAAATGTCAGACTGTGCTCAATTGTCAAGCTGCATGCATGAAAAACTGGCCAGCCCAAACAGAGTAATAGTTATTAGCAAATGGAACTTTTTGAGGAGTTCAGTAAGTGCTTTCTTATTTTTAAAAGGCAGTACAATTATTTATATTTGGAAAAAAAAAAAACTGATGGCTAACTTGATTTTTTGGGGAACAGGACCACCAACCATTACATGCAGTTTGTGGACAGAAGGTATTTCAGCATTCAGTTTTGCTATACAGAAACAGAATGAATAAATGAACATTTTTTTGCAAGAGGTAAGTAAAAGATTCAATTTGATTCTTCTAGAGGAAAAAAAAGGTGAAAAGAGATCTCTTCATTTTGCAGTCATCATCTGTACGAATTCTGAAAGAAACAAAGGAACATATTTTTAGCCATTTCAGAAATGAAACAACATAAACAACCTGTAATGCAGAAATTCCTTACCCCACTATTCTAAGATTTACAAAATTAACTATCCACAACTTCTAAGGCCCCACTTTAATTTTTCCTCTTGCAAAATTCTATAGTTATAGGAATCCACATTATACCTTCATAGTTAACTTGTCCATCTCCGTCAATATCTGCTTCTCTGATCATTTCATCTACTTCTTCATCTGTTAACTTTTCTCCTAAGTTTGTCATAACATGACGTAGTTCTGCTGCACTGATGTAACCATTGCCATCCTGCAGGGAGGGGGGGGGAGAACAAATAGTGCAAAATTGAGAGAAATATAAGGCTCCAGAAATATTTTTTTAAATACAACTAAATATGGCAAATTCTTTGGAAATGAAAGAACCTGCAGGGATAACAGGCTGGTACTTCCAGCCCAAAGATCAGGGAATAACTAATAGGAACAATTCACATTTGAGATCTTAGAAAGGTGCTGTAGCAATAGCGAACTCTGGGCTAAACCTGGAATAAGGCTGCTTTCTATGTTCTATGTTTTTATTATCTTTATCCTATATATATTATCCAGAATTTAATTGTATTGGGGTAATCTTAGGGACGTGTGCAAAGAACATAACCCAAATCTTTCAGGAATGTAGGATTACCAGAACAATAACCTTTTAGTATTACACAAAATGTCACTGTTAGGCAAACATAGTAAGTTGCAGAAGAACTAAAGTTTAACTCAAATCCAAGTCCTCAAATTATTTAGTTTGCCATCTTAAAAGCTTTGTAATTAGCTTTAGAATCAATGTTCCAATCTTGTTCCAATCTATTGCTTTTTTTTTATACTGCAAAGAATGTTTCTAATATGAAATCACTTAAAAATGCCAATAAAGTTGTTGAGTGTGCCATCATAAAAAAACAAATTATCAGAATCTAAATATATGAGAACAGTGTCTTTCTTCTTAAGACAGTGAGAAATTTCTCTAACTCTACCAACCGCTTATCTGAATGCCTAGATTAGCTCCAATGATTATCAAGTCTTCTAGAGCAGGGGTCCCCAACCCCTGGTCCGTGGATCAGTACCGGTCCGTGGCATGCCAGCAACTGGGCCGCACAAACAAGCAAAGCCCCATCCGCAAGATGCAGGCAGCACACAAAACCACGCACCCTCCGGTCCGTGGAAAAACCTCTCTCCACGGAACTGGTCCCTGGTGCCCAAAAGGTTGGGGACCTCTGTTCTAGAGAACAGCAAGAAATTCCCTCCCATGGGAAAAACACAAACAACAGAAATTTAAAAAAACAAAAACAAAACATAAACCTATGTCATACAAATATCCTAACACATGATCCAAAGATCTATGTGCTTAGAAATCAAGGTAAGAGTGAATTTTAAGTCATTGGGCTGGCTCAGAATGCTTCTTTCAAAATTGTTAACCACTTCTTAGTTTAGATTTTATAGGAAATTTGGGTATTTTTTTCTAAAGGTCTAATAAGCCAGGAGTTATTGCAACTATTCTCAACCTAGCATCCTCGGGAATGTCAGAATTGCAGCTTTACTGCTTAGGAATTTTTGAATTTGCACACCCAACGTATCTGGCAGGCTCCTGATTGGAATGACTAGCTATTATTTGGACTGAGATGACGACATCTGACCCAAGCCACCTATTCTCTTGGAAGAGTACAATTTAGACCTTACAAGCTGAAATAAAACATGTTTCAGACTCTTTATTAAAGATACAATTCTTCATTTAGTAGGTGAAGATGAGATAAAAAATAGACCTTTCAAGTTTTGACCTTACTGAACACAAGCAAAAAGAAAAGACTTGTTAGCCAAACCCAAGCAACTCTGATTCTGATAAGATACATCAACTCTGTAAGGGATTCAGAAACAGAGAGACCTGGACTAAATTTTTCACTTAATCATAATGTTCCCAGAGAATCCAAACAACTTGCTCCTACAGTGAAAGGATGGCAAGCATTGCTAGTTGCTTCCCCAAACCATAAACATAATTCTTCCTTAATCAGAGCCATTTCAATTATACATCACAGTGCAATATACTAGAATGTTTGTCACAAGCATACTCAATGCAATTTGGGCAACTCTGGTTTTCTGTTAAGGGAATCTTATACACTGTACTTGATTTCATTGGACATATTTTTAAAGAAATGCATCCAGTAAACAGTAGACTGTGAAAGAGTCCTCTTTCAAGATTTCAAGGATGCATTTGCAGAGTATCAATTGTTTCCGTACAAAATACATTACAGTTCTCATGTTATGTTGCCCTTCCAAATAGTTTTGCTAGGAAGATAAATCAAACAAAGCAACCAGTTAGAAATTTGATTGTGAACTGCAAATGTTAAAAAACAAGACTCACTGGACTTTACTAGGAGGACATCTGCTTTTAGCAACAAAGAACAATTCCAAGGAACGTATATATTATAACACTAACATACACACATACTCCACAGTTAACCTCAGAATCATACCTTATCAAAAACTCTGAATGCCTCACGAATTTCTTCCTCACTGTCTGTGTCCTTCATTTTTCTAGCCATCATGGTCAAGAATTCTGGGAAATCAATGGTGCCATTGCCTGTCAAAAAAGGCATAGGAAGGAAAAAATATGTCCAAATGTATTTTCAACTCTATCAAAACAGAATTTGTTCTGTCTTCTTCCTTTCAATCCATTCCCCTTTAGTTAAAATTTGTTCTATAACTGGATTCTCATACATTCATTTTAATTAAATACCTCAAGAGTTCTTTCATATTTTTCAGTTTTTAATATCTTCATTCACCTTTTTTTTCTTGACCTACCTCTTGTTTTATTAAAGATAGTTAAGTATGCTATTCATATTGCCTTCAACATATTTTGTTTTTCTCTTGACATGCCTAAGCCTCATTGCTGTTTAACATTCATGCTATTCACTGCCTTTCTACCAGATTTACATCTTAAAATTGTATAATTCATTCTGCCAAGGGATACGGATTAATCTGTTTGTTCCAGTTCTTCACCCTGTATGTATTAACGTAGAATCACTCACTCCATTTTCCCTATCAAACATTATTACTCTTGGATATATTCACTTTTAGATCCATACTCCTTGTTGCATTTGACATTCACTGGAAATCATTCGGGTTCTCAGCCAAGTTATGACATCATACGCACGCTATCAGTTTTTAAAGAATAAAAATGTTCTGGACTTCTGCTTTTTTTGCTGTAGGAGAGCCCCTTTATACCACCAAAGGGTTTAGATACAGAAGATGCAATTCTTTAGCAAATGTCAATCAGTTTGACTTCCTGCACTCCTGAATTGCTTTGAAAACATCACATAGCTGACGCAAATTTGTGCTGTCCAGATCAAAGGCCATAGCAGGTGGAAATTTTAGGAGTTGGAAAAGACAGAAATGAAATTTATTCTCCTCTACTATCTGCTCAACTATGAACTGGAAATTCTTACATTTTACATAATCCAGATTCTCTATCTAGCTTTAATGCTAATTTATAACTTCAGCCTTTCTATTCTCTTTAAATACCAGACTAATTTTCAAAGGAATTAAAATCTTGACTGTTGATCTTGGGAAATAGGTAGAAGACAGAATTGTAGGTGACCGGAAGGTCAACATTATGATGTCTTGTTCAGCACATATATTCCTTACATTCCATGGAGTTTCTGCAAACAATCTGAGGAACAGATCTACAAAATTGTCAAAGCTGTGGTGTTTTTTTGGAAGGGATGTTGTACAATTGACCCCAATAAAAGCTTTTCTTAAGCACTGTTCCATATTTGTAGGTATAAAACAAATTAACCAATTATAAGCAGATGGTTATTTTATTAAAAATTGGTTCTCATGTCTTCAACACATGATATACAACTGTGAGCTTTCTCAAACTTGATGCCTTCCATTCATACGCAGCATATTGGCAGAGAATTATGGCAGTGAATTATATCCCATCTAGAAGACAACAGTGTAGTAGTGCTCTGAATCTCTTCCACTATTGGACTAGAAATCTTTTTATTGACAAGACAGGATGATATAGATAGTTGTAAGAAAATATTAGCTGTTCTTTGCAGATTAGAAACGTATTTCAAAAATCTGGATCACTCTGATCAAGCTGTCTTTTTATAACACTCAAGTACTCAAACTCTTATTTTAAACTCATTTGTATCACAAGAGGATATGCAGGAGTATGACTGGGCTTCAATTCCACTTATGCCATGCTCTGCTCTAGAGATCATTTTAACTTTGAAGAAATTTTTGATCCCTGATGAGCACTGATAATGTTACCTAGTTTGGGTAATGAAACATCTGCAAGAAAACAACCAAGCTCAAAGAGCACCAAGGACCCCTCATTTTAACCATGAGCTACAAATATTCTCCTTTCTTACTATCATAAGAAAACTCTAAGAAACAGTACCCAGAGAACTCAAATATTAACAGATAAAATGTGACTGAGGTAAAAATGATTAAACAAATCAGTGAACAGTTATCATAATAATCACACCCAGTTTTAATTACATATAGCTTTTGTTCTAACCCATCTATTATTATTTTTTTTGAGTGTCTCTCTCAACAAGCCACTCTAAAATGCAAATAACCCTTCTTTGGCAGTCGGAAACATTTTGTATATTAAGTTTCTTCAACCATGTCTAACTATGCCAGAGTCCCATCCTAATTAGGGCCGATACCATGAAGATGCATGATAAAAATTTGCAGCTAAGGCAATGTGTAATTTGACCTGAAATACACAGCTCCAATACACAATTATTTCACAGCAAGTAGTGGGATTTAGCCAATTTTGGCTGACCTTGAAAATGCTAAGAAAGATCAGAGCTATTAGTAACAACACGAAATCAGGAAATCCCATGGATACAGCCTAGACTAGAAGTTGAAAAACACCCAAGAAAGCAATGGCAAGCTATATTATAATCACTAGAGAGATTATAATAAACTCCAGGGAGATTAGATCTCTTTATCTAGAAAGTTGTGTGACAAAAAAAAATTACACTGCAAATTTTCTTGCCATTAAAACAACTTTTACTCAGAATTTAATCCTGGATTTAATTTAGATTTGGAGTATATCACAAGGACATGGTGGAGAAAGCAGGAGTCCATCTCTCGCCAAGCTACTCCATAGCACAAAGGCTAAAACTAGAGGGTAAGAAGATAGATAAGCTGTTGCCTATAAGGTTTCTATTTCACTGACTCCATTTGACAGTCTGCCAAATCTGACTGCATTCTACTGCATTTGGAGATAGGGATACTGTTAGCATATTGTCTATCCTGCAACCCAATAGTCTCTCTTCCCAAGCTAGCTGTTCTGACCTCTGGCAAGGCATTGGTTTACTCTATAAGCATTTTGTTCACGACACATATTAGGTGTGGTTTTCTGCTTGGGTGGAGCTAGTGATTTGAAGTTGGGGGAGTTATGATAACTCAACTGACATGGACAGATCACCTTCTAGTGAGACTGGCAGCTGATAGAAATCTTAGTTAAAACAATCCAATTCAGGCACCAAATGCATTTAGATATTTATCCTAATGCATTTAGGAAATTTCCCATTTTACATATCAGCTACTATGTCAGTGCTTGGCCTAATCTATGGAATTTAGAGATGGGCTAAATAATGGCCACTCTTTTCTCTCACACAGCAAAACCAGACCAGTTTCAGCAAAGAATATGAAAATAATAAAGCAAATAAGATGACAAATGGAACACAACTCTGGAAACATTGAACAGGAATTGAGCTCTATTTGAAGATTATGCAACAGCTGGAGAAGTATTAAAGAATGCTTACTTCTCTGTCATCACTCCATCCATTTATTTGTACAAGTGGCATATTTTTCACCAATATGTTGGAGATACACAGCCAGAATTACTCTTGGTAGCAAAGTTGATCAGCTGTGCTCCAACACTGCTGTTCTGAAAGCTGCACTGGATGCTGGTCTGCTTCCAGGTGCAATTCAAGATGTTGATTATTACCTATAAAGCCCTGCATGGCATAGGTCCAGGTTATCTGAGGAACCATCTCATCCCAATGGGATAGGCTCACCCCACCTGCACCAGGAGAGGAGGTATGCTGTGGGTCCCATCGGTCAAGGAATTTCGGTTGGCAGGATACAGAAGAGGCTTCTCTGCCATGGCTCCTACCCTTTGGAACATCTTAACTCTCCAGGGTGAGATCTGCTCCTGACTTCCATAAGAGCCTGAAAATCTAGCTCTATCAGTTGGCTTGGAGCCCCAATGGAGAGTGTCACCTGGAGGTGGTTGATGGACTAACCGCAGATTCTACCTAACCCCCTGCATACTTTGTTCCCTCCCACCCAATCTTTTTACCATAATTTATAATTTTATTGCTACAAATGGCAAATCAATTTAATAAATAAATAAATACACTTGGACAAATCATAAGGAAACAAATTTAGCAACAGCTTGTCCCATTATATGGAATTTTGGGGCTAGCTTTATGGAGAGATGAGAATTACCAGCCAATAATTTAATTCTTGCCTTTCTTGATTAAAATAGGACTGACCTTATGTTAAAGAGAAGTAATCTATGTGTCACTAAGGGAAGGATGTATCTTAATTGCATAAAGAAGGCAAGTAGAGTCCATGCAAAGAAAACCCTCCTTTCCCTTGACAATGGCAATCTGTGCAATATAAACGAACTCCATCATTCCATTTCTGGGAAAGTTAACTGAGAAGACTTTACGATTCCAGACACAACTGAATTATACTAATGATATAATTATTGGGAGCCATTTTAATCACGGGATTACATTGGCAAGGGTCTCTGCCAGAACCAGATGGGATGGAATACAGCTCTACTCCTTCTCCTGGGCAAGTTTTGATACCATTAACCAGGACAGCTTTGGGATCATCTGATAGGACTGAATCTTGGGAATACCACTTTACAGCAGGTTCTTTTAGTTGGACTCTGTCTGGGACCTAACTGTTCACCATCTGGCTTCTTATCCATCATGTCCCATAGTTATAACTTGTCTCAACAGCTATAGAAAACTGCTGGGGACAGTAATCAGACGCCAGCAGTATACGGAGGAAATTCTCTCATGATGCTGCTCTTTACCATTCAATCCACAGAAGTCAATAAACTTGAAAGTTGGGTTCCATTTATACCTAGTGTTTGTGCTGTGACCTTTCTTGAGGTAGTTGTATTTGGTAATGGTTTGCCTTGGTTGCATTCCATTTTGTTTATAATAACACTCATCATAAGGAGCTACTCTTGAAAAGAGTGGAAACTGCAATGCAAATGCAACTGACAGGTTGTCACTAGCAGCAATCATGTGATGTCTGTACCAAAAGATCTGCTCTGATTATAAAATGCTTATTGGACAGAGCTTAGAGTTTTGATATTAACCTTTACAGTCCTAAATGGCTTAGGTCCTACTTACCTAAAATACTTTCTCTCCCATTACAAACCTGTTTGCCTGTTAAGATCTGCAACAAAAGGCTATACCTGGCATTAGTCCCAGCCTACACATAATATATAAACTTAATATGTGAGTGACAGCAGCTATGTCAAGGACAGAAATAAATAAAATTCTTAGTAGATATGCTGTATCTTCATGTACTGTTTTTATTTAGATTGCCCTGATGCAGACACATTCATAACTATCATTAATCCGTGGCAGATTTTATTAGGAGTATAAAGCACAGTTGTAATTAGCTGCAAAAAGATTCATATTCTGTAATTTAAAACTTTTACCAAAATTGAGTAATGAATTTGAACAAACTGAATTATGCTCATGCACGAATGAGAGCTGGTTCATCCCTTCATATGCTTACCATCAGCATCCACTTCATTAATCATGTCTTGCAATTCTGCTTCGGTAGGGTTTTGACCCAGCGACCTCATGACAGTCCCCAGCTCTTTGGTTGTGATGGTGCCATCACCATCTTTGTCAAATAAAGAGAAGGCTTCCTTGAACTCTGAGGACAGGGAAGAAAAAAATCATCAGCATACAGCAACGTGATAGCACTATGTATGAATAAGTCTTCTGTCCAATGAACAATACCACTGTGAACAAATTAAGGACATGTTCCATTTTTTTGCAAATGACATTTATGCCTAACCAACAATATACAGGCCTACAATTTTTCCAATGTGGACTGTACAGGTAGTTCTTGACTTACAACAGTTCATTTAGTGACCATTCAAAGTTACGACATCACTGAAAAAAGTGACTTATGACCATTTTTCACACAACTGTTACAGCATCCCCATGATTAGGTGATCAAAATTCAAGCACTTGGCAATTGACTCATATTTATGATGGTTGCAGTCTCCTGGAGTCATATGATCACATTTTGCGACCTTCTGACAAGCAAATTCAATGGGGAAGCCAGATTCACTTAATGTGTTACTAACTGAACAGCTACAGTGATTCACTTATCAACTGTGGCAAGAAAGGTCATAAAATGGGGCAAAATTCACAACAACAGTCTCACTTAGCAACATAATTTTTGGGCTCAACTGTGGTCATAAGTCAAATACTAACTGTATAAAACTATGTCTTAGTAAAATGCTCATCAGTAAAAGTGCAGTATTCTGTGGGTGCAAACTGGGGAAGATCCAAGAAGAAAGTTAGTATAGAATAGCTAGACAACAGCAGCAAAAGTTATTTTGGCCTACAATAACCATTGCACTGAGTCAACAAAGAATGACTAGTAATCCAAATCATGTATAAAGCATCCATTTCCATAACATCAGGAGACATTTTTGGATGTGAAATATGGAAAGTAGGGTTCAAAATCCCACACATAGTATGTATGGAACCAGTCTGTTTTTCTCATCCTAACGTACATCACAAGAATCCAAAGTTCCATGTCCTAAAAAAACTAGGAGGTCTGAGACTGATGGGAGTGAGATATGGTGAAGATAGCTATGACATTACAGATATTTAAACAGATAGTTATATTTATAATATATTGCATTCATGATTATAAACTGATTCGCTGCAAAAGAAACCTGTTTTTCTCGTTTGAAGGAAAGAACAAATGAGTATAAATATTAGGATCAAAGATCAACGGTTTCCTGTTAGACACTGAACACATGGATTTTTTAAAGCCTTTACATTGTATACAACATTTACAGTTGCATAGCATCTGCTTTTCACTACACTTAAACATGTCATCCAATAAAGCTAAATAAAAGTACTTCACAGAGCACCTAATTAGCTCTTCAGTATGATGTATGATCTTTTTAAAAGAATGGAGACTATCATGACAGCTATTTATTAGTTCCAGGTCTGGATGTAGTAAGTCTCTCAATATTAATTACTATGGAACATAAGTGCAAGGACTTACAGAACTCATGTCCTGCTTGTTGCTTTTCTGAGACATGTTTTCAGTGTGAAAAACAGGATCCTAATCTAGATTGCACGTATCCCAGAAACAGAATATGAGTAAAGAATTCTGCATGCCATAGACCAGGGGTAGGCAACCTTGGCTCTTTTATAACTCGTGGACTTCAACTCCCAGAATTCCTGAGCCAGCCATGATGAGGGGAAAGGGAAAGGTTTCCAAGCTGAGCCATGCTGGCTCAGGAATTCTGGGAGTTGAAGTCCACGAGTCATAAAAGAGCCAAGGTTGCCTACCCCTGCCATAGACTATGCTTTGATTCAACAAAATGGTAATGTTCTTAATGGTTCATTCACACTTAGGATCTCTTAACACTGAAACTGCAGGTTAACTATTACCCCATCCTGAATACACAATAATAATACATCAAGCTTTTTCAGTCTGATGCCCTACAGATATACTTGAACAGTAATTCCCTGGCCTAATCTAGTGACATGATGGCGGGGAGGATGCAAATCACACAATTTATATATGTGTTTGTGAGAGAGAGAGATGTCATTATTTACTTGGAAAAAATACTTTCAAGATTGGCAAGAATGTTAAAAAAAAGAGAGAGATTATTTATGGCAGAAGTAAGGTTTGAATTAGGGGCTTCCTGATTCATATCTCAGACTCTTAGCCATCATGCTGCACCTGCAGCATTACTATAAGCATAACATGCACAGGGAGAAATGCAACCAGGTACGAAGCTCTGAATACAAGGTGTACGGTATTCAGATCTCCAAATGGTTCAGGTTTGTCATAAGCATGCTCATTATACTGGTCGGCAGCTCCTTAAAGAAGTTGTGCCAAGAAAATAAGCGCTAAGGAGCATAGCTCTGTTGCCTGCTCCTTAACTCAACCATCTCAAGCCAGGGAAATGTAGACACACCCATGCTGTATGTGAAGTATCTTTTCCACTTCAAGGCTGAATTTTGCACACTTCTGCTTTAGAAGATGAGCAGGACAGAAAAATCACAAAAAGTGGCAATGACTATTCAGGACTTATCAGCCCATATCAGCTCACTCCTGGCCTAGCCAATGCAATTGTCTAAAGACCCAAAATTATTCTATACTATTTTTTCCCTTTGGTATATTTAGCCACAACCTTGTGCAAACCAAGCAGAAATTGAGATTTGATAAACCAAAACGTAACAGAAGAAGGGAAGGAATATTTTTTTTAAAAAAGGCAGAACTTGTTCATGATTCCGTGATCAGGAACTTTATCTACATGCACCCAAAGTCTTGTGTTGTATTTATTACTGTGAGCTTACTTAGGCGTAAGCAATCTTATGGACAATTAAATTTGGCAAGAGCCATCATTTTCTCTGAAAAATCCCAACTACTTTAATAATTTTGTACTGTATACTTTTTCAGAACTCTCAGAACTCTTTTTTCTCAGATAAATAATATGCCTTGATACAAAGCTATAAACACTGTCAATTTCATGAGAAACGGTGCTTTGCCCATTAACTACCATCCAATGCATCAGAAAACTTCAGATGATTAATGTTGAAATAAGTGGTCTTGATTGGTACATAAGTAAATGTACAGAGGAAATCAAATCATAGTTGCATTCTTTATCATTTATACAGCTATAACGGTATACACAAAAAAAGGATGTGGATTGCATAACCAGCCAGTAGGTTTCAATTCCTATGGTAACCAGTTATCTAGATAGAAACAAATACAAACATATATATGTTTTCAGGAACATATTTAAATTACTGAATGAAAAACAATTTAATGTGATGTTTTCTTGTCTTTTTAAGATCAATCCACGCCAACAGGAATGTAAAATCTTGAGAAATAGCCAAGCAATGGCAGCCACCAAGAATGTTCTGCAATATTTTTGTATTCACAATAAGTTGCTAGGCCAACAGAAACCATCTCCCTCCAATTAGGATACTCACCAGCAATCTGTTCTTCGGTCAGCTGATCGGCCTATGTAAAGAATAGAAAAGTATTTCAGAACATTGTTTACCTGTAGCTATGTCAAAGCACACAATGCAGCAGCAACTCGGAGGCAAGATGACATAACATTATATTAGTGCTTGGCACATCCAAGAGCAATTGGCGATAAACCATTCTTCTCTTCAGTGGATAGTGCAAACAGAACTGAGACAGCATGGGAGGGAATATGAAATACCCAGAAAGCTGGAGAGCCTTCTTTATTACTCTGATGGTCAAGAAATAGACCCTCCCCCTCCAAATCATTTTGCATCAGGTTTTCATTACAGCCATGAGATTACTGATCCTACCACTAAGCAACAGTCGACAAAAACAAGCTTGCAAAACAAGGGCCACCTAACTGTTTAGGTGATTTCTTTACAAGAACTACATATATGATATATTCAGCACTAAATGCTTTTACTTTTTTTAAAAACCCTTCTGATAATCATATTTTTTTGTCAAGGCAATCACTGGAACTTGCCAATCTATTAATTTTGTCAAGTAAAGCACTGCTTTGAAGCTTCAGTACTGTCCTAATCAATAATCCCACTCTGTAGTATCTGACAAGGAAAAATGATATTCTGCTCTGTATGACACTGTCAGTGCAAAGAGACTTATGTTTTATTTATTTAAAACATTCCTATAGTCATTTATATAGAGTTGGGTTATAAGATGTGCGGCTACATAAATGCTTTAAAAATAATTAACCTAATCAATATTTAATAGCTTAGCGAGAAAGATGCAAATATATTTTTAAATCCCCCCAATGAAGTTAGATTTTCTTAAAAAGGATGCTGAATTTGGAAAAATTATATTCTTATCCAAGTACTGAGTATGTCTCCCTTAAAGCTTTGTTCTAAATAGCTATTTGATGCTGCAAGAGTCATATCCAAATACTGATTTCCTGTTAAATATGCAAGATGGATGGATGTGAAGATGTGTCTGGAAGTTTACTATGAAATTTGAAGATCAACAAATGCGTCAAAATCCTCTGCAGTTTGAAAATCCTCTGTTGGCAAGCATAACTGACTTCACAATGCAGTGGCTTGCCAGCGATTAAAGGACATCCCAAAGTAAGCTTCTCATAAAAAAAAAAAAAAGTTGCAGGATTTGTACACACCTAATGAGCAACCCTATTTGAAATCTTCCCAGAATCCCGTTGCTGGATGTTCTTTCAGTAAGGCAAGTTGGCATAGTGATTTACATAACGTATCAAAGCAATGCAGAGCAGGAAACTGGACCACACCTCAATAAAATGAAAAATGCAAATCAACAGAACTAGAGTGTATGAAGCCCTGTGTCTGTGATTTGAAGGATAAGAATCCAGGTTTTGATCTTATACATTTTTCACATTATATAAAACATCTAGCTTGACGTTTTAGGCAAGAAGAACAAATATGCCTTACTTTGGCTACCTGATGAAAAAGTAGCTAACATCATGCTAAGCCAGCCACCCCGCCCATACAGGGTTGTGCGAAGGGGGAGTCAGATCCAATGATGTAACCCCTCCCAGCGGCAAAGAGGGAAAGGAGACACACCTGGGCTTCTCCTTTCTACTATGGGAAATGAAAAGCTGAGATTTCATCCCTTCTTTTCTCAACGTACCATTTTGGGAAAGTTCACATTTCACAATTACCAGCAATTCTTGTTAAAATAATAATCAAATCCTGAATGAAGATCTCTTGGGAGATAAAAGGAATGCCCGACCAAGGTAAAATCCAACTGCACATTAGGAGAAAATGAAACGTAAGGGTCAATTTCTACAATGCACCTGCACTAAGCAGCCTTCCCTAATTGAATGACTTCCAAATGGGTCAGATCACAACATGAGTCCAACACATTTGGAGGGCTCATTATGGGGGGAAAAACTTGTTGAAATGGCTTCCCCTGACTGCCTTCTGCACAAAACGTGACCTTGTCCCAACAGCCCAATTGTGATCTATACTTTTTGATACCCCAGACAGCTATAAGGTCAATTTTAGTAGACTGAGATACTGCCTTATAAACAAATCCTACCCACTTCTCCTTTCACTCTCCATTCCAAAAATCACTGAAAATAAGCCCCTTTGCACACACATGCGCGCACACACAGTGTTTGTGTTAGTGAGTTTTTCAGATTTTTGTTCTGGGCTTCTAGGAAATAATTTCCAATTGCTACCAGAAACAGAGTGGATTTTTACCCTCTCCTAGTTTCCCACCTCTAGGGATTAGTAGGGTGGAGGCTCAAGAGGAAGAGGAGGAGGAGACATGATGTAATCCAACCTCCAAAGGTTTTTTTTTTTTTTTTTTTGCAATTGCTGCATTTGGGGGTTTTGAGAATTATTTTTGGGGGGTGGGAAGCAGCGCAATAGTCGCAGAGGTTCTCCCTCCCCCTCCCCCTACGCAGTGCAGCTGGTGTAGAAACTGATTGTTTCCATCCTCCTTGCCCTGCCATCCTCCTTCCCCTGAATGCCACCTCCTTCAGCCAGCCTGGTCATCTATTTTCCTTATCATTATCTCCACAAGGAAAGAAAAAGGCACATGCAATTATCAACACTATTTTTAATAGTATCAAAAGTGTGGCTCTTTACATTGCATTTTCACAGGGCAGGGCTCTCTGCTCCATCCGCAGCCATAGCAATACCATATGTTGAGCTCCCATATGGTTCTAACCAGGAACTTTCCAGAGGTTATGTCTCAGGACGGTCCCTGTCAACCCCAGTCAGCAGCCAGCACATCTGGAAGGCACAGGGAAGGGGAAAGCTGCTTCCAGAAAACCCACCACTTCCTGAATTTTGGCACCCGCCAAAATATAGGATAAATTCACTTTAATGTAGTCTTGTGTCAATGAAGGCCTGAGTCTGACCCGTTTTCTAACCTCTGCTCATTCCTGCCGTCTTTATTCTTTGAGTGAGCATCTAGGCTTAATCTTAGCCCTGTCGTTTTGTGGAAGGGACGAAGGGCCGTTCCCCAGCTACAACACAGGAAATCTCAGCTCTGGAGAAGCGCACGCAGCACCTCTGACTACAGGCAAGGCGCGGCCACAGTTACTACCTCGCCCCTGTGACGTGGGATGCGGAGAGGAGAACCAGGGCGCTCCTCCCGCGCAATTGCCATTCCGTCTACATTTGCCCCAAAGTCCTTGCAAATAAAAACAAAATAGGAGCTGCGACCGCCGCCGTGCCAAACAAACCGATCGCCCGGTACTCCAAGCAATATCGCCCCCTGCCCGAGAACAGGCGGATCCGCCACTTTCCAGCCAAGCGATCGCTGAAGTCTGAAGCATCCCCACCCAGCCTTGGCCGCTAAGTGGGAGGAAACCGGCTTGCACTCCTGCAAGCGAGCGCCGACAAGAGAGCCAGTTCCGGCAAGCGGTCGCGAGTTTCTCCGCACACAAGAGCCCAGCCGGCGGCTCCGGGGAGGAAGCGAGATAGTGGAAAGCAAGTCAAGAGACGACGAGTTGCAGGGCCGCTTGAACTTGGCCTGCGATCTTATGCTCTCCTCCACAGCCCAAGTTAAAACTGTAAGCAAAAGGACAACCGCTGGCCAGGACTAAACGCTTCGCCCCATTCCGGAACGCCATTCCCACCTTCCATGCAAAAGAGCGGATCCGCTTTCCAGCAGATCTCAAGGCACAGGGCCGGCTTCTACCTCCCCCCGAAGTTGGCAGGGCATAGTAGCAAAAAGGGCAACCGCGTTGCTATTCGGTTCCCGCCAAGAGTCGAAAGATCGAACAGCAGCTTGTGGGAAGTCGAGCGACAAATCCAGATGTCTTTCGTCCGTGCTTTAAAACAAAACCCGAGCAAGAGCAACAACAAAATCCCTCCCGCGGTAGATCCAAGCTACCTACCATTGCGGCTGGCGGCGTTGGCTCTCTGTGCCTTGGCGAAGGTGCAGAAGGCGATCGGCAGCGAACAGCGTCGCTTCCTCCTCCCTTTGCCAGAAATGCTGTAGGTGTGAGACTGCGCGGAGCCTTTTTTATAGGGAACGGCGTATCCCTCCGCCGGAGCAGCGCCTTTCTCTCACTCTCCTCCCCGGACCGAGGCGTACAGTAGCAGGACTGCAGGAGGCAGTTCTGACCCTCCACGCCGCCTCAAGCCCTCCTCTGCTCACTCCTCTCTGCCAACTCAGTGCCCAGTTGCAACAGCTCGGGCTCTCCGCGGGCTTCCGCTGGACGGGCGGAGTAGAGTCTGCGTACCCTGCCCTCCAGGATTATTGCTACGGATGCTTGGCGGAACTTAAGCATCTTGCAGAGTCCTGTTACTGGCTCGACGCGCGCCTCTGCTTTGGGGGCACAGAAAAAAGGCAGCTTCCAGAGCAGCCGTCCAAAAACAATTGGCCTCAGAGTTAAACCTTTCAAAGTTAAACCTTTCTGCCACGTGGGGCGAGCCTTACCAGGAGGTTGCAAGGGAAACCTAGAATAACAGAATAACTTGCATGCTCTTGTGGGAGAAAAATGGCCAGATGGGGAACTGTTTGCTGCGCCTCAGGCCACAGCTGGCAGTTTTCAGGTTAAGAGAAAAGGATGCTGTGGCTGATGTACTGTTAATATTTTTCCCTATGAAACACCCTAAAACTGCACATTTACTTATAAAGTACTTATGTGGGTCATAAGTCAAGCTTGCACAATGGGAAACCTTTTGGGCGGGCAAGTGGGTCTCAAAATGGAATAGACGGTACAGGACTGATGGGTGTGGGGTACACATCTACAGCAGCATTCTCCAAGAGGAGATCCTCTTTAAAGCAGTGGGATTCCAATTCTCATCCTTCCAATCAGTTAGTATGGTCATGCTACAGAAGCTAGGAATCATGATCCAACCAAACAGAGCCTACCAAAATTGGGAAGACAGATAGTTATATACTTCAGTATAATTATCTATATATACTTGTGTAAATCTTATCAGCAATGGGATACTGAAAGTAGTGAAGAGCAGATGCTTTGGACTTCATGTATGTATTTGTGTACATTAAGGAATAAAATGTTGATTATCAATTCAGTTGTATGAATGCGAATCCAACTATATCCCTGTTCTCTATAGTTTTGGAAGGTGAGGCCAAATAATTTTAATTATAAAAATGGTGCAAGGGAAATCTGAAGAGTTGTGCGGCTGCTATTACATACAAAACATGAAAACTAAGAGACCTGATCATATTCATCATAAATGTATATTTTTTCGTATTGTCTATTTCCTCATTTTGGTAAGGTCTTCAGTCAAACTGTTGAGATGAGCTGAAATTTGGTTCATTTGGGTAAGATCTTCAGTCAAACTATTGAGATGAGCTGAAATTTCTGTAAAGTTTTTCACATACGCTGTCTTGTGTGTTGGTTCTTCGGAAACAAAAGGGACTTCCTCTTTCCACATAAATGAATAATGAAATCCCGTTTTACTTTGCAGTGAATCAGGGTTAGGCTTCTAATGATTATGCTTCCATGTCCTTTGAAACACTTCAGTTGCAATTCTCAAATCTCTCCCTTTGAAACATACCATTAACTGGTAGTGATAAATTGTTTGAGTATAGCAGACTTTGTTCTCTCTTTATAAAATAGAAACTGCTGGTTATCATGTTTTCTGAGATCAAACTAACTGCCACTTCCCTTTGGAAGTGCAGTTCTCCCCTCCTTGAAATAAATTCCAACATAAACTTGCATTTCCATCATCTCAAGAGAGTCAAGTAGAGCTTGTTTCATTTATAGATATGTGACCTTACACTAGGGTTTTAACTGATATTTACAGGGCTTTTTTTCTCATAGAACGCACAGAACAGCGTTCCGACACCTTTTTTTGATGGATTTTTTCAACTTTTGTACGAGCTGTGCTACTCCCTCTATTGGCTTTCGAAAGCTAATAGGAATTGCCCGGACCTGGTCGTTAACGGCTGTCTCTGCACTGCTGAGTGCGCCAAAAGACCTGGCCGGCAAACGTTGCACATGCAATTTGTCTGCAGCAAAGGCGAGTTGGCAGGAACTTTGCACCCCTCCCTGCTGCCCAACTACACCATCTCCTAGTTGTAAGTAAGAGAGGACCAGGGCTGGGAGGTGGGGAGCAGCACTTAATTCTGCCCTACCGAAAAAGCGGAGTCCATGTGCACTTCTGCTTCGTGCTCACCCATGTCAGCCAGGCTCTCCATGCCGCGCTGCTGCATGGAGAGCCTGGCACTGAAGCACGGAAAACGTGCGCCTGCCTCGTGCTCACCTCGTGTCAGCCAGGCTGACCACAAGTCAGAAGGAGAAAACGCAGTGGCAAAGAAACCCCCTCCTCAAATAACTCGCATTTGTCAAGTCCACCCTGCCCTCTGTGAGACCCTTGGCCCAATGGGAAGGCGAGGCCTGGTGGACACGATTTCCCTCTCCACCTCTTTTTAACCGAAAAAACCTGGAGGAGACGGGAGCAGCGACGCCACAGCAAGTTTCTCTTGATCTTTGGCCCTGCTAGGGCAATAATGGCAATAATGGTGACTGCCTCTGTTTTCCCGGCCTCCGAACGGCCACTCTCAGAGAAAGCAGAGTGTGTTCGGCTTTTCCCGGCTGCTTCCAGATCGTTTCCCCTCTCCCCGGTCAACTTCGGGGGCTTTTTTGTCTTGCTTTCCGATGTTGGACGAACCGGCTGGTGCGGCTGGGCCGGGTGTCGCTGGGAGAGTCGCTGCGGGTGCAGGAGACGGGGGTGTCGGTGCTGCTGCGGGCGGAGGCGCAGGGGCATTGGCGGGCTGCCCCCTGGGCCAGCGCGGCTGGTGCTGTGGGAGCCACGGGGCCCGCTCTACACGGGGCTGCGTGGGGCGGGTGGCGGAGGCGACGCTGGTGGGGCGGCTGCGGGCGCTGGGCGCGGAGGTGGCGCGCGTGGGGCGCGGCGGGCAGCTGACCTTCCACGGGCCAGGCCAGCTGGTGGCCTACCCGGTGCTGGACCTGCACCACCGCCGCCTCGCCCTGCGCGCCTATGTGGCTGCCCTGGAGCGCCTGGCCCGCGACGCCTGCCGCTGCCTCGGCCTGCCCGCCGCCAGCACCCTCCCGCCACCCCGCACCGGTGTCTGGCTCGGCGACCACAAGCTCTGCGCCATCGGTGTGCATTGCCGGAGACACATCACCTCGCACGGATTGGCCCTGAACTGCTGCACTGATTTAACCTGGTTTGACCACATCATCCCATGTGGCCTGGAGGGGCTGGGGGTCACTTCCCTCAGCCAGGAACTGTATCTCATGGCTACAATTTTAGTGATTATCTGGATTCTTGCAGATTTTGTACGTCTATCTGAAGTGGTAATCTTAAGCATTTTTTTCATAAATTATTTAAGGATATGCAACTATATTTCTCATATTTATCTAATGTTACTTTTGCATCTACTTTTTTCAATCCATTTTCTTTCTGTCATTAATTCCCCAAGAATAAGAAATGTAAATTTTAAGCTCCTCATAGCAGAGTTCTATATCATTGTTAAAATACACTGGGCAACTATGGACATATTCATTCATAAGCATAAATAGATTGAATTGTAAACTTTCCCCCTCACTTAAACCTGTTCTCTTGTGTGTATAATTTGAACATAGCCAGGCCATTTTTTATTAGCAGTTGTAAAGAATTAGAAATAAACGTTTAACTTATGTATTAATAACAATTTCTTTGCAATTCATTATCTTGTCAGTAACATGACTCCATCAATTAAACACATATATGTTGAAGGCTGCATATGCACTTGTATTAGACATCTATTATCTCCCACTGCTAGTCCTTCGAAAAGGAACTCAATATATGTCATACTATATATGCAAAAATTGTCTCCTCCTCTATTAAAGTGCAACACATCATTTTCCAAGTGGACAAAAAAAATAATATTCCATCTTTACTATACTCACCTGCAGTATATAAACATGGGAGAGCTATCCCACAATTTTTCACCCCTATGGCAGCCTACTATGCTGTCTTATGATTAATTTGATAAAACAGAACTTAGTGTTCTAAGTTCATCATGAACTAAGTCTGATGAAAATAACCAACTATTTTGGCAGGGATGAATTAATAGCATGCATGTCAGCTTCCATGCATTCCTTCAATTTAAATTTACACTACTAAAAGAACTAGAAATCTTAAAAAAAATTCTTAACATAAATTAAATTTATGTTAAGAATTGAATATATAATTTTTTAATTATATAAATAAATATATAAATAAAATTATATAAATAAAAGATTAACAAGACGAGAGTTCCGGCGCCTTTTTTTTTTTTTTTTTTTTACAAAAAAAGCACTGGATATTTATATACAGAATTGTCAAGGATAATTTTCAGCAGCATTTTGTGCTGCTTTGATTAATATATTCTATGAAATATTGCCTATAATTATACCCCCTTGTCTTATACCAAGACTTAGTGTTTAAACACTGTCTTTACTATTAAAAATATCGCCAAAAGCTTTTGAGCTTTATATTTTCTGAATGCCTAGATAGATTTAAAAACCAGCTTTTAATGAGCTATTGTTATGGATTGTCTAGAATATTTTATCATTAATTATTTCAATGCTGGGACAAAAAACAATGCTCTGTTCCCAGATTGAGGACTTTTAAAAAAAAAAAAAAAATTAGGCCAGATCTTTGAAATGTAAAACTCAAACGTTTCACATGCAGTAGTCTTGGGAGGAGAGGAGGTGTACTGAAACATTCTCCTTATAAACAACAAAAGTTTATTAGTAATCAAGTCATAATATTTGCTTCCTAGATCTCATGTTGTTAAGAAGCAAAGCCAATCATTATGCCTACTGTTCCTTCCTCCTCTTTTTCTCCCCCTCTGAAACTATCAGTAAATGGTTGTTCCTGGAAGCTAACACGACTCATCTTTATTCCTTTTTTCCTCTGAAAAGTATTAACATGTTGGCGCTAATGACTGTAATACTAAACTCATGCCCAATTTTGTGCCATTTACTGTATTGCACATTTCATAACTGTACTGCTTTTTGATTGTTCAGTGGCTCAGATCCAAGTACATCGTATGAGATTAATACACATTCTCCCAGCATGATCTGTTTCTTGAAAAGAAAGAATCAATTTTTGAAGGAATACTTCCATGTCTTTTCTTTTCCCGAAAACATATTATATCATCTTTTGATAGTCCATTATTTCTCATTATGCCAAACTTTACATAGCTTCTCCTGAAGAACATTTGCATCACTATTCTGTCTTCCAAATATATTGTTTAACCAATATACAATCTAATTTGCTTAATCACTCAGTCTTTATCCCCTTCAATTAGAAAAAAAATCCATGTACTTCATTTGTCCATGGCAATGTAGAAAAACTTACGTTTTTAAAGAATTTTTCAGCATACCTTGAAAGATTTTTACGATTCATTTCACAATTTTACAACTGATTGTAAAAGCTCAAGGAAATCGCAGGAGGGAAAAACAAATTGACTAAACTTTGGACATTTCACTGAGTGTGACTTCAGTGCCTATGAACTGCTAATGTATGAGTGCAGCAGGAAAGCAGAAACAAATCTATCTTCCATCTAACTAGGTGAAAGTAACTGAACTAATCGTTTTGTGGGAAAAGAGAGGACATCAATTCAGGTAATAAATGAGGAAGTTAAATAGAAAATTATACAGCACTTTATTTCAGTTTTAATGTGTTTTGCCAACTTTTTCAACTTTTATATGACTTGATAAATGCAAACATCACAAAATTGGGTAAAATCTCCAGCGACTTTATTATAAATAAATCCAGTCCAGGATAGGCAATGAAACTTCTTATTCACCATTTAGAAAATGGGGTTGTGCCCGTTATTGTTACTATGACAATCAATGATTACAATTTTGCTACTTAATTTCATTATGAATGCTGGACATAGGGAAGTTAAACAATAATGGCTTACCTTGAGTGGTTAATGTTTCCTTAGGAAGTGATAGTATCTAGGATATACAGAGGTTTCCCTTTCTACCTGAGAGTCATTTAGAAGTGATTTCTTCTTCCCCAATAACCTGATCCTCACATCAAGCTTATATTTGTCAGTAAACTGTCCTGTCTGGAAATTTAATTTGAATCTGTAGATCTACTCTCTGCAACAAATGCTGTGTTACTGTAAACTATATTCAGGTCTTCAAATATCCCGAGCCATATAGAAAAGGAAACAACACTCTTAAGTATTGTGAAATGGACTTAGGACTCCTTAGTATAAATCAATGTAAAGGGCATGCACTGTAGGTGCTGTTAAGCATAGGACAATGCAGAAAATCATAATAGTTTAAAATTATGCTGAGTACTATGAATCTTTAGCCCAATCCATAAAACGTGGTACAAATGGGAACACAGTCTAAAATGCCCAAAAGTATAGTAGCTTTTCTAATAAATGAGTTGCCTCCGCTGCTTGATAGTTGTGGCGGTTTCTGCAGTATTTAATCTGTGATATCATTTTACATCTCCTTCATGGATTACTGCCTTGTCATGGCGAAGGGGCTTGCGTAACTCAATGAAGCTATGAGCTATGCCGTGCAGGGTCACCCAAGACGGACAGGTCATAGCAGAGAGTTCTGACAGAATGTGATCCACTGGAGAAGGAAATGGCAACCCACTCCAGTATCTTTGCCATGAAAACCCCATGGACAGTACTAAAAGGCAAAAAGATATGACGCTGGAAGATGAGCCCCTCAGGTCGGAAGGTGTCCAATATGCTACTGGGGAAGAGCAGAGGGCTAGTACTAGTAGCGCCAGAAAGAGTGAAGCGACTGGGCCAAAGCCGAAAGGACGCTCAGCTGTGGATGCATCTGGTGGTGAAAGGAAAGTCCGATGCTGTAAAGATTTTTCCATAGGAACCTGGAATGTAAGATCCATGAATCAAGGCAACTGGACGTGGTCAAACAAGAGATGACAAGACTGAACATCGACATCTTAGGAATCAGCGAACTAAAATGGACAGGAATGGGTGAATTTAATTCAGAGGACCATCAGGTATACTACTGCGGGCAAGAATCCCTCAGAAGAAATGGAGTAGCCTTCATAGTCAATAAAAGAGTAGGAAAAGCAATACTGGGATACAATCCCCAAAATGACAGAATGATCTCAGTGCGAATCCAAGGCAAACCATTCAATATCACAGTAGTCCAAGTCTATGCCCCACCACTGTGCTGAAGAGGATGAAAATTGACCGGTTCTATGAAGCCCTACAGCACCTTATAGAATCACACCAAAAAATGATGTCCTTATCATCATGGGGATTGGAATGCTAAAGTAGGAAGCCAAAAGATAAACGGAATAACAGGCAAGTTTGGCCTTGGAGTACAAAATGAAGCAGGGCACAGGCTGATAGAATTTTGTCAAGAGAATACGATGGTCATAGCAAACACTCTTTTCCAACAACCCAAGAGACGCTCTACACATGGACATCACCAGACGGTCAACACAGAAATCAGATTGACTATGTGCTCTGCAGCCAAAGATGGAGAAGCTCTATACAGTCAGTAAAAACAAGACCAGGAGCTGACTGTGGCTCAGATCATGAGCTTCTTGCAAAATTTAGGCTTAAATTGAAGAAAGTAGAAAAACACTAGGCCATCAGGTATGAACTAAATCATATCCTGATGAATACAGTAGAGGTGACAAATAGATTTAAGGAATTAGATCTGATAGACAGAGTGCCTGAAGAACTATGGACGGAGGTTCGCAACATTGTACAAGAGGTAGCAACTAAAACCATCCCAAAGAAAAGAAATGCAAGAAAGCAAAAATGGCTGTCTGAGGAAGCTTTGCAAATAGCTGAGGAAAGAAGGGAAGCGAAAGGCAAGGGAGAAAGAGAAAGATACACCCAATTGAATGCAGAATTCCAGAGAATAGCTAGAAGAGATAAGAATGCCCTCTTAAATGAACAGTGCAAAGAAATAGAAGAGAACAATAGAATAGGGAGAACCAGAGATCTCTTCAAGAAAATTGGAGATATGAAGAGAACGTTTCATGCAAAGATGGGCATGATAAAGGACCAAAATGGCAGGGACCTAATAGAGGCAGAAGAGATTAAGAACAGGTGGCAAAATTACACAGAAGAACTATACAAGAATGAGCTTAGCATCCCTGATAACCACGATGGGGTGGTCACTGACCTCGAGCCAGACATCCTAGAATGTGAAGTGAAATGGGCCTTAGGAAATCTGAGCAACAACAAAGCTAGTGGAGGTGACAGTATTCCAGCTGAGCTATTCAAAATCTTAAAAGACGATGCAGTAAAAGTGCTAACTCAATTTGCCAGCAAATTTGGAAAACTCAACAGTGGCCACAGGATTGCAAAAGGTCAGTTTACATTCCAATTCCAAAGAAAGGCAATGCCAAAGAATGTTTAAACTATCGCACCATTGCACTCATTTCACATGCTAGTAAAGTTATGCTTAAAATCCTACAAGCTAGACTCCAGCAGTATGTGGATCGAGAACTACCAGAAGTACAGGCAGGATTTCGAAGAGGCAGAGGAACTAGAGATCAAATTGCCAACATACGCTGGATCATGGAGAAAGCTAGGGAGTTCCAGAAAAACATCTACTTCTGCTTCATTGACTATGCTAAAGCCTTTGATTGTGTGGATCACAACAAATTGTGGCAAGTTCTTAAAGAGATGGGAGTACCAGACCATCTTATCTGTCTCTTGAGAAATCTATATGCGGGCCAAGAAGCAACAGTGAGAACTGGACACGGAACCACTGATTGGTTCAAAATTGGGAAAGGAGTCCGGCAAGACTGTATACTGTCGCCCTGCCTATTTAACTTATATGCAGAGCACATCATGAGAAAGGCAGGGCTAGATGAATCAAAAGTTGGAATTAAGATTGCCGGGAGAAATATCAACAACCTAAGATATGCAGATGATACCACTCTAATGGCAGAAAGTGAAGAGGAACTAAAGAGCCTCTTGATGCGGGTGAAGAAGGAGAGTGCAAACGTTGGCTTGAAACTCAACATTAAGAAAACCAAAATCATGGCATCCGGCCCTCTCAATTCCTGGCAAATAGATGGGGAAGACATGGAGGTAGTGACAGATTTTATTTTCCTAGGCTCCAAGATCACCGCAGATGGGGACTGCAGCCAAGAAATTAAAAGACGCTTGCTCCTGGGGAGGAAAGCTATGGCAAATCTAGACAGCATACTAAAAAGCAGAGACATCACCCTGCCAACAAAAGTGCGTATAGTCAAGGCCATGGTTTTCCCAGTTGCAATGTCAGTCCTAGAGGAGATCAACCCTGACTGCTCCTTAGAAGGCCAGATCCTGAAGTTGAAACTCAAATACTTTGGCCACCTAATGAGAAGGAAGGACTCACTGGAGAAGAGCCTAATGCTGGGAAAGACTGAGGGCAATAGAAGAAGGGGACGACAGAGAATGAGATGGCTGGATGGAGTCACTGAAGCAGTAGGCGTGAACTTAAATGGACTCCAGAAGATGGTAGAGGACAGGAAGACCTGGAGGAATGTTGTCCATGGGGTCGCGATGGGTCGGACACGACTTCACAACTAACAACAACAACAACAAACCAATTTTAAAATACCAAACATAAATCAGAATAAAAACACGAAAAAGCCAAGCTTTACAGACTTCAAAGAATTCCCCAAACAGTAGAGCTATTACTGAGAAATCCAGGAATTGAAGTCAAAAGATCTGAAAGGTACATGAATTAAGGAACACTATTCTAAGAGGGACAGTTTGGGTTCCCAGGGCTACATATGACCCCTCTACCCTTTTGTGGCTCCCAGAATTCACTCTTGACCAAGTAATAATCCAAACTCAGCAGCACATTTGCCTTCCATTTCCAGGTGAAGATTATAAAAGTCTGAAACTCCATGTGAGTCCTAGACATTCCTGGCCTTGTCCATACTTAACATCATTGTCCCTTCCACAGTTGCATTACTCCAGCCCAAAATGTCACATACAGCTCTGAATTGCCAAAGATTACTAAATTACTCTGAGATTAATAAAAATTGGTGTTTGAGTGCTGCCTTCCTTTTGGCAAAGGGGTATAAGAGGTCATCTTGCATTTTCTCCTCAGTCCCTTAATGTGGACGCTCCAAACTCAGGACACCTTGATGAAGGGAATGTAAAATATTGCTATCTTTGACAGATTTCACTCCTGAGAGAGAAGCAGTATCCCTGAAGTGGCTGCGTGGAATGTAGGTGTCAGGAATTGTAGTTGAGTACACTGAAAAACCATTGGGTTGAATCAGATTGCTTCAAAATGTATTACTTTTTAGAAATCATACTGTTTTATTTGATTCTACATTATAGTAGTCCTTGACTTACAACTGTCCATTTGGTGACCGTTCAAGATTACAACGGCACTGAAAAAAGTGACTTATGACCGTTTTTCATACTTACATCCATTGCAGCATCCCCAAGTTCATGTGATCAACATTCAGACACTTGGCAACTGGCTCATATTTATGATGGTTGCAGTGTCCCGGGGTCATGTGAACCCCCTTTTGCCACCTTCTGACAAGCAAAGTCAATGGGGAAGCCAGATTCACTTAACAACAGTATTACTAACTAATCAACTGCAGTGATTCACTGAACAACAATGGCAAGAAAGGTTGTAAAATGGGGCAAAACTCACTTAACAATGTCTCACTTAGCAACAGAAATTCTGGCTCAGTTGTGATTATAAGTCAAGGAATACTTGGATTGTTTGCTCATAGGCATTGGAGAGCATGTAGAAATTTAATGGGCAAATCATCTCATGCCAAAAACAGGACAACCTAGACCAACTACATTTAGCTGCCTAAAATCTATGATTGAGATGGCACAGAGATTTTATTAAAAAAAAAAAAACTAAAATACAAAAAATAAAATAAATGCAGAAAGCATAGGAGAAAAGTCGGTGAAAAACTGGAAATCCCATCTGCTTGATATTTTGATTACAACATACATTATGTTAGACATGTAATACAGCATACTATTGCATTCTAAGTATCATCAGAATAGTTAATTGTGATATATATTGCTATAACTATTAATAAAAATACTGTTAAAACATCATGTCACACATGAAAGGGCACCAGTGATTTATAATGAAGGGGGTATCTCTTTACATTGCAACACTCAATCAGACTATTTTAGTGATTGCAGGACAACATTAAAAACTATAAATAGGATTTCCTTACTGATGCCTCGGCTGCTTTTTCTTAAAGTCTTGGCATATGTGGCCTAACAAGGAAGGAAAAACAGTAAATAAGATACAAAAGCGTAATGGCATAAAAGGAACTTGATGTCCTCCTAGCAGTAATTAATTTATTCGTCATAGCTTTTGTGAATTGTGAAAGCCGAAACTTGAACTTAAACGCCACGGTTACTTATTTTCATTTCCTTTACAAATCCAGTTTGTGCCAGATATCCTATCCATCTTACTCACAGAGTCTTACAGACAGATTGTGCATGTTATGTTTAGAATGATTTTTGCAGGATTATATGTGTGTCTGAAAGAGCCTGAGCAGGGTTTCTCAACCTTAATCACTTTAGGATGAGTGGACTTCAACTTCCTGGCTGGGGAATTTCTGGGAGTTGAAGTCCACTCATCTTACATTGGCTAAGGTTGAGAAACACTGATCTTGAGCATAACTCCCACCCACAGCCCTCCAAACTTTTTCACCAAACTGCATATTTTTTTATGTTTGGGGGTTAGGGGTGGCTATTATTAAATATTAAAGCTCAAGTATAGCCTTATCTAAATTCAAAACCTATTGTCTGAGCACTGTGGTTAAGTCCCACTCTATGGATACTACTGGCTTCCCTGTAGTATTTGTACATTCAAAAGAGGGAAACACAAGTACTTCTGTCCTGTGAATATTTGCATTGTGTGTTTAAATGCCTCTGGAGAAGCTGGTGTTATTTCAGCAGCATCAGCAGGGAGATATCCAAAGTGTGAGCACTTTGGATTCATGATAGCTGAACAGCACCTAACTGGAATATGAAACCAACAATTAACCATAGTTTCCAATTATATTGAGCACATTGGAAATGATGGTCATTCCAGGTTCAAACAGGAAAAGTGCCAATTATGATTAAAGAACCATGCAAGAAGGGTTCAAGAGGGTAGTAAATATGATTATTAGTGTGACCTAGTGGTATTATTCAAAGAAGTCTCCATTTGTATCAATGAGAGCATTTGTAGAAGTGCAAATAACAGCTCTGGAGAATAGATCTGCAGCGACTCTACCTCTAACATTGAAAGATTGCTTGTGCTTTCCTGTAAGCTGTCATTTACCTAAAAATGTGCACAACAACTCTATTAATGTAATAGCATTTTAACCATAATTGCATTTCATGCAAGAGCATATTTGCAATTAATGCCAGGTTTAGTTTGGCCCTAGAATATTCTGTGTCTAGATGACAGATTGAATTCTGTCAGTGGTTTTCGAGCAACCTAACATCTAACGTTCATAGTACTTTATTCACACCAATTCATCAGCTAATGTGAAGTAGCCATATAAAATATTTGAGTCACGTTTTTGGCACAAATGCACAAATTTCATGCTTCAAGCATTTTTTAGTTAAACACTGAATTTAACTAAGTGGATCCAAGTACACTTTAGCAGCTGAGAGATGGTAAAGGTAGGTACAAAATGATGTCTGAGGAGATGGAGTTAACTTTCAATTAGATTGAATGATGCATCTATGTTAGAAGGGTAAGTTACATATTATATAGAAATAAAATTAAATGAAATGCAACTACTCACAAATTGTGCTCCACCTGTTCCCTTCTAGCCAATACAGTTATGAATGCACAGGGAAGTCTGAGCTCTATACAGAAGAGGGTAATGTGATGGAATAGATGATTCTATGCCACATGGAGTTGGAGGATGGATGGACCTTTTTAAAGAAATTTCCTCCATCTTTTTTTTTTTTAATTCAGTAAATAAATAATGAATTAATCATGAAGTTTAACTTTGCTCTTTAAAAAATTGTCAGCGTACTCAAAGAGGGGGAACAATCAAAATGTAAATTTTGACCTAAAATGGAATATGTGATTAATATGAACATGTCATTCATCTTATTTCATTCATGATTTTGTTATACTACAGACCCGATCTCAGTTGATCAAGGGCACTAGCCAGGCCCACTGTATTCGGAGAACACTTCCACATGTACCCATTCATATCTCATTCACTCTGAAGCAGTTTGAAGTAGACCTTTCAGTCATTTTCACTCCTACCAACTCTGGAATACTGTGGCTTCTAATAAACTCAATAATCAGAATCTCATGGCAGAAGAAATTACAGGTGGTTCTCTCTTAGTGACTACTTATTCAGTGACCATTGACTTGCCATGGTACTGAATGAATGGTACTTATAACCGCTCTTCAAAGTGCTGATTGTCACAGCATCCTTGCAGTCATTTGATTGCCATTTGCGACTCTCTTTGGTGGCTTCCTATAGGAATATATAACAAGGAAGCTGGCAGGAGGTTGCAAATGTGACCATGTGACATTGTCAGCTAAGCCCAAGAATTATGTAGAATAATCCAGCCAAAGAATTCAGTTCTTTATTTACTTACACGCAATAGATAGAATCTTGCCAGAGTAAACTCTTAGTACTTTCTCCCTAATGGATATACCTTGGTAAATTCTAGGGATTGGCTATTCTAACTCTCTTATTCTGTCTCTTATCCAGCTCCAGGCTGTGCTGCCTCTTGTCTTTCCTCCACCTTTTTGGAATGTGATCCTTCCTTCCTGCGAAACTGTTGCTTCACTATAATCCATCACACCAACTCGCCCTCCATAGGCACCAATCTCTCACAGATAACCTCACTTAGCAATGGCATGGGATTTTCTTAACAATGGCAATTGGAAAGCATTGGAACTGCCATTGTTAAGTCATGTGGTCATGTGATATTGCACATTACACCTGTGTCACTTAGTGACAGAAATTCCAGTCCCAATTGTCATTGTTAACTGAGGAAATGATGTAACTGTAATGGGAAAGAAGCTCAAGATAGGGGGGATCAAAGACAATGGAGAACACTGATACAAATACACTACACCAAAATGTAATCCAACCCAAAAAGACTCATGCAGAAGGTGCAAAGAGTAACCAACAAAAAGTATGCACAAATATGCTGAATTTGTAGAGATGGTGAAAGCTAAATTTGGAATCAAGTTCATCAAGTTTGTTGAAAATAAAAGGAAGAAAAAAAGATAAACTCTATATTAGCTCTCAATAATGATAACAAAGAATAACTTTCCAGAAGAGTTCAGTTTTCAAAAACTTCCAGAAAGTAATTAGGATAGGTGCTAAATAGGGACCACAACAAAAGACACTGTTTATGATCCAATACTCTACAATGCCCTGAAAATGGGAGATTGTTAGTTATTTCCACCAGATTAAGGCACAAGATGAATCAGTTCTACTTGGAATAGAAGGTCTTAAAAGTTCCTAAGAGCCAAGTCATGCATGGAGTTACAAGTTAAAACTATCACTTTGAATTACATCAAGAAATCTATCAAATACTGATGGGCCCACAGCAAAACGTATGACATGGCGATGGTGATATTCACATTCAGTAATAAACCACTTAATTCTGAGTTAACTGCAGTTCCTGGTTCATTTCAAAGTCAGTCCCATGGAGACCACATTGCAATAGGCCAACTAAATGAGTATAAGGGTATGTGGTACAGTCACCAAGGCTTTCCACTCCAGTATACTTGTATAATTCGCAGACTGGAGAATCCGTTGAGTTATTTCAGCCTTTGAGTCTATACTTAGCAATTCTGTTTCAAGAGACAACTACTTCAATACTGCAGAAACCTATCTAGGGAATTACTTTAAATTACATATCAACTTGTTTATAATCTACAAATAACAATTATAGATTGCAAACTATGATCTACAAAGTAAGCCTGTACCATTTGCAGCTTCTCAACATTTTCAGTTGAGATGTAGATGAATGCTGAGTTATGTTGCCATAAATAGCTAAGAAATTTCTCCAAGGTGCAAACAAACACAGAAATGTAAGTCCAACACATCTGAAGAAAATGGCAATGAACATTTGAAATTTACAATAAGAAATTTTGTTTAATTACATTATAGATTAAGATACTGTCCTCCTGTCTCTTGATAGTAGCTAGCAATGTAGTGAAAGTGGAACATTGAGAAGCGGAACTCAGATAATGTCTGAATGTCAGAAAAATTAGCCTGATGGGACATTCTCACTTTGGCCTTCTTGCTTTGGCAATGAGTGAGGTGAACAAGGCTTTCAATTATTTTGGCCTTTGAGATACCAGAAATCTCTTTACTGCTTTGCTGTAAGTGACTTAATATTGGGTGTGTATTGTTTGCAAAAGATTTACAATGTTTGTGAGAAATTCTGACAGTTTAAAACAAGTGAAACCAAATAATAATGCAAATAATAAGAGACTGGGTACTTCATTCTTTCCTTTGGGTAAAATTAAATGCTTTAAAGCATTTTATATATCTATGTCAATGTCTATATCTATATATCTATATCTACAGATAATCCTCTACTTACAACCACAATTGAGCCCAAAATATCTGTTGTTAAATGAGACTTTTGTTCAGCTAGTTTTGCCCCAGTTTACGACCTTTCTTGCTACAGTTGTTAAGTGAATCACTGCAACTGTTAAGTTAGTAACCCAGTTATTAAGTGACTCTGGCTTCCCCATTGACTTTGATTGTTAAAAGGTTGCAAAAGGTGATCACATGACCCTGGGACACAGCAACTGTCATAAGTATGAACCAGTTGCCAAGCATCTGAATTTTGATCACATGATCATGGGGATGCTACAAAGTTTGTAAGTGTAAAAAATAATCATAAGTCACTTTTTTCAATGCCATTGTTAACTTTGAACGGTCACTAAATGAACTGTTGTAAGTCGAGGAATATCTGTCTCTGTCTCTGTCTCTGTCTCTGTCTCTGTCTATCTATCTATCTATCTATCTATCTATCTATCTATCTATCTATCTATCTATCTATCTATCTATCTATCTATCTATCTATCTATCTATCTATCTATCTATCTATCTATCTATCTATCTTTGCAAATTGTTTGTAGTTCTAATGAAAAAGTAAATAAATCTTTACTTTTGATAAATAAACTTTTATGCTGGCTTCCATGCAGCTCAGTCCCAGACAGGTCTGCATAGATCAGTGATGGCGAACCTTTTAGAGACCGAGTGCCCAAACTGCAACCCCAAACCCACTTATGCATCGTCGAGTGCCGGGTGGGTATGGCCTATTGGCTGGGTGTGGCCCATTGGCTGGGCATGGTCCATTGGCTGGGCGTGGCTGTGGTGGTAACGGCAGACTGGGTGGGACTAAAAAGTTCAATCAATCAATTTCAACTTTGCAAGATCTTTTTTTTTCCGTGAGAAGTTGAAATTGACTGATTGAACCTTTTTTTTTTTTTTGCACACGGCGGCGGAGGCCTAAAGTGAAAAGGTTTTATAAAACCCAGCTGAAGGCCTAGGACTGGGGCGACGGCACGCGTGCCCACAGAGAGGGCTCTGAGTGCTGCCTCTGGCACCCGTGCCATAGGTTCGCCACCACTGGCATAGATCATGGTCATGCTGATTTTAATAAATTGGCCGAGAGACCAAATACAGCTGCATGCTGATGTAAGCATACTGGAACAATGACCTCCTGCATTTCACAACATTACACTGCGTCTAAAGCTTCCATAATTCAGTCCAAAGTTGCTTTTTCATTTTGTAAATTTTTTTGTACAAACATCTGTATTCTTGGTTACAATGATATAAAGTTAGATTATTTTTTAAATAAAACATCAAAAGTGCCATTTTATGGTTTAGTCTTACCCTTTCCTGTATTTGAAATGTTATGATTTTACAAATAGGTTATATTAAAATCCAGCTAATTGTCTTTTTTGAAGATAATTTATACAGAAATGCATAGACCTTATAGTTACATCCTCTGCTCTGCTGTCCTTTCCTTTCTGCAATTCAAAGGTCCATTAGCTTGAGTCTTCAGCAAATCTTACTCTGTTAATTTAAAAAATTCTCAGCTTAATTTAATCACAAAAACTGAATAGCACTCCTGGTCCCATACAAAAAACCCACCAAGCCCTCTCTATTCTAATCTAATTTACAGAGATGTCATTTTGCTGTTGATATTGTTAAGTCAAAAATCCTAGCCAACAAATTGTAATGACAAGATCTGTTAGATCTGTTTGTTTGCTGTTGAACTAATCTAATCTGATATTTTATTAAAACATTTTTTAAAATGCTAGAAAAAGTGAACAGGGAAGGAAAGATAAAGAAAAATAAGAATATGCAATTAGAATAGGATTGTTTTCTATGATTGAATCATAAAAAATTCAAATCATGGACTTTTGATTTACTATAAAAGATTTTTGATTATAAATTCCAAAAGAAGCCACTGTCTAATGTTTTGTTGTGATAGTTCAGTAGTCTTCTAAATTTGGAAGACAACATTTTGAGATGTTAAGAGTCCCCTTATTATCATATTGTTACAGAAGCCAATAGAAATAGAACCTTAAGCAGCTTTTATGAGTCTAGTGCCCAAAATTCCTATTAAATTGCAATTTATCATAAGTATGAGTCACAGAAAAGCTTATGTACATATTACCTTCTCTCTTTCCCTGATATACCTTCAAGGAATTTAGCAAAACAAGCCCATTTTTTTTCAAATCAACTTCAATTTACTTTGATGTTTGAAAGAAAATAGCTTCAAAGCCCAATGCTAAAAACTGACTTGTCTCAAAGAAACTATATTTAAGACTAGTTAAGCTCATTAGGTTTCGCTAAAACAATTAGCACAAGTTAAATATTTATGCCTACATATCTATCCCCATCTTTTCTTCAGGACTTCATAGTTGTTTATACTCACTCCTTCATCTATTGTTTCTTAGGACACCAATCTTAGGAAATAAGTTCAGCTGAGTTAGAATAACTGGCCCATCACACAAGGACCATGACTGATGGTGGACTTGAACCTGGGTTTTAGTCCAATATCTTAACCAATACTCCACTTTGGTTGGAAAAATATCCCCTCTACAGCTACACTGAGGAAGGGGAGAAGGTGATGTATGACTTATTATGGTTGACCCCATAGTCATCCAGATGTTTAGACTGAATTTGGCATTTTTATCCACCAGTTGAATCCTTCTCAAAAACCTGGGATAGGCAGGTGTTGTTTGATGGTGTTAAAGTTATTGTCACAGGATTTAAGCTGTTCCAAGTAAAGCTGCCTTTTACAGTTGACTGATGGTGAGTTTTCAATGCCGTGTTCAAGTGGTGCTCCAGTTGTTGGGGATTGCACTCAAGGTGCCTACTACTATTCGTGCTACCTTTATTTAACCTTATTTAATTGGTACTACCAATATTTAATGATATTAAAGGCATTGTTGCAGGTTGTAAACTGTTCCAAGAAAAGCTCTCTTTGCTTTCTTTAACCACAATCATTCTATTTCTATTTACAGGTTTGTGATTTTATTCTTCTTCTGATATTAAAAATTAATCATAATTTTTATAACAATAAGTTTTATTTTAGTGCAATGTCTGAACTATATCAGGTTTGCTATATGTATAAGGTAGTCCTTGACTTATGACCACAATTGAGACCAGAATTTTGGTCATAAGTCATTGCGGTTGTAAGTCGAGTCACCATGTGACCAAACACAATTTTACAACCGTTTTAACAATGGTTGTTAAGCAAGTTACTGCAGTCACTAAGCAAATCATGTGGTTCTAAGTCTAAATCCAGCTTATCCAATGGATGTTTTTTGCTGGAAAATGGCAAAAAAAAATTGCAAACATGTTAATGTGATTGCGAGAAGCTGCCGTCATTCACAAATGCAAACCAGCTGTCAAATTGCCCAAAGTGGACCTTTAAACAGCATCCTCTAGAAAGCACCTAATTCAATGGATTGAGCCAGGCTTCTAAAAGAAGTAAATTCTTTATACCCAATTCAAAATATCCATGGAGTAATGACTAATGATTAGTAATGACTAATAAAAAAAAATCAATAGAGTTACAGAATGCAAACTGTCGCACATCTAGAAACACTATTCATTGTCCCAGGATTGCTGGGAGTTGGGCAGCATATAAATTTTAATAAGAATAACCTTGCCTCCTACATATACATGCACAGAGAAGAGAATAGATGCATGCATAATACTGAGATGCTCCATCAAGGTCAGTAAGGATACCTTCTAGTTTAGTACCTTCTTCTTGAACTATCAGGTGATCCTCAATTAAATCAAGACAACAATTTGCATAGTTATCACACAAACATCTCCCACTTTGCTTAAATTAGTAAAATTTCTTACATGTCTTTATTCATTTTTGTAGTTATGAATGCATGGAATTAGACACAAATAACAAAACTTTGCTTTTATTTTTTTCCCCAACATCTGAGAAGCCGTCTTTCTAAAATCTCACTCCTGGTGTTTATTGGTTGCCACATCATATTTTATGGAATCATTAGCCACTGTACTGAACAACAATTCAGTTGTCTGATTGTCCATGTGCATACCTTCAGGCATACAGTGCTACAAATAATGAGAGTCTTCTTAAATTTGTCTTTGCATCTTTTATTTTTTTTAAAAAAAATCAGAATCGATTGAAATGACTTTAGAAAAGGAAAAAGAGATGCTTTAACTGTATCAAGTTTCTAGATGGGTAATATTGAGCATAGCAAGGTCTATTTGCTTATTAAAAGTTTTTCTATTGCACTTATTCCAAAATGATGTGAGAGAGTTTTCCTATGTCAGCACCCAGAACTGGTTTTCCTGAGCTGAACACAGAGGTTTAGATTCAAATTTAATCATAAAACTGAAATGACTACACTTAAGCCCCATTGATTTGAAAAGGTTTCCTAATAAACATTTGGATCCAAACCAGTTTCTTTTTAAAAAAAATATTTTTCCATACCAGGCTCATCACCTAAATTACATGCATCTTTTATAATAGGAATATAATGTATTTTTGTGAAGTAGCATTAACAGCAATTAGTTTGGATTTGATATGCTGCAAATAATATTGTCCAGCATGTCAAAAGATGATAATCATATAGAAAGTATATATAGAAATATTAGGTACAAGTAGGTATTGCAACAAAACCTTTACTATCTTTTTTTAAGGATGATGAAAAGTAACAAAAGTGTAGCCAGTTTGCTTTTTTCCCCATTATCTCTTTGGATTTCATTCATATGTTTATCAGTGGTACAAATAAGAAAATTTAAATGTGCCCACATTTTTTTGGTTTACTGAACAAAATTTTTGTTGAAATGACTAAGATGCTGGTTTCCCATTTGTGCTCTGAGAAATATTGATGGTCCATAATACCACAGACTTAACAAGAGAAGGCTCGTTGACAAGCACTGGAGATTCTTTATTTTATATCTGATGGTTAAAGCCAACACATCTACCTATTACTTATGGCAGGGGTCCTCAACCTTGGCAACTTTAAGACTTGTGGACTTCAACTCCCAGAATTCCTCAGCCATCTTTGCTGGCTGAGGAGTTCTGGGAGTTGAAGTCCACAAGTTTTAAAGTTGCCAAGGTTGAGGACCTGACTTATCGGACTGACTGACCTTATTGTTAAACAAATAGACAATACTGTTTACAAATATGACAAATCAATTCTGAAGATTTTAAGTTTGGAGGGGAATTCATATCCAACACTGATGAGACGCTGTATTTGCTTTTCTGAGCAATTGCATTTTCTTTGTAAACACCCTGAAAAAGTAACATTCATATCTGTTTAATAAAACTAAAGGTAAAGGTTTCCCTTTTCCAATTGCTTCCGACTCTAGGGGGCGGTGCTCATCTGTTTCTTAACAGAGGGAGCCAGTGTAGTCTGAAGACATTTCCATGGTCATGTGGCCAGCAGTCATGTGCCGAGGCGTATGCAATGCTGTTACCTTCCCACCGACATGGTACCTATTTATCTACTTGCATTTGCATGCTTTCAAACTGCTAGGTGGCCAGGACCTGGAGCAAGTAATGGGAAGTTCACCTTGTCACACGGTGCTCGATCTGAAACCTGGTTTGTTGACTTTCCAGCCAACAAGTGCCTTAACCACCGAACCATCACACCCCTCATCTGGTTAATACAAGGTCACAAAATGTTGTGTGACCTTTCTAGATTCTTCATCTGGGGGAAAAAGTGAAACAAAAACAGAAGTGACTGAAAAATAAAATGGAGCTGAACATGGAGTGGTCTTAGGTTGGCTAAAAGTATTCAAATTTGACTTGTGCCACCTTTAAATCAACCCCTTTATTTAGAGGTATCAAAAGGAAATGAAATGTGTGGACAAATATTATTACTAATAGATTTGGCTAATGTTAACATTCAAAAAATCCCTTCTATTATCGCAGGTGAGTTCTTGGTGATCCATTTGATTTTATTGCTGGAGGTTTTGCTACATCAGTACAAATAAACAAATAAAATTAAAATCTATTAACATCTGCACAATGATACCTTCTCAAATAGAGTTTTCTGGTAACGGGATCAGATTTTATTCCTTTTAATAGGCTGCCATAGAGGAAAACATGGCTATTCCTCAGCCACACTCCGGAGTAAGGGAACTTCTTATCCATTATATTTATTGCGTTATGCGGCTGTGAGCGATGCACGTTTCTGCTGAGAAAGGCAGCCACTGGGATGCATTTCATGTTCATCTCCGCTCCTTTTTAAAATGCCTGTCCCCAAGCTTGGACAAGTAGGAGAAAATTTTATTGTTTAGTTTATCCGGCAGGGAGACTCCTCCAGTTTTATAGGGATAGTTCTGTCCGAAGACATTCTCTAAAGGATCGTTTTTGCATCAAGATCACCCAATTTTCTTGGGCTTTGCTGCAGCAATCTATAATAAAGCTGCATGTAAACTCCAGATGCTCGTTACATTTAATAAACACATATTTCATATAAACCAGAGCCACGTCAAGCGACAGCGCCCGAGCTGAAGTCAGCCTGGACGGCCAAACAAATACTCTCAGCAGCCGTGTTGTGAATCCAAAAACGAAGCAGCGTCCGCGCCAAAGAAGCCAAGCTTTTGCACGATCAATTAATTTAAGGGAAGGGATTACATCTTCTCGCGGAGGGTTACCCGATTTTTCAATCACTGGACCAACCCATAAAGCGTCCGATTGCCGAGGCGTCTTCTCTAGCATTTTGTGAACAGCTCTCTGATTGGTCGGCAGGAGTCTGCAATGGTTGGCACAGAAGAGTCGGGCTCTTGGATTGGTGGCATTGCACCTGCAATGCGTCAAGTAACGATGCTGGCATGAATGTGCTGGGAGAGAGTTTTGTATGAATGGCTGAAGCCGAAGAAACGGGAAGGAGCGAGAGGAGATGAGGGAGGCTGCGGGCCTTGGGAAAGGGTGGGTGACGAGGCGGGTTTGCCCCCAAAATGCAAAGGTGATTGCAGAGCCTCTCTGCGGCTGCATGGTCGGGCACGGGAAAGACCTCCCCTCGCCTGGGCGTTTGCAGCAAAGGAGTTCAGGGCTGGGCTGCCTCCCCAAGAAGGAAGGGCAGGGCGTTCCTCCCTTCCCCGCCACGGGGAAAGGCGCCCGTGCCCGATAACGAGCAGCAGCCCCTTTCTTGCCTCGCTGCCGAGGCGGGCGTTTCGGACAGCAGCCCCTCGGCTTGAGAGCTGGGAGGGCGATCGCAAACGAGGGGCAGCCCCATCTTGACCTGCGTGGCCAACCATGGGTCGCCACGTGTTTTTCCGCGGAGAAAAACGTGGCTTCGCCTTGAGGAGCCAGGCCGTTTGGGGAATAATCTATTTCTCCCGCGCTCGCCTCTCCACACCCAACTGAGAAACGCCTCAGTTTGGAAAGGCTCGGTGGCCGGAGGACGCGTACCCGCGCCCGGAATCTGCGGCTGGGTGGCTGGGTGGGCGTCGTTCAGCCTCCAAGCTGGAGCCGGCTGGGAATAAGACCGGACAGAGCAAGTTTTGAACAGAGACCAGGAACTATCCTTTACTGTCCTTTTCGTTTCTGCAGTCCCCCCTCCCCCCATTTACTTATGTCACCTAGTTTGGTGGAATCATTTTATCAATATATGGTTTGAAAAGTTTAAATGAAAAGTGATTGTGGTATCAGATTATTTTACTGGTAGAAAAGACATTAAAACCATAGATGCTTTTCTGTATTTCCCCCAAATGAAATATTGATGAGATATACAGGAGATCCCTGAAGTACCTGTTGAGGGTGTAATCTGCAGTGGAAAATGGGTCTCTGGCATCTTTAACATTGGGTACTATGGAGATTTCCAAAAGGTGTTCTCATCTCTGCCAAATAGCCTCTTCAACAGAATGTTAAAGACGAAGGACCCATGCTCTCCTTTCAAGTCTAACAAAAAGGGAATGATAGCAGAAACTTTCACATTGGGAAAAAAAACCTATACAAATGGAACTTGCAACAAAATGTTGCAATGAGGATGTTCAGCTATGGCTTATTTCAGATATATACCTGCTACACCAGGGGTGTCAAACTGCTGGCCCACGGGCCAGATGCGTCATGATGAAACCACGCCCACCCCATTGCCGGCAATGGAAAAAAGTCACGATATGTCACAAAACATAACATGACGTTGCGAGTTTGACACCCCTGTGCTACACAGTTTGCAAGCTGAGTTTTAATCATTATATATTCAATAGCATATGCCTCCAGAAAAACATGGAAGTATCCAATTTAATTAAAGTTTGTCATATATTTGTATATTAAAGTTGACACAATTTAGAATCTGCATATTAGCTTGAATTTATTCTAAAGGGAAAGAATGATCAAACAAAATTGATGGTAAAGTGTACAAGTATATTATTATAAGATGGCACCATCGCTGAAATGTTTTAGATGTATGTAGCTCTGCCATTTTATAGATCCTATTTGGTACTACCAAAACAGAAAATATAACAGTAATTAATGTCAAGATAATAATCCATTTCTTATATTGTCAGATTGTCATTGGGATTATTACTGGAACTTTCCCGCCTATTTATATTTTTTTCAGAAAGGACTCAAATTTGAGATTTTAGCATGAATGTTTTATGTGTTTGAACATCTTTGAATACAATATTGTTTATTCTGTTGTATATCGGAAGACTATATATTTTAAAAGGTATTTCAAATGAATGCTGGAAATATAAATGTAAAGAAGGGACTCTTTATCATTTATGATGGACATGTGATAAAGCAAAGAAATATTGGAGAAGAATTCACATTTTGATAAAGAAAATCCTTAAATTAAACATGAAGCCAGAAACTTTTCTTTTGGGTTTAATGGAAAAAGATTTGGGGGAAAAATCAGAACTTTGATTCTGTATATGTTGACAGCAGCAAGACTACTGTATGCACAAAAATGGAACGACATTTCGATTCCCACTATGGACGAATGGCTACAGAAGTTGATGGAGCTGGCAGAGATGGCTAAATTGACTGTTTTGATTAAAGAAAAGAATACAAGTATCTTCATTTCTACATGGAGACCATTTCTGGACTTTGTGCTTGAGTTGGGAAAAAAATGAAACTTTGATTTTGGGTTCCACTGATTAGATTGATTTGTTACAAAAATGGCTAGTTTTTACTATTGTGAAAAAGTAAAAATTTAAGGCTTGACATTAATGCTGCAGCAGGGGAAGTCGGAAGTCAATCTTTTTTTTTTTCCTCCCTTTACCTCACTTTCTTCTCCCTTTTTCCTACCCATTATGTCCTACTATTTGCTTTGTAATTTTGTATTTTACTTTACAACTTAATAAAATGTTTTAAAAAATATTGGTATCCAGTATTTTAATTTTCACAGGAAGAAGCATTTTTGTAATAAAAGAATGGCTTCAAGCATAATGCTATAAAGCCAATTGGTATGACATATTATTTAGATGAACAATATCAGTGGGTCAGGGAAGGTTGCCATTTCAAAATGCTGAAGTAAGAGCTAAGTCACATTCCTCTGAGTTCAACTGGCAATTGACTTGCGGTTTTGAAAATTTGATATCACTGAATGATATTGGCAATATATCCCAAAGAAACTGAACAAATAAAATTTCTTTTGTTTTCTTGCTGGAGAGGATATTAAGTACTAGCTAATTTATTTTAAAATATTTCATCTAACGACATAAAGCAGTTTTTCCGATATTAGCCTATTACAATTCTGGAGAAGATATTTGTCCTGCAAAAACAAAATTCGTGCTTTTCAAAAACAAGCCACATCTTTCCACTCATGTATCCTTCTTAGCAAACAACTTTTGAAACTGGAAAGTTTGAAAAAGAAAAAGAAAAGGAACAAATCTTATTGATAACCAAAAATTGAAAAAACGTGAAAATTAATGTTTAACAACTATAATAAAATGCATCGATAGACATGAAAAAGTGAAATCTTCTAATAGAATCAGCAAATTTGCACCTTATTAAAAATTCTATTTTGGGAGGGTCTGACCAGATATAAATAGTATATTGTCTCATAATAGTTATTAATTTACATAGCTATATCAAGATGATTGCAGTGATATCATTGTTGCTGTAATTGTCATTTGATACATTTAAGTTTTAACTGAACTATCACAGACCATTGTTTTTAAATTGCAATGCTTTTTAACTCTAACCATTACATTTTTTCCCATTTAAACATGTCTCATGCATGCCCTTTTATTTGCTGGGGCCAGTATATGCTTAAATCTTACTTTGTTGCTTCAGATATTTGGTAGCAAATAAGACTTGTCTGATATACTAAAACTACATCATGCAACTGATGAAGTAGATCCTTACTTTAAAGTAGCTGCTTCTGCAACATACTAATATAGCTCTTTCTCTCTGGAAACTACAAGGTTAAAGGCCTCTAATAGCACATAAATACAGAGTTGTCCCTTGCAAAGCAAGACAAATGGCAAATGTATTCACTTGGTTCTCTCAAGCAGTAGTGGCTAAATTAAATCTGCAATAATAAATTTAGTGCTTCACCTGGAATTTAAATCTCACCTGGATAATCTATTATGTTGTTTTTTCCCCCAGTTTACTTGCTACTATTGTTAGAAAAAGTCAGGAGAGAACACATTTGCAATGGACACAGCTTGTTTATAATAAGCCAGGATTTTCCAGAAAGTAGTCATTGTGTCCACTCATCCTATGTTTCATTCTAGCAAAATATTTCATATTTTTTGATTGAATACAATTTAACCAATTATGAAACTAAGACTAAGCTACAAATGTACATGTAAAAAAAGCTAGCACTTCTGAAATTCTACCCAGTGGGTACAAAAATAATTTTCTGAGTCTGCACTCGAACTTTGGAAGGAGATTCTAGTTTCTATGTCCCAGAATTTTTTTGGCACTTTTCTTCTTCCCTCTAGTTCAGGGGTCCCCAACCCCCGGTCCGTGGACCAGTACCGGGCCACAGCATGCCAGCAACTGGGCCGCACAAACAAGCAAAGCCCCATCTGCGAGATGCAGGCAACACACAAAACCACGCCCCCTCCGGTCCGTGGAAAACCCTCTCTCCACGGAACCGGTCCCTGGTGCCCAAAAAGTTGGGGACCTCTGCTCTAGTTGCATTCCAACCATCTCGGAAGTGTATACTACAATATGGAAAAGCTACTTTCGGCCTGTTTTTCCCACTAGCAACATTTATTTACTAGTAATCTTTATCAGAACCCAGCACTTGTTATGGTGATAGAAAGAACTGCCAGCATAATAAAATATTATGTTGTCTGTGCTTTCCTACTGAGTAGTAGCTTGCACTACAAAACAAGTACGCTATGGATGTTTAAATCATAGCCTGGGAAGGAACCAACACTGCAGTGTTTGGATGGAGTAAAATTGATGTTGTCAATCTGTCCCACTGACACTAAATAACTAATGAAGGGCAGGTTTTCAGGCATGTAATCCTTTCTTAACATTGCAATTTACTCAAAAAGTTACTCAGAAACATCAGGACTCAAACCTGAGAAGCATAAATTAACCCTTTGGGTAGTTTAAGAGTGATTTGTTTGCACTTTCTATAGTTCACAATTTCCTATTCTACTGTGTTGGATGTTCCTGAATATTTGTGTTTTTCAACTTTGACAACTTTAAGATGTGTGTACTTCAACTCCCAGAATGCTGGCTGCAGAATTTGGGGAATTGAAGTCCACACATCTTTAAGGTTGCCAAGGTTAAGAAACACTAGTCTAGTTATTCAAAGCTGAGTTGAATAACATAGTATATATTGTATATGCAGGAAGATTCTTGGCAGACTTGAATTTATATTTGACACTTCTCTATTTGACAAGTAGATTGATATGTCAACCATCCTGTATCAGCTGTCTTTATAAACAATGTTTAGTAAAAATAAAATGCATTTATATGACATTGGATAGAATTTCTTGTAAGACTGGAGATAGGATTCTTCAAGAGAGCCTTTTAAAGTACACATAGGAATAACCCCAAGTATATGGATTCTTAGAGATAACCTTTATAACCAAAAGTCTTCTTTAACTGAAACAACATTAACTCTTCTGAACTTTGTAATTGGTGGAGCTGTCCATAGAGTAATGCTGGATTTTCAAGGGCCTCAAAAGGCTCATGCAATGGCAGAGGCCATTGTTGCCTGCTTCTCAAAAAGGAAAGGCTACTGTATTTTTTCTCCTACTCTGTTGTTGGGGTGGCAAGTGTCATTGCAATGAATATTTAAAACATAGTATAACTCATTTCTGATCCTTAATTCTTAGTTCCCCTTCATACTTCAAGGTTAACAGGAAAGATGGAGGATACTCATCATGGAAAGTAGAATTAAGAACTCTACCTCCATTTCTATCTCCATTCATGCTGATTATGAAGATGAAGATAACTTATTTTGTCCCCCTATCAAGGCATGGTAACATGATTACAAAAAATTCCAATAAAAATATTTCACAATTTATCAATCAGAGCAACTGAAAATATATTTACAAGAAACACAAACCACTACAGTCATGCATTTTAACAGCTCCCTGCATATACATCCCTACAAAACAGATATTACTCTGACAACTGCCAAGCTGAATGAGGTGGAATTTTTTTAAAAAAAATCTGTACTAACTTACTAATCAAATAGTGGGAAGGCAAGAAATACTTGAACAAACCAACTGCAAACTCAATGATACTTAAAAGACCATCCTCTGGGGAGGGCCCAAAAGGTTGAGGTGGCTACTGAACAACGTGTTTGTCCTTTCCCTTGTGAGGTGTGTTTGCCCTACTGCACTAGCTTTCTGGAACTGTTCTGCAGGTTTGTTGTTAATTCACTAACATAGTCCCTTTGGAATTACTAATTATCATTGGGATGTTTCATTTTAAATTAACAATAATGCTTTTTAATGGTTTTAGTATCTCAGTAAATTTAGTTGTACAGTATTGTGAATGTTTTATTTCTGTAAGCTATCCATTATGAGAAGATTATGTTGGTCTAAAAATCTAATCAATCAATATTTGATGGTCAAATATATCAAAAGTGTCATCAAGTTTAAAACAACAGCAGTAATAAAAAGTGTTGAGATTTGGTTTCCAGAATATCATTCAGGATTAGAAATAGTGCTGTCTCAATTGAATGGCCTGCTACAGACCAGATTGATGTAGATTAGAAGGTCACAGGAAGATAAATGAGGAATCAGTTTTATAAGAGTAATGGTATCAAGGACTTCAGATTTTTTTAAAAAGGAATCATGGATACACACCAGTATCTTGAACATAAAGAGGGATCCAGAGAAGTTTTCTTCAACAAAGGCTGAAGAAAAACATGCTTAAAACAATCTGGAAACCTGCCAGTAAAGGCATGTAATACAAGTCAAGACAAGAGATAACAGATTAGGATAAAGAGGGAAAGGGGTCAGTCCCCCATCAATACAAGTAGGAGTGGAAAAAATACTAAGACTATATATTGAAATTATTTTTAAAAAAATCTGCGCAGCTGGTAAAGAATGGATATGAATACTAAACTCCTACAAATACATGAAGGGCAGTATGGTAATAGAAATTCATATAGCCATATTGAAAACTATTCTATAATTAAATGAAATGGATACAGGAGGCAAATAAATAGAGGTCTCAAAACCAAGTAATAGTGACCAATGCCAAAGAAATATCATCAATGAGGAAAAAAGCAATAAAGCAGTGTATTTTCTTGCTCCATAAGCAAGCATTCTATACCAACCATTTCATAGCTGGGTGCATAACTGAGCAAAGAATACTTGGAGGTTTAAAACAAAAACAATGAAGAAGCTGCTCTCTGGCAGAGATCAATATGCCTTTGTAAAGTCACCTTGCTTTAAGCTTAATCTGCAGGAGACTTAATTAATATAACTACAGTAGCATCTTGCTTTCTGACCCTTTTGGTATCCTCTCTACTGTACATAATAATTATCTTTAACTAATCAAGCAAAACAAAAAATAAATGCAGACACTGAGAAGACAAAACTGAAGACATTCTGACTGAGAATATAAACTTTCAATAGTGCAGACTTTTATGGGTTTTTTTTTTGGGGGGGGGTTAATTCAACGTTTCTAATAATATGCTATCCAACTTAACTTTCCAGGATAGTAATGAAGTGAACATTTCCACCCAAAGTCTCCTCATCCTAATCATTGGATTGGGCAAAAAGGATCTAGATAGGAAGCATTTGTCCTATAATAAATTTTTATACTGTAAACCTAAGGAAAAAAACCTAATAGATATATGGTGAAGAAATGTGGAACCCACTAAGGCCAGTTATATGAAACAATGTCTAGCCCCAAAGAAGGAAGTTTAACCAATATAAAGATGAATTGTTACATAAATAAATAGGGATGATATATTACAAGTGAATATCCAAAGCCAAAATATTTGTATTTTGTTGGAAATTTGGTAAATAAATATAAGTAACAGTAACAAAACAGCAACGATTGTATATATGTTTATAGATAGATAGATGTGTGTATGTATATATACTGATAACAGCTTTACGTGAATCATTTTAAAGGTAATTTCTATTTTATTTCATATGCATATATTTGAAATATATCCAATTGGCCAATATGTTGACTCAGTTAAGATCTAAAGTATTAGAACTGTTTAATAAAATAGCTTTAAAAAATTCACCAAGACTTTCAAGAAGCTTTTGGGAGCTTGCTGTGGATCCACAGTAATATTCAAATGAATTCTTTCTCTGCATTACAAATTTATGCCAGAAAAATATGTACTGCAATTCATTTAAATAAACTAAATGTGCAATGGAAAAAAATAAAATGTAATCAGTAGCACCCAAAGTAATAAATATATCTTTGTAATTGTTAATTTGTATTGTTAGATAGGAATTTGTTGAGCACAATAGCTAGTGCAAAATTGTATTTACAATGGTTGACTGATTTAAAAAAACCCAGTAATTTTACTGACTAGCACTGATGATGTTACTTAGTTTGGGTAATGAAATATCTGCAAGAAAACAACCATGCTCAGAGGGCACCAAGGACCCCTCATTTCAACCCTGAGCTACACATATTCTCCTTTATTGGAAAGAACAGTAATTTTATTATCTCAGTCCCTTGCAGGATTTTTTTTTTTTTTGCATTTAATAGAATAACAAAGTTGGAAGTGACCTTGGAGTTCTAGTCCAAACCCCTGCTCAGGCAGGACCCTAAACCATTTCAGACTAATCTCTTTTTAAAAACCTCCGATGATGGAGCATCCACAACTTCTGAAGGCAAGTCAACCTATTGTTGTAAAATTTCTCCTTATTTTCTAAGTTGGTTCTCTCCTTGATTAGTTTCCATCCATTGCTTCTTATTCTACCTTCAGGTGTTTGGAGAATAGGTTGACCCCCTCTTCTTTCTGGCAGCCCGTTAGATATTGGAAGGCTGCTATCATGTGACCCTTAGTCTTTCTCTTCATTTTACTAAACATACCCAATTCCTGCAACTATTTGTTGCTCTTCGCTGCACTCTTTCTAGAGTCTCAACATCTTTCCTATATCATGGCGACCAAAACTGGATGAAATATTCCAAGTGTGGTCTTACCAAGGTATTATAAAGCGATACTAAAACTTCACGTGATCTTGATTCTATCCCTCTGTTAACGCAGCCTAGGATTGCATTGCCTTTTTTGGCAGCTGCAGCACACTGCTGGCTTACCCTTTCTGTGACAAACAGCTTTATTTTAATAAAGCATGAATGTAAAGAATGCTATGCACTGAGCTCAAGCTAAACCCCAAAGAAAACAAAAAGATCTTAAAACAAGTTTTCTTCCTAATTTTTTTATTCTTAAATGAAGATGGAGCTAACAAAGAATCTTTTTTATTCTTTCTCTCCCATGGATATACTATAGATACAAATAAAGATATATAGAATTCCATACACCCTCAGCCATATTACAAGAAAAACATTGTCTTTTGTGATCACACTGCAAAGAATCAAAAGCCTGAGCAACCCTCAAATTACTTATCCATTGAAGAACTGAGGTGCAAAGATATCCAAGCATTTTAGGCATGCTCATTAGGCAGGAAGGACTGTGAGAGCAGGCACACACAGTATGACTACCTTTCAAAGAATTTGAAAGTAATCCTCTGGAGGGCTTAAGTTTGAATCCAGCATAAAAGTTCCACACATGCACAGCATTCCTAATTTGCTAGATGTTTTAAAGGATAGAAGTATTCCTTTTTTCTGCCCTTTCCCCATCTCTTTTTAAACATTCCTTTTAAAGGAAAATTGGGTGTGACGCTTCCAAAACTGGGGTATTTGCGCATATTTTGAGAAGAAGCAGGCTATTTATCAAGCATGTATAAATATTGCTGTCTTCCTTCCAGGAATCATGACTGGTCTAGAGCCTCCCCTACCTACCTCCAGAAGTTTCCTTCAAGGGAGAATAGCTGGAGCAACAGCAATGTTTTTAAGAGAGGTAAAGAGGCTGGCTGGGGAATTCTGGGAGTTGAAATCCTCACATCTTAAAGCAGCGGAGATTGAAAAACACTGCTATAAATAAAGATCAAATGCCCATAGCTTTTACTGGTATTAACATGCTGTTGTATGGAGAGGGCTTATGAATGACTGAAGGGACAAGTGTTATGAAATGTATTAAATCATAATAGCAGGTATAAGTCACAAATATCCTTTTTGAAGAGGCCTGTTGACAAACCAGAAAATGTCAAAAGAAAAGCAATAAAGACGAAAGCTGTGATGAGAAGTTTTAAGTGGCTAGTCTTCCTAAGCTGAAGAGATAATTAAGAGGTGATCTGGATGTCTAGAAGATTGACTCAGCCTTCCATCCTTCTGAGGTTGGTAAAATGAGGACCCAGATTGTTGGGGGCAATATGCTGATATTGTAAACCACCCAGGGTGCTGTAAAACACTATGGGATGGGTTATAAGTGTAAGTGCTATTGCTATTTGCTCATGAAATTTGCCTACAAAAGAAAAAAAGGAAAAGGATTCCATAAACTGAGCAAAAGACTAAGCAAGCAAGTTTCTTATTAAGGGATGAGAAGAGATGACAAAACAGATATAAGTTGGGTTATTTCTTGCATTATACTACAGCTACTAAAGACTGACACTACAGCTACTAAAGACTGACACCAATTCCCTACCTTTTGAAGTGGATTTTGGTGTTACTGATCAGAGCAGGATAAAAGTTTTATTCTTATAGTTTGAGACAGAGTTTGTCATAAACCTGAATTACACCAATATGCATAAAATGCTTTTAAGATTATTATTACTCTAAAACTGTATTTGGAAACAGCTGATAAGGAGATTTAGTTAAGTGTCATACAGCATTGCAGTTTTAAAAAAATGAACTCAGCAATTTAGTGATTGCAGTAAATGCACGGGCTCCCTCCCAAACCTTGAGGACTGCATCAATTGCATAGCTGAAAGGCAGGAAGCACAAATGTAGGAGTGCTCAAATATTCACAATGTCTGACACACAGGTTACACACTTTTCTTGAGAACCAGTTGATCTGGGAAGGGTCAGCAGCTGTTTTCTGATGGTAAACAGATAATGCTAATTCGTGGGCTGGTGAGAAACTCCCAAAGCTCCAGTGTCTGCAATCTTGAGGCAATCATCCCCTTTGCCAAACTAACAGTTAAATCTTATGTTTGTGGATGTAGTGGAAGCCAGGATGGTTTGTGTATGTAAACTAGATTTAGTTATATTTCTTCCTCTCTCCCTCCTATATGACTTTATTTCCTACAATTTCTTTCTTTCTCTATAACATTATTTAGCTTCCAAAGTAATAGCTTTATGGCTATGCATGTATAATAAGTTATATATAACTGAATACTTGGGAATTGATTAATCTATTGCAAGTTTACAAAGGGAATGGAGGAAAAAATAACTTAGAATCTGAAACAAAATTAAAGTTCAAATCTATTTTGGGGGTGGCGGGATTAGATATGCCATGAATTACATGCCATATACGAAGAAAATACTGCATTTGGGTAGAAAACAAGCAAAGGAAAAGCAAATTAAACTTTCAGAGTGAAGTAGAGGGCACTGTCAATGTTAAATAGAATAAAACAAGAATGGAATTGTGAAAAAAGTTTACACTTTTACATTAAAGACAAAATCTGAAATATGCCAAAAAAGATATTAGTATTTTGTAAATGAAGTAATTTATGAAATCTAGTAGTGCTGGAACAGCCACCAAATTTTTAGACCTTGAGTTAATAGCTTCACTAGGCTCTCTTTACATAATCATGTGTATTATTTCAATTGTGAAATACCCAATTAACATAATTCTCCCCTTTCCTTGCCAATCCATGTTTTATAACCAAACCAAAACACCTACTTCTCATCAGTGATGGAAAAAAAATCCTAGGCATATTGTTTCTCATTTTAAAATCCCTTTAATTATGGCACCATTATCACTAGAAAAAAAAAGGGGGGATTGCTTCTGCTGCTCTGATCCTAAATACATTTATATTGTTTTGTGGAAAAGGATAATAGATTCATTAGCAAAATTAATAAAATGAGCATCTGCTATCTTATGTGCCTGGCTACCTCCTAACTCTACATTTTTTTTTAATAGGAGAAAGGGTGGTGGACAAAGCATATCCCTCATCAGTCGGTATGCACAGCCTAGCAGTTTACATCTTTCATGGCCATTTTTCTGATCTGTGTCCAGTGCTTGGTTCTATAGTTTACATTTCATTGTGTAGTTTCCCATTGCATTGTGTAAGTGCAGTCAAATTTACTACTACCATTACATCTAACATACAGAGAATAGAGCAATTTGTATATTATACACTGTGTTAGAAAATTCAGGCTCAGACACCTGGTAATCTAAACATGTTGTTCACCAGCAAAAATAATTTTCAGGCTGACTATCCTTAGGGAAAGTGAACAAGCGGCTTAGAATGGCAGATGTCAGAAGCAGAGCTTATTTAATCATAGTAATACCCATAATAAAATACACACAGGGAGTCTGAATAGTTTGTTTTATAAAAAGACAAATTTCTAAAACATGAGAAAGGAGCAGCAGCAGATTCTGGATTTTGTATTTGTATAATGTAGCCTCTTTTTTTTAATCTATCCAAAGTTAAGGAAGCCCACAGCTGCTTAATTTATGTCCAGTAGAAATATTAATGCACTGACTGAATGGCAAATAGAAAAATCACTGGAAATTATAAAGGCCTGATGACCTAAATCAGCTTTGTTGTTCTAATCTAAACTGTTCTGGGTAAAAAAAAAAGTATGTATTTTAGTTTTAAAAGAAAGGTGTTGATTCTGGCAGATCATTTTCCATTTTCTCAGCACCTCAAGAGTGATTTGTTATCACACTACAGTATAAATTATTAACACTCTAAAAAGAACACCTTCATGAGCATATTTTATATAGAAACTCATTCTCTCAAAATATTTCAGCCGGATGCCATCTTCTAATCTGCTAAACTCTCCTCTTACCGAATCCAAATATAATGTACACTTTTGTTTGAAGTTGTTTAAAAATTCTGGAAATTTAATGTTACCTTTCCTTTAAAAGAAAAACCCCAAAATTTATTCAACAATATCTTTTTGATAAGTCCGTGTCCTTCAACACACACAAAGCGATTATAAATTATAGCAAAAGGATAAAGTGAAAGTTTTTAGTTGTCTAGAGTTTTGCAACCCTGGTAATGTACAACCTTTTTTAGTACTCAAAAGTTAAGATGTTCTGCTTAAATATGTACCGATTTTCATTCAGTTAAGAAAATAAGATTCCATCCAATAATCTGAAAACATGAATTTCCTGATCAGTAGTTTTAGAATCTGTTTTAAACCCACATTGCATGGTGGGAATATAAAGAATCTTCTCACTAATGAATCGAGCAGCGCCACTCCGCTCAGCAAAACTACATTTCCCAGCATGCTCAGGACAAGGGCTCGCGCCATCTTGCCGCCTTCCTTGCCCAATTGCTGGAGGCGGCAACGGAAGTCATCGTTCTTGAGGTTTTCTCGGCCTGCCGTGATGGCTCTCTTTCCTGCTTTTGCCGATGCTGCTAATGCCGGAGACGTACAAGCAAGCGAAGGCTCGAAAAGAGGTAATGACGTTGCTCTTATTTATGTGCCTCAGTAACAAGCGGACTAAGAAGCCCCTCTTTGTTGAAAAACCATATTTTGGTTTTTCTTTCGGACGTTTGTTTCTACAGATACCTTTTGCAGAGACGCAGCGTTCTCCGAGCCGAGGTCTTCCAAATGGATGGAAATACAACTCCCAGAATTCCTCCCCGCTGAGGCAGTCCACGGTGCGCTGGCCGGGATTTCTGGGAGTTATAGTCCCAACGCTTCTGGAGCTCTCTAATATATATACCTTGGGGTATGCAAAAAAATTCTGAAACCATTCACTGGCAGTATAGCATATTGACATATTGTAAGGCTTTGCTGCTGCATCAGCCCAAAGTTACAATTAACTGGACCTGTTAACAAGCTGACCGTAAACGGGCAGATACTCTTGCCCTGTTAAGGTGACAGAAGAGATCTGGCTAAACAGAAAACATGCAATGGGCACTTTATATTCCACAGACTTGTGGTTAGTGTTATAAAAGGGCCAAACGGTGAGAATTCTGAAAAATCCAGATGGCCAATTTCCACATCCTTTTGGATTCAGAGAGGTCTTTTTTGAGAAGTGGGTGCACTGCTGCTTCCAGAATGGAATAGAATAGGAATAGGATTCTTTATTAGAAAAGAATAGAGCTGGAAGGGACCTTGGAGGTCTTCTAGTCCAGCCCCCTGCTCAAGCAGGAGAATCTATACCATAAGTCGCAGAGGACATCCTACGCATTCCCTTAAGAAATCCCTGGTGACCAAGCAGGAAGATGTCCTAGTAGCTCTTGCCCAGCCAGGTCTCAGTAACACAGGCCAAGCATATTGACATTGAGAGTGCAAGGGATTTGCAGGTAGATGCGTGTCATAAGCAAGCAGCAGTACTGTACTGAGCAGCATCACCTTTTCTCTACAGATTTTGGACTTCTTACTGTATCTGAACTGTGCAAACCCAGGTGGTTGTCCGGGGGCAACAAGAGTGCTCTCTTTTGGTTGTCCAGATAGGGCAGCCCCATCCGCTGGACTCATGAATGCACATGACTGGACATGATCTTTTTGCAGGTTGAAAAATATATTTAGAATTGCTGCCTACTTTTGGTAAATTGTAGCCTCACATCCATAAGCTATCAATCTGTGCCGAAACAAATTAGCATTTATCTAGCAGGCAAAGGAAAATAAAAAGATTCATCCATAACTAAAAAAACAATGACAGTTTTATTGTTGTATTAACAATCTGTCTTTCTTCTGAATCTACAGATTTGAACTGGCTGACAAATCAAAGCTTCTGCAATGAAGATGCACTGAGATTGCACCAAAATGTTTTAGAAGTTACAGACTGTGCTCCTCCGCTCCAAAGGTAGTATAATACCTTTAGTATTGTTGTTCATAATGTACTTTTAAAACAGAAAAATATGGGCAGTTTTACCTTTCAGCAGCATCTGCCGGGAAGGGTCGGGTTGCACATCATGTGGGTCAGTCTGAGAAAAGCAGGAGTGTGACATGATGAAAGTGGCAGGAGCCTGAGGATGCCCATGCTTGTATAGTTGCTATAGCATTCTGTATTTATGCATACTAAATCACAAAGACTATTGTTTAAAATTCTCTCCTTCCTTTAAATAAGATGATAAGTTCTGGTGAAGATGGAACAGTATGATCATTTGTCATTGCTGCTCAGATTGATTTTTTTTCATCCTTAAAATTACCTTTTAATTTCATTTTTCTGATAGAAAGACTGTATATCTGTGTTCCAGAGGTGAGACATTTTAGAAGATCGGTGGTTGGGATAATTGGATTTCAGGTCCCTCAAACTAGAACATACCTGTTTGGCAAAGATAGGCAAATACATGATTTTATCGCTTTGGAAGAAAAATGTCATATGTAAACTAGCTATGAACTTTATAATTGCAACCTAAATTTTCATATTTAAGTGTTGTGTTTGGAAAAATAAAACTTTAACGTATGCTGTATAATCTGTCCCTATCTTCTTTAGATTTCATCTTTCATTTAAAAATACATTTTGTAGCATACCTTCTAGATCTTTCTATTTTCCAATAGGTATAGGAAGATCATTAATAATGTGATTTTTATCTGTTTTATAAGCAATACAGCCACCAGTTTTGAACTCCCAGAAGAAAATGAAGCCAACAAAAGTTTCCAAGTGTCACCTAAAAAAAGAAAGAAAAAGAAAAAGCAACGAGACCACAACAAAAATAAAAAGAAAAGAAAAAAAGAATGGACCACTAGTGGGTCTGAACCTGAGGATGCGAGAGATGATAAAAATAATGAAAAAAGAGGAACAGAATTGAAGTACGTAAGTACATTTCATTTCTGAACTTGCACTTCTTATAGATCCAATCATTTCTTCCTTTTTCTGATTAATAGTATTACTGACAAAGAGTTCAGCTATGAGAATAAGATAATTCATGCATATTTTTGCCTTTTTCTGGTGCAACTTATTTCCAAGTAAATATGTACAGGATTGTGCTTCAAATCAATGAGAATTATCAACCAAGCATGCTTTAAAAATTAGGATGTCTCTATCCTTTCTTTTAGTTATGTATTTTCTTAAGGACAAAAAGACACAAGTAGACTGTAGTGCAATTTGTGTGGTCATCGTATTAGAAGTGTCTCTCTGAGAAAAAAGTAAATTTAAAAAAAGTGGTTTGTTGGATTGATGGTCAAGGAGATGAACAGGGATGGTAATGGAGTCAAAGTAAAAGGCAATTTGTTTTGTTATTACATGTGTACCAAGTCTTTCATCTGGGAATTCAAGGCATAACACTTAGGGGCAATCTGTTGCTTTTTGTTACTAAAATAACAGCTTTGTAAAGTGAGATAGACTGAGAGAGAGTGACTGGCCTGAAGCCAGTCAGTGAGCTCAACAGTCAAAGTGGTCTCTCTAATCCATAATACTTTTATGTGGACATACAAGTCCTGTTGGAGTTTGGAATTACTAGAATGGGAAAGAATGCAGGTTTAAATGGGGTCAGCACATTCTTTTCAATATTTGGAGATGCTAGCAATATCTGTCCTCTGTTCAAAATGTGGGGCTTGGGGTTCTTTTCCTCCTCCTCTCTCACTGCCATTGTGATATGAATAACAAATAGACACAATACATTATTATAAACTGGCTTGACTGTCAAGATCAAGCTGTAATGATAGCCATTTAAAATAAGTGTATGATGTATTATTAATGTTTAGAATAACTGGCAGCCAGTCTCTGTACCACTGAAATCAATGAGTAATTGGCTGTAAATTTTTGAGAAGCTGTAATTTGACTAATGTTAGTTAATCATTCATTCAGCTTTTGGAATGAGGCACTGTTATAATACTAAGTTATATTCTGTGAATAACAATTTTGGGTTATTCACATTTTTGTGGTTATTCATATCGGGCAAAAATTCTCCATTGCCACAAGCAATAGAACTAAATATTAGAACCTGGCACTTATCACCTTAAGAATCTGAATTCCAGATTGGAATTCTAAGAAACAGTTTTAGCTTCTTTTGCTCACCAGAAATATATGCGAGTGTCTATTAGCGTGTCTTAAATTCCTTTGCAAACTGTTCAGATTAATATGAGCTGGAGTGGGGGAAGTTTCTGAGCAGATAATTTTGGACTCCTTTTTGTATTAATTTAGCACTCATTTTAGAACTTCAGTAATTTGGATGATCTTTAACCTGCCTTTCTTTTCAAACCCTTTTCCTGTAAAAGTACTCTTTGAATATTTTGAAATAGCTTTCGGCACAATACTGGGAAAGATTTCAGAGGAAAGCAAATACTAGCTTTCCATCAGTCATTTTATTCACATGTTAAATAAGTGTAGATATCAAGGTTAATCCATGTTAATATTTTTGTTTTTAAGCTTTGTGATCCTTTTGTAATACTACATTGAATTGTCTCTTGTATTTTTTAGCTCTTGTTAGTGACTGATTATTTATAAAATATAAAAAAAAAAGGTGCTGTGGTACATATTGTCCTTCTGCAGTTAAGATGCTTCCTCCCAAAAAAATAATATATACTGATGGCTCTAGATATAATAACTCATAAAGAAAGCACAGAGTGCCTTAAAATGCTACGCCCCAGTACTGTTTTAAATAACAGCAGAGGGAGGGTAATTATGTTTGCAGCACCTCAATGCAAATCCAGCTAATTCTAAAAGAGTAGTAAATACAGAGTAGTAAAGAAAATACTTTACATATCGAATGAATTGGTTCAGGATCCTACCTCTATTTACTTGCAGCATACTCCGCTGAAGCTGATGTGGCTTATTTCTGAGTAGATACCGATAAATCCTACTGATGACATGATGTGTAAAATTTTCACTTCATTCAGTAGTTTGGCTTTTCTTTCTCTTTTTCATAGGTTTTGCGGGTTTAAGAGGAAGCCTAAATTTTAGTTCGTTTAAAATATACTGCTTAAATTTTTGTTTTAGATCTTATTTGATTTGTACTAGAGGTAGTCCTCGACTTACAACCACAATTGAGCCCCAAATTTCTGTTACTAGACAAGTCCGTTGTTAAGTGAGTTTTGCCCCATTTTACAACCTTTCTTGCCACAGTTGTTAAGTGAATTACTGCAGTTGTTAAGTTAGTAGCACGGTTGTTAAGTGAATCTAGTTTCCCCATTGACTTTTGCTTGTCAGAAGATCGCAAAATGTGATCACAAGACCCCGGGACACTGCATTAAACACAAAAATACATGCCAGTTGCAAAGTGCTGAATTTTGATCATGGGATCATGGGGATGCTGCAAGGGTCGTAAGTGTGAAAAATGGTCATGTCACTTTTTTCAGTGCCATTGTAATTTTGAACGGTCATTAAACGAATGGTTATAAGTCAAGGACTACCTATGCTTATTTTCCCCTTCCTTCATTTTAAATTTATTTTTGCAGCTTAGAAGAAAAAAACACAAATGTGCCCTATCCCTCTACTTGGCTTGATGACGTTCAGGGTTTGACAGCAGAAGGATTCAGAACAGATAAGAAGCCAGACCCTGCAAATTGGCAGTATAAGTCATTATATCGAGGCAACATTGCAAGGTAATCAGTCTGGTAGCAATAACGGCTGAGACAATATTATTGAGAGTAAAAAAAAACAAAAACTTAAGAATACTAATGATCTGTGGTTCAGGGAGAACTTTGGGCATCTTCTTGTATGCAATTTGTAAAAAGCTAAGTGATATTCTCTTCCTTTAGTCCCTCCCACCCTTATTTTGGCTAGATGTGAGAACAACAGCAGCCTGTGGATTTGGGAGTTTGCTGTGTAGTCACAATTGGGTACTTGACCGTAATACGTTTAGCTGCATTATCCTGGTTGGTATTGATATTTAACTGACTGCAGACTTAAAATTCAAAGCTAAGCTGCTGAGCATGTGAATGTTTTAAAAAGGATTATCCTTTATAAAAAAAAAAGTTCATCTTTTCTTTTAATAGGCAACTCATCTTGCACATAATAGAATCCCCTGAGAATCTTTCCAGATTTATAATATGTCCTAAAAATGTTTTGAAGCCTGTTGTCACAGGAAAAGACATTTGCTCTCTAGTGCCATCATTCCGCCCAGTGAGTTCATTTACTAATCACCACCTGAGTCCTGTTTTAATTCTAATTTAATAAGTTCCGACTCTGCAGAGCCAACAGTCGAATGATCTTGCACCTGGCAATTCTAGCAAAACAGTTGACTTGCCTAAGTTTCACATTGGAGGGTGTCAGTTTTGCATTTGGGAATCCTCTGTTGTTGATTGTTCAGCAGCATTTTCTTTTGCAACTTTCTAGCCTAGCCTCGCCTAGTCCTGTTCTCCCTCCCCCACCTAATATGCAGTAGAGTAGGATTCCTGCTTTTTAATAGTGGGAAGATGAACAGTGGACAACAGGATAAGCTAGGAGAATTGCCCTGAAAGTTTTGGTAATCAGACTTCCAGTTTGTGACCAGGCAATAAATCTGGCAGTGTAATGGAATGTACACCTGTAGGAGCAATAGGGGATAGTTTTGGCAACACAGGGTTTTCCCCAAAAGAGGCCTGAATTAAGAGAGCTGGAGGGGGTAAGTGGGTCTGAGTAGCCATCCCCAAGAATCTCAGATATATCCAGTAGGTTAAAAAGTTTTAACTTTAGTTTGGCAAAATTCTCTCCGTTAGATATAAGCAAATACAGGATTGAACTCAATTAAATCTCAATATCTTGTCTTATGCCTGACGAGATTGATCAGTTTATAGATAGTTATGGTGTCCAATTGTAACATTTTAAAAATAATTTTGGAGTTTGAAAATATGCCTTTATTCTGCACTAAAAACAGCCCATGTATATTGCCTTGCTTCTTGTACTTTCAGTGCTTTCCATACATAATGAACTTATTTAAAGGCAAAAATATTTTTTAAAGGTAAAAATAAGTGATAGTTCCTGCCTCTAAGTAGGAAAGGCAAGGCACAAATTGAAATAATTTATAAATTCATTTTAATAAGGGACCTAAGTTAATTGCAAAAATTAAGGAGCTGCCTACTAATGATTAACCCTCAGATTGTGGTTTCTGACGTGGCAATCCTGCTGACGTTTGCCATTGGAGAACCAGTACTGAATTTGTGGGAGTTGCTTTCCCACTTCATGGTTTGCTTATGCTGCATGTCTAATGTCTTAGAGGTCAGTAGTTTCTGGGGAAGGCTCAGAGTTTGTGGGAGGAAATATTCATGAATAAAATCTTAAAGCTACGATGATCAGGGTCTGAGAAAGACTTTTTCTCCAAACACTGCCTTGGGAATAGTCAGTTTTAACTATTACTTTTAAAGGTATAAGAGGCGAAGCAACTTCTGCCTTGGCCTTCAACCTAAGGAGCAACATATTATTTGGGAGAGCTCAGCAGCAGAAAAAACCTCTTCCTATAAGCGACTGGAACGCTACTTCACAAAAGGTGGTCGGAAGCTCCTGAATGAGGAAGGTATTCATGTCAGCAGTAAAAATCAAGATTCCTCATCTGGCTCAGCCTCCTGGATACCAATTTTGCAACTAGATCCAGCAGAGGCTCCTTCTACAAGCTGGGTAAACCCTCTTGGGGTTTATGATCTGCAGACCACACTGTGGCTACAAGGAAAAGGGCCCCCTGCTGAACATGGCTTACCAAATAAGCAAGACCCTCAAGAGAACCCCCAGAATGTAGACTTTCCCCTAATGGCAAAGGTGGAAGAATATAACTGCAGAGTCAGAGAGAATCCCAGGGATGTCCAAGCATGGATGGATTTGGTTTCTTTTCAGGTAGGCATGTATGTGTTAACATTTAAAGTTGCAATGTAAAATTATGACCAAAGGTGATTATTTGAGAGGAGCAGATTGGATTTTGGAATATTCTCCAGGTATTTTAATGAAATGCCCATTTCCCCCCTAATGTTGAGGATTTGCATTGTATGTTTAGAAGGCCAGGTCTCAGAAATTGACAGGTGCTTAGTATGCTGTCAGTGCAGTTTTCTGCCAGTTCCTGCATTGCTTTGCCACTCTTTATCTTCTGTGAAAAAAAGAGGATGCGGGTGTTTGTTACTTACCAATCACTCAGCAATGAGTTGTTGGTAAGTGGTGATGGTGCTGAACCAGGGGTACTTAGGACTGGCCCTCAAAGTTCCAACCATCACAGCATCCCCTAGTCACATGTTTGCGATTAAGATGCTTGCGCTTATGATGGTTACAATGTGCCACAGTCACATGATTACCATTTGTGACCTTCCCTACCAGCTTTCCACTAATAGAGTCAACGGAGAAGCGGCAGGGAAGGTTGCAAGTCATTCTGGTAAAGACCTCCCAGCCATCCTGCACTCACAGTTTCCATACTGTCCACCCTCAGCCTTCCTGCCCTCATGTCACCACAGACCAGGCTATCTGTCCCCTGGCTTTCCTGTGCTCACTCCTGCAATGGGCCTCTCCCATCCCCCTGAAACACACTCTGCAGCACCCCCCTGCTCCTTACCTGAGATGCCCACCGCTTCCTACTTAACAGCCCACTTGTCTTGGGGTTATGATAGCAACTGGGACTGCCAGGATTGTTGTCGCTAAGTGATGAGGGGTAAGCATGACATGTTTAAGAACCACATCGTTTTGCGATTAGTAATCCCACGCCCAATTGTCATTGTAACCCAAGGACTCCCTGTATGAAGAAATATAAAATTAATAAGCTTCAAGTATATTTCTTTAAAAGTCAAATGGCCGCTTGGAATGTAACCAAGAGAACCAAACTGAATTGGCTTGCACAGATTGGAAGGAGGGGATTAAGCAGCCCTGTGCGTGTGCCTTGGCTGTTGATTTCACTTCCTCCAGTACCCAGTTCAAAACTAGCAGTTGGATTGGCTGTGGGTTTTTCCGAAGGATGTTCAATTCCATTTCAGTTTTACTTCAACTACCTTATATTCTTTTTTGTTCCTTTTATTTTTAAGGATGAGCTCATGAGACATCCTAGTTGTTATGCCATCAGTGAGGGAGAACGGGAAACGAGAAAGAAATCATCCAAGCTAATACTGGAGAAGAAGCTAGCCATTTTGGAAAGAGCAATAGAAAACAACCCAAATGAAGTGGACCTGAAACTAGCACGGCTAAAACTTTGCATAGAATTCTGGGAGCCATCTGCTGTGGTGAAGGAATGGCAAAAGTTGATTTTCTTGCACCCAAACAACCCAGCCCTGTGGCAGAAATACCTCTTATTCTGCCAAAGTCAGTTCAGCACCTTTACTGTCTCCAAAACACATGGCTGTTACGGAAAATGCCTGAGCACGTTATCAGCTGTGTATGATGGCAGTATGCTATCCCATCCTGCACTGCCAGGCACAGAGGAGGCCATGCTAGGTAAGAGGGCATTTGAGCTTCTTTGACCTTTTAAAAGACCAATCCCCTCTCCTGTCATGACATGTTTTGGTCTTTGTTTGCTTATGAGGCAGGATGATGATGGTGGTGGTGGTGGTGGTGGTGGTGATGATCAGATCTCATCTCAGTTTTTGGTTTGCATAGATCATGGTTGATTCTCATTGGCTGTTTTGGGGGGTCCAGTTTCCTCTTTTCTTTTTTTCTTGTTTTGTGATCCTTTATAAATCAAGTTGTTTTTGTAGACAATGCTGCAGCTGATAGAAACTTTATTTATGAAACTCATGACTCAAATCAAAAACGTATTTTCCAATATGAGGGGTGGTGAGGAAAAACGTGAAAAAACATAAACAAAAACATGTTTTGAATCATAGCCAAATTGTCCTTTTGATCTAAAGGTCCCCTGCGATTGCTTTTTCAACACAGATCTCAAGTAATCTCTTCTAGAGAGACTTTAATACATGACAGTTTCTGGGATCACTAATAATGATCTTGCCCTTGGCAGAAATCCTTAAATAAGCCTGCCTGCTCAGCTGAAAGAGTTGTCCCCCTGAATCCTGCAGACTCTTCTTTTGTTCTAGCCTTCCAGTTTGGCAGTTGGGCTGTAAGGTTCATAATCTCTTCACAGCATTGCTATTTGCCAAGCTGGTTAGTAGTTGTGGGAATTCGTACTTCATGCATGGAAGATGCTATGTTGGGAAAGGTTGTGCATATATGTATAAAAAATGGACCCCACTAGAAGCCAGGGGTCCCTCTGTTGGAATTTGTTGACCTTGGACTAGAGTGTTGGACTACAGTTCCAATCACCCTCAGTATTCCCAGTGCTGTACTAGCTGGAGTTGACAAGAATTATGGTGTAATAGTTCCTGGAGGCCTCAGATCAGGGAAGCTGGGCTGGCTATTTTTGATATCAGTGAACATAGTTGAAAGATGAGCTTGTTGTTAGGTTAGCAGCAGTATTTAAAAATACTTTCAGGTACCCAGCTGAATCCTTTCTTCTGTGAACTTTATTTCTTTTTGAGAAATACATTGGGCTCAATCTCAACAGTATTTGCCAGGTCTGGAGTAAATTAATTTTGACACAGTATTAAAGTTGGTAGACATTCCCAGATGGGCAAGTGTTAAGGCTATTGGTTGCCAGAATTAATGAGGGCTCCTTTTTAATGAGGAGTAGATCTCGCCTGACAGTCTCATTTATTGATTAAAAATATCGAGCCGTTGTCAGTCATTTATAACCATATAGTTTTTTTTTTAATCTTGTTAAGAAAATACATCAGACTTTAAATGAGAGTCTTTGAACAGGGGAATGATGAAGAAAGTTAAACTGAAAGCTTCTGCCACTTAGTGGTTATTTCTTTCATTGCCTGTCATAGTGACTACCTGTCAGAAAGGAACACAGTGGAAGTTGGATGCTTCAGAAAGTTGTTTAGGTGCAGTCACCACCGAGTTGATCCAAATGTGCCTACTTGGCTTTATTGTCAGAAGACAAGACTCGCTGTCTCAGTAACTCCGTGACTTGACATTTGGCTTGTATGCACATGGCCACGAGCACAGTCCCACTCATTGTGTCATCTGGCTGAAACAACTTTTATCTTTGGGACCTATGATGAGTTGCTATAACTTTGAATGAGTTACAAAAATGGCCTGATATGGAAGGAGGTAGCTTCTTCTGTTCCTAAGTTTTAATTCAGCCATTTTTTTTCTCCATTTCTAATATATCAGACATAAATGTTTTTTTTTATGTTTTCAAGTGACAAGATTTTAAAAATTTTTTTTTAAAAAAATAGAAAATATGCATAATGTGCAGTTGGCTATATACCTACTGCATTCCAAAAATATTCCTGGTTGCATTCATGAATTTTACTTCTATTCTCAAAAAAGTTACTTCTGTTTGCAGTTTTGTAAAATCTTGAAGCATTTTAAGTTCGACTGAACTGAAAGAAAACAATGCTTGATCCTGTTTGGCAACTTTGATTTCTTTTAAAAAAAATATTAGTGGTTACATGTCTTCATTTTTTAATGTGGTTGTAATTCAAACTCTGGGACTTACTAATAGAGGTGCGGTAATAAATAACAAAAAAGGAAATTGTCATCTGTATCTGAACAGCTGTTACATGAAATGTTGTTTCTTTTTCTCCCAAGCCATTTTTCTTCAACAGTGCCATTTCCTTAGGCAGGCTGGTCATTCAGAAAAAGCTGTGTCCCTATTCCAAGCCCTGCTTGATTTTACCTTTTTTAAACCAGATAATGTCAAGGACTTGCCAACAAGAGGACAGGTAAAAACTAGCCCCTTCATTCCTTCCAATTTCTCCTTCCCCAGCTAACATACTTAACACAAGCTAATAACCTGACAAATGTATGAACTCAGTGGATGATTTCTAATACCCAGAGGTCATGCTATTGCTTTGCTCTATGTTTTCTTTGTTCCATGAACATATACATAGGAATGCATGATTTATATAGTAAACTATTGATCTTGCTGGATGTCCTTAATTAGCCCTGATTTGCTCATTGAACTAGAAATCATGTTAATGTTGAAAATAATTTAGACTGTGTGCCATGGACCGTACGATCATGAATTGCTTTGCTCAGTATTTCTTCAACCTGAGAAGCCTAGACCAAATGGACTTGCACCTTGCAAATGGGTTGTGCCCTATAGCTCATGGATCTGGGAAGGAATTAGAATCTGCACCTCACCATCTTGCAGGAGGATGGAGACTTTGCTTAGCAATAAATAGCATAAATAAGTGAATGCAATTTTACAGTTATTTTTATGCATTTTAGGGTTGCTTTGTTATTTATAGTTTAAATGCCAGCGAGGCTGAGTTTCAACTATATTAGTGATTGGCATATTTTCATCACCAACCTAGAACAATGAAATAAAGACCAAAAAAGAAATATCACAAAGATGTATGACTTTAACTCTATTAATCCTTTGGTTTCTGTATTGGTTTTTATTTCTTGAGGTAAGGAGTGATTACAGTGCTTTATTGTCATGGTAACTCAGAAACTGAAAGATTGAAGATTATATAAGCTAAGCAATTCTAAAATCATTTTTCAATTAGGAATTGATTCAAGTCTTAAAGTGGCTTCTAACCAGAATACCAGTGTGGATAACACAGTTAATACAAATTTCTATTTATGTCTTGGAACAGAAATTTTTCTTTTATGTGAAGAGTATAAGTAATGATGAGCTGAGATGTCCCAAGTCTGTATCTTGTCTTAGCCATAAACTCATTAGCTTGGCTTGTTGAACAACTAAGCAGTTGTTTACTGTTATGTAACAAGGCTGGGGTTTGCCATCCACAAAGGATGAGGATCAGAAGCATCTGCTTTTTTTGCCACACCATGATTTATCTTTACATCTAGAAATGGCAAGCTATTCGTTTATTAAAACTTTCCAGGATCAATGGTTGGTTTAATCCAGGTATATGGATTAATGGTTGGAATACAGGTATATGGCTCATTGCTCTAGTTATGTAACACTTTTTATGGTTTACAGTAGCTGGATGTACTGGATGACTTTAAGTAGCCTCACAACTAGAATTTTCATTTGCACGTTAAATTTGATGTTTGAATCGTCTTACAAATCTACTTTTTTTTTTTGTGTTAAAACTTTAGCATTGTCCTTTTCTATCCTCCCCTCCTCCTTTTGTTCACTCAGCTCTGGTTAAAATCTGCTTTGTGTAAAAAAACAAATTGGCTAGTATTATACTTACTTCAAAATAAAGAGCTTTCATCATTTTCATTTCTGCCAACAACTGAGATGAAATGCATGCTGGCTGGTGAATTCTTTATGTTCAAGACCCAAGTCTGGAAGGCACCTAAATCGGAAAAGACTGATAGAGAAGCCATTAGTCTTTAAAGTAACCTGGTCTTGGACCATAGAATTCTTTAAAGAAGGATGCTGTACTGTCATTCTCTCTTTCCATTACTCCAACCTTGGCCAAACTGACTAATAATTCTTGAGTCCAAGATAAATAGTTGTCCTTAAGTTAGAGAAGGTATTTGTTTATTTGTTTGTTTGTTTGTTTATGTGTTCATTTATTTCCTACCTTTATTATTCTATTGTTTGTGTGACCTGTCCTTTTATTTATATTTAGATAATTATAAATAGCTGAGGACCAGTTTGGTTCAGTGGTTAAGGCACCAGACTAGAAACCAGGAGACTGTGAATTCTAGTGTGACCTTAGGCATGATAGCCAGTTGAGTGACTTTGGGCAAGTTAGGCTTGGGTAACAAAAAAAAAAGCAGACTGCACTTATGGGGGAAATGCTAGCAAGAAAAAAAACGTGTAGATATTAATCAAATAAATATTAATTTAGCATTCATTCAATTTTAATGCAATTAATCAATTGTTTAAGGTTATATAGTTTGTATATATGGATCGTGCAGTTTTGAAAAAGAAAACAAGCTTTTTTTTTTTTTTTTAAAGTAATAGGAACATATGTGGCAGCATTAATCACCTTTAGAAGACATTTTTCCTAACTTTTTAAATAACTTGTTCTAAAAAATTATATTAAAAATCCCAGCCATTTAATGGAATATTTAATGGGAGATATTATAAGAACATTTTACAGTGATTAATGAATTTTGGAATCTTGCTTAAAGTACTCGATTATAATTTCGTGTATTTATTCATTTTTCACCCCCAATTCCAGAGGGAATTCTTTGAACCCTTTTGGGACAGTGAAGAGCCTCGAATTGGAGAAAAAGGAGCTAAAGGTTGGAAGGCCTGGATGCATCAACAAGAGAAGGGTGGCTGGGTGGTCATCAATCCACCTGGTAAATATTTTGCATTTCAGATTTGAGAGTTGCTAGGGCACGTTATAAAGTCACACTCCTCTGTTGGTTCTGGTTTCCCCAAAAGAAATAGATAATTTATGAAATGTCTGCACTGCCTTAGTCACGCTGATATGATTCATTATGTCCGCAAGTTAGAACAGTGTTCTCCAGTTCTTTGCTTTCTGGATTTAATGAATTATAAATCCATTTTACATCAGCCAGTATAGATACTGTCTGGCTTATTGAAGGAAAATGGGAGTTGTACTTCAATATTTCCGAAGGCATTAGTTAAGTTAGGCTAAGCTGAAAAATAGCTTGCAATCTGCAATCATCTTGTTGAGCCTAAGAAGAAATAAGTTTTTCAGTCCCAAAGGATGATTTGAAAAACAAAAGGGTTGCCCGCATTTCTTTGTTTTTCAGTGTCCTTCTGATTTTAGTGAGGATTGGGTTATTTGGACAGGCAGAAGCCCTTAGATTATTAAAGTGAACATAAAAGTTCTGGCACAATTAAACACTTTTAGTAGTAACATTTATTCAGCTTGTGAATGACAGGTATATGAACATGTAGTGAGTTGGAGGACTTTGTTTCTTGGCATTTATTTGGTGAAGGACAAGATACTCATTGATTATGAACAGTGAGCATTTGTTTTACTGTAATCTTGATTTTGTTGTTGTTCTTAAGTCACTGTAGACTCCTGGCAACTGCCTGCACAAATTGCTGCAGTTTTCTTGGCAACATTTCAGAAGAGATTTGCCGTTGCCTGTTTCTTAGGGCTGAGAGAGAGGACTGGTTTTGTGCCTCAGGCGGGACTGGAACTCACTGTATCCTGGTCTCTAGCTTGGTGCCTTAACCACTAGAGCAAACTGGCTTTTTTTTGACCCTGAATTACTTCCATCTATTTAAAATTTACTGTATAATTTGTTTTGCTTTTTTTGCCATTTTTTTTTAAAGATGTGAAGTAATTCAAAACATATTCTTCTTCTCTAAGAATACTCTTCTTGTTTAGGTAAACTTGTTTGCCCTGGCCTGATCTTATCATTCTCATTGTCCATTTGGCATCCTGTCTTTAAACAGTGGTCATTCTATGGGAAATTTAAGGATGTTGAAGATTGAACTTGCATGCACCCTCATCCTTCTCAGTCTTTAGTTATTATGAGCAGGCTTGGCCGTCTTACGACGAGTTTTTTCTAAATTTGAAATAGACTTTTTAGAATTTGCATATCCAGCTGCAATTTTGAAAAACTCGCTAATGTGATTTTAAATAGATGAAGATGAGGAAGATGCAGAGGATGAAGAAGAAATAAAGGATAGATCTCTACCAAAGTGGCAAAACTGGCTTCATATTGAACGTTCCCGGGAAGCACGGCACTGGTTGCCCTGGCATCCAGAAAAAAACAAGAAACAGTCATCAGAAGATTGTGAAGATCCAGAGAGGCAGGTTGGTATGATGGAATATGACCAATGTTTATTTTAAGAGAAGCTTTTTTATGGTGCTAGTGGACACACCTGAGTCAAAGATGGAAGCTGACATTATATGACTACTTACATCTGCTTCTAGGAAGATGTGGGCTGGGCAAATCTTCAAAAACTCATGCCTTTCATGGAAAATGTGGAGTATCAGCTCCCGTATTTAAAAGTTTTTGTTTAAAATATCATTCCTTACATAACAGCACTTTTATATGTTTCATAGGTCTTATTTGATGACCTTGGACCATCATTGATAAGACTTTCCAGCCCTGAACTTCAGTTTCAACTCCTTTCCTCATTTTTGCAATTCTTAGGAGTTCCATGCAGCTGTAGACTTTTGCTTTCTTCCTTCTATATAGCAATGGATGAAAATAACTTATTTGGCAATGGATATAACAACCAAGGAATCCTGACTTCTTTGGATATGCCTCTTTTTGGAGCCAGTAATATTGGCCATATGGACTCAATGGTCCAAGGAGAGAAGCATGTGACGCACTCTAAGGAAGGAGAACAATTTATTCAGAATCTTTTCCATATGATGCTGCCCTTATTTTCAGGCAAAGACAGGTCTAACCTATGCATTTTTTGGCTTCAGTATGAAATCGCTAAGGTAATGTACTTTCTCTTGTCTAATACAGATAGCAGATCAAATGTGCACATTATATCTACAAATCTGTTTCTAAAATTGACAATTCTGGATAGAAAAGGATATCCAATATAACTTAATATTCAACATCTCAGCACATGCTATGGTGGTTTGTGAATGGGATGTTCTGGATGTGGGTTTAGAGTAGTGATGAATGCAGAGGTTGTGTAGAACAGTTGTCTCCAACCTTTGTGGCTTGGCAGCCTGGCTGGGGGGAGAGGGGTGCATGTGTGTGTGTTTGAGCGCTCGTACAGCTCCACTCACGCAAGAGAGAAGAGAAGCCTTTGGGGCACGGTCCCAGCTTGTTCAGGCTTCTCCTCGCCAAACCCTTTTGCAAAGGCAGGAGAGGACTGAAGCATTGCAAAATTGCTCCCCCGAAGCAATTTCGTCCATTTGCAAGAGTTTTTGGCGTGGAGAAGAGAAGCCTTTGGGGGCATGGTTGTGTTCCTTCAGACTCACCGAGGCTGCCTGATGCTCCAAAAGCGGATGGGGTGTCCTGCGCAGGCAGCCTCGGTGAGTCAGTGAAGCTGAGCAGGATGCGCTTGTCCCATTCAGCCTCTGCTCTCACCACTCCTGTTTTTGGAGCAGCGGGAGCAGGCAGCTTGGCAGCCCAGCTGGGGGAAGGAGAGGGGAACTGGGCCAGGCTGGCGATGGGCCAGCGCGCATGCGCAGCTGCGCTCACACAAGAGAGAGGCTTTTAGGGCACTGCTTACGCGAGTGGGGCTGCACGCACGCCGGTCCACCACTCACATGGCCCAGTTGCAAATAGGCCACAGCCTGAGAGTGGGCTGTGGCCCACAGGTTGGGGACCCCTGGTGTAGAACATTTGTAAAAATACAAAAAGTATACATAGATAGCAAAGATATATAGCTGTTGATTGGTGGAAGTGTATAAAAATAAATAAAATTTTGTATTGTATACAAAGTACATTACATTTTCTTTAAGCTGTTTCTTCATTTGATTGTGTTGACTTTGCAGGTCACTCAGTATTTGAAAATGGGAAAGAAAAAGAAACTAAAATTGCAAGGCAAGAAAAGCAAAAAATTAGCTAAAAATCTTCTTAAGGCACCTGACAACAGAAATAATGTTTCCCTTTGGCAACTATATGCTTACCTAGAGTGGCTACTTGGCAATATAGAAGATGCTAGAAAAGTTTTTGATACATCTTTGGGGATGGCTGGAATTAGTGGAATCCAAAACCCCCAATTCTGTCATCTTAGCCTTCTTTATGCTAAACTGGAAGTAGAATTGCTAGTAAATCTAGAAGGAGCTGTGGAATCACGTGCAACTCACATACTGACCAAATTGGCTGAAAGGGGACATTATGTTCCTTATCATGGACAAGTATCATCAGTGAATGTTTTGAAAGCTCGGAAAACATATGAGCACCTACTTCAAGACTGTTTAACTGAAAACCTCACTTCTGATCAAGAACATGCTAGTGATTCCAGCCATCTGACTGGTTTGGTTGGCTGTTACGCTCTTTTCCAGTATTTAACTCTTGGGATTGACTCTGCAATGTCAGTATACTGTCAGGTTTCTCAAAAGCTGAAAGACAAGGATCCTGGAGAAAGGCTTAGTGGTCAACATTTCACCATGCCTCTTGAAGCCCTCTCCCTCATGCATGTAAGCTTGCTCAGGTTCCACATGAAAATCAATGTGTATCCTTTGAGTCCTCTTCGTGAATTACTGTTGGAGGTTTTGAAGAGACATCCCAGCAACCAGTCTTTTTGGAAGGCATACATCCAGATCCAAAGCAAGTCTCACAATGCTAGCAAAGCCCGACGTTTTTTTGATGCTGTTACAAGAACTACACAATCACTGGAGCCTTGGCTGTTTGCAATCCAAATGGAGCAAATGAGGAAAAAACTAATTGAAAGTGTCCAGAGGTAATATCATCTCTATAACAATGGTCAGGTCAGTTGGAGAGCTATGCATGAAATTGAAAAGGTGTTTTGTTTTGAACCTGAAACAACCACCTTGTGGCAGCCAGCCATTCCAGATAGGATGACTGAACCTAAGCAACCATAGCATTTTGATTGTTCCCAGTTTCAGCCATGACAAATTCTGGAAAAGTTTTATCAGTAAATAGAACAATGCTATTGAGCTTACCCTCTCTCTCTTTCTGTTCTGCCACCACTGCCATCCTTGAATTCAAGCAGAACTTATCCATTCACCTAGCCTTGGGATGGTCAGGTCTATTGGATATGCCACACTTGAATCCAATGCAGTGGCACCCAAGGGGAGATGAGCAGTGTATGGGCAAGCACAGGAGAGGATGGCACATGTTGGCTCTAGCATATCCAATTGGTACGATTTATCTAATTGGTCCAGCCAGCAGTTCTGTTCTTACCTTTGTTTAGTTGCTTAATGATGATGATGATGGAAGGGACCTTGGAGGTCATCTAGTCCAACCCCCTGCTCAGGCAGGAAACTCTATACCAATTCAGACAAATGGCTATTCAGTCTCTTCTTAATAACTTCCAGTGTTGGAGCATTCACATCTTCTGGAGGCAGGTTGTTCCACTGATTAATTGTTCTAACTGTCAGGAAATTTCTCCTTAGTTCTAGTTGCTTCTCTCTTTGGTTAGTTTCCATCCGTTGCTTCTTGTCCTGCCTTCAGGTGCTTTGGAGAATAGCTTGACTCCCTCTTCTTTGTGGCAGCCCCTAAGATATTGGAACACTGCTATCATGTCACTCCTCTTCCTTCTCTTCATTAAACTAGACATACCCAATTCCAGCAACCGTTCCTTATATGTTTTAGCCTCCAGTCCCCTAATCATCTTTGTTGCTCTTCTCTGTACTCTGTACTCTTTCTAGAGTGACCAAAACTGGATGCAGTATTCCAAGTGTGGCCTTACCAAGGCATTGTAAAGTGATATTAACACTTCACGTGATTTTGATTCTATCCCTCTGTTAATGCAGCCTAGCACTGTGTTGGCTTTTTTGGCAGCTGCAGCACACTTAGTTGTCTTTCTTCTTATTAGCTGGTGACTAGCTTTTGCCCCACTCCAGTCATTGCCAATTTTTTTTATTATAAATACAAAATTAAAGTATGAATATGAAATTCATATTCATATGAAAAATAAATGTTAAAAATAAAGTTAGATATCCTGTGCAGTTTATCTTGGAGCCCTCAGGAGAACCTTAGTCACATGGAATCATGCTGTCCAGTTTTTCCTGTGTGCTGATGAAGACTCTTGATTCTCCTGTGACCATTCAGTTTTTGCTTTTCTTCAGGGAGCCGACTGGAGATGTGTATGCAACGATTCCTGAAATTGGGTTAACAAATCGAATCAAAGCTTTATTTGAACATGCAATTCAGACTGAAAATGGTGCTCATTGCCCATTGCTCTGGAGGTTGTATATATGCTTCTTGGTGAGTGCATCATCATTTGCCTTACATTCTCTAATCCTGTAGGTAATCTCTGAATATATTATTGGTTAAAAGCTTTTAGAACAGTACATTTTACAATTGGTTTTATGCCTATGAGTGCAGTGGAAGTATGTGGATTGCAAAATCACTGTAGAAACTAGCTTATGTATCAAATATATCTGCTTTGATGTTTTGTCTCATCTTTATTAGTAAGGTAAGAGAGTCTGGGGGGGGGGGACAGGCAATGGCTTAGTAGTTAAAGACACTAAGTTTGTCAGCTAGAAATCCCAAGCTACACGGGATGGAGTGAGCTCCCATTACTTTCCCCAGCTCCTGCAAACCTAGTAGTTCGAAAGCATGCAAATGTGAGTAGATAAATAGGTACCACTTCAGTGGGAAAGTAACAGCGTTCTGTGTGCCTTGGCCTATAATCATGCTGGCTACATGACCATCCAAATGTCTTTGGATAATGCTGGCTCCTTTAGCTAAGAAACAGAGATGAGCATCACCCCGTAGAGTCAGAAACGACTGGACAGGGGAAACCTTTACCTTTAAGTGAGCCTGTAATTTTCCATTAACTTCCCATATTGTTCCTAGACCTAGAGGCAGATTGTCAGGAGGAAGGTTAATTGTAAAAAGAAAAAGAAAATGAGATTTCCTCATCTGTGAAAGCAAATATTGGACTGTCATTTTATTTATGTACTTATACAGTAGTGAGATTTGTACATTCTTCCTTCCCCAATCTGATGCATTTCAAAATGTATCAGAGATCAATTCCAGTAATTGATAGGGCAGGGATGGGTAACCTGTGGGCCCTGTGCAGCCTTCCTCAGCACCCCAAAATTGGGCTGCCCAAATCACAATTTCAGCTGTGCAATATTTGTTTTAAATTTACATGTAGAAATGAGGATCTGGCCTTTCACTCTCATTTTCTTCCTTTACCCAAATGCAGCTATTCCGTGGCCCAATTTCAGCCTTATATTGTTTTAAGTTGGGGTAGGATAAACCACTCCATCCTTTTAGAACCTTCAGAGATTCTCAAAATGACAATTTAGATTTGTATTTTGGGGAGTAGGATTTTGGCGATCTTAAAAGTGGTTATGTGGGAGTTTTGCTTTCTGCCAGAGGCTTCCTAATCCACACTTAAAATCCTGGGTGGGGGGAACAGCATAAAAGTTCACTCTGATTCTTGATGATATTGTGGGATTATCTCCTACTACACCCATTTGGAAGATGAGGAAATTGAATTGCATCCCTTGCCCCAACTGCTATCAGGCCAGAGAAGGCTTTTAAGTGCAATTCATTGCGATACGAATGAGCCTTAGCAAACAGATTGTTTCCTTGTCTTTTTTCTGGGCCAGCTGCACGGACCATTTTGAAAAGTTTTGCTTTCCTTTTGTTGACCACAACTTATTACAGTATGTCCATCCATTTCTTGTTTATCTCTAAGTTAAAAAATTATACTGTAATTCATATATTTTCTAAATGCTTGCCCTTTTAAAATGCAGCTTTTCTCTTCCCTTTTTAGGTTTCTTTGGGAGATAAAGCAAAAAGTAAAGGTGTATTTTACAGAGCTCTTCAAAACTGTCCCTGGGCAAAAGTAGGTTTCATTAATTTGTAATAATGATACTTTTTTTTTTCTTTCAAAACTACCACTTTTATGTTTAATTGATTTTAAGTTCTTCGTTGTGACCACCCAGAATTGTTGAGTCAGGGAGCATACAAGCTTAATAAATTATTTTGTTGTATACTTGTTCTTTTATTAAATGAAACTAGGTCTGATTTATCACAGCACTGTCGTGAATTGATAATTCTTCATTGACCTCTGTATTTATAGGTGTTATATATGGATGCTATAGAATACTTTCCAGATGAGCTGCAAGAGTTCCTTGATCTAATGGCTGAGAAAGAACTACGAGTACGGGTACCAATAGAAGAATTGGAGTTGCTGCTTGAAGACTGAAGAAAGCTGTGAAGACAAATCATCAGCTCGTTGGTTTAATGAGCCTTCAATATAGTTTTACAGGGAGAAATGACTAATTTAGCATCTGTAAAAATGTATAGAATAAGGGTCTATTTTTTTATCCAAACACGTATTACGTTGAGTGTAGGTATGGGTAAGGCTTTTAATTAGTACTTGTAACTGCCTCACTGATAAAAACACTAGTCCAGATATATAAGTCAAATATATCTAGGATAAAGTGCAGTTGAATAGGAAGTTGTTTGCTTCAGTTGGGTCTGATCTTATGGATGACTGTTTATTCAAGATTGAAACACCTTTGAATTATACAGATTGAGTTTAAACTCATAGACATATGCAGCAATTTGACAGTTTAGAAGAAATATTTAATTAATGAAGGCATGTGTGACTGAATTTTTACCAGTTTATTGTGACAAAGGTTAGATGAAATGTAAATATCTTTGTAAAAGTAGTTAATTATATATAAAAGTTCTATTGGAATGTGGAATCTTTTAAAAATGTTTTGTGTTTTGATTTGTCCTTCATTACTGCATTGAAATTTACTGTTCATTGACTTACCAGAAGAAAAATTGGACTTTCTAATAATACTATATGGAACAGTTGCAATTAGCTTAAATAGACTGCTGCTGAAATAGGTTGAAATAACAAAAATTAAAGCAAAGCATGCCTATGGATTCTCAAATTTAAGGCTTTACCCTTTAGAATTATATATCTGTCTTAGCTAATGTTTACAAATTTTAAAAAACTAAAAATGTAGCAAAGCTAATCATAATGGGATAGAACTCTGAAAGTTTGCAGGGAGGGACATGTTAGAAATGCAATCACTAGCATTGCACTGATTAGGGCCTTCATTCAGTGTTTCTGTGCACTGCTGATGTAAGTAGATTCTAGTTTATATTAAAGCAATGTTTGGAGCTGTGGTGGTACAGTGATTAGAATGCAGTATTGCAGACAAACTCTGCCCACAGCCTGGAGTTCGATCCTAACTGGTTCAAGGTTGATTCAGCCTTCCATCCTTCCGAGGTTGGTAAAATGAGGACCCAAATTATTGGGGGCAATAGGCTAACATTTGTAAACCACTTAGAGAATGCTGTAAAACACTACGCAACGGCATAAGTCTAAGTGCTGTTGCTATTGCTATTTACTCACACTAGCAGTGGCTTTCAATGGCTTGATCTAAAATGTACAAGGGCTTCTTGATTCAATCTAGCCAGAGAGCATTTATAATCTGAAGCAGTATCCAGTGTATTTAGAGATGGTAGGGCTGATGAGCCATATTTGTTCTGGTACAAATTTAAAGTATGGATGTCTCACATAGATAAGACTCGGGGCTGAACAAAAAGTCACCATATTAGTTAGCGGCTGGGGAGAAATTGAAAGATTTTGCCACTGCCACTTTCCTAGAGCGGAGAATGAGTGATCAGCCCAAGGCCACCCAGCTGGCTTAATTCCCAATGCAGGACCAGAACACTAACATACACAAACACACACACACACAGTTTCTCTCCTTCCCTCCCTCTCTCTTTAAGCAGAGTATTTAAAAGTCTGAAGTTTTCCAGAAAAAGGAAATCTCTTCCACATTTTGAACTATTACAGTAGCTTGCTTGTTTCCAGAAGATGAGAGAAGCTCAAGGTTAGGGAAATCCAAAAACAACAGTTAATTTGAAGTTAATCCTCCATTACATCTTTCAGCTCAATAATTCAGGGAATAATTTCAGTGAATAATTCAGGGCAGCTTCAGCCAACCTATTTTACCGCTATACAGGTGCTTGTCTGTCCAATGCATGAATGGTAAGCAATGCCAAGTCTTCCCATATTTTGTAGAGGCTCTGGCCCCTTCAATAACAAGCCTGGGAATTCTTTGTTTTAAGTCATACATCACTCCAGTGCAATGGTAAACTTTCACATGCTATTAGAGTCACAGCAGTAATTTCATACACCCAGGCACTGAAAGAACTCTGCTTGGAACCTGCTAAAATATCTGAGTAGATTTTAGATTTATAACCACAATAAAATACGGTGATTGTTCACCGTACTGAAAATAGGAACAAACTGAATCTTTTGGTTAATTATTATTCTGAGAAACAATTTCTGCAAGATACAATTAAATCTAATTGTACTATGCTGTTGATAGTTGATCTGGTGAAAATATTCAGTCAGGGTGTTATGAGATCTGGTCATAAAACCCTAACTGGGCCACAGAAAAGCCAAAATAGACTTCCCAGAGATGTTATTTTGGGGGAAATGGAGTTTATTTCACCACTAAGGTTTTTTAGAAGGTTCTAGAAAGTACACTCTTGCTTATGAGCATTTTATCTGCTTGGAAAATTGTTTGCATGATATATTATCATCTGGGCTTTTTGACTTGTAAATAATTCATAAAAACCAATCAAACACCTATATTCAAATTAAATTAAAGTTCAGAATTGCATTTGGCACCTAAAAATAATTTGGGCTACACATAATAATGGTATTGCCAAAGTTAAACAGTTCAACCTGTTCATCTACACAGCCAAAGAAACTTGAGCACTGAAGAAATCTTGGCCATTTGACCCAGTTACGCTAGTTTAAACTTGGAATGTGGATATCAGCCTATATACATTTGCTACTAATATATGCAAAAAAGTTTTTTTTAGCTATTTACCACACTTCTACTCCAGATAAGGCTATTTTAAAATAAGTCATGCCTACAATCACTTACTGTCTTTAAATAATGGCTATGGGACACTTTAGTTTTCCTGGTAAGATAAGGCTAGGAGCTGAAAATTTGCAGCAGGCCTGTTGTCCTTTTACAAAAATGGAGACTAAAGGTGGGTTGAGCAGAGATTCTAGGACTAGCCCAGTGGACATAAATGGATACCATGTTACCTACCTTTGTACTAGAAAAATGGGTAAATAAACCTGTGGCCAGGAAGCCCACAATCATATTTGATCTGAAATCTAATTGGCAAAAGAGCACCTATTTATGATTGTCTGCTTGCAATTATATTCTACTGACATTTATTTCTGGGTCCCCATAATTGACACAGGCTGCCTTGTTGAGCTTGACATAGTATGAAAGTAACGTAGGTCATATGTGGTTTAAATCATTCATGTCAGCCATGAGAATTCTCCCTCAGGCTTACATCATTCTTCATTCAGAAATGGCATCTGTTATGTTTCATCTACAGTTTGAAAGGGGCACGCATATAACCTCAATTATTTTGAATAATGCATACATAACATTGATGCACTAAACAGCCTGCTACACTTAGTTTTAGTTTACCTTTTTTTTTTTACACTTTTTACACTGCTTTTACATTTCCTAAGAGGGAAAAATATCTTGTCAATGACATGCATTATCTTAGTTATTTACCACCAGCAGCAGAGAATTGAACTACCAAGGATTTACTATTCCAATATAGATTTACTATTAATCTAAAGCAGAGTAATTCTACCTGAATTTCAGCTGTTTTACTACAAAACCCATTCCAAGCAAGCATGGTGAAGTAGGAAAGATGGATTTTAAACTACACTCTCTCAATGAAGAAATCAGATTATATACAGTGAGGGGAAAAATATTTGATCCCCTGCTGATTTTGTACGTTTGCCCACTGACAAAGAAATGATCAGTCTATAATTTTAATGGTAGGTTTATTTTAACAGTGAGAGACAGAATAATTAAAAAATCCAGAAAAATGCATTTCAAAAAAGTTATAAATTAATTTGCATTTTAATGAGTGAAATAAGTACTTGACCCCTTTGCAAAACATGACTTAGTACTTGGTGGCAAAACCCTTGTTGGCAGTCAGAGGGCAGATGTTTCTTGTAGTTGGCCACCAGGTTTGCACATGTCTCAGGAGGGATTTTGTCCCACTCTTCTTTGCAGATCCTTTCCAAGTCATTAAGGTTTTGAGGCTGACGTTTGGCAGCTCGAACCTTCAGCTCCCTCCACAGATTTTCTATGGGATTAAGGTCTGGAGACTGGCTAGGCCACTCCAGGCCTTAATGTGCTTCTTGAGCCACTCCTTTGTTGCCTTGGCCGTGTGTTTTGGGTCATGGCCATGCTGGAATACCCATGGCCCTATCCATCGTCTTTGATGCGGTGAAGTTGTCTTGTCCCCTTAGCAGAAAAACACCCCCAAAGCATGATGTTTCCACCTTCATGTTTGACGGTGGGGATAGTGTTCTTGGGGTCATAGGTAGCATTCCTCCTCCAAACACAGCAAGTTGATGCCAAAGAGCTCTATTTTGGTCTCATCTGACCATAACACTTTCCCCCAGTTCTCCTCTGAATCATTCAGATGTTAATTGGCAAACTTCAGACGGGCCTGTACATATACTTTCTTGAGCAGGGGGACCTTGCGGGCACTGCAGGATTTCAGTCCTTCACGGCATAGTGTGTTACCGTTTTCGTGGTGACTATGATCTTAGCTGCCTTGAGATCATTGACAAAATTGTCCCGTGTAGTTCTGGGTGGATTCCTCACCGTTCTCATGATCATTGAAACTCCACGAGGTGAGGTCTTGCATGGAGCCCCAGACCGAGGGAGATTAAGTTATTTTGTGTTTCTTCCATTTGCGAATAATCACACCAACTGTTGTCACCTTCTCACCAAGCTGCTTAGCAATTATCTTGTAGCCCATTCCAGTCTTGTGTAAGTGTACAATCTTGTCCCTGACATCCTTGGACAGCTTTTTGGTCTTGGCCATGGTGGAGAGTTTGGAATCTGATTGGTTGCTTCTGTGGACAGGTGTCTTTTATACAGGTAACAAGCTGAGATTAGAAACACTACCTTTAAGAGAGTGCTCCTAATTGCTGCTCGTTACTTGTATAAAAGACACCTGGGAGCTAGAAATCTTGCTGATTGATAGGGGATCAAATACTTATTTCACTCATTAAAATGCAAATCAATTTATAACTTTTTTGAAATGTGTTTTTCTGGATTTTTTTGGTGTTATTCTCTGTTAAAATAAACCTACCATTAAAATTATAGACTGATCATTTCTTTGTCAGTGGGCAAACGTACAAAATCAGCAGGGGATCAAATATTTTTTCCCCTCACTGTAGTCCTGTTTAGTCTCCTTTGGAAAGGGCCCTGGGCAAGGTTATGCATTGCTTATTAACTATCAAATCTTTTTAATACCAGAATGAATAAGCAGAATAGGTACCAACCCAAATTCCATTTATACCTTTAAGAAAAGGACAGATTTTTCATTTTTCACTTTATTAAGTCCACAAAGCTTCTTTTGAGCATACCAAATATCCCAAACGTAAAAAGCACCAGCATTCTTAATGGTAAGAACCTTCCAATATTGAATTTGTCCCATTGGTGAAGTAGGAATGCATACTAAACACTAGAGCAGGGGTGGGCAATTAATTTTTCCAAGGGGCCATATGAGAAACTGGGATTATTGTGGAAGACTAAAGCAATGTAATCTGATTTGATGTCCTCAAACTTCCCTCAACTCCTCAGGCTCCTCCAGGCGAAGGGTGAGCACTGCACTGGCGCAGAAAAGCCCACTTTCTTCTTGCCCTCCCATGGCTGACAGTTGACCAAAGAAGCACATAGCAACTGTGCAGAGCTGGACCTGATTTGGCAGCTTCTCCTGCTCTCTGCAGTGCACATATTTACATTTGATTTCTAATTTCTGATTGGCTTCACATGGGTCAGACAGGAAGAGCTAAGGGGCTGGATGTAACCTGTGGGGCCATAAATGCCCAGATCTGCACTAGAATGAATAAAACTTTATGCACTCAGCTGAGAGTTTAATCAGAATACCTCATTTAAAGATAGAATGGAGGTTTAATTTTCCATAATTAAATTAATTTCCATAGTTTTACATTTCCCTGTCAAATTTGGAAAACGTTCTCATATACAATGGCTACTTTCACTTTTTTGAACAAATTGTGATTACCGTAGTTGCAAGAACTGAATCAGCACAACTTGACTATAGTGGTGCAAGGGAGGAATTGGCTCTGTTTTTAAAGATGATTTACTTTTGTCCAAACAACTTTAGCAATGCAACCTCATTGCTTATGTATGTGTGATTTGGCAAACCATAGCCTTAGGGGACTGAGAACTAAATGAAATGGAAGAAGAGTCTTCTCAGACATCAAAACCATTTTCATTGCAGACAGCAGTTCTGTTTCAAAACTTTTTTTTTCCTGAGAACTGCATGGATTTTCCACAAATCAGGTCCTTCTGCAGTATTTCCATCACTATATTTTTCAGTATATATCTTTCTGGATATATATGTAAATTCAAGCAACGTACATTCAGCTGCTCTTTAGACTAAGTGTCACAACCAATTACAGAACATTTGCAGTCTGCTAAAAATGTCAATTTGTAGACTAAGAGGCAACAGAACACCTGGGACACACATTAAAAACCCATCTTTACTTAAATTCTAATCCAATCATCCCAATTCACTTGGAAATCCATTTTTAATGACAAAGTATTTCACAATGAACGTATGCCACAATACACAGACATTCACAGTAAGTGAATTATCATATTTTCAGCAGCAAAAGCTTCTTTTTGTATTCAGTGACACCTTGCTCTCTAAAGCTTTTTCCACATTCTGAAGAGAAAAAAAAAGGTTCAAGCAATTAACCTCAACCTATGACCAAAACAAAGCTGGGGAAGTTAAAGGTAGAGGCCTTCTGGAGTGCCTTCCTGTTTCTTATAAAGAACATTTTCTTTTGATTTTTTGAAGTCTTCGTTTGTTACTTTCATCCTTCGTTCACGCAGAGCCATCAAACCAGCTTCTGTGCAAATGGCCTATTAGAAACGGAAGCATTTGATTAGAAAATCAGGAGTCTGACCTGTATGAAGTGCTAAGAACCAATGATGTTCAAACAAGCTGGTGGCCCTTATGTATACTAGAAACCATAGGGTAGAAAGAACAGCATTAAATATTCATTAATTAGAAACAAAGGTGATTTGACTGCAATGCACAGCAATCATTACTAATATTAGATTATTTTCCCCTCCCTAATTGTAATTCCCCTGAAAGAATGCAACATGCTAGTCACAACAGAGGTCAATAACCTTTAATGTATAGGCTGACTTCCTTAGCCACCGACATTCCTACAAGCTTTTTACATCAAGCATGCAACTCTCATGAGAGGTGACCAAATGTTCATTTTCTCTTCCATTGATCAACTTTCCCATCCCAACAATGACCATTAATGCCTTTCCAAATATTTAGGGGGGGGGGGGGGGGGAGAGAATATCCCCTTCACTCAGAAAAGATTGCCATAACAATGAAATATTTATTACAGGTAGTCTTCAACTTATGACCAGAATTGAGCCCAAAATTTCTACTGCTAAACAAGACAGTTGCTAAGTGAGTTTTGCCCCATTTTACGATTTTTCTTGCCACAGCTGTTAACTGAATTTCTGCTATTGTTAAGTTACTAACATGGCTGTTAAGTCAATCTGGCTTTTCCGTTGATTTTGCTTGTCAGAAGGCCGCAAAAGGTGATTACCTGACCCAGGGACCCTGCAACTGTCATAAATATGAACCAGTTACCAACCATCTGAAATTTGATCACATGACCAAGGAGATGGTCCTAAGTTTGAAAAAGGATCACAAGTCATTTTTTTCAGTGCCGTTGTAACTTTGAATAGTCAGTAAATAAATTGTTGTAAGTTGAGGACTACCTGTATCAAGAAGTAGAAAAACAAGTGCTTTTTTAAAATGGGTGAAAAAGAGAAAAGAAAGTGACTGGGGCTTTCTGGAAGCAAAACTGCAAAGCCACAATTTCTTTAATGACTGGTTAAACAAAAGGCATTTGTAGGAAAGTCTTCACTGGAAAGGGATGCAAAATACTGCATAACACAAAAGCTCAATAAATTTACTCTGGGGGGAAAAAATCATTTGTTATCAAGGATTTTACCTTTATATCTGCCCCAGACAGATCATCTTTAGCCATTATCAACTCATCTAGAGTAACATCATCTGCCAAAGTCATTCTGCTGGTATGAATCTGAAAGATGCGTTTCTTTGTTTTTTCATCTGGCAGAGGAAATTCTATCTTCCTGTCAATACGTCCTAGAATTTAGAAGAAAACAATTAGCTATTTCAGATTTTTGCTTGTGAAATCAAAAATAGAAAGCTTTCCTTGGAAAATAACATTATTTGGCCTTGATACTATCTCAGAAAATACTAGTACATCTTTGGACAGTTATATTAGATGCACAGAATTTCATTTTTATTTCCTCTCTACTTCACAAATAAAATAATTTCTCCTTATTGATGAACCAAAACATTTCTTCCCTCAAATTTCATAAGCCACACAAATATTTATATTTCAAATTATTTCATGTGCTGTTCAATATCAAGTTACATGAATAGGTACTCTAGAAACTTTACTTAATCCCAATCGCATAGATTTAATTAGTATCAGTTGTCACACTGTGCTTTTTCAGTTTGGCTGCGGATGTCGCCAATCAACAATTGAAAATAAAATTGAGTAATAAGATCTATCTCCCACCCTTGCAAGCTCTTTGTGTGAAAAGGTAGTCATGACACTTCCCCAAAATTCCACATGTTCCCACCATCCCCAAAAGAATGAAGAGTCCTTAAGAAAGGTCTTAAGGGAGATCCTTTGTGTGTGTGTATGGGCTTACACAATATTCTAAAATTTAATATATGTCTGTTTCTATTCAACCCATCTGGTCCAGCAAGTGTGTGTGCTGCCAGGGCCCAAGAGGAGAACTTTTTGTACCATGCCATCCATCCATCTTCTTTCTGGAGATCTGATTGGCCCCAACCCTGCTGGCCTTCCACAAGGCCTTGAAGAATTGATTCTGTGCTTGAGCTTGTTGCCTGGTTGTTTTGACTGATGTTTTTGCAATGTTCCCTTGGCTGGTATGTGTTTTATGTTTTTGTATAGCATTTTATTACTTTTAATATTGTTAGTCACTGAGAATTATATATTTGTAGTCGTTAATCATAAAAATCAAATACATACATACATACATACATACATATATGCACACATGCATACAAACATATATAAAAGCTTCAGAAAGAAAGCTATAAAATTTGTAGAAAATGCAGTAATTCATTCTCTAGAATACTGGTTTTCTCTCTGAGCAGGCCAATTTGAGTGAAAAGTAAACCTTTTGAAAGAGCAAAACATTTCAAGCTTTGGATGTGATCTGATTCCCAAGTTTTTTTTCAAACCATGCCCAGATCAGCTTGGATCAACCCATTCCAATGAAAAACACAGAACGCTCTAGGAAACACAATGACATATAGGGAACAGATCACACTATTCTACATGAAACTAACCATTAGAAGTAGTTAGATTTTAAGTAGTTAAATGTGACCATCATACTTTTTACCTGGTCTGATTAAAGCTGGATCCAATGTTTCTATTCTGTTAGTAGCCATGATCACTTTTACATCTCCACGTGAATCAAACCCATCTAATTGATTCAGCAACTCCAACATTGTTCTCTGGATTTCCCTTTCTCCCCCTGAGTTAGAATCGTACCTTTGGAATAGGAAAAAAAATACCTAAGTTAAGATTAGAATACCCATAGAACACAATATTTTTCTTTACCTACAGTAATCAACTGAAAAGCCATAGGGCAATGAATTACACATTTTGATAGAAGCAAGGAATACACAGAACACTGTTCAGCCAGGATAAGACATTACTTCTGAAGTTCGATTAAAAACTCTGATTAGAGTATAACAGGTTCTACAGTTAAAAGTATGCTATGAGCAGCATTTCTTAAATTCCCAGTTAAAATATCACCACAGTAATCCATAATCGCAGTTTGTATTTGCAATTATGTTTCTGTTCCAAGTGATTCCTATTTAAAGATGAACCTTCAAAAATTAAATATTAGATAAGGAATTATTATAAGCACATACAGAATTCATCACCTCCTTTCCTCACCATGTTCACTCAGTCAATACTAAAGATTATCTTTCTTCAACAAACTAGCATACATGATGTATTTTTATTTATGCACATATTTGCCACAGGGTAAACTCCAAAAAAGGACAAAGCTGTAAAAAAATTATGCCAATATTAAATGACTCAATAACAAATTAAAATTAACTGATTGTAAAATAAACTGCTTGTTCCTAAATCTGTTCCTCTATCTGCATATACACATAAATAATTCTCCCTTCCACACATTCTCTGCCTCCTTGTAGCAGTAGCAGAAGCAGAAAAAAAAAGAGGGAGGAAACAGAATGAGCATGGGCTATGGGAAGAAAGGAAGAGAAGAAAAATGGCAGATGAAAACTTATGCAGATTTAATCTGTAGTAAACGTTATTGAAGTGAATGGTTCGTATTGTACTCCCAGCTAATTCTCCAGAAATGTTATGAAATCCAGCCACAGCCTTTCTACATTCAAGGGGGAGGACGGAGTGATGCCCTCTATAACTCCATTGATTGGCAAAAGTAACCACAATGGGATTTCCCTTTCTCCTGCCTCCATTCCTACTATTCCCTTTTCGGAAATATATCCAACAAGATATTTCCCACCCATCTCCTTTTCAGGTTTATCTCTTGCCTCTAGTACTTTATTCTTGGCAAACATAAAATAATCCTCCACTCCCTCAGTGTAGTGAGAGATCAGCATGTTGGATGGGGATGCAAAAGACTCAAGTTTAAATCCCCCCCCCCAAACCTAATTTACAAGGTTGTGGTGAGGATAAAAGTAAAGGAGGGTTCCTAGTCTTGAATTCCAAAAGAAAATACAGGAAAGAAACTCAGTAATAATTGTATAATTTCACAAACAATTATTGAGTCTGAATTCATGAAAAAGAAAAATTGCTTTCCAGCTACCCATTCCATATTAGCCCTGCTCCCTTTGTTTTTAAAAATGTCAGGTTTTAGAGATAACAGTTAAATATCTTCTAAATTAAACAAATGGTTTAGCTAAGACATTTTAGCCTGAAGCACGCTAGTACTAATGTGCTCCTACAAATATAAGGGTTGACAATGTTCTTACAATTGAAGATGGGACAGCATACACATCACTTCTAGTTATTCAAACTCTTATTTCTGAAAACCATTTTTTTTTTTAAAGGAAAGTGTGTTAAATGATATGCATGTGATGCTCAGCATGTGAATATGACGTCCTACCTTTTGGTACCTATGGCATCAATTTCATCAATGAAGACAATTGACGGGGCATGCTCCTCAGCTACTCGAAAAAGTTCTCGAACAAGTTTTGGACCATCTCCCAGATATTTCTGGATAAGTTCAGAACCAACCACTCTCAGGAAGGTGGCAGAAGTCTGATTTGCCACTGCTTTGGCTAATAATGTTTTACCTGTTTAATTACAAAATGCCAGAAATTTAGCACATGCTCCAACTTGTGTTACACATACATGCATGAAGGCAATCACCCAAATCGGAATATTGACAAAAATCCTCAAGCTATCTACTATAGATCAAGTCTGGCATTTAAGTCAATAAACAATGGAGTTATACCTTGGAAGTATTTACATGCTTGAGACATGTAAACAGATTTTTCTTATTTGAATTCACTGTCTGAAATACAGAAGGAAAAGCAGGAATAGATAAGCTGATTTCCTGGTCAATTTAAAAAGATGCTCAAAAAGTACTCTTTGTCGCTTTTATATTTGGAATAGGAAATTATCTTATTCTTACAGGTGAATCTATGCAAAGAAAGTAATAGAATGAACTAATCAAATCAACCATACTTCCTTAAGAGACAGCAGTTTCAGCATCAAAGGACTGACAGATCTCACACACTATGTCTATGCAAATTAATATGAGAAGCATAGTTTCACTTGGGGTGCAGAATCATCCATAGTGTCCTAATTTTCAAAAATATTTCTCATAATTTTCCATACCTAATATGAGAGGAAGCGGTTCGGTTCATATATTTCTATCTACTTTCTCCATGTGTGTATGCACGTGTGCGTGCGCACGTGCACACACACACACACACCGCTCACACTATCATTTCCCAAACAGATAACAAAATCTGATTTGGCTTGATAAGGTATCTGCCCGCTGGTTCCCCATGGATACACCATGCTTTCGTAGATAAAATTTGTCCACAATATAAGAAGGGAAGGCAGGATGGATTCACAAGTCTGATTGATTCCCCTTTTTTTACAAAGTTGAAGAATGAAAGCCCGATTGGACTCTGAGAACTGTGTGGAATGGATCTAATAAGTTTATCTGTCATCACTTTGTATAAATTGGACAGAAAGCCAAAATGAAAATAAACCGTCATACAAATTTATTAAACAAATATCAATTCAATTAAGATTCCAAATTGATCAGTGATTCTAAACGTCCATGTTTTAAGTTAACCAATTGTTTTATAAAAAAATCAAAGTAAGAAATAAAAAGCTTTCTTACAGCTATTCTATCATGGTATTATTATGATAATTTCAAGGTTATTAAAATTGCTGTACGTATGTGGATCATTTTTTTTTTTTAACTGTTAAAATAGTGAAAGTTTACAGGAAGTGAAATAGCATTACTTACTGAGGAAGGAGTCTTGTCCTAAGTCTAATCTAAAAATTCCATCTAAATAATGGAAGAGATCTGGATTTGGCTCCTAAATTCAAGTTTAGGAAAATATTCTGCTACAATGCTCTCTTTCCTTTACCTCAGGATGCTCTACTGGATCCTGGCTGCTATACTCTTTCTCTCATGGAAACTTTCTTCATTTCTGTCACTAGTGACTCATATCACTGCTTCAGAAATACCAGTATCAGTTAGGTTTCTGCACCACATATCCTGAAAACACTACCTGATTTCTTGGCAACTATCTGATCTCTTTCTGATGAGGGTAAACAAGCTAGATGTAAATAAGTTACGCGTTAGCTCTTCTTGAAGCATGTTTGAAGACCATCAAATCATAAAGACCAATTTCAAGAATAGCAATAATACATTGATTATAGCTTTCAGCCAATACGATGAGGTATATGCTAAGGCAGAACGATTGGCATTATTGATATAAACTCTTCAATATATTATTCTGTAATAAATGTATTAATGCCATATGCTGATATAAATATACAAGAAAAAAATTACCTGTGCCAGGAGGCCCATACAGAATGACACCTTTGGGTGGCTTTATTCCCATTTCTTCATAATACTCAGGATGAGTCAAAGGTAGTTCCACAGATTCCTAGAAGGAAGAAATTACATAAACTTTCAAGGTTGATCAAGCCTTTTATCAACCTAAGGCTCCTCCTGGTTAGAAAATCAAAGGAGGGAAGGAAGGACTAATTCATCTAGTCACATATCTTTATGCTACACACTGCAAGTAACTCCATCTTAGACGTTTCTTTAAAAGTATTTCTCCATACCCTTTTGATTGACATACCTAGAGATTAGAGCTAGTTTAAGAATTTAGGCTCTTAAACTGGGAAGGCTTGAGGAAGGTCAAAGAACTTATCTCAGCATGGGACCTGCAAAGACTTATATAAATGGAAAATATATGTATGCATTCCTTGGGCAGAAAAGCATATCCATGGAGAAGAGATGGTGGCAGTGGCAATTATCAAACTACTATTTCAAGTAAGCAGTTATTGAAGTAAGCAAAATACCAAAGCCATTTAAATAAAAGTCACCTGGAACAGAAATAGAAGTATTGCAATTCTAAGGCATCATCTAGTAATAAAATGTTCTGGCATTTTTCCACTATTGGACAATGCAAGAAATATTAATACCTTGATTTCTTGAATTTGGTTATCCAGGCCTCCAATATCTGCATATGTCTCTTGTGGGGCTTTTTCCACTTTCATCACTGTAACTAAAGGATCCGTGTCATCCATCAAGACACCAATCACAGCATGGACCTGTTAAAAGCAATGGGCAGAAGCATCCAATAGTAGGAAAGCATTTAAGCCAGGGGTGTCAAACTGCCGGCCCATGGGCCGGTTTCATCATACCGAAGCTGCACTCACCCCATTGCCGGCAATGGAAAAAGAGTTGCGACACGTCACATGACGTGGCGAGTTTGACACCCGTGATTTAAGCCATTGCCCTATTACAGGACTAGCATAAAGTAGGAACAGCATTATTGCAGACTGATAGGACATTTCATATGGTCAAATTCAGTTCCTAAAATCTATTTCTCAGAGACTGACACTCTGTAGCTTCTGGTTAAGTGTAGTTAAGTTGATGACAATTTCTTTTCCAAACCACAGAGAAAAGAGAAGGCCTCCTGGCAAATCTGAAAGTTATGGGGACACGCCTCAACCCTTTTGGGGAGGGATGAGCAAATACTGTGGACAAGCCAGATCACATCTTACATTCTCTATGTAATGACTTACGTCGCACAAATACAAATAATTTTACAGATCAGCAGACAGACTTGGTCTCAACTGCCACTTTGGTGTGACTCAATATGTGTCTTAGTCTGGAGACAGAGCAGTAGTAGATAAATTATGATCCTGTCATCATTTGTGTTTATATTTTTTGTCCAAGAATGCTACAACCTTGGTTGGTTCTAATAAACAATAATTCAGAATTACAACTTAACTTGCTTCTTTTCATTTTCGGTGGGGGGCATTATCATCTCTCCTACTGCGGCTGTTTAAATTTTCCTGAGTCTGTAGCTTTCTAAAGAAAATCATAACCAAAACAAACAAAAAAAACCCCTTGCAAGCTGTAAACCTAGCATACAGCTTGGGGGGGAGGCAAGAAACCAATAGGCCCACCATATTGGTTGGAGGACTGGTTCCACTAAGCAAATTTCCATTAATTTTTTTCTTTTTAATCTGAATACTGTAAGAATGTTATAATTTATGAATATATGCCTGAGTGGGTTCTTTTTCTCTTTTATCTCTGTAGGAGGGAATTTCCTGTTGTTACTAGTCATGTACAACCTGTTCTGAGACAACATTGTCTTGATCAAGATAAAAGTCTATATCTTAACGACTTTTAGTTTAATCTAGATAATGAATATTAAGATATTCATAACATTTATCTACTTCCAGTGCTTTCAATCACAGACAAAAAAAGCAAGAATTACCTTATGATTAAGTAGAACTGAACATCCTGGCTCTAGCAAATCCTTGTCTACAAAAGAAAGAATACTGACATAGTGTTCTGATCCCACTGATGTGGACACAATAGCATGATTATCATCAATGATCTCTTCCAAGGTCCCTACAGACATAGGAGTCCCTCTCAGATCATCCACCTTTGATCTCTCTTCCTGCAAACAAGCACACAAAGAGGTTATGATTATGTATTACAAATTGCCATGCATCCCAACAATTTCTATATCTATTACACAATCAAGAAATGACAATTTTATGGCTTCCTCAACAATCCCAAAACAGAAGAACTGGCTAAGTATTTTCAGTATTAAGTATTTCACCATTAATGTCTAAGTATTCAGCATGTATTATCTTAATACTAAGACCTTACACAAATGCTACTTTAATTACTTTCTCAGAAATAAGTTAAAATATTCAATTGGTATTACCTGCCTCTACTGTCAAATTACGTCTGGTTAATTTCTGCCTTTCTCAAAATGGAAAAATGAATACTGAGATTCCCACAAGGAATTATATATGTGATTAGGACTGAGATTTAAATGATCTGAATTAGGTCAGCAAGATTATTTAGTCAAATTACTTGATGACACCAAACTATTTAAGAATGTTAGTCTAAAAGATTTTTCCATGAGGAAAGAACATTTGAATGGCATTTAAATAGACATATATTAGTATATAATTTAACAGACATTTAGCTATAAGCAGGTACTAAGTGAAATAAAGTCTGCATTATTTAATGGGGTGTGAGTAGATGGGAAAGGAAAAAGATTTTAGGATTATGATGATCGACAGAATGAAAGTGTTGATTATAAATATCTTGTTGGAGCAGAATGATAGAATTCACAGATTCTGCTTAGGTTCTTTTAGGATTTTATTGCAAACATGGCACATTACATAATAATAATAATAATAATAATAATAATAATAATAATAATAATAATAATAATAATAATAATAATAAATAATAATAATAATAATAATAATAATAAAGTTGGAGTCCAACTCCCTGCTCAGGCAGGAAACCCTATACCATTTCAGACAAATGGCTGTCCAGTCTCTTCTTAAAAACTTCCAGTGTTGGAGCATTCACCGCTTCTGGAGGCAGGTTGTTCCACTGGTTAATTGTTCTAACTGTCAGGAAGTTTCTCCTTAGTTCTAGGTTGCTTCTCTCCTTGATTAGTTTCCATCCGTTGCTTCTTGTCCTGCCTTCAGGCGCTTTGGAGAATAGCTTGACTCTCTCTTCTTTGTGGCAACCCCTGAGATATTGGAACACTGCTATCATGTCCCCCCTCGTCCTTCTCTTCATTAAAGTAGACATACCCAATTCCAGCAACCGTTCCTTATATGTTTTAGCCTCCAGTCCCCTAATCATCTTTGTTGCTCTTCTCTGTACTCTTTGTAGAGTCTCAACGTCTTTTTTACATTTTGGTGACCAAAACTGGATGCAGTATTCCAAGTGTGGCCTTACCAAGGCGTTATAAAGTGGTATTAACACTTGATTCTATCCCTCTGTTAATGCAGCCTAGCACACTGCTGGCTCATATTTAAGTGATTGTCCACTAGGACTCTCACAGTTACTACTATTGAGCAAGCTACCTCTTATACTATACCTGTGGCATTTGGTTTTTCTTGCCTAAATGTAGAACCTTACTTTTTTCACCACTGAATTTCATCTTGTTAAGATAGCGCCCAATGTTCAAGTCTGTCAAGATCCTTCTGTATCTTAAGCCTATCTTAAGCCTTCTTCTTAACTAATAAGTTTGTGATCTCTTTGATATGCTCTTGTTAACTATCCTAAAATATATATGTGCCAAAGCAAACTATTCCATTAACTGAAATGGAATCCCATACTATTTGAGCCTGTTTTAACTAAACTGTTTATGCCGTGTTATCTTCACCAACAGCAGTTTAGCAACACAAAGCCTCTTACTCTGGAAAATCCTAACATTTTTACATGTGTAACTCTTCTAATTGAGGTAAACTAAAAAATAAGCATTCAATTTTAAAAGCAAACTTTATTCATTTTATAATAAAGCAAAACTGAGTTCAAAGACATTGCAAAATCCTGAGTTTATTGGTGATTTTGAATACCACCAAGACTGTATCTTTGTTTCCGAACATTATTTTTAAATAACAAGTATATTTCGTTTTACTAAAAAAGTTTCTATCACATTAGCTATATAAAAAGTTTAACAAATAAATCAAAGTGTACAGATAGTTCTCAATTTACAACCATTCAGTGACTCTTCAAAGTTACAAAAGCACTGAAAAAGTGACAGTCCTCTGTCACCATTTGCAACCTTCCAGTTGGCTTCTGACAGACAAAGTCAATGAGAATAGCTGGGTTTACTTAACAACTGTTTGACTCACTTAACAACTGCAGTGACTTGATTAACAACCGTGGCAAAAAGGTTATTAAATCTTTTGTAAAATCAGGCACAACTCACTTAAAAACTACCTTACTTAGCAATGAAATTCTTATCCCAATTGTGGTTGTTATGTTCTACCTTTATTTAAAATTTATATCAATTGGTATGAAAGAATACCATGGCATTTTAGAGACTTAACATTTGTCCTTTTTCATATAGTTTGTTTTGCTGGGTGAATGAAGTGAAGTTACAAGGTACAAAATGAGGATAAGTAAGTTGATAACAAAAAAACCCAACCTAAGATGAATTTAAGCAGTTTTTTTCCCCTATTCAAAGCATACATACCTCTTGCTTTTCTTCCAAAGGTTTCATCTGTTCCTGGTTTCTAATGAACTCTTCCTCCATCAGAAGATAATCCTTAATTCTTTCCAGCTTCAATAATTTGAGTCTGCATTGAGTATGAGGAGTGACTACAATTAAATAAAAGACTTTCTAAATGTAGGGTCTGGAATATATTCAACTTGTTTAGGGGATTTGAAGAAAGGGACAGCGAACTAAAATAATTTTTAAATTCCTGTCTTTTGTCTGGGATGCTTCTTGTTCCTATTATTTTGGGCACTGCTTTTTGATGGACGAATTGCCTTTTTGCATGGAACTGATGTAGCAATATGTGAGCCTAAACAAATTCCAAGGACAGAATTTAAAGAAATTCTTGAAGAGGGCTGCATCTTATTCCAAGGAAAGATAAATTATGTTTTTATGTTTGTAAAATAATCAATTCCTGAAATCAATTTAAAAAATCTGGCTCCTTCCAACTCTTATGATTTAATGTTCTGGATCCTATGATATAGTACCCTAAAGATGAAAATATCTAAGTTTTTGTTCTATTTCAAAACAAACCACTGAGTAACCTAATTCGGTTCCAGTTACTCTTTAGCCCTTCAATGTTTCAAGCTCAGAGCTTTGAAAACTAAATTGCTCAATAATAATAATAATAACTTTATTGTCACTTTGAAAGTACACCAATTGGCATACATCAAAATGAAATTTCGTTGCATACAGCTCTCAAAGGGTCACCACCTCCGATATACACTCCTTGTTCGTGGCCAGCTCAAGTTACAGATCTTCCATTTTAGTCTCTAGGGAGCGAACGATGGCAAACAGGACAGATGGAAACGGAGCTCCATGTGGATTAGCCTTCAAATTAGCTTGTATTCCTGCACGACAACCTCGCCTCCTTTCCTCAAGTATGAAGTGGGAGCTTTTTGGATGCTGAAAAAACTATCCTATATCTTAGCTATAGCTACTCAAGTAGATGACACAAACCATGCTTACCCAGTGGAAGTTTGCTGGCAGCATCTGGTCCCTTTGTTTTCTTCTTCTTTTTCCCCACTCGGGTTGGAACTGGGGGTTCATATTTCTTCTTTTTGTCCTTTTTATTTTAAAAATCAGGTTAAAAAAGCAATTTATAGAAAATAATATTAAGATTTCAACACAACTTTCAGAAGGTTTTGTCAAATATTTCAAAAGTTCTAAATTACCCAATATTTCATAAATCATCTAATCCAAACCATAAAGTTATTATACTGCTTTCTAAATAAATTGGGATTTAACTTCATAATTCTCCATGGCGTAGAGCCTGGTTACTTGAGGGACTGCCCATCTCCCATAATGTCTGCTCAGACAATTCGACCTTGGCGTGTTCCAGATTGAAATGTCATCTATTGGGACCACAGAAACACATATTCTTTGTAGCAGCGCCTGACCTCTGGAATTAGGATAGCCTCCAATCTGTTGTTTAGAAGAGGTGTGAAGACCTATCTCTTCACCCAGTCCTTTGGCAAGGGAGAGTGAGACCATTTGTTTCATTCCATGTGGTCTGTCCCACTTTCCATTTTTATTTAATAATTTTGTAGTTGCGAGTTGGCCAGAGTTACTGGGAGTCTGGCAGCATACAGGCTTAATAAATTATAATTATTACCAGTGTGCCTACGGGAAAGATTTGAACATTGAACTATGAATTATCTTAGCTATGGTTATTAGAAACAAGACAGTTGCAAATTTGAGCAGAATCATTGTTTCCATTAAATCATAGGATCCAGATTAAATAAAAAATTATAATGAATAAAAATGAAAGAGACAGGCACATAAATCATGGCATATTTAAACTGGCTATTTATCCATATACACTACAGTAAAAGCAACTACATGATTCTGAAAACTAGATCACTACAAAATTCAACATAGGTTCATAATATATAAAAACATATATTTGATTTTCTGAGTTTTTATTTTATAAGGGCAACTGAGGGAAAATATATATTTTGATTATCTTAATATATCTTAATTAGCATGGAAGATGTTTTCTACAAATATTCACTTAACAAAGTTATTTTCCTTACTTTGTCATCTTTCTTGCCTCCTCCAGGTCCGTGTCCACCACTCTGACTCTGACCCTACATTCAAAGAGACAAAAGATCAATGAAGCTCAGAAAAGGAAAAAAGGCTAATTAACCATAAACTATGTACAAACTCAAATTATTTTTTTCTTCTGAAACAACTGTCAAAAGAATGTAGACAGAAGTAATTCCCCTTTCATTCTTCTGACACTCTAAAAAACTGTTCCAGAAAACTCTCCAGAACAGGGAAATGCTACACAACAAAGATAAGGAAATGTTTTTGATATGCAAGAAGAAACCCATACAGGCAACACTGATTTCCCCCTAGGTCCAATTCATTTTGATGAAATGAATTTCTAAGCATAAATAAGACATTACTTTTTGAGAGTCTTTTTGGTGACTACCACTTCAGGAAAAATTCAGAAAAACAATCATATTCCGAGTTGTATACAAAATGTTAAGCAAATGGTAACTAAAACAGGGAGAGGGGGTTCTACTTTAAGCATACTAAATTATCTACAGCAACCAATTTATCAGTTAATTTTTGGAGAAATCACAAGGCAGCATGGGAATTTACTTAAACAAGTATTTCTACAAGTACTATATTTATTTTGGTTGAAAAATCTCAAGACAAGAATATCTGTGCTGTTAAGGTCACTAAATAACATTGAACATAATTAATGGAATACCCTTAGGAGTCATTTAACTCTCTATATAAAGCTTGAAGCTGGCCCAAGGAGCAATAAGCAAGAATTTTCTGTTTTGATGTTGTTAGCAATCTCATGCAACTCTGGAAAAAGAAACTATAAACATTCCCAGCTCACATAAGTATACCCGTAAATATAATACATATTGTGTACTTCTATATGTATATATGTGAAAAAGTATATTCACACAGAGGGCTATATATGACACCTGTACATTAGACAACCCCACAGCAATTAGTTAAAGGAAGATAGTAGTTAAAATCGTGACAGAAAGAGCGCCTGATTTTCTTACCGTCTTCGGTAAGAAAATCAAGCGCTCTTCCCGTCATCACCACTTCATATCCAAGGCTATTTTGGCCTATCCGCCCCCCCCCCCTCCGTCCCATTTCTCAGCTATGGAAACGATGCAATCATGACATCGCATAACAGCGCCGAAAGGACCCAGGGCGGGAGAAAAGACTAGTCTGGCTTAATGGAATCGGTCTCACCCAGCGGACACTGGAAAGGGCTCCAAACGGGCCTTAAGAAGTCCACCCGCGGCCCCCCAAGCCCCCCTTTTGCTCACCATCCTGCTTCCTCACAGTCCAACCCCGGAAATCGAACGGCTTCCTAGAGGAGCGAGAGCGGAAGTAAGCGTGATACAGAGCGCGAGGAGGGTCATATCTCTGCTCGGGAGAGAAAAAAGAGGGCGGAGTTAGGCGATCGTCGTCTCCTAGAGGGCGGAGGTGACAAAGGGGGAATTGAGCAGCGTATCATTGCGTTGCTTCTTGCGGCAGAATGACTCCTTTTTCGACATCTACGAGACGAAGAGATGAATTATAAAATAAGCTTTCATGTATTTCAGATGCAACGTCAGTGGTCCGTGACAGCTTACGCTCTAATTCACTTGTCTTGCTTTTAACCGCGCAGAAACCTAACTGAAATAATATTTTAAGGACAATTTCTTGAGAGGCAAATATCTCCATTGACGCTTTTTGTAGCTGCCTGCTACAAAAGGAAGGTTAAGAACCAGGACAATCAATGGCATAAATGGAAGTAGGAGAAGCTGTTTTCTCTTTCCTAAAATACTAGAACCAGAGATCACCCAATAAAATTGAGTCCTGGAAGAATCAGAGCAAGACAAAAGGATTTACACAACGTGCAATTGTGTTTTACAATTCACTGCCGTGGTTACCCTTTGAGAGCTGTATCTTATTTTAATGCAGGGCTTTTTTTCTCATAGAACGCCCAGAACGGAGTTCCGGCACCTTTTTTGGATGGAACCTGGTAGGATAGGCAAGGCTGGTTGTATGACGTGTGTGAGTTCCAGCACCTTTTTTTTTTTATATATATACAAAAAAAAGGACTGTTTTAATGTATGCTGATTAGTGTACATTAAAAGTGACAACTATTCTATTCCTATTCCTATTCCATTCTATTCTTCTAAATGTAGTGCTGGCTACCAGTTTGGTTGGTTTCAAAAAAATGTTGGACCCCAATAACTTTTAGCCTTGAGGTCAGTGTGACTGCCTCTGAAAGCCATATGCTGGGAGACCAGTGGGCAGCTGTGAAGTTAGTTGGCCACTGTATGAACAAATTGCTGGACTAGATGGGTCAGAGGTCTGATCCAGCAGGGTACTAGTTATATTCTTACGTACAGGTAGTCCTCGACTTAAACAGTTCAATTAGTGACCATTCAAAGTTACAATAGCATGGGGGAAAATGACTTATGACCATTTTTCACACTTACAACACTTGCAACATCCCCATGGTCACACGATCAAAATTCAGACGCTTGGTAACTAATTCATTTATGACTTGCAGTGTCCTGGGGTCATATGATCACCTTTTGTCACCTGAGAAGCAAAATTCAATAGGGAAGCTAGATTCACTTAACAACCATGTTAATAATTTAATAATTGCAGTGAGTCACTTAACAACTGTGGCAAGAAAGGTTGTAAAAAGGAGCAAAACTCACTTAACAAATGTCTCACTTAACAACAGAAATTATGGGCTCCATTGTAGTTGTAAGACAAGGACAACCTGTAGCCAATTTTCAAGCCAAACCTGTGATAATTCACTTTGGTTCCCCAATGAAATTAACAAAGAACCTCCAAATATGCACACTGGATTTTTAGGTTTCTTACATCCTCTATTTCTCTTCTTAATAATATAATTGTTAAAATAGTAGACTTTGATTAGTGAGCTTCAGTTCAAAGGTCATTGGATGAGTTTGGACCAGTTATTCTCTCCCATCCCTATCTATCTCACAGAGTTATGGTAATAATATCAGAGAGACTATCATGTATGTTACCTTGACCACTTATAAGAAATGTTAGATTTAAATACAATAAATAATATTGGCACATGTATTAAAGGTCCTGTCTCTTCCTCACTATTGCCCGCAATTGTCTTATGCCCACCCTATTTTCTCTCCTGAACAGGATTGTTGGAATTTGAATTTTAACAACACACCTATAAAATTGGCCATACTTCAACTATACTGATTGCTGTTAAAAGTGTGATAAAAAAATAAACCAGCAGAGGTCTCTCTATAACTACATTGGACATTGCTCACTGCTTAGAAACCAAAATTGAAAATAGATTTGCACAAATCAAACAATTTCGCTTTTCCAATATAGATAATTCCAAATTATATCTTCTTTCATTAACATGCATGAAAAAGAATCCATTAGTTTACATTACCAATCAGAATAAAAGAAAGTAGGAAATATTTTCCAAAGTTTATTTTTATCTTGTTTATTTTTTTTAAAAAAAAATCGTATATCTGCTCATCTCACAAATGTGACTGTTATCAGAGGTTTAAAGTGACTGTAGAGATCTGACATTTTGAGGAGAGCCATTTCATGTTTGGTGAAAAGCTCATGCAGACCTACAGGTGGCATTGCTCATCACTGCTCAAGGGGATATATGCTTATCCAAGCCCAACTAGACCAGAAGTCATATGATTCCAGATACAGACTGTATAGAAAGAGATTGCTTTATAGCCTGGTGTACTCATGCCATATTATGTTAACTTTTGGCTCCATGTGAGACAGGCCCTTGTTCTATCTTCAGCCTGTTGATTGTGCAGGCACTCAGAAATTAATAATAATAATAATAATAATAATAATAATAATAATAATAATAATAATAATAATAATAATAATAATAATAATAATAATAATAATAATAATAATAATAATAATAACAACAACAACAACAACAACAACAACACTCCTTGTTCGTGGCCAGCTCAAGTTTCAGATCATCCATTTTAATCTCTAGGGAGCGAATGATGGCAAACAGGACAGATGGAAATGGAGCTCTTTGTGGATTAGCACTCAAATTAGCTTGTATTCCTGCACAACAACCTCACCTCCTTTCCTTTTTCTGATCCTGACTCTTCCACCTTTTCCTTAAAGAGGCCTTGCTTCTTTTCACCCCTGGAGCACGCTGCTGCCGCCACCAACTCCTCCAAAAGCCTCTCTCTCTTCCTCTGGGCCTGCCGACAGCCTCATCTTATAATTAATAAGTTGTGCGCCCATTGTGGCACATCAAACTTGCAGAGATCACATCAATCCTTAAATAAATGTATCTTTAGTTTTAATGAACCTCTGATTGCAGTGCTATCTTGCAGTACTGTAATACGTTGACGTACAGATATAATGTATATAATATAATAGTGTTAATAATGCAAACTGAATTGGCTTAATCAGTTGACATTTTCCTCTCCTGAAGTAATCTCAACACCTGGTTGGGCATGTGATGAATTCTTGTGCTTCGGTGCCGGCTTGGGATCACTTTTTAGTAGGGCTTTCATGCATGGGCTGCAGATATCATATAATCCCTAAATGGCAATGGCTTTTCTATATCTTTTTGCTTCCATTGTGCAATCATCTGAATTTTTGTTACTCAATAGAAACCCTGTCTTTGAGGCTGGTATAATAAAATGTGAATTATGTATTGTAAATAAATGGAACTGATTGTTAGGAAAAGTGCTTGTAATAGTCCAGTTGGACAATTCACTATCCCTCAAGCCATGAAAATGAATCCATGAGAGATTAGAGCCTTAAACAAAATCAGACAATGACATTTTCAGGACTAATATCAGATTGGACTGCATTTCCCATGGTAACCCTTTTGATTAATGTTACAGGAAACTGCTATATTAGTCTTTGCTCATAAAGGCTTGTGGATCCTACTGCATCTGATCAGGCAAAGACAAAGGAGTGTGCTTGGGAAGATAAAATGGGAAAGAAGATGCCTGAGACTAGCAATTTCGCAGGCAAGGAATAGACAAATTGAGGAACAGAAGAACTTTCTATCTCTCTATCTAGACCACCCTTCCCTTGTAGTCTGGACATTGTAAGCTGCTAAAGAGTCAGTGCAACAGAAGTCAAAATTCTAAGAAGAAGAAAGGAAGTTAATTAAAATAAGACATGTGGTTGACTTTTGAGCAGTCCTGTTTTCCTTAATAATAGACTACCCAGAAGCATTGGTAACATTTGGTGAGTGCACAAAGTAAAACTATATCAAAAGAAATATCATGTTACCTGGATAGAAAGAAAACTTGACAATGATATTAGCCATACTAACAACTACACTTCTCTTCTTTCACTTATGTGCTCTGATATATATCTCTGATTCTGGTGAGAATTACACGATACACAAAGAATTGTCCTCATTCTGAACTGGCTTTGTTTTTCTTCGTGATATTTGCACAGTGCCATAAGCTTATTTATTCACAACTCAGTCATTTGGGGTATATCAGATTCTTTTTGCACTGAAATGCTTCATGAGTTGCTGAAATCCAAGGGGCAGACTGGACATTTTTTATTTTATGAATATCAAGTCACTATCTATTTTAATTGGAAAATTTATAGTAACACCATAGCTAGCTATTTATCTATCCTCACATGTTCATACATGTTCTTGTTCATCTCTTCCTTGTAATTAAAGAGTATCACATCATGTACTACTAATGTATTGTCACACAGTTTTCAAAAATGCTTTGGTTATGAATGTTGGACATAATTAACTTGCTTTTGATGCTAGCTATAACAAAGGAAGTCCCAGTTTCACATCTTGGAGTAAACTGTCAAATTAAATTAGTGTTGCAATCCCCATGCTAATGGTGCACCAATCATGATTAATTCCAAATAATGTTCAGTCTTAGCAGAAAGAATATAGGAACAAAATATTATAACTTTTTTCACACTACAGATTAATGTTCTTTTCTAAGGATGTTTCTTTTGTTCTTTTTCTTCTTGACTTGTCACAACTCTTTGTCTTCCCTAGAAAAAGGAGAAACAATTTAACTATTCAGTACTGTTCCTTATTGCCCTCAGCCTTCACTATGGCTGGTGATATCTGGGTTGAGCTGTTCCTTCCTTCCTTCCTTCCTTCCTTCCTTCCTTCCTTCCTTCCTTCCTTCCTTCCTTCCTTCCTTCCTTCCTCCCTCCCTCCCTCCCTCCCTAATCCTGCTTTTCTGTCATTTCTGAAAATTAAAATGAGATATTTTTGCAAAGTTAACTGATACCCCTCAAACACTCTAGCGCCGGCACTAAAAAAACAGACATAGCAAACCACCTCTATTTTGAGCTTTTTTGAAGGAAGAATAAAAGCTAGTAAAAAGCTTTAAAACTGTTATCAGCAAAAGGTTTAACTACAGGTCTGCAGCTGAGGAAGACATATCATCATAATGTCTACAAACAAGTGCAAAGTATGTTCTGCAAGATAAAGTTTGCTACATATCAAGAGTAAATACTCTAGGCATCGTGTGTGACTTAGTCCTAGCAAATCTGGACAGAAGCAGGGACTTTTATTCAAGTAGCATGAAAGCTAATTTTTTTTGGGGGGGGGGATGTTATGTCCTGGGCCTTGTATAGTAGAATTGACCTCTAAGCCTCTCAAGCAAAGGGTTAGGAGAAGAAAGAAACTCCTGTCCTTTGTAGGGTTTTTTTGTGTGTGTGTGAAAGTACATAAGATGCAGTTATACTGCCTTTAACTGCCTTGTTATTGTAATTTGGCAATCCAGTAAATGGTAAGATTAAGAAAAATAATAAATGGTATTAATTGTAAATTCAGTTACTCTATTTTTTTTTTAGAAATTTCAAGATGTTAATATGACACACTGTTTGAAAGCCTCTTAACTGCCATAAGCTGCATCTGTGGGGAAATAACATACTTGTTCATCTCTTAAATTTGGACCTCAAGGAATGAAGACCAGAAACTTATTCTCTCCCCTTCAACACTTCCATAATGCTCTGTTCTATGGTAGCAACACCAATGAGAATTCTGGGAGTTAAAGTCCACACATTTGAAGTTAGGAGAAAAATGACACAGAGAACAGAGTGTTTTATTTTGAAGAATTAACATGTTTCTGCAAAAGTAAGCTCTATTTTAAAGATATTTAAAAGTAACCTGAGAAGTTAGTATATAAGAGAGAGCCTTAATATGTTATATATCTTGGAATGGGAGAAAGGAATGGCTGCTTCTGCTGATATTTGACTTTAACACAGTATTTCTCAACCTTGGTGTGTTTGACTGGGGAATTCTGGGAGTTGAAGTCCACACATCTTAAGGTTGCCAAGGTTGAGAAATACTGCACTAGCACATATCTACCGACTTATCATCCCTATTGGTTAGTCTTCCTAATAATTGTCTGCATTTTACCTTCTGTGTACATGCTGCCAATTTTCCTAGCACCTCTATTATCTGGAACTCAAACATGAAGCATGTAAAGCATACCTTTTATTTAGGGGAAGCAGCAACTATTTTTTTAGTCTGCTTTCACAAATAGCTGGCAAGTTTATTATTTCAGTGTGCTGTCTGGAAGAAAATTTTCTCTGTATACCTGAAGTCTGTTAAATTGAGAGCTTATTTTAAATTTCCCAAATGCTCACAATAAAGCTCATCACCAAAGTTTCTTTAGTAAAAATAATTATATTGAAGCAGAAAATGTACTTTACAGACATTTTTATAGACTGATAAGCAATCAATCATTGGGAAGCAAAATAGAAATAAAATGAATGTATTTTATGAGATCAAAGAAATGGTGTTCCCCAAGGGTCTGTACAGTATTTGGACTGATTTTTAATGTATTCATAAATAATGTCTGGTTAAAATACCTAATGGCGTTGTATGTGTTTTTGTGCTATTGGAGGTAAAACCAAGCCAGGCTGTGAGATAGACCTAAAGAGAAAATTCATGATGCTAAGATAACTCCAAACTGAAACCCACAGATAAGATATGGATGAGAGTAATAGCTCATATTCTCTGTATATGAAATGGATATAGAAAAGAAAGATGAAGAACAGCTTTTTAGGAAAGGGGACTGTTTGCAGAAGATGCAGATGAAACCTTCTAATTTGTGTGCTTGTGGTTTGTGTGCTGATGAGAGGGAGGTAGATGTTGGTTAAAAATGTATATTCATTTGAATTAGTCTAATGTGTTCTATATAGGGCTGCCTCTACAGATCGCTCCCAAACTTTAATTGCTGCAAAATGCAGCAACCTATTTATTAATGAATAGAGTTATTATAATCACATCACACTTGTTTTGTGATCATTGTACTAGCTACCCCTATGTTTTTGAATGCAATTCAAAGTGTTGGTTTAATCTAAGCCCTTCTTGACAGCAAAGAATTTCCAGGACCATGTTCTCCACATAGAGATGACTTGCCTAATGCAGTTCTAATTTCCCACTAATATTGTATAATTCCCCAATTTGGAGAGTTGAAGGCAGTTAGAGCTTTCAGGCAATATTTTTAGTGGTGGCCTCCGTATTGTGGAACAGCCTCCCTCTAAAGATTTGATTAGTGCCCCACAATTGGTTTTCTTGAAACTATTAAAGACTGTGCTGCTCCAAAGGGAGTGAATGAGCATCATCATCTAGTTTTGGGTAATTTTGTGTTTTTGTTTTTATCTGTTTTTACCATGTTTTAATGCTTTATGGTGAAGTTTACAGAAAATCCACACACAGAGATCAGTACATACATTTTGATTCTCACCACCCAGTGGAGCATAAAATGGGAGTAACCAGTGGGCTGAAAGTTTGCATACCAGCAAAGAGGGAAAGGAAAACGAACTGAAACACATCAAGGAAGCCCTCAGAACTTGTGGCTACCTCAACTGGGTCTTCATCAAATAAAAAAAAAAATCTAGAAGGAGCTCCTCCATAACAGACAAAGAAGAAACAACAAACAAAGCAATGTTGACATTCTATACGTTGCAATAACTGAAAAACTCAGGAGGATTTTCAACCAACACAACATATGTGCACACTTTAAACCCAAGAATACACTAAGGCAGAAGCTTGTCCACCCCAAGGATAAAACACCCAGGTACAAACTGAGTAATGTGGTATAAGCAGTACAGTGCAGTGACACATGTGCAGACCTGTACATTGAGGAAACAAAATAACCACTTTACAAATGCATGTCACAACATAGGAGAACAAACCCATCAGGACAAGTTTCAGCAGTACATCTGCCTTTGAAAGACAAAAGTCACTCTTGAAGACAGCAAAGTCCACATTCTGGATAGAGAGGTTTGAAAGAGGAGTAAAAGAGGTCATTGTTAAAATTGAACAGCCATCTCTCAGCAGAGGGTGAGGGATATACCACTTATCTCCTGTCTGCAATACTGTCCTTTCAGCAGTCCCAAGAATGTTCCACACCCATTTGCACTCTGATTCAGGTGACCCTGAGGGTACAGATAAACCCCCAAGTGGCCTCAATGAAATTCAGAGAGCTAACAACCAACCTTCAGAGTGCTAACAACAGATGACTGCAAAGTATACAAATCTTTCCATTCTCCACCATTCTGTCAGAACTGAAGAAGCTTCTGGATGAGAAGCGAAGCATTTTTGAGAAAAAACATAGAAAGTCTGGTTGCCTTTTGAAAAAGCACTTTGGGACAACAATGACCTGGATGATTGAGAATATTTATAGACTCAAAGAAATTTTTTTAAAAAACTAAAACATCTGAAAGATGTTCAGTACGTTATTGAAGGGTACTAGAAGGAGTGGTATAGTGGCCTAGTGGTGAAGATGCTACCCTACCATTTGGAAGGTTAAGAGTTCAATCCTTGGTAGTGGCAGATGTTTCTCTCCTAGAGCGCAAAGAAAAAAAATCTGTTGTGAACTCTGCATGGCATCAGGAAGGGCATCTAGCCAATAAATGCTCAGCTCCATCCAGTTGCCCCAACTCTACCCCAAATTAGAGGATTACAGGGTCCCAAAAAGGAAGCTATTAGCGGGAGATTTAGATTTCTGTCAAGGCACTTGGAAGCTCTGCTACAACTTTCTGTAAGGCATCAGTGGTCTGATAGTTAAATCCAGAAAACACAGTCTAAGTATGACCTGAATTAGATAATAGAACTTTTGGTTTATTTAAGACACTGCAGTTCATAAATAAGCATTTGGGCATGTCAGTAAATAATAGCTATTGGCAACTTCATATTTTTGTAATGGAGACTTTGGAAGGTTCCAAGCTCAGCTTCAGGATTTGGAGGCATTTGGCAAGAAATCACGAATGAGCCATTTCATTAGTTCCTTCAGAAGAGAAAAGTGATTGCTAGGAAACTGCCTCCCAGGCCCTTGAAAATGTCCATGCCCCACAGAAAAAAACCCATCAAGATTGGAAAGCTGCAAGGAGACACTCTCTGGACTTTTCCATTAGGTTGTGAGTCAAGGATCACAAGGAGGCCACATTTGGCTCCTGATGAGAATCACAGCAATGGAGACTCTTGTCTACCAGCTAATAAAATAATAGCTACTTCAACACTGATTTTCTCTTTTGCTCCAATCTTTGCCATTTTCATGGCTACAATGTGCTCTAAGTGGGGCTGGCTTTGAAGACCACCTGGAAACTTCAACCACACTGCAGCAGTGTGGACAATGATGGACATTTCTCAGTATGCCTATGTAATACCTCTGCTTTATGAGCTGCACCGGAATTTGCCTCCTGGTGCCATTGGAGATGCTGGTTACTTGTAGGACTGCATATCCCCCAAAGTATTTGCCCACCCAATTCAGTTTGGAGTATTGGCATTACATAGTACCATCTGTTGGGACTGCAGAAGCCTGTAGCAGTGCCTACTCTCTGAAATGCCATTCTCCTGACAACCTGGGTCTTTGCTCTTCAAGGATGAGTGAAGCTTCTTGTATTATTTGGGTTTCTCTTTTGTTTCTTCTATCTCTTTTAGTAGTTCTAAAATGCTTTTCCAATATATCATCATTGACATCATATAATAGCTAACTGAACAATAAAGTTAAGTAAGTAAATAATAACAACAAAGGTTAGAAGCAAAGACTGATTGAGTTGAGGAAAACAATATTTTATACTGCAGGGTACTAATGGGGATTGGACTAGCAGATTTTCATTTTCTTATTTATATTTTGTGTTGATTGGACATTTATATCTTTGCATTTTCCTCCTTTCTGATACGATTTTAAAATGCTTCAAGTCCTTTGAAATAGGTGATATACATATATCTGGTTGATTGCATCACAAAATTGTGGTGATCTTCAGGAGTTTTGACTCAGCACTGATAGGATGGGTGTTAAATTCTGGTTGGTGCCTGTAGTTTGGATAGTTAAAAAGGAATGACAGGAAAAATGCTGGCAGGGAAAGGGGATAAGCAATTCCTTAAGCAATTTTATTTAAAAATGAAGAGGTAAATGGGGTTGAGTATAAACATTTCACAAAGCACAAATTAAAAACTCTTCAATCAGTTAAAATTCATAAGTAACATGTTGTTGTAACCCAATCTTACCTGTTATGACATAAGAAACAATGTTTCATTCTAGCTTTCAACAGTAATATTATATTTCTGTTATTTATTTTTCATTAACTGTATTTGGCTTGCTTAAATGTTTTTTTCCAGTGTTTTGTTTTCCCTAACCATGAAGAATCAGTTCTGTAAGTGTGTTTCATATTATGCCATCTGTCAGTTCAGTCCATCTGTCAGTTCAGGTTTTTTTTCAATTGTTTATATGGATATAGTCTTTAATTAAGTTGTCTCTATTAAATAATCCCTCAGTAGATCACAGTCTACAACCAAATAGAAACTTCTCCAATTGTTCTAATTTTTCCCTCTTCTGCCAAGAACATAAGTATGTCTGAAAATGCTTTATTTTTTATTTTTTTTGAGAAATGCAATGAGGGTAGCACTTTCAAAATTTATTACAATTATTTATATTATTATTAAACATTATCAGGTAGCTTAGTAATGCTGATGTGAAGAACATCATAGCTGCATAGCAAGCTGACACATAGAACAATCACAATAAGGTTGACCAAGTGGATATTCCTGTTTGCCCTCATGTGTGAGCAAAGAGCTGCTCTCTGACATTTAATGTATCACCTAGTTTTCTGGAATATTCTTTTTAACATATAAATAATATATTTTAAAACAACAAAATAATTTGTCTTGTTCTTTAAAAATATGCTCAATTTTCACCTAAAAATGGGGGGAAAGGGAGTATCTGTTAAAAATCCAATCAATCACTTCATAAAATCTTAAGTCAAGAACCTAGAAACCCTTATGTTCTTATATCTATTCTGTGGAAAAAAAGAAAATGAAGAGGCTATTTTAATTGCTTTGGAAAATGGAAGTAATTGCTACATGGGCCCCTTAAACCTAGTTCCTTGCTAATAAACTTCTTTTTCTCTGGTCCATCCTGGAGTCCCAGTAAATGTTCAGCTAATATAGCCAATTGGTTCACTTCTTAATTCCCCAAGCTTGCATTCTCTGCCATACTTTACCTCCCCCATTCCTCCTCATTGTCATTATTTCTTCTCATTATATCCATTCTCATATCCTCATTTCTTCTGCTCCCATGTTTATCAGGAAAGCCCACTATCAACATATTCAAATTGTTAAAAGATTTTTTTTAATATTTAACAATTTGGATATACAGCAGAAATTCTAATCATATCCAGATTCTTAATTTACTTGAAGAGATTTTGGTGAAAGCAGCAAGTTAGAATATAGTACCATTGCAAACTAATTATGAGGAAAATGCAATTGGGATGCATAGATAGGGATTTGCAGTTCTGAGGACTTTTGCCTGATGGTTCAATTCTGTGAGTACCTACCTCTGAATAGTGGTAATCCAAGTACTGTAGATCAGGGATCCTCAACCCCTGATCTGCAGACCATACTGGTCCGCAGCCTGTTGGGAACTGGGCCATGAAAGTAACGGGCGAGCGCATGAAGCTCCATTTGTGTAAGTGGCAGGCCCGTGTGCGAAATCATCCCCTGCCCCCTGCCGCTGCTGGTCTGCAGAGCCGGAAAGGTTGGGGAACATTGCTGTAAATAGTTCTTTACACTATACTTCCATCTTTAAACATAAAATGATTAATAAGACTGAGTTGGAGGGAGCTACTGGTACTTTTTTAGGCAGCGTATTATTTAGTGGCCGTGATGTTTTGGCCTTAATTGTGCTCATGAAGTAGAGATGGCATAGCAGGACAGCCCAGAGCAGTTGAAGCTTTATTGCAAACCACAGCTGTTGCCCTATGACAACTACTTTTCCTTAGAATTTGACTTACATTAATTTCTACAATTAATCTTCACTATCACTATGTGAGATAATTCACCATACCTTCCATTTTATGCGTGCAAGAGTATAAGTCCTAGAATGGCTTGGAATGAAGCCTAGGCTGAATTGTCACCTGTCTTGTAAATCCCTTATTATTTATTTACATTTGAGCCAGAACGGATGTCATAATTTCTTGCAGCATCAGGAAACAGGGAAAGGAAACACAAATCAGTGTTTTTAGTTCACATTTTCATTGTTACCCTTTCCTAGCAGAGGAGGAGGTACTCTATTCCTTAGACTTGTAAAGCTTATAGAGGAAAAGCACACACATTTCCCCATCAACATGCTTATAGGTGCAAGAATATATTGGCAAAGATGGGCAAAATGACCTCATTTGCTTCCCACCCCTTCTTTTCACACAGTCCTATTTTCTCACATACCGTCTAGACGTTGCTCAACATTACATATTAATAAAGCAAATTCCAGCACCACCCTACAATACAATATGCATTTCAGTGAGCTACAGCAAGAAAGGCAAAGACTTCTAACATAAATTCCAGATTTACCTGGGTTATTGAAAATGAGACTCTTCTGGACAGAAAGCTCTGACGTTGTTCCTGGGATCTGTTGGACCCCTCTTCCAGCTTAGGAGTCACAGGCCTGAGTGCTCCTACCACCACTGGGACCATTTTGGCTTTTACTTTCCATATCCTTTCTAGTTCCTCCCTCAGGCTCTGCTTCCTCCGTCTTGGGTCTTCTACCAGAGGCTTGGGTTCTGCACAATATCTTAGCTATTTTAAGGATTCTGTGCAGTATATTCATAAATCATCATAAATGTATGGGTATTATACGTATATACATACACACATAATTATTTTAATGTATTTTTGTATTAGATTGCTGCATTAGTTTTACTTATTTAATACAATCTTTAATTAAATTATTGAAAAACATGAACATTATGCAGCATATTTGGGTTCAGTCCTAGCATTTCGAGGAGGGAATGGACATCCATGAGACCACCTCCTCTGTAAAGGATGAATTCATCATTGCTTGGGCCAAACCAATGTCATCTCCGGAGAGGTTTTAACCAGCCAAGAACGCATGATTTAAAATACAGATAGAAACACCCATAAGTCCAAGGATCGTGGCTGTTTCCTCAGAGCCAACAGAATCAAACTCTTACCAAATATACATGTCAATTTTGTTTCTCAACAAACTCCATAGGACCTAGGCATCCAGGTCCAGATCTTATTGCCACTGCCTAACACTGAAACACATTGTGTATAATGCCCTTAATGACTTGGGTTTATATACTGTACAGTAACTTGCCCTGCCAGTGTTGGTGGGGATGTAGTTTTTTTTTCCCTTGGTAGTTCCATGATTAGGATATTTTTCTACTTGATTGTTTCTGTGTTGGTTTGCCTCCTTAATCAAATTCTTTTGAGATTCTAATGTTTAATGAACTTATCTTATTGCCAGCCTGCAAGTGTAAATAAAAATGATATCAAAAGAACACTACTAAATTAATCTATTCTTTTCAGAAATAGCTGTTGCTCTCCTCACAAGTGCATGTCTAACAATTGAACATTTCAAGTAGCCTGAGTTACTTGAAATATTCTCAAGAGTTGCAAATTCAGTGAAGCTTCACATAATTTAAAATGCATCTGCAAGTTTTTCACTTACCAGAATTATACTCTCTTACTGATGTGTAAATGACAACCTGAGCAACAGAAAGAACTATTGTGGGAACCACTGCATCTCCAATAGCCTTTGTTGGCATACTAGATTCAATACAGATATTCAGGAGGCTTTCTGCCAGTTTTTTTGGATTGGTTTTGGTTTATCAACATTGTCTGACCCCAGCCATCATAGTTTGTAGCCTAGCAAATTATACATATCTGGCCAACTGAGATTTATAGAGTAAATTGTTGTTAAATGAACTATGATTTGCTTAATTTAATTTTTTAATTTTAGATTTAACCTTGCCTTTATTATTTTTATAAATAACTGAAGGTGTTGAGCATACCTAATATGCCTTCTTCCTCCTATTTTCCCCACAGCAACAACCCTGTTAGGTGGGTTGGGCTGAGAGAATGACTGACCCCAAATCACCCAACTGGCTTTCAGACCTAAGGTGGAACTAGAACTCACAATCTCCTGGTTTCTAGCCTGACACTTTAATTACTAGACTAAATTGGCTCTTAAACCATTTATGAACAAAATCTTAATGCTTAAATTTTTTAAATGTTAAGTGAAGGAAGAAAAATGGTTTTTAAAAAGTCTGTTGATTTTTAATTTAAATATATTCTCAGGATTTCATTCTAGCAAGTAATCAAGCAAATACCATAACCTACAATCATCTCAATTCCAATCAGATGAAGTACACTGTGATATAAGAAGTTGCAAAAATCCATTTTGCTGTTGTACATCAGATCATTAACCTGTGAGGGTTCTATCAACAATTGAATGGGGAGTAAAAGGGTACCAAGATATGCAAAGGAAGTCAAAAAGTAAATTTTCAGGAGGGTCTATAAATATTCATCAGTTTTAAAGGCTCAAGGTGCATTTGTCTGACTGGTGATTTGGACATTGCAGAACTAAATGCTTCGAGACACAAGTCTTTTGCCATTATTCTCATCAGCGACAAGTAGGCTGAATTGTCAGTTCTTAATCAGGCCTATGATTAAAAACTATTAATTTAGGCTATAAAGTATATAATAGGTGGAAAAAGGACAAAGTATGACAGATCAATAAGGAACAGAAATGGGTTATTAAGTTTCACAACAGCATAAACATCTGGCTATTTCCCTTGCACAGGGGTCAGGATGTTAATGTAGCTCTGATGTGGTAGGGGTCTACCTGTTTTATTGTGAGATCAGCTGCTATCACTATTTCTTTTTTATGTCACCTTTTTACTGTTATGGATTCTGATTATTTTTGTCTGCCATCAAGAGTGCTTTGATGGATGAGTGATTTCATAATATACTAAACAAACAAAGGTCAACAATTAACCACATGGGAGTCAAATATAGCTCCAAGTGATCAAAAATCTTATAGGTGTGAACTAATCCTATTTAGGCAGCTCCACTGTGAGAAGAAAAAACTCATAGATAAGTATCCCATTTTACTTATCTGGTTTTTGGAAAAACAAATAACAGGTAAACAAAACAAAAGGTAATTGAAAAGAAGCAAGTGATTCTAGGAGATCTCGCTGCCAAGGCTTGGCAATCTGACACCTTCCAAACAGGATTGATTTCAGTGGCCAAACCATAGGCAATATCACTTTCCTGTCTCATGCAAAAAACCATTACTGATATAATGGAGCTTGCCAAAACTCTCTTGGCACAAGGACTGTGACATCATATACTTCCTGGGGAATGAATTGATGGACACTTATCTTCTTAAAATGGAAAGTTTGAACACAGGCTGATCATATACTTTTGGAACCAGTAGTAAGATGATTTAAGTGGACTGCTGATTAAAATGTTAAGTGAAAAGGGCCACTATGTTATGAAACCCCAGAAAAACATGTTAAATAAATTGTGTTTAAATTAACTATGGATAAGTGATAACATGAATACAGTTCAGCTTCATTAATCTTGTCACAATATCTCATCTGAAACTAAAGTAGCCAAGAAAATATGGGGGAGGAGTGTTAGATTAACAAGCAACATCCGTGAAAACTTTTGCTTTTGATAATTTAAATAATTTCTCCTTCAACCTGACATTATTATGTAGTTTTCCTGGTAATACCAGAGGTGCGGTTTGCCTTTGCTTTCTTGCAGGATGTTTCTTAGTCTCTCATCCAAGTCTTAAGCAAGCACAATCCTACATAGCAAGTGTTGCTATTAGCTGGCAAAGTTAATTTAACATTTGGATAAAAAGACTTTGCAGTTTCATGTCTGTTTCTTTCATCATAGGTCATTCAACTTTACCACTACAAATTTGTTTTTGAGATTTTTAATTACTTCTGTGTGACTCAGCTCTGGAACAGAGACCTATAAATAGGCTACAACTGTAATGCAGTAGGCAGACTTTCAGTGTATATACTGCTTTATTACTTTATTTCTGTCTACAGTAAAAAAATTGTCTTGTGTCTGTGAATCTTCTGCCTGATAATTCTTGAACAAAAATTAGTCTTTGGAGAGTCCAGATTTTCAGCTGTGCTTATATGAAACCTGACAGTTTTATTTTAAATACTTTTAAAAAGGGAATCTTGTTTTCCTCTGTGTGAGGGCAGAGCATATAATTAAACCATTTACTGATCTGTGGAACCATGCTGTCTTTCATCCAATTTAATTTCTGGGCAATGTTGAAGAGTTCCCAAATAACTTTAGTTCGTCATAATTCTTGGTAGAAACTTGAGAAATGTAAGATTGAACAAGTAAGAAAGGCCTGTACAACACAGCTTTTGGAATTTTTCTGAACCCTTTTTACTGGCAGGAGCAGAAAGTCTGTATTTTCTTCCATATAATAAGGAAAAGGTGGTCACATAGCAAGAACTGATGGCAGGTAGACCAAAGCAGTCATAGAATGGATCCCATTTGATAAAAAGCATCCATGAGACACCTAAAAGAAGATGGATCGACGACATCAGCAAGTATTGCGGGCCCAATTGGCAAAAGAAAGCTCAGGACCGTATTGATTGGAAACATGCATTTTCATTTTGCAGTGGATAGACAATGGCTAAAATGATGATGAATAAGAAAATGTGTTTGTGTGTGTGTGTGTGGTGGGATTTCTAATCAGAATAGGTGCTTGTTTGTGCGTATTTTATGAGTGTATGTAAGTCTAATCAGGATGGGTCTATGTGTTTCATCTGTTTATTCTCTCTTCATGCAGATATGTACTAGGAAGAACAGAGTGATCTGCATGTACTCCCCTCTGCTGCTCTGGAGGAGAAGGGCCAGCTGCATTCTGTATCACTCCCCAATTACTGCTGCACTATGATTTTATTTCCTAGAATATTTTTTTTCACAGTCCAAGCTGGATTTGGCCATTTTCAAATTATTTCTTTTGCCATCTTCTCTTGTCATACCAAATTATTTTCTGTTTCAAAGAGTTGTCTTACTCAGAGATAGAATCCTAAGACCTTTTTCATAATTTCTTTATAGTATTCTATTAGGTTAGAAAATATGAAAATCTGATCCTTCACTTACCCCCATTTTCAACAGCAAAATGCCAAAAGAATCAGATTGTCTGGAGTTTATCTTATTCTGGGTTGTTTCATCACTTTTTTGAAACATACTAATATATTGAAGTTATGAGTCATAACACCTTTGACTAAAGAGAACAAAAATTCACCAAGTTTGTTATCCTAACCTCAAGATTAGGATAGGGGAGGGGGGGATGGACACAAGCATTTGTTTAAGCAAAGCCCAAAGCAGTTTCTTCAGTCCCACATCTTTTCATTAAAAGCCTTGTCTTTAGATGTGAGATTGATGAAAGATGTACGCTAATATGGAGGCTGGAAAAAGGCCCATGGTAAGCTTGTCTCTAGTGAAAATAGAGAAAGGCAATGCCTTAAAAGAGGGCTAACGGGACATCGGGTCAATGGAGAAGGAAACTGTCTAAATCTGTACTGGAGAATGAAGCTCATTTCTCTGAAATAAAAGTGAGGGAGGGAATGCTGGAATTGGGATCCAAAAATCTCCAGAAAAAACAAAGGAGTAACATTAAATTGCTCTTAAGCATATAACCAGTGCTTTTTTTCTAAAAAAAAAAAAAAGGTGCCAGAACTCACACATCTCATACAACCCACTTTGCCTACCCTACAAGGTTCCATCCAAAAAAGGTGCCGGAAATCCGTTCTAAGCGTTCTATGAGAAAAAAAGCCCTGCATATAACCAAAAGGTGAAAGTCTGGAAGAAGCAAGTCTTACCTAAATAATACTCAATCAGAGGGTCCTGAACAGGGCTCCATCAGAATTTTATGCTATATTTTCTGGGGGCTTAATTGTTTCTAGCAATTATCTCTAATAGCTAATAATTATGTGTATGAAGTTATACAGCAGTAAGCCACAGGTCCTGCCCATTGTGGATCTGTGTTTGTCTCCACATAACATTTTATGGAAGACAGATATTGAAGATCCTGTTTGCAATTTCTTGTGCTCATTGACTTGGATATCTAAAAAGTAATCAAATTTTAAAAAGTTCCTTTTTAAAATTCTTAAACTATATTTTCTGCTTTGGTTTGCAACTCATGAAAAAGGGAGTGCTTTTTTTCCTGAGTATGTAGCTTAAAGCTACAAAAACTAGGTGATACTACAGAATTTATGTTTTGTCTTCATTATAATAATCCTCATTATTTTAGGCCTACGTAAGTGTACACAATTAACATCAATAAGCATTGGGGGTATGGGATCCTTATATGTCCCACATCCTGGGGTCATAAAAGAAGTTGTCACATAAAGCCATACCTAAGCAGGTAGGTGATGGCAGCTGGAATTACTACAAAGCCCCTATATCAGGGGTGTCAAACTCGCAACGTCACGTGACGTGTCGTGACATTTTTGCCATTGCCGGCAATGGGGTGGGCGCGGTTTCGCTATGATGCATCCGGTCCGTGGGCCGGCAGTTTCACATCCCTGCCCTATACTATGGGAAAAAGGTGGAATGGGATCTGTAAAACTCAGGGGACTGGGAGAAGGAGAAAGGTGGAGATTATCTGTTACATTGTGGGCTCATGCTTTTGTTGCTTCCAGAATAGAATGCTGTGAAATAATTTGATAGATGAAGTGTTCTTAACATCTCCATTCTTGTGTTAAGAGGGTTCATTATTCTCTCCCTTTCTTAAATTTTAACATCAATGTTAGAATAGCTGGCTATGGTGGCATAGCAGAAGTGTGGCATTTTGATCATTATGCTTCAGTGCTGAAAAATAATGGGTTTCATTTGCTTTTCTACTGATTTTTTTCCTATAAAAATGCTAGTGCATTTTAAAGATAAATTTCCTTGCTTTATGAGCATAGAAGCCATTGTTCGGTGCAAATGACAACAAAGGCTTTTATTAATTCTTTGTATATTGGATTTTAGCATATCTATCTATGCCTAAGTTATGCCATATAAACATTATCAGTTTTAACAACTTTGAACAGGAATAAATGAAGCTAAAATGTGACTCTTATGTTTACAACCTCTTCCCCTTCTATTTAATTTATTTAATTCATTATTTAATGTAAAATGCTTTCTCCAGTCATTATTGATCCATTTGATTTCTAGTTTCCTTGTTTAATTCATCATTAAAACAGTTCTCATTTAGTTGCCCACATGTCACATTGAGCACTTGGGTGATTTTATTTAGCAGAATGAGGAATTTTCATCTTTCCTAATCAAAGCTCTGTCATTATCATCATCAAGAACTACTATACGAAAAAGGCTGGAGAATATAGATACTCATGTGTTAAAATGGTACTTGCCCAGCATTTCATGTCCATGGATACTTACATGATAAGCTCTTGACATGTTGTTCCCTAAATTAATTCAGCACTGAATTTACTTGCCCTTTATAATTTACTTTTCAAATTCATTTTAGTTACCTCAAATTGCAGAATGCATCAAAAGTATGGGGTCCATGATTCCCATGGAATTGAAATTTAGCAACATTTATAAAATATTTTATGACATAAACATTATCATAGTTTATGGCATAATACAAAATGTCATAAAACATTTCCTTAAACCGAAACATCCATAAAACGAAGTGCCTAATCATAAGTGCCTAATTGCAGACAGTTGCTATTGGGTAGCAACATTTCCAAAGATTTCAGTCCATCAGTGATAATAAAAAAATTAGATCAGGCTTTGAAACTGGACATTAGAAGATACATTTTGAAAGCTAAGATGTTTTATGGTTCTAATGGGTTTAACCTAACTTTATTTCACTATTTCTAGTGGAAGAATTTTGCCATTAGAAATATACACCTGGTCCTGATCATATGGGCAAAACAAAGTTTTTATGCACTAACATGCCATTCCATATCAATCTAATGATTAAATCTTGCAAACACATTACATAATGCAGAATTCTGATGTGTGCAGAAATGACAAATAATCCTGGCAGATGAAGATTTCCTGCAACAAATCTCTGAATAAGCAGTGAAGAACTTAACATGTTTGATATAGGAACTTCTAGCCTGCTGCACAACCTCCTTGATTGCCATCCTAGAACTTTGGGCTAGAGCAATGAGGATAGATAAGCAATTAATCAAAGGAAGGATGACAAACAGGTAAGCAGTCAATGGAAGCAGCTATTTCAGTGATATGGGATGGAGAAGGTCCCAGATGGGCTCAAGGAGACGTCTTTTTCACACCAACACTTGTACTCTGTGCTGAAGCTGATAAGCTATGATAACACAGCAGCTTTTAAAACTAAATTACTAATGAAGCAAATTTAGTCTGTTGGGTGTTTTGTTTACTTTCTCATGCTTTTGACACATATTGCTGAAGCTTTTAAGTGTGGCTACATAAAATGATACCACTGAATTGTCTGCAGCAGGGGCTATTGAGCAAGAACAGACCATTATGTGCAAAATGCAACACATATTAACTGCCAGTAACAAAACTAGGGATTGCTCTTCTGAAAACCACCTTGTTCAGTTAACTGTCTTTGTGATTTGATCTTTATCTTCCCATACGTACTGACATATTACAGTCTTAATGTTTACCTATCAGTACTTGTCTCTGCCAACCTATTGCTCATAATTCCCAAAGCACCTACACCACCTGCAAATCCATTTTGCATAGATGAGCCTGTTGGTCTGCGAGAAGAAATTTCAAACAATTGTTTTTGCATGACACCAAGTGATACTTTTTTAGAGGCTAAGAGATCTTTCATGGCGAACATTTCACCAGATATTCTGGGTCCTTCTGTCTCACTGTCAAGGACACCATCTGACTCAATTGATATGTTGCGCTGGGTCCACACAGTCCCTGGCATCACAACATTTGTCTGTGGCCTCAAGAGTCTTCTTCGGCACTTATGACATGTGCTGCCCATTTTCTTTAATATCCAGTTTAAGAATTGTTTGATAATAATGGAGATAACATTAAATAAGGAATAGATAAAACATATCCCTATGAATATAACAACAACACCGCCAAACTGGTAAAAATGTTGATTTTTGTAGTATGGATTCCAACCACTCACCATGTCACCAAAACCAATAGTACTGAAGGACACAAAGCAATAATAAAGGGAATCAGAGTAACTCCATCCTTCTGTTGCTGAGAACATAGCAGAGGCACTACAGGAAACAATGACTGATACCAAACACAAGATAAGCATGACATAATACACAGAGGGCTTCCATTCAGCTAAGAGGCCTACTTCATCAATCTCAGCATGCTGGACAGCTCCAGGAAGTTTTTGCTTTAGTTTCCTCTTATGGTAAATCTTCATAACATATCCTATGACTGTGATCAGACGCTCCAGGAATAAGTTGAAGAATAAAATGGTCGCTGCACAGCCAATAAGGCCATAAAATATCAGAAAAATTTTGCCTGTTCTGGTAGTTGGTGTGGTTTTGCCAAATCCTGGGAGATAAAAATAGAAAAATGTTATGTAAACAAGATTTCTGAGCAATAAGATGTTGCACATAAGAAGTCAGTGTATTATTAAAGTTGTCTATTGGTGGTAATATTAGAATAGTTATAATATACATTTATGTAAAATTTCATAACATAAGCATTATTCTTATTCCTCATACGCTTCTGATCACTATTAATATACCAATGTGTGCAAGCTTGAGAGTGATGGTACTGTCATAGCTCAAATAAGATTGAAGTTCGATCCAGCCAGATTGGGTGTCCAAAGGTAATGGCATTCAGAAATGAAGACTGGGGAGAGTAAAATCACAAAGAAATTTGTAGGAAACATCTATGATATTTAACACCAGCTCCACAGCCAGGAAGTGAGATTTATAGCTGCCAAGTCTAAATGACAGCAAATAGATTAGAGGTAAGCCAATAAATTATTCTTTGGACCACATTTTTTGTCTTTTCAAAGGGTGAGTCATAGTAAAATCCTGAGACAGCACTAGACTGCCTTAAAGATTAACACATACATTATAAATTAGAGCATGTGTTTTAAAGGACTATATATCTCCTTTAATTTCATTGCTTATTTGATTTTTAATCCCATTTTTTTTACCATTAGCTCAAGATATGATATACAGCATTGTCTCCTCTAATTTTACCTCACAATAATAACTTTGTGTAATAGACTGGGTTAAGAGAGAGGGCTGGCCCAAAGTTACTCAAATAACTTCAATAGCTGAGAATGGACTGAAATGTTCTCAGTCCTAGTCTCCTACACTACAGTTTCTAGCGGAAGTAGAAGCTATAGATGGACCTCTCATATAGTTTCTAGTGGAGGTATTGCAGTCTCTGCTATGAGTCCTGAGAATGGTAATTCTATGGAAACCTTTTATGGACTTTTTGCTAAAATGGAAAAATATGAAATGGTGATTTTTGTATATTCTAATTAAAAAAGTTTGAATATAGGACAGAAGGAATCTTTGTAATCTAATCTTAATGAGGGAGGAGATATAGTTTGTATACTTCGAAAAAGACTGAAAGCTATTTCTACTTTTCCCTCCTCTTTCTCTAATTGTATTGCTTTTTGTACCTTTTATTTGTTTTCTTTTTAACTTTTCTTTTTATGCTTTCATGTTTAACTTTTATCTAGGTAAAAACTTTAATAAAAATTATATACAAAAAAGGAAAAATTGATAATGAATCTACCAATTCTCAATCAACAGTGAGGTAGTCTGCATATAAATTTAAAAAATAAATAAAAGGTCTTAGATACTATGGAAATCTATATAAATAAAATGTTCTCATGATAAGAAGGCCTAAAGCATTTTGCTTTTAGAAGGTACAAAATAGTACCTTGAGTTTAGTATTTATTTAAAAAATGTATATGTCACCCAACTCTGGGCAGCTTGCAGGAATAAAACCTCTAATTCAAAATTCAATACACCTCCACTTCCCTGACAATAATATTTATTCAAGTCTCTTGATGAGTTCCATATCAATTTGGGCTCCACAGGCCCACTGGCAAAATCATCTTCAGGGACTTTTTTTTTTTTATAAAAGTTTTATTAATTTTTAAGAATTACAGTCTTTAGTAAACAACATGTTGTCTGGGTTCAAATATTTAACACTGACTTCTTAAATATAAATCTGTTCAATACTACACAATCCAATATTTTTTCCCTGATCCTCCTTTCTTCTCCATATTTTTTCCATTTTCCCCTCATTACACAATTACAATTTTTGGTACTGTTAATGTATTGTTGTTGTTGTTGTTAGTTGCGAAGTCGTGTCCGACCCATCGCGACCCCATGGACAACGTTCCTCCAGGCCTTCCTGTCCTCTACCATCTTCTGGAGTCCATTTAAGCTCACGCCTACTGCTTCAGTGACTCCATCCAGCCACCTCATTCTCTGTCGTCCCCTTCTTCTATTGCCCTCAATCTTTCCCAGCATTAGGCTCTCAATCTTTCCCAGCATTAGGTTAATGTATACAGAGTTAAATATAAACATCTTCATCATATTTTACTAATATCATATAAATAACAATAATATCAATTCATAAATCAATGTCAATTCATTAATCAATATCCTGTTTTTCGTGCTCTTGTAAGGTTTGATTTCCCATCAGTATTTGAAATACCTTTATCAGTTATGATTTTCTCAATATTAATTACATTTATGTAGCTAAAAGTTTTATTCATATAATCCTCTTATCTTCATATTTCCCATATCAAAAAAGAGAAAAAAAATACTATCTTAGTTCTAAATCATATCTTTCATTATAAAAGTCTAATTATATCTAAGGGTCATCTGTTCTTTTAATCTTATTCAAACAAGTATTTAAACATATAATGCCCCCTCTAAAAGGTAAAATCTTCTGTTTTTTAAATCGGACTCTTGCTTTCTTTTTTTTGCTAAGTAGCTTTCCAAGCCAGGGCAATTAGATCGCCCAGGAATTTTCTATTTTTGTAAAAATTGCTTGGCATGAGGAAGACAATTTAGATAAGGTATTTTTGGGGAGGAATTCCACCCATTTATATTCCTTAAACCACTCCCAGTTCCATTCTCCCTCCATTTCTCTTTTCATTCCGTCTCCCAAGTTGTGACATTTCCCCTAACAGCTCTATATTCCACTTTTTAAAATCTTCTTCCTTGCCATCAGATATATTTTGCAGACCGAAGGGGTAAAAGGTCTTTTGCATTTTCATTGTTAAAGCTAAGTCTTGCAGTATTTTGTTTGTATATAGTGATTTATATTTTCCTTCTTTTATCTCTTCCATCTCTAAATCCATTTCCTCTGTTTTGTCTTCTGATTTCTGGTTTATTTGTTCATACTTTGTAGTCGTTATCTGGGAACTTTCTAGTTGTAGATTTATCTTGGAGATTTGCTCGTTTATATTGTCTAAATTGTTTTTAGTCTCATTATGATTTCTTTTTATGTCCTCTTTGCATTCAACAATTGTTTGGTGAATTAGTTGTAGCATAGAATATATTTCTTTCTGAAAGGTGTTTGTTTTTTCTTGAGGCATCATTCCTGGAGATCCTCTAGTATCACCAATCTCAGTACGAGTAGATCAAAGTTTCATCTAGTTTTCTGGTCTTTATATATATCCTTTATAATCCAATAAATTCCAAAGTATAGGTTCAGTCCTGAAAGCAATATTTTATAGTGATCCTTTATCTCAAGTATCCAGAGATTGTCAATCAGGCAAGGTTGTAATCCACAATGTTCGAAGTGTTCAAAAAGTTCAACCTCTCTGAAAACAGCTCAAAAGCCTCTTCCAGCCAGGCGTAGTCCAAGGTCAAATTTTTCTTTCTCTCCCATTAGCTCTTGAAGTTAAAAGTCCAAGCTCAGTAGATATTTATAATCCAAGAAGGTCAGGGTGATAAGTATGCCAAAATATTTTCCTTTATTGCCAGCTGTTCTCCCGAGCTAGGAATCGCCAAGCAGCCAGGAAGCAAATTATAGTGCTATACACAAATCCACCACTAGATGTCATTCCAAGTCCATTTTCCACTCTTAAAACAAAGGATTGATTTCTTATATTTTGCCTCAATGTTTTTTTTTCAAAGAGAAAATCTTAACAGTTATCTCAGTTCTCAAATTTATCAAAACTGTAGCTTTATGTTACTTCCACTTCAGTATTGTATGTTTCTGTCCCCCATAAAATTAAAACGCCGCTTCTGTTTATATTTGGAGGTTTTTAGCTTCTTGGGAGATAGGTCCTTTTTAGGGCCCCGAGCAGGGTGAAATCAGGCGCAGAAGGCAGAGCCCGTCCCATCCTGCTGCAATGCAAACCAGAAGTCCATCTTCAGGGACTTTTGAAGAATATAAAGGTGGAGGCCAATCTTATTTCCATGGGGATGATGTTCCATAGAGAGAGAACCACCATGGAAAAGGCCCTTCTTTGTGGTCTCACTTGGAGGATCTCCTTAATGAAGAGGACCTGTAATATACCATGCCTTCCTGATCTGGTGGGTCGGATAATTGTGACTGAGAAAAGGCAGTCCTTCAATAACTTGGCCCCAAGCCACGTAGTACTTTAAAGGTGATAACCAGCATCTTGAAATGCACTCAGAAACAAATCAGCAACCAATGCAGCTCCCGCAAGATAGCTGACATGTATGCAATCTAGACACAAAACCATGCAGGCTGCTGCATTTTGAACCAACTGAAGTTTCTGAATAGTTTTAAAGGGCAGCCCCATGTAGAACATATTGCAATGGTCAAGGGGAGAGATAACTAGGCCATGAGTGACTGTGAGCAGGGCCTGTTGGTCCAGGAAAGGGTGTAACTGATGCACAACCCACAATTGTGCAAAGGCTTTCCTGGCCACAACTGCTACCTGTTCCTCAAACAGGAGTCACCAGTCCAGGAGAACCTCCAGATTATGCATCCGATTGGCTGGGACACTGCAACTCCATCCAACACCAAAGACGGTAATTCTCCATAAACCAAAGAGCCCCAACTACAGAGCCAATGTGACTTGCCAGGATTCAGTTTCAGTTCATGGCTTTTTAGCCTCCAGTCAGCATGAGAGGGAGGTCACAACATTATAAAACTCACCCGATGAGCTGATAGATACAGCTGAGTATTATCAGCATACTGATTATATCTCATCCCTTTGTGACAGATGATCTCACCCTGCAGCTTCATGTATACATATTATATAGAGGTGGAGAAAATACCAAACTCCACAAAACCCTGCAAAGCATGGGTTAGACCTCTTATTCCTTTTTTTAAAATCTATTTTTATTTTATTCAACAAAAGTTAAAATACAAAACTCCAAAGTTTTTTTAAAGAAACAAAGAAAGAAAAAAACACAAAACAAACAAGACATTAAAAAGGTGCATTAAAAAAACCTACAGACATATTATCGCCTCTGGTTGAATATCTATTAATATATTACAACAATATTAGTGTCAACGCTGCTAACATTGGATGTTCTTGCTTTGACAACATATGGAGATGCAGCCTTTTTCTTTCTTATGCTTTACTTTAGATACTGGGGGAGGGGGAGGAATGTGATGGGAGTTAGTTAGACATAACAATATTGTAATAGTGTGTGAATTCAGGGCGTTTGTAATAAGAGATGATAAGGCATGGCGGAATGAAGAACTGGGCGGAAAGCCAGCATTTCAAACTAATCGGAGAATGTGATTTATGACTGTTAGTTGTAGAAGGGAATTGTGCTTTGATCTATGTGCTGAGGGGAGGGGAAGTCAGATTTTGGCTTGGACTATGTAAGTGCCGATGTGTTGCTGCTCGAATAAAGATTCTTTAAGGTAAACAATGCCTTGAAGTTCTTTGAAGAGTTTCATATGTCGGAACCATAACATTTAGTTTCCTACTCCTTGCAAAACAGGCCCCCCCAAATTTAAATTACTAATTCTATTTGCAAGTTATTACTCTGTCATCTATATAGTATATTAATAGCAAAATAGTTAACGGGAAGAACAATAATAATAAAAAAGGCAAGATTAAAATTTCAAAATCCTCATTAACAAACAGTTATTGTTACTCTAATCAGCTTGTAGAAAATTTATCACAGCTTCTTATCTATCCCAAAACATCCCAAGAGTGAACACTGATTTGTCCTGGATCAAATATCTATGTTTGTTTCTTAATAACTACTCTTTATCAATTGTCTGATTAAATATAATAGGTCCAATGTCCAAAGTCGGTCTATCTTCCCAAAAAAGGTCCAGATGGAATTGTTTTCCAGTTAACTGTGATAAATCCATTCCCCAGTCTCCTTCAATAAGGAAAACCGATTTATCATTTATCCGCTGAGTCAGTTTTCTGCTATTGTAAAAAAATGCAGGCTTGAACTTCAGGTAGGCATATGCAATCGTCTCAGTTAATTCTAAGTCTGTAAAATCCATATTTCTTTCCAGTGAATCTGCTACTTTCAGATCGCACTCCTTTTGAGTCTGATTTATTTGTAGTTACACGTATTTGAATATTTTCCGCAGACATTATCATTTCATCAAACTTTTTTTAAAAAGCTTTCAACTAGGGATTATTGCATGTTACCAAACTGTCTTTTTTCAGATGTCAGCCTTTCTTCATCTGTAATCAGATACATTGTTGCTCGCTAGATAAGAGAATTTTTCAAAGACAGGAAATAAGAAACATTGAAGTAATATCCCTTAGAAAATAGAGAAAAAGGGAAGATATTTTCTGGATATTTCAATCCAAAGTTAAAAGAAAGATTAAAAAAAGTTCCAAACTTTTTGCAAATTAATAAAATACCAAATTCCAGTAGTGAATGACCAATAAAAATATAAATCAAGTAAAAGCATTTCACCATTCAGGAATATGTTGTGGTTTTCTTACAGAAAAAGAAATTTATCCAAAATAAAAAAATAGATCAAAGGAGACAAACCAAAAGAAAAAAGGCCCAGATAGAGTCCAGCAGGGGGTTATAATAAATCAGCATTCAGCCAGATAATCAACAGAGATAAGAAGGACCCCCCCCAGAAACTTAAAAAAGTGAAGTTAAAACCCAGGCAGGCTTAAGAAAATGAACTGCTGAGAGGAAAGATGAGTGACCAGTGACTTTCCGACTGCTAGTACTGGGAACTGCAATCTTCCACGGTCCACAGTCATCCAAAATTGTCACATTCTTATGTGCTCCCATTCAAATCCTGGAAGCAGCATTGCCAAAGAACCAGCTTTGGCAGCAAAATCAGCAAATCATCAGCAGGAGAAAAAAAAGTTCCTATTATTCAGCAGCCATCTTGGGGGAGGATGGACCTCTCACTTCTGATCAACATCAACTGGAAATGGCTGCAGAAAAAGAAAACACAGTGTCTCCCATTTTCAACTCCCAAAGCTTCTCCAGAAGGATAGCATAGTTAATGATACTAAGGGCTTCTGAGAGATCAAGCAGAATGAGAATGGACCATTACTCTTATCCCACTCCTGCCAGAGATCACAAAAATGCTGCTTCCATCCCATAGTCAGGCCTGAATCCCAACTGAAAAGGGTTAATTTGTTTCATCCAGGAACTGCTAGAGGTGCAGCATAACCAGCTTCCCAACAACCTTTCCCAAAAATAAAAGATTGGAGACAGGACAACAATTATCCAATAGGGTGGAATCCAGCAGTAGTCTCTTCAGAAGAGGGCAGTCCAGAGCCTCTTTGAAAGGTTGGAGCACCAGCCTCTCCTGCAAAAAAGCATTAATCACAAGAACCCACCTACATATTACCTCCCAAGAGGCTTTCCCAAGCCAGGAAGGACAGGGATGTAAAGCACAAGTGGTTGCATTCACACACCCTAGGATCCTATTCACTTCCTCATGAGCAACAAAATCACACTATTCCCAGATAACTGGGCAAGCACCTGCCCCAGGCCTCTCCACTGGATCAGTAGCCACACTGACATCTAACTGGGAATGAATTGAGTGATTTTGTCTTCCAGAAAAACATCAAATGCTTCAATGTGCTCTTGCAGGTAGATGTCTGTATCCTTCTTGCCCAGAGGGAAGGTCACTTTACAGAGAGTTGTTATGCAATTATCTGCAAATGCAATTGGTGCAGAGAAGCAGTTATGCTTTGCCACCTGAATCACCATGAAGTAGGGTTTAATAGCAACTCTTACCTGTGTTCAGTTGAGTTTGTTCTTTGTCTTCTGTCAAGGCACTCTACACATCTCTTAATCTATGTTATCCCTCTCAATTTCTCCATATACCACAGGAAATGATGAGGTGCATGAGTCAGGAGAGATTGCATGGGTGTGATCCTTTCCAAAGCCCCTATCACCACCTTATTCCAGGTGGGAACTAGAGACTTGGCAGGCGTACACAGATCTTCAATTATAACTCCATTCTTTTTGAAAATAATCCAGTTCCATTAGTCATTGGGGGGAGGGGCATACTGATCTCTGTGAAGGGATATGGCTTGAGAGAAGCTCATAGCCCCAAAGTGAGACCTGACCATGACAAGGGAACCAAGGATAGGTCCACCAATTCCAGATCATATTGGCACTATTTCAGCAAGAACGCAAAATCAGGTGTGTGACCACTATTCCTAGTCAAGACCTGGATGATGTGGGACAGACCCACGGAAGTCACGGTTTCCATGAATTCCTGAGTTCTCTCTGACCCCACCCCCAGGAATGACAGATAGAAATCTCACGAAACTATTAAGTGTGGGGAACAACACCTCCAGGGAAGCTGCTACACAGCAGGGAAGCTGGTAGAGTAGCAGCAATCCCATCTGGTCCCGTAAGCCCAGCATAAGAAAAAGGACCTCACAATTAGGCACTCATGGAACTATGCCCCTAGAGGCTACCAGAAATACTCTGATGTCAACAGCCATATCTCCTCCCCAGCCCTATAGTCTAGGCTGGTGTCACACTCAATAACCACCTGGGCACATTTCTGAAAGGAACCTCATCCTCTGGTCCTAGGCAAATCTTGGTGATACAAATCAGATCAGCCTTCTCCACAACAATCAAGCCAGCGATAAGGCAAACTTTACTACAGGTTCATCTGGTGTTTAAAAGCAGCAGCCTCCACAGATCCAAATACCAAAGCTTGTTCCTTGTGAGTGGCCTGCCCCTTGTCTCCTGTCAAATTTTCTATTACCTGACACTATCAAAATAGCTCACTACCTCACCTGCAATTCCATCCCCCCATTTGCATAACTCTTTTATTGATCTAAAAGTGAACCTTCTCTAACCAACAGACAAAATTTAGAAAAGGCAGAAACATCTCAGAAACCTTATGACTTGAGGCAACAAAGAAAGCTTACTGAAGCCATGCGGTCGAGCCTGTTGGAGAATTGGGATAGGCTCTATCAATGTCATGAAAAATCCTGGGAGAAGTTGCAGAAACTCTGCAACGCATCCAAAGATGAGCCTTCCCCCGAGCGCATTCGCTCATTGGAAGAGGATATGGAGAGGCTTCTCATACAATGGACAGATTGTGAACGCCGCCTCATAGACATCCAGTCGCAGCTAGGAGATTCAACACTTAAAGAGGAAATACAACACCTCAAGCTGCTAAACAAAGAGTGTGAGAAGTTCCTACAAAGTAGTAAAGACCTTTCCCAAGTCGATCTTCAGGCGAAGGACACACCGAGCGAGAAGGCCGAGTCTGAAGTGACCCATCGTTTGCATGCGCCATCCCAGCGGTCACATGTAGCTTCCTCTCACTCCTCTAAGAAAGCCTCGTCCTTTCGTCTTGAATCACAACAGTCTCAGGCGTGTACCAGCGTTTCACAGCAATCTTCTGTCACAGGCTCCTCCTGTCCTTCTAAAGCATCTTCTCGTCATAGCCATTCGTCCCGAGTCTCAAGGGCAGAGAGCTTTGCCGCTCAAGCTGCACAAGCACAAGTCCAAGCTGCGGTGGCTGCAGCAGCTTTACGTGTGGCAAAAGCAGAGCAACTGCAAAAGGAAGAAATGGCTAAAGCTCAGGCTAAACAAAGGGAAGGAATGGCCAAAGCTCAGGCCAGCCTCGAGGCAGCAGAAATAAAAGCTCAGGCCAGCCTTGAGTTTCTACAGTGCGAACGGGAGGCAGTAGAAATAGCAGCAAGGGCTGCAGCTTTACAGGTGGAGGCTGAAGGCGCTACCTTCACACACAATTTTGAAGGGCCAGAAAGTGGAAGCTCGCACAGCCATGTTAAGGCCTACGTGGATGACCAGAACGCGCTACGACATGAGCAGGAAGGAGCGACGTGGTTGACCACAGAACTCCCGAAACCAAGTGAACAAGGAGGAGAATCTCAACCACCAGATGTGCAAACTAGTCAGAAAGCCAACATCGTACCATCTGGATCACGAGACATCCCCTTCGGATCTGTAAAACTTACCCCAACAAACCAAGATGCATGGGGTAATCAGATTAGCCCATTTGCAACAACGAAGACTCCCCAGCAGGTGGGCACACAAGAAGCTGCGATTCCTAAGCTCAATGCAAAGGCAAGAGAATTTCGGCCAGACCTTCAAGGCAACTCGAAAATGGACTTCCGGCCCATTGAATGTGATCGGCCTGCCTGGCAGCGAGGAGAACAACTCTCGTATGTGTCATAGGAGGATGCCCTCATCAGGAAGTACTCTGCAGAAAACTACCAGCCATCTTTGGCACATGCTCCTGCTCTTGGGAGCTATGCCTATGAGGATCAACGAGAAGCCCCTATTCGTGCTCCTAACGACTTCAACACCGTACCACCTCACCCTGACTACAATTTCTATACAGCACCAATGGATCCTCCAACATCCTTGAGAAGGAGAGAAGGGTCACCTCGGAGAGGAAGGTTGGATTTGGCATCCAGTGGTGTGCAGAAATTCTCTGACAAGTCGAGGAAGGAATATTTACTATGGAAGCATATCTTCACAAATACCATTCACGACGAAGGGTTACGGCCAACCGAAGAACTCAGACATATGATAGCATGGCTGGGACCAGAACCTGCAGAAGTAGTGAAGGACATCTATTCATCCCAACTAGGTAATCCAGTTATCGCCCTTAGGCGAGCTTGGGATATGCTCGATCAGCAGTATGGCGCATCCACATTGACAGAGTCCTCGTTCTTGGATCGTATCAACGAATTCCCTGATATCAGTATCAGTGAACCTCGCAAGCTGTGGAAATTCTCTGCCTTTCTTACACAGCTGCGGACAGCACAAAAAGATCCCACCTTGCCGGGACTTATTTGTCTCGACCAGTTCAGGACGTAAAAGCCTATCATTCAAAAACTACCACAGCAGTTAAGTGAACAATGGATTAAGTTATCTGCTGCTTACAGGGCAAAGAACCTAGGCAGAGACCCCCCCCCCTTTGCTGTTCTTGAAGAATTTGTTGCCCATCAATCAAAGCTGTGCAATGACCCTCAAAGCCTCAGTATCAGGGAAAAATGGTTTCCAGCTGCCAAAAAGGCCAGTCAGAACTCTGGCTTGACTAAGGGTCCATTGCAAACTGCAAAGGGAAAAACCCTTGTATTTGTGCATAAAACAGAGGTCGCTACCTTGTCCATGAAGAATTCAGATGAGCAATTGTCGAAGAAAGCTCAACCTAAACTCTGCAAATAAAGAAAGACCTGATCTGTCCATTCCATAATTCCTCACATTCTCTGAACAAGTGCAGAGAATTTGGAAAGAAGTCCCTGGACGAAAGAAAGGCTTTGATCAGGGAGTACAAGGTCTGTTACAAGTGCTGTGAGTCTATGGAACACATGGCCAAAGCTTGCGCAGCTAAGGTGAAATGCCACCTATGCAAGAGTGACAAGCACCTGGGAGCCCTGCATCCAGACTCTGAGCTGCTACAACAAGCAACTTCTACTCCGACCAAGGAGCCTAAGCATGACTCCAAAGCGCACCCAGAGGCGACCGCGAGTGTCAATTGCATGTCAGTATGTGGTGACTCACCATTCCCTTGTTCATGCCACCAGATCTGCTTAGCTAAAGTCTACCCCACCGGACGCCCAGAAGAAGCCGTGAAGATGTATGTAATAATGGATACACAAAGCAATCACTCATTAGCTAGGTCAGCATTCTTCGACCTCTTTGACGTCCAAAGTGAAGAAACGCCTTTCACAATATCAACGTGCACTGGGTGTTGGGATCAGATTATGAAATGTGCTTCAGAAGAATCTCTCCAGTAACTGTGAGTTAATGTTTAGAGAATGCCTGATGAATTAAAGTAATCTGCATGAAACACTTTCCGTGGAGTTTATCTGCCTGTATCAAGCAACAGCACCCCCCTTTGCTTGAAACAGAACAGGCAGCTTCATCCTGTGCACTGTATACTTCTAAATGAGTTTTAATATACAGCATTACTTGCTAGATTTTTAATAAATTTCCTTTGGTTACTAAAATGTATGAGAAAGAAAGAAAGAAAGAAAGAAAGAAAGAAAGAAAGAAAGAAAGAAAGAAAGAAAGAAAGAAAGAAAGAAAGAAAGAAAGAAAGAAAGAAAGAAAGAAAGAAAGAAAGAAAGAAAGAAAGAAAGAAAGAAAGAAAGAAAGTCCTACTGTTAAAGTTAAGTGATAACCCTCAAGAATATTGGATGACCCATGTGGTATCAGTTAAGCAGTAAAAAACACAATGTAGGTGGCTGATTTATTAACTCTTATGAGATCAGATTCTACTGAGTTTTTCATTCCTGTGATTCTCTCAACTTGAAAAATGCATTTATCTGCTTGTTGCCTATAGCAATATCTATTTGAGCATTCCTCCAATAATGCCAGTCAAAGTGAAGCTCCACCAGTTAATCCAAAGCTGCTTTTTCAAAAGGCAATTGGACTTTCGTTGTTTTTTGTTGAAGATGTTTCGCTTCTCCTCCAAGTCAGCAACCAATAGGACTGTTACACTATGCACAATAAATGTACCATAGATATTTCCCAACTTCAGAGTGGCTGCAAGCTCTTTCCCCATTTTCAGAGTAATATGCATGTCAAAATTCTGAAAATGGATATAAAATATCAATCAAATCTGGTTGACTTTCCAATAAATGCAAAACCAGTGAGAAAAATCCTCACAGCATTGTTTTTGCCACCTTATTCATTGTAACCATCAAGCTGACTTTGTTAGTCACCAAGCAACAGTGGAGCTGTGGTAACAAGAAAAATCCAGGCCAAGGAGTCGATGTGCTTTAACAAAATCTATACATCAGAAATGTTCATCTGAATTATACTAAAAAAAACTAACTGTCTGGTACAAGTTTCATAATTACTAGCCAATTAATGATTACTAATTAATTTAGAATATTTTTTTGATATTTTCTTCCAAGAAAAAATATAAAGGAACATCTTGTTCAATTCTACAGAGTAGTATAATTTTTTCTAAAATTTTCTGAAGAAAGCAGTTATACAATTTTTCTAATCTTAAAAGATGAAATTTACATTAATACAAGGAAAACAGAACTAATGGATTACTACAATTGGCAGTTAGGTGTGAGGTTAGTGCTTTCTTCTATGTTAGAACTCTCTGCTCAGTTAGGGTTTCAATTTATGTAGATTTTGTCTTACCATCACTACATCACTACAGAGCTAAAAACAGTCATGACAGAGCTCAGGAAGCAGGAGAGAGAGCGCTAACTTGTACCGTACATATATGGAGAGTGGAATTAGAGTTAATGCTAATTTGCTTTAGTTAAAGCTTTTTTAATCTAAGTGACATAATTGAAGAAAAAATGTTTTGTGCTGTTCCTGCTAAACAGTTAGAAATGTTTTGTAGACCCCTGTAAGAAAATTCAGACTGACCATTACAAAGAATGAGATTATATCCCTTATTGCTATCAGTTCTAAAGCATCAAAGAGTTCTGCTCATTGTATGTTCCATATACTAAAAGACAACCTCTCACAGATGCACAGCAAGTAACTCTTAGAATGAGAGCTTAGTTCAGTCTTTCTCCCCAAACCAGACTTCTCCAGATAGGTGGAATTATAGCTGGTTATGCTACTGAGAATGATGGAACTAACACATCTGGAATACACCAAATGAGAAATGTAGTCGTTGTTTACCAATCATAATTGGGAATAGCAATTCTGCCACCAAGCAAAGTGGTAACTAAGTGGCAAATCACATGACTGTAACTGTGCTTTCGACTGGAAAGAGAGACGATTACTCAGTTTCACACCTTTGACTTTGTTTGCCTCCTAACCATTCCCCTTCTCTTTGAAATGCTTGAGTGCTACTTACTGTTTTGTATACATAGAAAGCAACGTGATTACACTGCAGCCTAGGGCTGGGAGCCACTGGTACACTAAGCAAAGAGCTTACAGTATTCTCTGAAAATCTCTTTCTCTCCAATCTTTCCAATCTCTCCACTCTGTGAGGGGGGATAGGAAGAGAAAAAGCAAGTAATTTCTGTAGGCAATCTCTCTTTTGCTTCACCTTTTCCTATTGCCAGCACAATCACAATGTGAGGTGTAGAAAAGCAACCAACTAACTCTCTTGAAATCTCCTTCTCTCCAATCTACCCCCTGCAGAGTGGAGGATATGTGGGTGACCATATTTCTGTATTAGTTGGTTTCTGGGTGATCTTCAAGGACAGTCCCAGTTTATTATAGTAATTATACATCTCAGCTCTTATCTATTTTTCTGATTGGGGGGATATACATGGCAACAAAGCACTATGTTGCAGCCTTCAACATATATAGAAGAGGCCCCTATCCATAGCCACTCCATCTTACCAAAGTTCAGCTGTAGCCTGTTGTTCCCCATTCTGGCCCCCACAGACTCCAAGCACTGCAAGAAGATGACCACAACATCACTTAGTTCACCAGGGATAGAGATATACAACCTGGTGTCATCTGCATATGATGATACCTCATTCCATGGTGATGGGATGATCTCACCCAGTGTCTTATATAGATATTAAAAAGAAGCTGAAAAAGCACCAAGTCCTGTGACACCTCATAGGGCAGGGGGCATGGGCTGGACCACTTGCTCTCTATCAAGATTGATTGGGACTAGCCTCGAAGGCAGGAGGTGAACCAGCACAGAACTGTGCCTCTCACCCCAAACTCCTGGAGATGACCCAAAAGGGTACTGTGATTGATGGTATCAAAAGCTGCCAAGAGGTCAAGAAGAGATGGATGTACTATCTCTATCTATTGGCAGTTTGCTACTCTTTCCACCATAAGGTAGACTTTAACAGTAGCTGCCACTCATGATTGGTCTTCCTCCAGCAGTGTTCTAGAAGTCTCTTAACTCTTTTTAGCTCCCTCAATTCCTCCATGAACTATGGAGAATACCGGGAGCAATGGGCTGAGAGAGGTCGCACAGGTGAAATCCTGTCCAAGATCTCTGCTACCTCCTTATTTCAAGCAATGGCTAGGATCTCAGCAGAACCTCAGGCAACTTCCCCAGCTCCTTCTAGAACCTCAGTGGATCCATCTGTCACCAGGGATGGATCGATTGAATAAGTCCTACCTATATTAAAAGAAAGGAACTGAAAGAATTGAAACTTTGACTTAGCCATATCTATATGTCTTTTGATTAGCACCTACTCAGTAAACTGACCATAGCAGCCAATTAAACTTTTATTTAGTTCTAACAGGATTGCTAAAATCCATAATTATTTCAGGTCTTAAGATTAACTAAAGGTTATAGTCTGCCTACTTCACCTTTTGTTTTAATCTGTCTGGTTTAAATGTCTGGTTCTAAAAGGTGTCTGTGGTTTAGTATATTTTGGTGATGTACTTTTGCTATTAATTACCCAGGGACAGATTTTTATTCAAGACAGGAAAATACAGCAAGTTTTTAATCTAAAGTTTAGAGGAATTCACAAGAACTGGCAAAATAATTCAAAAACCCAGTAATAATTTGAAATTAGGATATCCATTTTAAAGAAATAGTAAGCCTTAAAACAATTTTAGTATAGTTGGGATAAATAGTACATGTATCTGATATACACAATTCTTTTTTTTAAACTCTTAAGGTCAGCATAAATGTAAAGCCATTGAATATATTTTTTGAAGAGTACCTAAGTACCTAAGATATCTCAGATATGCACTTAAAACAGCGCTCCTCAAACTTTCTGGCATCAGGGACCGGTTTTGTAGAAGACAATTTTTCCACAGACAGGGGGAGGGGATGGTTTCACACGCAACCTAGATCCCGTGCATGCACAGATGAAGCTTCACTCGCTCACTGCCGCTTGCGGGGTCCAGTTCCTAACAATCCACTGATCAGTACTCTTCTGTATCCTGGAAGTTGGGGACCCTTGCCTTAAAATGTGAAGATTGAATACAGCAAAAGCAATCTGTGAACCAAGCAATTTTTACATTCTCCATATGTAGCAGGACAGCAACTTCCAGGATTCCCACCAGCATGGGCAACAGTTGGGAATGGTGGTATACATCACTACAGCCCACAATTCAGGAAAACATAATTACTTCCAACTCTCACTTTCAGGTACAGACTGAAGACTAGTTGCATATTTGAAATTGTCCTTATTTAACATTAAGGATGATTTTTATAGAGGATAATGTTAAGCATGATACAGTATTTATTAATTTAGAATATATTTATTATGTAGCCTGCTTTTAAGTGACTTCAGTTGTACAACTCTAAGCTTCATATAGCAATATCTTTGAAAAGTACATCTTTAATATACTGCACTTAAAACAAAACTGATATAATAACAGTTTAACAACCCTGTCTTAAATGTCAGAAATGAGAGTTCCCTTTTATAAAGCAGTGTGTTCCATCAGAACAGAATTCCTGCAGAAAATCTTGCATCAGAGTTCCTTTCTGTCTTATCACATATAGAATGTGGATTCTTAGCAGGCACACCTTATACTGGAAGAATCCATTTTGAGTAAGTGGTCTTGAAGATAACAAGGCATCAATTCACATAGAGATGGATAATCAACACTTTAAATTATCCTAGAAACCAAGTGGCAGCTAATATAACACCTGGGATATGTAATAGGGCTACATTAAATGGTTTGCTACAGCTTTATTCTGTACTAGGTGTTTCTGGATGATCTTCAAGTATATTGCAATGTAAAATTCATTACATTAGTTCAACCAGCAGGTGACAAAGGCATCAATGACTGATGCCACCATTTTCTGTTCCAGAAACAACCAGAAAATGGTACACAAACTAAAGCTCAATAAAAACCCTCCTGGCCACAGCTTCCATAGATGTTTCATAATTTTAAAGACAAGAGAAACCTCAAGCTGTGCAGTAGTTTTATCTTGAGAAACAATCCTATCAAGAACTAAAGCTAATACAATATTATCCTGAACTTAGCCTCTAAAGCAAGTCATTCCATCTTCACATGTTAAATCTTCATGTGTTTCACCTACATCCTTATAGCTTCAAGAACGGGGTCAACACTTCCATCCCATCTCTCAAATGGTCTGAGAGAAAGATATGAATCTAGGTATAACCATCAAAATTGATAATAGAATCATAGGGTTGGCAGGGACTTTGGAGGTCTTCTAGTCCAAACCACTGCCCAAGGCAGAATTTTATACCATCTGGACAAATGGTTGCCAATCTTTTCTTGAAAATCTCTGGTAATGGAGCACCCACCCTCTTATAAGCTTCCATCCATTGCTTCTTGTTCTACCCTCAGGTTTTATAGAGAATAAATTGATGCCCTTTTACCTATGACAGCCCATCAGGTATTGGAAGATTGCTATCAGGTATCTCCTAAACCTCTTTGTTAGACTAAACATACTAGTTCCCTTAGCCATTCATACAATTTAGACTTCAGACCCTTTATCTTCTTTGTTGCTCTTTTCTGCACTCTTTCTAAGGCCTGAACACCTTTTTTGTATTGTGGTAAGCAGAACTGGAGGCAATATTCCAAATGTGGCCTCACTAGTGCAGTATAGAGGGGTACTATCACTTTTCATAATCTTGATGCCATACCTGTTGAAGTAGCCTAGGTCTACATTGGCTTTTTTGGCAGCTGCAGCATACTGCTGACTGATACTGGTCCACCAGGACACCTAGATCCTTCTCACAGGCACTCCTGTTGAGCCAATTACCTATTCTGTATTTGTGCATACTTTGCTCACCCCTGAACTGCATCTTGTTCAATAAGGCCCAATGCTAAGTCTCTCAAAACACTTTTGAGTCTTGAAATTATCTTCCAAAGTGTTAGCAATTCCCCTTCAGCTTTGTGTTACCCACAAATTTGATTAACACCCTGTCAATCCCCTCACCCAGGTCATTTAGGAAGATGTTGAAGAGTACTTGGCCTAAGACAGAATTTTGAGGTAACCCATTGTATGCTTTCCTCCTGTAAATGTAGTTTCATTGAGGTGAGTGCAGTAGATATAGTTTCATTGAGGTGAGTGCAGTAGGTCAGCCAACTTCAGATCTATGTAATGGTGGTACTGTCTATCCCACATTGTTCTATCTTATCAAAAGCAGGCTGGGGACGACCTTATTAAATACCTTAATAATATTATATATCAAACTTTCCAATGACCTCTTCCAGCAACTTCATACGGATGCTATATAAAATGATGTCTGCATAGTTTTAAGTTCTTTTTTTTGTACCAGAAATTCTGAAACAAAGCATCAAAATGACTGGAATGACTACAAATTTCAAACTTACAGTCATTAGTAAAAGAAATACATTTACATTGAATTTCACTAGCAATTCATTTTGGGTTGGTCTTTGAGAAGAGTGACAGCTTCAATAACAAAATATACTGAGCGATACCAGGATAGAACAAATGTAATTTCACTTCATTTACAGTTAAACCTCATTAAAAGTAAATTAAGATTATTATTGTCCAGTCATATATGTTTTACTTCAACAATATTAACATCTCCATTTTAGTATCATCTTTGGGATGTCTCTGGGGAAATCACTTAAGCCTTTTTGGGGACACAGATGGCTCAGGAACCACACATTGTGTAAATATGCTTTATATAAACTTATATCAAGTTCTTTTGTAGTACATTTGATTTGGAAGATCCTAACATTAAGACAAATAGCATATCTCATTTGAAGGCCAGGTTGAACAAATAGCTTCTTCTATTCGGATCTTGAATAAACAGGACCTCTAGTTGCAGATATTCTGTGTTCACCTATTTTGGGTGAATAGTGCGAAAAACATAATAGTAATTATCCAGTAATTTAATGTGTACAAGTAATGACTTGTACCAGTAAATAGTACCAATGCAGTAATTGGGCTTCTTTTCAATAACTGGAGGAGGATGTCAAAGAAAATGTGCTTTCCCTGACAATCGAACCCTTCCAGGATCAGAACACTCAGAACCAAGCTGAGTCACTCCCTCCCCTATATGAAGGTCTTTCATTGTTGCTAGAATTCCTCTGAGTTTTCATTAAAACTTTTGATAGGATTGCTGCTTGCCTAAATTCTTTAATCACCGAACAATTAATAAGTGAACTTTTCAAATTCAGCTTGGAGATCTGCATATGGGGATAAGACATTACTTGAAACCAAGAAAGAAAAAAGGAAAAGGAAAAAAGGCTACCCTGGCTACATGCTGCGATGAAATAGGAGATTACTTGCACTTCACTAAAGCAAATAAGATTCCCAATACTAGGTGACTAGGATGGGTAACCATTTCATAACAACTGTATCTGCTTTGGGAAGTAAAGTGCTATCACCATCCATTCAATTACAGCTAGAACTGAGCTGTGCTTAAGTAGTATTGCAAGTGAGCCATTACAGTCTCTGTAAATATTTTGTGGAGACGGGACTCAAAATAGACCCTCCAGTTTGCTTTTATTTGATATAGACATATAAAGTTCCTTCAATAATGTTGCTGATCCATCCCTTTTCCCATTCTTTCTTCTCATGACAGCTGCCCTTTATCTAGATACAGTAAACACAAAAACCATTTTGAAAAATCTTAGTTTTCTCCATACATACAAACACAAAACATGAAGACAACTTGGATGACACCGTAAAGACTCACACAAAACAAGATAAACAACTAGCAATATTATACTTTACAATGCATAAAGAAGCAATGTCCATAAAACATGTTCCCCAAACCCTTTTTATGTGTGTCCCAATCTGCACGCTGCATCACTAAAATTCATAAGGCAAATAATTTCTTTTTACACACACACTCTCCAAAAACATGATGGTAGGGATCACTAAAACTAATTCAGAAACTATAGACACACAGCCTTGAAATGCTTTTCTTGAGATACTCATTCCATGCTATACTTCTGCAAAGCAGCAGTGCTAAATTCCTTTAACATCAACCCTGCACTCTAAGAAAGCAAGCAATAATTTCTCAGATACCAGTATGTGGTAGTCAGTAGGTAAAATTGTGGACTTAATGTGACTTTAAGAATGTTATGCCCAATGTATACGTGGTTTTAGAATGTAAGCTTTATACACAATAAAATGTAACCTTGAATCTATATACCAGTGGTGGTGAACCTATGGCATGGGTGCCAGAGGCGGCACTCAGAGCCCTCTCTGTGGGCACGCCTGCCATGCCCCAGAGATGGCAACTGTCCCTCTTCAACCAGCCACCCACTAACTCGCCGAGGTCCCACGTGGCCGGATGCATCCCAGCACCCATGCGCTCGCTGGCCTCTGTGTGCGGGGGCCGATGGTGTCAGGCAGTGGCCGCCCTGGCCCCTGCCTTGCCTTGCCCTGTGACAATGGCACCCCCGCTGTATCTTGCCTTGCCTCGCCTCATCCTGCAGGATGAACATCCTGCCTACTGCCCCACCTGCCAGAGACCCCCTGGATCTCCCCCAACCCTGCCCGGCCCCCACAGGTGTCCCCACGAGCAACATCGAGGTGATCACGCCTACCTTGACCACACCCACCTAGTCTGCCATGACCACCACAGCCACGCCCACCCAGTGGGCCACGCCCACCTGGCACCCAGCGATAAATAAGTGGGTTTTGGGTTGCAGTTTGGGCACTCGGTCTCTAAAAGGTTCGCCATCACTGCTATATACCTTCCTCACAGTATAAACAGTTACTGTGAATAGAAAATTTTTAACAGATATTCAGAATTCATCTACCATGACAACAGAGTAGCTGATGTACTCTGGGCACTAATATTTGATGACCCCAGTTCAAACTATATCTTGTCAAAAAGGGTTTATGATTAATAAGATTAGTCATATGTGCCCTCCACAGATTAGTTTTGCATCACTACAGATTAATCAATGCCATTCTAAAAGGCTGTAAAAGACTTACAGGAATCTTGAAGCAAAATGTTCAAGCTCAGTGAGAGAACTGAGACAATTGGTAAGGGATGATAGTTGAGAACAAACAAGCTGTTTTCATATCAAGAAAAAAAAGGCTAGGAATCTGTTGAGAACAAACAAGCTAATACTTATGTTATACTCACAAGTTAGCCCAGTAATGTATCCAACATTCAAAACAAGCTAGCTAATTTTCACTTGTCAGAATAGTTGTGACTATTCATATTATGCAACAAAAATGCCATTTTAAAATCAAAGTAAAAGTACCTGTAACAATATCTATAGCCTCTTTGTAGGAATTATGAAATCTAATGTCTTTACTTTTTTATTCACATATATGAGAGGTATTATATATTGGTTATTATAGATACTACATTTAGATTGTAAGAACATACAAGAATAGGATTTTAGTATTTCTTGTGACAGAGGAGGTACAGACATGATTCCCTAACCTTCAAATTGTAATTGCAAATGGTTACTAAATATAGCAGTTGCTAAATGAGGACTACTGTATCTGTATTCACTACAACCTGAAGGAGATTTTCTTGAAATAAGAAATTATGCTTTTCTTTTCTTCCATATTCATTCAAGGGATTTATATCACAACTTTTTTTTCTGTAGGATAAGACGTATTATGAGAGAGTAATAGGTCTTTGTGACAGGCAAGATATTTTTAATTTTATTTATTTATTCAGAAAAATTATGTGACTTCCTATCTTAAATAAATTACCCTTGGTGACTTTTTACCCAAGAATGTAATCTACATATGTATCTCCACAAAAGAAAAGAAAGAAAAGAAAGAAAGATCTCATACAAATTCTCTTTCAACCCAGCAACATATTTCTATAATCAGCCTTCCCTGATCTTGGATTCTCTACATTATGGACTTCAAAACCAAGAATTTTTAGCAGTGGTTTATTGCTTGGAACTCTCAAAGATAAAGACTAAAATATAAGAAATCTGGTTTAGTTTTTGCCTTCAAACTTTAGTTTTTAAAATTAATTATATTAAAAGATGAGTTAAAAATAACATAGTCCTATTCAGCATGTTGGCTTGGGAATAATTGTCAGAGTAAGCCAGGATTCAGGCTGGCCAGTTACATTTACATCAAACAGCATTCCTTTTAACAGCTAAGATTTTCAATAGAGCCTATTATGAACCAACACATTTTTTCTCCCCCAATGAAATTTATGGCGCAGCACAAGGCAGTAAATAGGGAAGTTCAAAATGCTGCAATTATTCCTGTTTTTACTATTTTGAATGAATATAGTATATTGATCCAATTAATCACTCTAGGTTCTGAATCAGACTTCAAATGGATGACATATGGAGCCTTAGGAAGTTGTCCTGGCACTATTTAAATTTCATATTTATTCGGCTTTTGTGCTATCTATGTATTAGGCAGAATCATGAAAAAGACAGAGGGTGACTGAATAAATGATAGGGAAAGTAACTGAAAGTGGAGCAGCTGGATAAAAAATAAGTTTGATATTCCCTTGTTTATTAATGTAAGTGCTAGGAAATACATCCATTGTGAGAATTAAGTATTGGTATATTATTTCGTGTGCCTCCTCCAGGATTTTTACCTGAAATTTCAAATAAACTGTGGGCACAATTTAATTTGTAATAGACAAACATCTGCATGAGATCTTAATGTCTGCACACAAAAGTGCATCCAAGAAGGATGAGGAGTCCCTGAGATCCATGGGAAATGCCAACCTGGGAAAACATCACTTTGGCTAGCTCTTTTCTCCTCAATAAGTTTCTTATGCTCTGGAATGATATAGCTACACTGTGAAGGTTTGGATGACGTGGATGGAAAAGGAAAAATAGAAACGTAGTGGAATGAACAGCCAGTTCTGTTTCCACAAGGACCAGTCCAATGCTTCTAGGAAGCCCACAAGTGATTCTAGAAGGCAACAACAGACCCATATGGAAAGCTTCCAATTACAGTAATGCAGTGACAACTCCATCTCTAACTTCAAGGTTCAAATTAATTATAGTCATCCTTTGTATAATTCTTGATCAATTGTAGCTAAAATAAAATTGCAGAGCGATATAAAAATCCCAAAGGTTTTCCCAAAAAGGAAAAGTAGAAGGAGAGAAATCTAATCTAACCAATTAATACTGAAGATGCTCTAACTGTTGATGGGGGCAAAAACTAATTGGAATATATTGAAAAAAAATTACAGCTGACTGCTGTCATAAACAGGTGCACTGCATACACTGTCACCTATTAAATATAAGCTCTGGATAATTATTCTATCTAATTTAATTACAAAATGGAGTCTGTATTTTGGTCAATATTTTATATTTTATATCCACATGCTATATCAATGTCCCCCAAAAGCATAAATTGTTGTTTTTGTAGTTGAAAGCAACCCAATAGTTTAGCAGCATCCCTTCAGCACTGTAAATAATTTGAGATATAACATGAAATCTACATTACATACAAGAGAGCCAGTTGTTAAAGCACCATGCTAGAAATGGGGAGACCTATCAATTTTAATTCTGCCTTAGGCACAAACTCAGGTGGGTTACCCTCTCTCAGACCTACAAAGAAAGCAGTGACGTGGGTTACCTGGGGCTGGTCCCTCTTTCAGTCCTACAAAGAAAGCAACGAGGAACCACTTGTAAAACCTCACTAATAAAACTGCAGTCACCAAGATTTAATTTGATGCCTTGAAGGGAGCAAAAACAACGGAAAAGCCTACTACATATTAATTCACTCAATCCCTGTCAAAAGAAAACAACTGTACAATTGGGGCATCTTAATAGTCAATTACACCTGCTAAATGTAGTTATTATAAAGATTCATCAGTTCAGATAACTTCAGTGCTTGTTCTTTTGTGATATGATTTGTCATGAAAAAAAATGTTTTTAAATGATTCTATGGAAGGAAATGAGCACTTGCTGAGATAATTCTTTAATGTCATGTCTATGTGAGAAAGAACATTGCTAATTTTGTTGCCATTTAGAAGGATGAGAAACTGAGATATTCAAGAACATGCAAGATTAAAGTGCACAAAAGCCAGTATGAACTTTCAATAAATCTGACTTCCAATGTGTGTTAACAGGAACAAGAGTATAACATGTTCAGAAATTCTGAAAGACATGTTATAAAATTGAAAATACAGCAAACTAGTGGGAGAAGAGTGAAGGAAAAGTAACTTGCTTATTACTCTCAGTACTGTGTGGAATAAATTTGGCTTTCCACAGTGAAGTTCATACAAATGTGTCCTATGGAAAGAAATCTGTCATGCTTTTCTGACAGATTCCCCCCTCCCCCCAATCCTGTAAATACCTTGTTACTTTGAGAAGCACATTTTAGCCACAGGTACTTACTTCTAAGCCATTTCACAAGCTACATATACAAATATACAAGCCATACAAGCTTTACCTTCCAGCACTGATGTTGATCATGGAAACATATTCATGCTTTGCCCTTCTCTTGTGAATGGTAGTTATTTTCTGAGCTGGAAAAGTACAAGAGCCAAACAGTGTATGGCAGATGAAGTCCATTAGTATGTTGACAGTTTCCTCACTTACCTACAGTAGAAACCACGGTGCCTACAAAATAAAAGGCTCCCATTAAGTTCCATTGGGGCTGCTTTGTGTTTACCCGGATACCGATCTGGTAGGCGGACTCGTACTCAAACAGAAAATCCCTCAGATCCGCCAAAGCCAGGTTGTACTTCTGGGAGAAGTTTTCAATCTTCATCTGCCACTTCTGAAAGGCTTCCAGCTCAGAGGGCCGCTCTATAAGGGAGAAGATGGCAGCTCCGCAACCCATGTAGAGAAGAATCAGAACGGCCAGGAGGAGGAACCGGGCGGTGTCTTCGGTGAGGGTGCCAAAGCTGGGCGAAGAACAGCAGCAGAGACGGCGACAAGCCATCCCTCTCTGCCCGCCAGGCGCCCGAGCTTTATCGAGCTCCCCTCAACGGCTCATTCTCCTCGCGCTCCCTCGAGGCAGGGTTCCGCAGCTCCCGAAGGGGCGTGCGGTGCGCCCTGTGAAGTATTCTCCAGGCTCAGAAGCGGCAAGAGGGCAAGGCGCGGACCGCAATGCTGCACCCCTCCGGCCAAGTCCCACAGAAGATAGTCAGTCTGTCCCCGCAGTACATCCCTTAGGATCGCGCCGAGCAGCTTCCCTCGCTGGATCTCCGAGCCGTCCACCTGTTGACGAAACTCGTGCTCCTCGATGTTCTCCTAGGACGCCCGTGGCAGGCTGGGTTTGAATCAACTCCGTCAGTCAGACCTCACAATTGCCGGGCGCCGGGTCAGGATTTCAGCCTCCCCAAATGCCAACCCTTTTCCATGTGCAGTGCGACGACTCCTCGCCAGGAAATCCATACGGTCCGCAAGTGACCGTTTTTCCTCCGGACTCTTCGGACAACCCACGGGAAAATTGAGACTGGGCAGGGCATTAAAACGCTCCTGATTTCTTCCCAAATCTGTCGAAGAGAGTCAAAGCGCGGGTCCTTTGCTTCCTGTAGCGGGCCCCCGCCTCCGCCTCTACAAACTGTTTCAAGGAAGCACGTGAGAGACTTGCGGCGAGCATGGCTATGGCGCTTGGCGGGAGAAGAAGTCCGGATTCGAATTTACTGGAATATTGTGGTTGATCGGGCTGTCGTTCTGGGGAAACTGGGCGAGAGAATCTGGAAGTGGCGCTGTCTAAGGCATGTAGGGCTACAAGCACGTGAAATGAGTCCCGTTTTGACGCCCGCGCTGTCAAATAAGTAACCCTTATTGTTCAGAAACGACCAGCCCTGTTTGTGGAGAGTATCACTGCAGAGGTGGTAGGCATGCTTCATCGTTATCTTTTTTATTTTACCTTTTAGCTTTGCAAGGAACCAAAGTCAAAAGAGGGAGCGTGCCAGATGCCGCCTTGCTTTAGTCTCGAATTTTACCGAATTTAGAATGGATTGATCTGCAAGAAATGATTTATCATTTTATTTCCAGTTTCCTTGGGGAAAAAAACAGAGCAGCTGCCTTCTTGTTTCTTCTTCCACAGTAGTTCTGGTTGCCTTTTGGAAACTGGCTGACTTTCTCTGGTTGTTCCCACTATATAATTCTAGTTCACCAATTTCTTTTGGGCCTGAATGTGTCAGAATCAAGCCCAGCAAGCCTTTGACAGAGAGGATTGACTCCAATAGTAGATTAATGGACCCTGATCCTGATGTCAGTCTTCTTGAAGGTAGACCACACTAGGAAACCAAAGTCACTTTTATTATAAGGTTGTATAGTAACAGAACTTTGCAATGAATGCACTTCCCCCTCTCTGTCTTCATGAGAACTGGAGAGGTGTTGTCCGAGATCCTTATTCAGGGTACTGGCCTGGACTCCCTTTATCTGACTTGCCTTGGTTGCAGCTCTTCCTCCTGTTCCTCAAATCATTCTTTCTGTCCATTACACCTGGCAACTGGGATTTAGAATATGTGTGCATAAAGTATGCATAATGCTTTATGCCAGGCATGTCACACGCGGCCCGGGGGCCGGATGCAGACTGCACAGGCTACTCCCACCCCAACCCCGCAAAGGCAAAAAAAGTCACGATACATCATGACACCCCTGCTTTATGCCTCCCCCCTCCCATCAGTATCGAGCCCACGGGGCTTGACAGTCAATTTTTTTGATTTTGATGACTGAAGAACAGAGATGAAAACAATCTCACTTCCATTCCTTTGCCATGTAACTGGAGCACATTAGACTAAAAAGGGAGGAGTGCCATCTACCCAGAAGCATCTGAATAGCTAGTTTGGGTCTTCTATTTCTGACTTTGGGTGATTCTAATTCCTTTCTTTTCTTCAACTTTGGGCATTATGAGAGAAATAATTCACAAAATATCCAAACTCCCACTCTTGATTATTTGATCACCATCTCTTTTGCCATAGAGAAGGCAGATAAAAACTTGAAAAGTTGCCATCTCATCATGTCCTCTTCCTCTGGGGAATTATCAGGATTGTCTTCAAATAGTTATTCATGGCTATTACCAAAGCAAAAAGAATGGGAGTAGGAGGCTGTGACAATTGTTCCTTCTGCCTTCTTCATTGCTACCTCTGTCCTTGATGCAGACACTAATGTCTCTGTGACTATTCAAAATGAAAATTCAGATGAACAAGTAAGAGACTAAGAGCCTGAATGTTTGATGACTTCTGGCTTAGATTGCTGTGATTAGGGATTCAGACCCTATTCTCACCAACTCAGCTCCTAAAGACTGAAGCCCTACCCATTTTTACATAACACAATGATCTATAGATTTAATGTTCAACTTTCACCTTGATACTTTGATACTACAGCTCAAACATCAGTTATTACATACAGTATAAAAACAGGAAAAGCAGAAACAAAAAAATAATATACACATATAAAGTACATTTATAATATTATAATCCCTAACTCATCTACAGTTTGTTATTTGCTACTTGAATGGTTTTTCCTATAATGAGTTTTCCCAAAACATATTTATTGAAATATAATGGGAGCATTTTATGTTTTTTTTCTCTCAGAGTACATCAAAGCATTTGTAAGCTCCATAAACTCTTATTCTAAATGATTTGTTTTAACTGCTTTAGTAAACACATTAAGCTTGAATGTTTTCACATTCAGGTTGTTATGGAAACAATTTTTTTAAAAAAATGCTACCTGTGGTACTTGACGATTCACTGAATCTCCAAAATTTGATCAATATTTACCATAAAGTTCAGTGATATAAAAGCAACAGTATGCCTTGTGGCACCTTAAAAAAAATACAGTACTGCTTTTTTTCTCAAAGCACTAATACAGCTGAACATCTTGAATCAGTTGTGTAATGTACTCATGAGTAATCCCAGTGATTTGAATGTTTCTTGCTCCATTATTGGCTTTTCTCCCTAATTCACAAACACATGAATATTAAAATATACCAAGTTAGGAACAGATCATCATGGACAAAATCTGTGTGTTTGCTTAACGTTGACACCAACTTTATGGACACGATCAAATGCTAATCAATCATATTCAGGTATTCTGACCTTGTAACAAAACATTCAAGGTTTTTTATTCTGCATTGTTATGAATATACATATTGTGATACAAAGCATCAACTAATCCTTGATTTTTTATTTTCCATAGGGAGTACAAAATGAGTAAGTGCTAGTCCCCCACGCTATGTGCTATCTATCATCCAATAGATAATATTTACCACATATTATATTTAAAAATAAATAAAATGCCCCTAGTGTGCATGTGGGAAAAACTGCTTTGATTCCCCCCCCCCCATATGTTTGATGATTTAAAAAAAGAACATGCATTTTGAACTTGGGAGATGTATAGCCAAGAAATCAGAAGCAAATTTCACTCAGGTCTTATCACTTTGCTTTCTTTTTTTTCAACTTTTTATACAAAACTTTAAATACTGTCATTGCAGGAAAAAGTTGTTTTCACAAGTTACCAGCAATTGTATGACGCACCTTTTATACATCATACATTATACATCATAAACCTATTTGAAGGCTTTACTATTTTCTTGATATAGCAAACGTGCATGTTACCTACACTATTTTCATTTTATACTCAATTAACTACAGTATAACCAGAATGTAGAAGACACAGTGATGTCTATGGAGATTCTCAGTCATCCAGATCATGATTTTCCCAAAGGTGATTTTCCAAAAGGCAACTGGACTTTTTGGGGTTGTTGTTTTTTTTAAAAAACATTTTGCTTCTGAGCCAAGAAGCTTCTTCACTTCTGAGGAACTGAAGAAGCTTCTTGGATGAGAAACAAAATGTTTTTTTTTTTAAAAAGTAAACCAAGAAAGTCCAGTTGCCTTTTGGAAAGCACCTTTGGAACAAGGCACAATGATATTTTCATTTCTAACAGCAAATTAGTTGCAGTCTTCTTAAAATTAGTTTGTTGCCCCACATATGTAGCTTTAAAAATATTTCTTAATATGCAAGCCCTTTTGATTATGGCTTTCATTTGCCTGCAGATAGAGGATGTCTTATTCGTGCATTACAACCCATCATGGTTAAATATGTCTGATACAATTCATTAAAGCTTCAACGCTAAACATGCACGTTTGGAATCAATCATTGTGAGTAACCAGGAGTTAGAATTGGGCTGAAAACACACTTATATTTTCCAATGATAAAGTTTAAGTTCTTTAAGAAATGCAGCCCTTGAATGGAAACCAACAATTCAGTTTTATAAGCAATAAAAAAGTAAAATGAAAGTATTAGTTTTATATCTGTATAACCAATGACATTCTTATCAATTGTAGAATGAACTGGAATCCCCATCAGGCCTGGGGTTCCCAGGAAAGTCCTGGTTATTATGGCAGGATAACATCATCATCTCTGCTCATGATAGTTTTAATTATGACTTTATATATTTACTGGTTTTTTTAATTCTCTGTTGTATACTGCCCAGTATACTGTTATATACTCATGTTTTTGGCTCACTAAATATGTTATATAAATAAATATTGAATTTTTGAGAATCTATAGGGGGCTAGTAAAGGAATATGAAATATACATGATTTCAAAAATCTTTCCGTGAAGCAAGTTTTTGTTTTCTAATTAAAATGTCTGATATGTCATTGCAACAGCACCAAATTATATTTTATACTATATGCTTATAACAATTTACAGTCTTGGAGAAAGATAAATAAAGGCAAAGTAAAGACATCTCCTCAGAAACTATACAAAAGTATCAGACTAATATTTGCAAAAAAATATATAATTTCATTTTTATTGCTATCACAGCTGGGTACTTTATTTCAATTTTCTGTAAACTTTCTCTTTTATCACATTCAGAATTTCACAAAACTCCCCAAAAGGATTAAAGATATTCTGACTAAAAAGACAACTATCTGACATGGCCATTTCAAAATTTTCTAATTTACAGGTAGACCTTGTTTAGCAATTGCCTCATTTAAGTAAACGTTCAGTTACAACAGTGATGAAAAATGTTCTATTAGTAATAAAAAAAACTTTATGATCAATTCTCATATCTATGACTTGGCAGGTCTGTAAGCCAAGGAAAGATGAAGTAAGATCATAAGAATATTCGCTATTTCATTTAGCGACCACTTTGCTTAATGACTGAGTTAGTAGCCCCAATTATGGTCACTAAACAAGGACCATCTGCATACATGTAATTTCAAAAGTATGATTTATCATGAGATTTAGAACTGCTAATCTTCAAAGCAGTTATTTTTCCATAAATGCTGTTAAAAATAATCCAAAGTCGTTTATTTTTATTTTATTTTATTCAAACAATTTTTTTCAAGTGTATAGATATATAATAAAATGCACAGATATAAAGCATAAAATCTGACAGGTATTCAAATGACTCTGAATAAAGATTCAGAATTACTTTAAACTATTCACTTAGGAACCCACATATTGCCATGTGTATCAGGAGCTTTGATGTAAGGAATATTCCAAATCCATGGGCGGTCTGCAATGCAAAAGAAAAGGACAGACTTGTACCACAGATGAAGATGAACTGAGAAAAATTAAATTAGATTTCCTCTTCCTAAAATTCTTTATATTAAAGCTAACCATTTAAAGCCTAGCCATTTTCTAAGCAACCAGCTAGTCTTAAATAATCCAGCTTTTAAACTTACTGCTTCATAACACAAAACCAACTTTTTAAAACCATCTTTAAGTAGTGAACAATGTTATATACAATTACCCTAAAAGCAAGTACAGAATCAGAAGTTTTTTGGTTATATTTGGTCTTAAATGGAGTTGCATTTCAAAAGTGGCATGCAATCTGGGTTCATCTGGACTCACAGCTCATACTCAAACAACAGGTAGCAGGTGACAGCTGTGACCAAGAGGGCCTTTGCATAGGTACATCTAGACTTACAGTTGCATCCTTTTCTGGACTGGGACTCTCTTCAAACAGTTATGCTTCAGTCGCATCATGAATAGATTAACCGATGTGCTCAACATAGGACTTGTCTTTGAAGATGACTGGGAATGTATACTGGTTCAAAATACAGTGTTGTAGGCAGTGATGTGCATGCTTCATTAGGTTGGGCAGGATAATATTTTGAGCACCTGTTTTGTTCATTTGCATGTTTGTGTTCAGGATATTTGGAATTTCTTTTTTTTCTGTGTTTTTTGTACTTTTCTCATTTTTAAACTGTAAGCCATCAGAACTGTTGAGACTGGAGGGGGCTCTGAATTGTATATAGGTATATATCTATAAAGAATAATAATAAAGTCTGCCGTAGGATAAATTAATGTGACCCTTCGATTGCTGTGTTAGACTTTGCTTATTAGAAAACAGAAATGTGATGAATACTAATAAATGCATGTATTAAAGCCTTTGAAAATAATCCTTCCAGAGATCCTATCTTCCGTTTCCATGTGTTAGCTTTTAAAGCCCATCAATTCTATTGCACACAATCATATTTTGAAATCCCATTTAATTTGAAAGGAAATACAAAATAAGCCTATTGTTTGTTAGACACAGGAGGAGCTGCAGTTCAATAACAAGAGCATATTTGCACTGAATGCAGTAATAGGATGCTGATTGTTGATTTGCAAGTGAAATGTAGTACAAGTGCAAGTGAAATGTGGTATGTTCAATAGTAGTACTATTACACAAATGAATCGTAACACTGATAATCTTAACCCTTGAAGCAGCATTCTGTATTTATTCAAATTGTATCTCATCCTTATTACAAAAAGCTTGTAACAACACACTGTTAAGAGCTTGGGGCAGGAACTTAGCGGAATAGGCTGTAGGCTTACTTTTTCAGAGGTTTTACCAGTGAACAAGGAGCAAAAGGGAAAAGGCCAGCGTATAGCACAATTCAATATGTGGCTAAAGGAGTGGTGTAAAGGGGAAGGCTTTGGATATATTAGTCACGATGTCAGTAGCTGGTCCAATGAAAAAATGTACAAAAGAGATGGTTTGCATCCATCAAAGAAAGGAACTGAGTTACTCGGCTATAAAGTCACAGATTATCTGGAGGAATGTTTAAACTAAACAGCGGGGACAGTGAGTTAATTGATACAGAACACCCCTGTCCCCGGCAATCTAAAAACTATAGGGCTATTAGTGCATGTAACATAGATGTGTGTGTGGACAAGAATATCGACCTTGCTGTCAAGCAAAATCAAGCTTTCAATAGCGAGTGCCACACAAAGTACACTAACCAAATAGGAGGTAGGACAATAGGGGAACTCAGGCACCACACAGGTTATGTAGAAAGTAAACACAGGGTCAGTCATAAAGGACTCAAATGTCTTTACACCAATGCACAGAGTATGAACAGCAAACAGGGTGAACTAGAAATTCAGGTTAATGAGGGCAGATATGATATTGTTGCCATTACGGAAACATGGTGGGATGAAACCCACAAATGGAACACACAGCTAGAGGGATTTAAATTATTTAAAAGAAACAGACCAAATAAAAGAGGAGGTGGAGTTGCTCTCTATATAAGAAATAACTACATCTCTACAGAAATAGAGCACAACAATGATGAAAACTGTCTTGAATGCATTTGGGTCAATATAAAAGGGAGAAAAAATGACATTGCCATAGGTGTATACTATAGGCCACCAACCAAACAGAGGAAATAGACGAACTTTTTGCTAGTCAGCTAACTAAGGTATGTAGGAAGCACATCACAATAGTAATGGGGGACTTTAACTACCCTGACATCAACTGGGAGACAAACTCTGCACCAAGTGGAAGATCAAACAGTTTCCTGACAAACCTAGCAGACAACTTTGTCTCCCAAAAAGTAGAGAAGGGAACTAGGGGATTAGCCATTCTGGATCTAATTCTCACTAACAGAGATGAAATGATAGAAGGTGTTGAAGCCACAGGAACCTTGGGAGGTAGTGATCATGTAATATTGGAATTCAACATTATGGAAGCACAAGCAATAGAACACAGTCAAACTAGAGTCTTGGACTTCAAGAGAGCTAATTTCAATAAACTTAGAGAGGGCTTGGGAAGGATTCCATGGATGAGAATCCTCAAGGGGAAAACAACTCAAGAAGCTTGGGAAATTTTGAAAAGCGAGATAATAAAAGCCCAGTCTAGCACAATACCAACAAAGAGGAAAAATAACAGCTCTCAAAAGAGACCAGCATGGCTGCATAAAGAACTCTCTGATAAATTGAAAGATAAAAAGGACAAGTATAGAAAGTGGAAAGAGGGGCACATAACAAAGTCAGAATATCAGCAAATAGCCCGAGCCTGCAAAGATGAAGTAAGGAAAGCTAAGGCTCATAATGAACTAAGGCTTGCGACCAAAGTCAAAAATAACAAAAAAAGCTTCTTTCAACATGTAAAAAATAAGAAAAAAGTGAAGGAAATGATTGGTCCATTAGTGGGTGAAAGTGGCAAGAAGGTGACAAGCAATAGTGAGAAAGCAGAACTATTTAACTCGTTTTTTGCATCTGTCTTTACACAAAGGGAAAAAACAGACCAACCTATCAAAAATAGTGCCATAAAAAACAGAATAGAAACACAAGTTAAGATAGGCAAGAAAATGGTAAGTGAGCATCTGTCCAGCCTAGACGAGTTCAAATCACCAGGACCAGATGGATTACACCCCAAGGTTCTCAAGGAACTGGCAGATGTGATCTCAGAACCACTGAACTATATTTTTCAAAGATCCTGGAGCACTGGGGAACTACCAGAGGACTGGAAAAGAGCTGATGTAGTTCCCATCTTCAAAAAAGGAAAAAAATGGATCCAGGAAATTACAGACCTATCAGCCTGACCTAAATCCTGGGAAGATTCTGGAAAAGATATTCAAACGACGAATCAGACAAGCAACCACCTAGATGCCAACAAAATACACTACTAAAAGCCATACAGGGGTTTGTCAAAAACAGATCAGCCAGACAAACCTTATTGCATTCTTGACGCAGTGTCAAAATTATTGATCAAGAATGCTGTGATATATTTTACTTGGACCTCAGTAAGTCATTTGATAAAGTAATCACACCTACTACTTGATAAATAGAAAAATGTGTAAGACAGCATCACCACCAGATGGATTCGTAGCTGGCTGACCGGCCGTACTCAGCTTGTGGTCCTCAATGGAACCGCATCTACATGGAGGGAAGTGTGCAGTGGGGTGCCCCAGGGCTCTGTCCTGGGGCCAGTGCTCTTCAACATCTTCATCAACGATTTGGACGAGGGGATAGATGGGGAACTCATCAAATTTGCGGATGACACCAAGCTGGCAGGAATAGCCAACACTCCAGAAGACAGGCTTAAGATACAGGAGGACCTGGACAGACTTGAAGATTGGGCGCTATCTAACAAAATGAAATTCAATGGTGAAAAAAGTAAGGTTCTACATTTAGGCAAGAAAAACCAAATGTACAGGTATAGTATAGGGGTACCTTGCTCAATAGTAATTACCACTTTGAGAGGGATCTCGGAGTCCTAGTGACATCCTTAAATATGAGCCAGCCGTGTGCGGCAGCTGCCAAAAAAGCCAACCCAGTGCTGGGCTGCATTAACAGAGGGAGAGAATCGAGATCACGGGAGAGAATCAAGATCACGGGAGAGAATCAAGATCACGGGAGAGAATCAAGATCACGGGAAGCACTTTATAAGGCCTTGGTACGGCCACACTTGGAATCCTGCATCCAGTTTTGGTCACCACGATGTAAAAAAGACGTTGAGACTCTAGAAAGAGTGCAGAGAAGGGCAACAAAGATGATTAGGGGACTGGAGGCTAAAACATATCAGAAAAGTTGCTGAATTGGGTAAATGTCTAGTTTAGATGAAAAGACGGACTAGGGGTGACATGATAGCATTATTCCAATCTCTCCGGGGTTGCCCCAAAGAAGAGGGAGTCAAGCTATTCTCCAAGGCGCTCTGAGGGCAGGACGAGAAGTAAATGGATTAAACTAGTCAGAGAGAGAAGCAACCTGGAACTGAGGAGAAACTTCCTGACAGTTAGAACAATTAACCAGTGGAACAACCTGCCTCCAGAAGCGGTGAATGCTCCAACACTGGAAGTTTTTAAGAAGAGACTGGACAGCCATTTGTCCGAAATGGTATAGGGTTTCCTGCCTGAGCAGGGGGTTGGACTCGATGACCTCCAAGGTCCCTTCCAACTTTATGATTATTATTAAGGAATTTCTTCACAAAATTCTACCTACTTGTCTGTTTTAGCCTTTCTAAATTCTCTTTTCCCAGTAATCGACGATTGCATGTTCTTTATTTTAAATGTTTTTACATTCATTCAAGAAGATTAATTTTACTTATATGCAGAAAATTATATAGAAGGAGAATGCCTTACCTTTTTTTTCATACTTCTCAGGGGGCAGATCATAAGGGACAGGAAATGACAATACTGATGTATTAGAAAACATATTTTCCTTTACTTGGAAATACCCTGTATTCAAGTCCTAAAAAAAAAGAGTATTGCATTCAACCAAAATTAAAAAACAAATACAGTAATATGGTGGTGTTAGTAACATGCCGCCAATGTATATCTATTAGGTAGGTTGTCTAAATAGCAACTATAATCAAATAATGTATAATCAAACTGCCACAATTAAAAGCAGATTACTCAGTAATTATTTTCTTTAAATTAAGCAAGACCTCAAAAAAACCAACTTAACTTTCTTAATTTGAAATGAAGAAATGTCCTACATCAGGCATGTCCAGGGGTAGGCAACCCAAAACAATCAAAGAGCCACTTGAACCCGTTTCCCACCAAAAACAAAACACTGGGAGCCACAAAACTCTTTTGATATCTAAAATGAAGATAACACTGCATATATCCTTTTTTACCTTTATTATAGGTGTGTGTGTGTGTGTGTGTATGTGTGTGTATATATATATGTATGTGTGTATATATATATGTGTTTATATATATATGTGTGTGTATATATATACACACACATATATACACACATATGTACATACACACACATACACACATATATATACGCACACACGCATATATATACACACACACATATAAATACACACACTTATACAGTGGGGCAAAAAAGTATTTAATCAGCCACCAATTGTGCAAGTTCTCCCACTTAAAAAGATGAGAGAGGCCTGTAATTGTCATCATAGGTAGACCTCAACTATGAGAGACAAAATGAGAAAACAAATCCAGACAATCACATTGTCTGATTTGGAAAGAATTTATTTGCAAATTATGGTGGAAAATAAGTATTTGGTCACCTACAAACAAGCAAGATTTCTGGCTCTCACAGACCTGTAACTTCTTCTTTAAGAGGCTCCTCTGTCCTCCACTCGTTACCTGTATTAATGGCACCTGTTTGAACTTGTTATCAGTATAAAAGACACCTGTCCACAACCTCAAACAGTCACACTCCAAACTCCACTATGGTGAAGACCAAAGAGCTGTCGAAGGACACCAGAAACAAAATTGTAGACCTGCACCAGGCTGGGAAGACTGAATCTGCAATAGGCAAGCAGCTTGGTGTGAAGAAATCAACTGTGGGAGCAATAATTAGAAAATGGAAGACGTACAAGACCACTGATAATCTCCCTCGATCTGGGGCTCCACGCAAGATCTCACCCCGTGGGGTCAAAATGATCACAAGAACGGTGAGCAAAAATCCCAGAACCACATGGGGGGACCTAGTGAATGACCTGCAGAGAGCTGGGACCAACGTAACAAAGGCTACCATCAGTAACACACTACGCCGCCAGGGACTCAGATCCTGCAGTGCCAGACGTGTCCCCCTGCTTAAGCCAGTACATGTCCGGGCCCGTCTGAAGTTTGCTAGAGAGCATTTGGATGATCCAGAAGAGGATTGGGAGAATGTCATATGGTCAGATGAAACCAAAGTAGAACTGTTTGGTAGAAACACAACTCGTCATGTTTGGAGGAGAGAGAATGCTGAGTTGCATCCAAAGAACACCATACCTACTGTGAAGCATGGGGGTGGCAACATCATGCTTTGGGGCTGTTTCTCTGCAAAGGGACCAGGACGACTGATCCGTGTACAGGAAAGAATGAATGGGGCCATGTATCGTGAGATTTTGAGTGCAAACCTCCTTCCATCAGCAAGGGCATTGAAGATGAAACGTGGCTGGGTCTTTCAGCATGACAATGATCCCAAACACACCGCCCGGGCAACGAAGGAGTGGCTTCGTAAGAAGCATTTCAAGGTCCTGGAGTGGCCTAGCCAGTCTCCAGATCTCAACCCCATAGAAAACCTTTGGAGGGAGTTGAAAGTCCGTGTTGCCCAGCGACAGCCCCAAAACATCACTGCTCTAGAGGAGATGTGCATGGAGGAATGGGCCAACATACCAGCAACAGTGTGTGCCAACCTTGTGAAGACTTACAGAAAACGTTTGACCTCTGTCATTGCCAACAAAGGATATATAACAAAGTATTGAGATGAACGTTTGATATTGACCAAATACTTATTTTCCACCATAATTTGCAAATAAATTCTTTCCAAATCAGACAATGTGATTGTCTGGATTTGTTTTCTCATTTTGTCTCTCATAGTTGAGGTCTACCTATGATGACAATTACAGGCCTCTCTCATCTTTTTAAGTGGGAGAACTTGCACAATTGGTGGCTGACTAAATACTTTTTTGCCCCACTGTATATACACACACACATATACACACACACACATATATATACACACATATATATAAAATAAAGGTAAAAAAGGATATATGCAGTGTTATCTTCATTTTAGATTCAAAAGGGTCTCTCTCTCTGTCTCTCCCTCTCTCCGATCTTCTGCTCACCTGGCAAGCTGGCTTCAAGCTGTTCTGCAACAAGCTCAGGGGTAGGCAACCTCGGCTCTTTTATGACTCATAGACTTCAGAATTCCTGAGTCAACATAGCTGGGCTAGCTAGCTCTCTCCTGCCCTTCCTGCTTCCTGCAGAGACGCAGGAAAGGGAGGAGCCTCGGCCAGTAAGCTTGTCGGCTCTTCGGAACAGGGTGAGGCTACTCTCTTTTTTACACACACAAATACACACACACACACACACTCACAGAGAGAGAGAGAGAGAGAGAAGCAAGCTCTGTCTCTGTCTCTCTCTGCAAATGGCAGAGGAGGCTGGGAGCCGCAGGGGAAGGCTCGAAGAGCCACATGTGGCTCCGGAGCCGCAGGTTGCCGACCTGTGGGCATGTCAAACTGCTGCTGAAACTGCACCCACCCCATTGCCGGCAATGGGGAAAAAGTCCCGATACGTCGTGCAACGTCACGTGACGTCGCAAGTTTGACATGCCTGTCCTACATCATATTGATGTTAATTCCATTAAACAATGAATATAGAGTGGTTTTCAAGACTGGAGATGATGTATATCACATTTAAAATACCACTAAGGACACACTGAATTCTTGGAAAATAAATATCATCTCAACAGAGATACAGTTGATACCCATGCTGGTCGTATTTAAAAAAGCTTATCTCTTGAGGTTTGGGATAATGGGTCCTGCATGTTTGACTAGTTTTTACTATTTGATTTTCTCCCAGATTTGGGTTTTTAAAAAACTATATTTTATGACTTTTACTTTTTTCTTACTTTACCTGAGTGGTTGTCTTATGCTTCTCCAGCACAAGGATGGAGACTCAACAAATGGGTTAACTTCATCCTCCTGCCCAATAAGACTAAGTCAAACGATTGCCACGCCTCCTGCTGGGCTGGATCCTAACCCAGTTACGACTTAGTCTGAAAGCCCATCAGGACGCTTTTCGTTTGGCTCCTCATTGCTGCAGGCAGGTCTTTTCCATTTGTGGAATCTCTATTTTCGCTGTTTTTTACAGCATTTTAAATCGCAAATCCTCTGCTGTCAGTTTAGCCGACGGTCAGCTGGAACAGCCGTGATCGTCTCCCGACTATCAGCTGGGCAGCGGACTCCGTAGGGGGCTGCCGCTTGCCTACAGCGCGGCCGAAAAATAATCACTTTAAATTGTTCCTGAGAGAGAGAGAGTCCTGAGCGAAGCTGTCAAACCGGCACGATCGTCTCCCAACGATCAGCTGAGTCGCGGGCTCGGCAAAGGGCCGCCGCTTGTCTCAGCGTGGCTGAAGTTTAAAAGGCAAAAAACTTTTCTAGCGGCCTGGAGCGTGCCGCTGCGAGCTCCGCAAGAGCTCTAAGCTTTCTAGAGGCTGTTCCTTCTTTCCCTGCCTCTGCTGAGGCGTGTGTAACGCGGCTGGAATACAGGTGCCGCGAATTTGGCGGGCTCATCACGGCCGCCATTTTGGCCATAGTAACGGATCTGTCAGCCGTTACAAAGCTCCTGCAGGGCGAATTTCCCCTGCTACCTCCCTAATCGCACAACAAAGCAACTGTAGGTCAGACCTACTGCTTCAGGAGCACTGACCCAGACACAACAGAAGGGTCATTTCTGGGCTACTGGGCCTATCTTGCAAGGCCCCAATTGCCCCGGCTGCCATTTTGAACAGCCTCATCGTTACAACTGCCGCCATTTTCTGCCTCAGGCAGACAAAACTATTTGCCTCGGCGGCGTTGGAGCAGCAACGATTGTTGGAGCAGTGACTAGCCTCGCTGGTAGCTCCCCAGTGCGCAAGGGCCAGTGTCTGGTCCAGTCGCCACCACTAATTGGAGCCATAACCGGCTTAGCCGGTTCCTGGCCAAGGACATCCCAGAGCTCCATCTGACATCGTCTGCATACTTGGCTTCTGCTGAGAGGATCCACCAATGATGTCAGACAACTCCGCTCCTACGACCACCCACGGTGGTCTATTATCCCCAGCAAAAAAGAGGCGCAAGGCCTCAAAGCTGGAAGCAGCAGGTAAGCTGAAGGCCAAGGCCATTTCAAAAAAGGCCCCTTCCAAAGCGGCTGAGAAGGAGGCCAACAGGCGGCATCTGGCATTGGAAAGGCAGTTTTCAAGGGCTCAGCAACAACAGCTAGGCCCAGACGTTGCTGCCTCGGCTGCGGGGACTCTGTTCGAGCCTCACATCGCTCCTTCCGCCCCTCCATTCCAGAGGGCATGGTCTCCCGAAGCTGAGACCGCGTAGAGGCAAGAAATGCTGAGCCACTCAGCATGTCCTCAATGGCCAGCTCAGCCACATGCCACACGGCCTGCACCTGAGGCCACGTTCACACCGACTGCAGCGGGGCTCCGTTCTGTGGTTCCTCAGGAATTCTCATCTGAGCAATTCCAGGCCTTAATAGCCCAGGCCGTCTCCCAGGGCTTAGCTTCTGCTCTCCACAAACCCAGAGCTGAATCAGCAGCCCCTACTGTGCCACCCTACTATCAGCAGAGCCGGCAGATGATGCCCAGTCCATCATCTCTGACCATTCCTCCCAGGGTATAGATACCTATTCAGAGGAATATGAGGCGGGTGAGATTCACCTCTCTGAGGATGAAAACACCTGATCCTATTCCCTTTGTTGGGCTGTTTGACCCATCTTTATTCAAAGCCCTTTTAAATAAGGCAATAGCCTCGGCTAACATTGAGCCGGAACAAGAGGATCCCCCTCCCTCCACAGATCAGGTCTCAAACCCATTATTCACAGAACCTTCTGTCTCTCAGAAGAGAATTCCTTGCCCTCCCTTGTTCCTTAACACCATCAAGAAGCAATGGTCAGCTGTGGGTTCACCGCCCTCACTGACCATTTCAGACAAGAGATTATTTAACGTGGCCTCTTCTCTGTCTGATTTGCTTGAAGTCCCAGTGGTAGATCAGGCCATTACTCCTCTAGTCTCTCCATCCACCATATCCGGTGACATGGCTGAGGCTCTAAGACCAGAGGACAGGAGGTCCGAGTTTTCCCTTCGCAGGTCCCACCAAGCCTCGGCGTGGTCGGTGAAGGCATCGACGGCTACCTCCTTTTTCGCCAGGACCTCCATAATGTGGCTGCGTGAGCTCCAAGCCACGATACCCCAGGACCAGGTACGCGTCCACCAAACCTTGGGTAAGCTACTGGCTGCATCTGAATTCATGGCTGACGCCCCTCTACACGCAGCCAGATTTTCTTCGCGGACCATGGCCTACAATGTGGCCGTTCGCAGACTGTTGTGGTTGAAACAGTGGAGAGCGGACCAAAAGGCAAAGTGGCATCTGGCTACTGCCCCTTACACCGGCGGCCAGTTGTTTGGTGAGTCACTCTCTCCATACCTGGTGGAGAACCGCGATAAACGCAAGCTGATGTCTCACCTTAACAAACGTGGGGACAGACGCTCTACTTCGGACTATCGAAGAGCGCCCTTTCGTGCATACACGAGCCCAGAGTGGGCTCCGCACGCTCGGCCCTTTCCTCCCAGACCCGACCGACCATGGGAGCGCCCTGGCCCCAGACCCAAACAACAGGCACAAAGCAAGCGGCCCTTTCGTAGGGGCGGAGACCGTCCATTCAGACGGGCTAAATGACTCCAGGGACATGGTCCCCATAGGAGGCAGACTCTCCCTATTCGCAGACCATTCGGAGAGCACCACGACAGACTCTTGGGTGCTCCGAATGATCAAGGAAGGTCTGTCTCTAACCTTTCTCTCTGCACCCCCGGGTCGCTTCGTAGCTTGCCCGATGCCTCGGCGGCTGGACAAGAAGAGACTTATGCAACAGGCCATTCGTCATCTTCTGGACATCAGGGCCATAGAGCCGGTTCCCACTGCCCAGAGAGGGCAGGGATTCTGCTCCATCCTCTTTGTGGTGCCCAAGACCTCAGGAGGATGGAGAGCAATTCTGGACCTCAAAGGTCTGAATTCCTATGTCAAATACGAGAGGTTCAAAATGCAGACGCTCCAGTCCATTCTGGCCAGCATCAGACGGGGCGACCTCTTGACATCTATAGACCTCACAGAGGCCTACTTGCATATCCCCATTATTCCCAGCCATCGCAGGTTCCTCAGGTTTTGTTTTGCTGGGCACCACTTCCAATACCGAGCCCTACCATTCGGCCTTTCCTCCGCCCCAAGAGTGTTCACAAAAATCTTGGCGGCATTAACAGCCCACCTGAGGCTAATACCTGTGCGGATCCAGTGCTACCTGGACAACATCCTAATTCAGTTATCGTCCATCCAGGCAGCCCAATGGGATCTCAACCACACCATTGGGGTACTACAGGCCCACGGGTTTTCTATAAATTTCCCGAAGAGCCACACTGTTCCATCCACCCATCTGTTGCACCTGGGGGCGATCATAGACATGACGCAGTGCATGGTCTACCTGTCTCAGGAGCGTCAAGACAGCATTCGGTCTCTGGTGCTCCAGATACAGAAAGATCGAGTAGTTTCACTGGCCACACTCTCCAAGCTCCTAGGGAAGATGGTCTCGTGCATGTCAATCGTTCCATGGTCCAGATTGCACTCCAGACATCTGCAATGGCTCCTTCTACCATTTCAGAGGCTGGGCACGGGCTCCTCCACTCAGAAGGTCAGGGTCCGTCTTCAGACCTTGCACTCTCTTCAATGGTGGTTATCTCCGGCATTGGCAAAGGGGTCCTTATTCAAGGAACCACCTCGTATCACCCTAACCACAGACACCAGTCTCTTTGGTTGGGGAGCTCACCTCCAGTCTCAGTTGGCTCAGGGCCGGTGGTCTGAACCGGACCTGCAGCACAACATAAACTGGTTGGAGCTCAGGGCCATACATCTTGCCCTCCGACACTTCAGGAGCAGAGTGGCAGGGCAACATGTACTGGTCCTTACGGACAATGTCGCAGCCAAGGCTCACGTGAATTGCCAGGGGGGTACCCGGTCCAGAGACTTCATGACAGAGGCCCAACTGCTAGCTTCTTGGGCAGAGTACAACCTCTCCTCCCTCAGGGCGGAACACATCTCGGGGGTAGCAAACCGGCAGGTGGACTCCTTGAGCAGATCGACGGTAGACTACTCAGAGTGGCATCTGGATCCCTCCATTTTCAAGGAGGTCTCGAACCAATTCGGACAACCAGTGATAGATCTGTTTGCCTCGCCGCTGAACGCTCAGCTCCCAAGATTCTTCTCTCGGTTCCCTTCCCGGGGGGGCAGAGAGGGTGGATGCACTCCGCAGCCCTTGGCCCAGGGAACGGCTTTATGCCTTCCCTCCCCTTCCTCTGATCCCGGCAGTCATCCTCAAGGTGTTGCTGAAACGGGCGGAAGTAATATTGATTGCCCCATACTGGCCCAGACGTCCTTGGTTGGCAGATCTCGTGGATCTCTCCATCTCTCCCCCGTGGAGAATTCCCCCCAACCGCATTGCCCTGAGTCAGGGAGCCTTGCAGCACCCAGAACCTCAATGGCTTCAGTTAGCCGCCTGGCACTTGAGCAGCAACTGCTAACAAGGGGATCCTATTCAGTAAGGATCATAAAGATGATTCAAGCCTGTAGGCGCCCCTCTACGAATAGGATATATGACTCCACCTGGAAAAATTTTAGCCTCTGGTGTGCTAAGAGCCAATTAGATTTTTCCTCACTCACCATTCCGAAGGTCTTAGAGTACCTGTTGGAAGGGTTGGACAAGGGCCTATCGCCAAGCACCATCCGTCGACAAGTCGCAGCTTTGTCAACAGTTTTGCAATGCAACGACTCAACCTCTCTATCCCAGCACCCTATGGTGCACTCCTTTCTCAAAGGGGCGACCAATAACAGGCCACCGGTGGTACACCGTTATCCCTCTTGGGATCTGCCAAAGGTTCTACAGTCCCTCACATCGGGGCCGTTTGAACCCATAGGAGCATGCACTCTCCGCCTCTTGTCTATGAAAGTCGCCTTCCTGGTAGCCGTAACTTCGGCCAGGCGCATATCGGAACTGGCGGCTCTCTTGCTAAGGGAAGATCTGTGCACCTTTCATACCGATAGGGTGATCCTTCGACTAGACCCATCATTTGTCCCCAAGGTTAACACCTTGTTCCACAGGGCCCAGGAGGTGGTCCTCCCTAACTTTTGCCCCAATCCGTCCCACGAATTGGAACGTAAGTGGCATACTCTGGATGTGCGCAGGGCGCTGAAACATTACATCAAGCGCACAGCCGCTGTTCGAAAGTCGGAGGCGCTTTTTATTTCTTTCCAACCCTCTTCCATGGGGCAGAAAGTGTCTGCCTCAACAATAGGCAGATGGATCAAAGCTTGCATCGCGCAGGCTTATCAGGCACACTCATTGCCCGCACCTGGCCGCATCACGGCTCATTCCACGCGTAGCGCCGCAACATCGGCAGCTTGGGCCACGCAAGCTTTCATTACCGAAATCTGCAAGGCGGCGACCTGGTCCTCGCCTTCTCCCTTTATAAGGCATTACAAGATGGATAAATATGCCTCCGCAGACGCCTCCTTTGGCCGGAGGGTTTTGCAACAGGTGGTGACATCCACCGGGACACAGGCCCAGACTGCTTCCCTCCCTTAGGGACAGTTGGCTTTGGTATGTCCCATTTGTGGAGTCTCCATCCTCATGCTGGAGAAGGGGCGTTGTCTTACCTGAACGCCTTTTCTCAGCATGACGATGGAGACTCCACCCCCATCCCCTCAAAAGGGCTGTCAAGTCCTGTGTAGGGAGCAGGAGGAGCCAACGCGTCCAACTATATCTTCTGTGCTTCGCCTCGTCGTAACTGGGTTAGGATCCAGTCCAGCAGGAGGCGTGGCAATCGTTTGACTTAGTCTCATTGGGCAGGAGGATGAAGTTAACCCATTTGTGGAGTCTCCATCATCATGCTGAGAAAAGGCGTTCAGGTAAGACAACGCCCCTTTTCTAAATAAATAACCAAGAGATAATATTTAATATCCAATGTTGTACTTGCATATAGTATATTAAGACCCTGTTACACCCCACAAATAATAGAAGTACATATTAAGAAAAACTATCAAGCAAAAATGGAATATTATATTCCATCCAGGAACTGAAAAGATTAAAGAAAGGAAGGCAACCTGCCTTGCTGACATTTTAAGCACAGTTTGTAACATTCACTACCATTATAGCCAGTATCAAGGAATTCTGGGAATTATAACCAAAACCTTTCAAAAGCATCAAATTGTTGCTTGGGATTAAGTATAACGTTCCATAAGATAAATATAAAGATTCATTTCCATGATCCCAGTTGATGATATTTCCCGAGAGAAGGGATAGAGACAGCACTGGATTGAGTATATGCTACTGGACAAGAAGATGCAACTAGGAGTATTTTTACATCTGGAGCATCCCAGGTTGTATAATCAATTTGCAAGCAAATTTCTGCAGCATATCATTTAGTCATTTTTGCCTCATCCACATTTGTCTTCCCAAATAAAAGGCTGAAAGCTTGTGTCTTCAATGACGTCACTGGACATTTGAATGCAGCCCTCAAAGCACCTACAATTTATTTTTAAGATTGAAGTATAGTCACTCTCCAGAAAAAAATTATCCAGCTGAATAAAGGATGAAGAGTGATTAAATGACTGGGAGAAATGAACAAATTGGTGATTCAGATAAGCCTCCTTTCCTAGTATTAAAGTATAATTTAGTTTTGCAATTTAATACAGCCATTAAATGAGCCTACATAATATTGGGTAACTAATAATTTTCTTCGGAACTGAGCTACACATAGAAAAATACTTTTCTTTTTACTTTCTTATGCAAATACATTTCTGACATTCTTGAGCAGTGAATAAAAAAGCAAACTGGCTCTATTTGCATTCATTGCAACCCAGTATAGGATTAGAACGAACTTACAAATTCTGAAGGCAGGAACAAAACCCCTAGTTCATATGATCGGATCATCAGCTGGGTGCCATTTTTCTCAAAAGCTCCCCAAGCAGCCTTGGAAAGATTGGCACTAAGCAGGCATAAACAAGAAAAAGAAGAAAAAAGTTGTTTATGCACGGAATGCAAGAATTTGGAAAGAAAAGAATAGAAAAAAAAACATAGGGAGTCCTTAAGACTATTTATTCAGCCCTGAACAAAGGAACTTACAACTTGTGCCTGAAATTATGGTTGTAGCAGTCATATGATCAAAATTTGGGTGCTTGGCAGTTTACCTGCACTTACAACCATAAGGGCGCTTCAACTCCCTCCATCACAGTGGCATTCCTTGGTGATGGCAGCAGTGCTGGGGTAGAATTAGAGGCCCGGGACCTTCAGCGATACTGTGTTAGTCAGCTGCCACTGCCTCCAAGCCTCTATTTCAGTCTCAGCGCAGCCTCTATTGAGTAACCACATCATGGCCTGCCACCTCAGTGCAAATCCCCAGTCCCCCCCCCCCGCTCTGCATTCTGCAGTCTCTACTGCACCCAGCTGATCTTCACCTGATGAGGTGCACCCAGCTGCTGACTATGCCAGCCCTTCTTCCCAGGCCTCTTGCATTGTTCTCTAAACTGTGCCCGACATTCTCCACACCAGATGCCAAGAGGAATTGCTGGTATTGTGGCTGCTAAGCAATGCAGTTACATGACATCTTGCTTTATGACTGCATAGCTCAGTGATGAAAATTGCAGTCCCAATTATAAGTCGAGGATTACCTGTAAAAGATTTACCTTGTCACTAGAAACCATGCAATCTTCTGGAAATCCAGGGATGCTCTCATGTAAGTTTTAATATGTGGCATTGCATGACTACGACCTGAAGTTTCAGCTGACCATTTGCTTGGGTTAAAACAAAAGAAATGAGTCTTTCAGATTAAACCACAAAATACATTTTTTAGATTCTAATTCCTAGGATGTGATATCCATAGTAAGAAGTATTTTATTCCTCCTTTTTTAAATTGAATGTTACTTGAAATATTCTAATGTGGTGACTTCAAAGTATAATGGTTAATAGCTTCTATCCACCCCAACTAAAAAGGTTCATTCCTGATGGCAGGGGATAATGGGAAACATAACACATCTGAAGAATCTGGTTGATTTCAGGTACATAGATGTATTAAAGTAATACAAATAAATGTTCCAACAGTTGATAGAAAAGACAAGATACTGTTTCAATTATAGTTTGGGTCAATTTCCTGTGGCATGGAATAGAAACCAGTTTGGGGAAGGCTGATTTAGATATCCTTACCAATCACATGCAAAGCTGTAATCTACAACAATTCCAGTAATTATAGACCAGGATTAAATAAGAACACAGAAAATGTTTTAGCTTTCCTTTCTCAGTTTAACTGTTCATACTTTACACGTAAAGCCATACTAAAATGTTGCGGAGTATAATATACATGAATGGATGTATATGAAATCAATAGGGATTTATATGGAAAAGAAAAAAATGTAACTTTTACTGACGTGTATATGTTGGCATTTGATCTCTGGACATATTTTTTTGTCCTACTATGGCTAGATTAATTATATTCAACTTGCAGCTTTTCATAAACTTAGAGGGAATTTTCAAAACTACTGTACACAAGAGAAAAATAATTATTTTTTTCCACTATGGGTTGGTTTGAAATATGAGATGTCTACTAGGTTTCATTTTTGGAAAATCAGTTAATTGGCATATAACTAAGTAATTTTTAAAAGGCTATTACAGTACATCTGAAACTCAATTTATATAATCTGTTTGGATTTTTATGATGAATATTCTAAGCTAAATCTAATACTAATATCTTTCTAAAACATTTTACAAACATAAGGCACAGTAAGTGTTAGTCTTTAAAGTTTGATTACTTCTTTATTTTAAAACACCAACCATAAAGATAGCATTTTACTTACTGGAAATAAGAGTGTAGCCAAAGCTGCTTTTGTGCAGTTTGTATACTATATGGAAGAGAACCCCCAGCTGAAAAAGAAAAGGTCAATTATTTAATTTTGACATGTGGCTTTACAACTTTATTATCAAAGGCAGGGATATATATATTTTACCTGGATAACCTTCTAAACTCTGTCTCACATTTTCAACACTTGGGTAAATCTAAACAAATAAAAGCAAATGTAATACCAGGTAGTTATAACAATTGCATCATGATTGTTTCAGGTTGATATAAATATCCAAGTTATACAATTTATCATCAAAATATTGCCAAGTAACAGAGCGTGAGTATATACCAATCAAGTTTGATACTGCTATTGGTTTGCTGAAAACTCATCTGTTATGTTTTCTTGAGATTCGGTTACAATTTAAAAAAAAAAAAATCTAACATAGAAACTAGCTTCTGGACAGACTTGTATGTTTATTCAAATCATGACTAAATCACAGTGCCTGCCTTGACAAAGACTGGTTGAGTTAAATAACATTCTGAAATCTGAATGCTTAAAAAAGCAAAATAGAGATTTTGTGGAGATGAACAATGTATTTACAGTAAGGATGAACAACTAACAGACCCAGACTATATTCTTAAAATTTGATGGCAAAATAGCTCATTTCTGTAATGCCATTATTTGCTCTTCATACATTTATCTCTCCACAGCAACCATTCAGGAAGCTGGTTTCATATGTTAGGATTCCCCCCCCCCCAGTTTTAAGGGTGGAGATGGGAACAAGATAAGAACCCCCATTTTGAATCCCTGCCCTTAAGGCCATCAACCCAGCTAAAATAATTCAAAACCAGCAATTACCCGGGATTCGGATTTTTAGTATAATTAAGAATATATATATATATATATATATATTCTTAATTATACTAAAAATCCGAATCCCGGGTAATTGCTTGATATATATATCAATCAGTGTGTGTGGGCAGGTGCATTTTTAATGGTAATATATTCTGTAAATAAATGTCCCAGTAGCAGATGCTTTGCTGTTCAAACTTTTATAAACACTATAAATACACACAGACACTCTCTCACATATGTCAAGACCCACACGTATATATGTATCATGCAGCCAATACCAGATGGATCGGAATTTCATTTGGAGGAGTCTTCAAATTGCTTCCTAATCTCCCCAAACTTTCTCTAAATTCTGAACACAGCCATTTGGACTGATCAATTCCCATTGATCCAATACTTGAGAACTGTCCTATTATCGGCCAAAGATCTTGATCAGGTATTTGTGTTGCATGTTCCTTCAGAAGCTGTTTGAGGAAAAAACAAAACAACACCAATAAAATATTAACACTTTAGCACATTCAATTATTCAGTTAAGTAGCAGATGAAACACAAATTATCATTTATGAAGACACTGCTCTTTAATTAGTTGCATATGTTCAATATTTTATCCAACAGTGCAGACTGCAATTATTGTAGACATTTGTGCTGAAATCTTACTTTCCTGAATATCTTCCAGATATGTTGAGCTTTAACTCTTAATGAGCCAGCATGATAGCAGACCCAGGCTAACATAGTCACTGCTGCTGGGAGGTTTTACAAACTGTTAAGACTGCAACAGAAAGGTAGGTGGGGCCCTGATTGGATCTCCATTGTATTTAAACTGCTGTATTTAAACTGCCCAGAGCTGCTGGGAGGTTTTACAAACTCTAAGACTGCAACAGAAAGGTAGCTGGGGCCTGATTGGATCTCCATTGTATTTAAACTGCTGTATTTAAACTGCCCAGAGCTGCTGGGAGGTTTTACAAACTCTAAGACTGCAACAGAAAGGTAGCTGGGCCCTGATTGGATCTCCATTGTATTTAAACTGCCCAGAGCTGCTGGGAGGTTTTACAAACTCTAAGACTGCAACAGAAAGGTAGCTGGGGCCCTGATTGGATCTCCATTGTATTTAAACTGCTGTATTTAAACTGCCCAGAGCTGCTGGGAGGTTTTACAAACTGTAAGACTGCAACAGAAAGGTAGCTGGGGTCCTGATTGGATCTCCATGGTATTTAAACTGCTGTATTTAAACTGCCCAGAGCTGCTGGGAGGTTTTACAAACTCTAAGACTGCAACAGAAAGGTAGAAGCCCGCGGGTCTAACGGCGCGCGAATTATATAATTAAAAATCAAAAGCAGTGGTACATTCAGGGCAAGTGTGTCTGAGATTCCCTGTATCTAAGAATGTCTGGCTTAGTTCAGTGCAACACTTGCTTTGCAGCTGTCTTTCGCAGTACCCTTTTCAAACTTGGAAACTGTCCTATCTGTAAACAAATCACTAGTCTACAAGGACAGATTATTTATCTAGGGTCTGTAATCTGTGCTCTTCAGGCAGAAATTAGGTGTCCAGTTCAGTCCCACTACTCTACTGAGCCTCCGCGCTATCAGCCCCCTCTACCACAAAGATCCTGCAGGAGAAGGGCAGTGTAGACAACCGTGGGATCTGGCAGGGTGAGAGCTGTGAACCATAAATTCAAAGCTTTCGCTGTGTCCCTGCACAACAGATACAATGCCCTTGCTGACCTTAATAGGGACATTAAGGAGATAGGTAAAGGTATTTGTGATGATAACTCAAATAAGCAGGGGATCGTGGTCCAAGATGAAGAACTTGTTTTTGACAGGGAGAAGTGTGAACCAGGTATTACACATCAGTCATGCAAGAACAGAAAGGCATCCAAAAAGAGAAGCCACCTTCTGGTAGGTGATTCAATTATAAGGGATGTAAATTTAGGAAAGGACACAGTGGTTTCAAAAGAGGTCAGGTGTCTTCCAGGTGCTACTGCCAGTAGGGACAAGAAGTGTATTTCTAAAATAATCAAGAATGTCAGCAAGGACTGTGATGTGGAGGCTATTGTACATCTTGGCACTAACGATCTGTCCCAAAAAGATGTACTCTCTGTGCAGAACGATTTCCAGAGCTTGGGGCAGGAACTTAGCAGAATAGGCTGTAGGCTTACTTTTTCAGAAGTTTTACCAGTATATAAGGAGCAAAATGGAAAAGGCCAGCATATAGCACAATTCAATATGTGGCTAAAGGAGTGGTGTAAAGGGGAAGGCTTTGGATATATTAGTCACGATGTCTGTAGCTGGTCCAATGAAAAAATGTACAAAAGAGATGGTTTGCATCCATCAAAGAAAGGAACTGAGTTACTCGGCTATAAATTCACAGATTTTCGGGAGGAATATTTAAACTAAACAGCGGGGACAGTGAGTTAATTGATACAGAACATCCCTGTCCCCGGAAATCTAAAAATTATAGGGCTATCAGTGCATGTAACATAGATGTGTGTGTGGACAAGAATATCAACCTTGCTGTCAAGCAAAATCAAGCTTCTAACAGCGAGTGCCACACAAAGTGCACTAACCAAATAGGTGGTAAGACAATAGGGGAACTCAGGCACCACATAGGTTACGTAGAAAGTAAACACAGGGTCAGTCATAAAGGACTCAAATGTCTATACACCAACGCACAGAGTATGAACAGCAAACAGGGTGAACTAGAAATTCAGGTTAATGAGGGCAGATATGATATTGTTGCCATTATGGAAACATGGTGGGATGAAACCCACAAATGGAACACACACCTAGAGGGATTTAAATTATTTAAAAGAAACAGACTAAATAAAAGAGGAGGAGGAGTTGCTCTATATCAGTGGTGGCGAACCTATGGCACGGGTGCCAGAGACGGCACTCAGAGCTCTCTTTGTGGGCACGCGTGCCATGCCCCAGAGATGGCAACCGTCCCTCTTCAACCAGCCGCCCGAGGTCCCAGGTGGCCAGATGCATCCCAGCACAGCTGGTTTCCCTCCCCCCTGTCCCGTCCCTCCTGGCCTCATATGCTCTCCTTTTCCCGGGCACGACCCACTGCATCGCCTCCTCACCTGTCGGCAGCTGTCCAGCTCAGAGGTGGCTTTTCTGAACTGCTGGCGGTGGGCTGTGGAGCCCCAGAGTATGCCGGTCGAGGAGCTGTCAGGCTGTGGCTGCTGATGGACACCGGCGGCCCCCATGCACTTGCTGGCCTCTGTGTGCGGGGGCCGATGGTGTCAGGCAGCAGCTGCCCTGGCCCCTGCCTCACCTTGCCCCGTGGCAATGGTATCCCCGCCCTGCCTCGCCTCACCCCGCAGGATGAGCCTCTTACCCACCGCCCCACCTGCCAGAGACCCCCTGGATCTCCCCCAACCCTGCCCATAGGCGTCCCTCCCCATGAGCAACATTGAGGTGACCACGCCCACTTTGGCCACACCCACTCAGTCTGCCATGAGCACCACAGCCACGCCCACCCAGTGGGCCACGTCCCACCTGGCACCCGGCGATAAATAAGTGGGTTTTGGGTTGCAGTTTGGGCACTCGGTCTCTAAAAGGTTCGCCATCACTGCTCTATATGTAAGAAATAACTACATCTCTACAGAAATAGAGCACAACAATGATGAAAACTGTCTTGAATGCATTTGGGTCAATATAAAAGGGGGGGAAATGACATTGCCATAAGTATATACTACAGGCCACCCAACCAAACAGAGGAAATAGATGAACTTTTTGCTAGTCAGCTAACTAAGGTATGTAGGAAGCACATCACAATAGTAATGGGGGACTTAACTACCCTGACATCAACTGGGAGACAAACTCTGCACCAAGTGGAAGATGAAACAGATTCCTTGCAAACCTAGCAGACAACTTTGTCTCCCAAAAAGTAGAGAAGGGAACTAGGGATTAGCCATTTGGATCTAATTCTCACTAACAGAGATGAAATGATAGAAGGTGTTGAAGCCACAGGAACCTTGGGAGGAAGTGATCATGCAATATGGGAATTCAACATTATGGAAGCACAAGCAATAGAACACAGTCAAACTAGAGTCTGGACTTTAAGAGAGCTAATTTCAATAAACTTAGAGAGGGCTTGGGAAGGATTCCATGGATGAGGATCCTCAAGGGAAAACAACTCAAGAAGCTTGGGAAATTTTGAAAAGTGAGATAATAAAAGCCCAGTCTAGCACAATACCAACAAAGAGGAAAAATAACAGCTCTCAAAAGAAACCAGCATGGCTGCATAAAGAACTCTCTGGTAAATTGAAAGATAAAAAGGGACAAGTATAGAAAGTGGAAAGAGGGGCACATAACTAAGTCAGAATATCAGCAAATAGCCCGAGCCTGCAAAGATGAAGTGAGGAAAGCTAAGGCTCAAAATGAACTAAGGCTTGCGACCAAAGTCAAAAATAACAAAAAAAGCTTCTTTCAACATGTAAAAAACAAGAAAAAAGTGAAGGAAATGATTGGTCCATTAGTGGGTGAAAGTGGCAAGAAGGTGACAAGCAACAGGGAGAAAGCAGAACTATTTAACTCGTTTTTTGCATCTGTCTTTACACACAAAGGGAAAAAACAGACCAACCTACCAAAAATAGTGCCATAAAAAACAGAATAGAAACGCAAGTTAAGATAGGCAAGAAAACGGTAAGTGAGCACCTGTCCAGCCTAGACGAGTTCAAATCACCAGGACTAGATGGATTACACCCCAGGGTTCTCAAGGAACTGGCAGATGTGATCTCAGAACCACTGAACTATATTTTTCAAAGATCCTGGAGCACTGGGGAACTACCAGAGGACTGGAAAAGAGCTGATGTAGCTCCCATCTTCAAAAAAGGAAAAAAAATGGACCCAGGAAACTACAGACCTATCAGCCTGACCTCAATACCTGGGAAGATTCTGGAAAAGATAATCAAACAACGAATCAGCGAACACCTAGAGGCAAACAAAGTCATTACTAAAAGCCAACATGGGTTTGTCAAAAACAGATCATGCCAGACAAATCTTATTGCATTCTTTGACCAAATGACAAAATTAGTGGATCAGAGGAATGCTGTGGATATAATTTACTTGGACTTCAGTAAGGCATTTGATAAAGTAGATCACAACCTACTACTTGATAAGATAGAAAAATGTGGGTTAGACAGCATCACCACCTGATGGATCCGTAGCTGGCTGACTGGCCGTACTCAGCGTGTGGTCCTCAATGGAACCACATCTACATGGAGGGAAGTGTGTAGTGGGGTGCCCCAGGGCTCTGTTCTGGGCCCAGTGCTCTTCAACATCTTTATCAACGATTTGGACGAGGGGATAGATGGGGAAATCATCAAATTTGCAGTCGACACCAAGCTGGCAGGACTAGCCAACACTCCAGAAGACAGGCTTAAGATACAGGAGGATCTGGACAGACTGAACACTGGGCACTATCTAACAAAATGAAATTCAATGGTGAAAAAAGCAAGGTTCTACATTTAGGCAAGAAAACCAAATGTACAGGTATAGTATAGGGGGTACCTTGCTCAATAGCAGTAACTGTGAGAGGGACCTCGGAGTCCTAGTGGACAATCACTTAAATATGAGCCGCAGTGTGCTGCAGCTGCGAAAAAAGGCCAGTGCTGGGCTGCATTAACAGAGGGATAGAATCAAGATCACGTGAAGTATTAATACCACTTTACAATGCCTTGGTAAGGCCACACTTGGAATACTGCATCCAGTTTGGTCACCACGATGTAAAAAAGACGTTGAGACTCTAGAAAAAGTACAGAGAAGAGCAACAAAGATGATTAGGGGACTGGAGGTTAAAGCATATATAAGGAACGGCTGCGGAATTGGGTATGTCTAGTTTAATGAAGAGAAAGGACGAGGGGGGACATGAAGCATGTCCAATATCTCAGGGGCTGCCACAAAGAAGAGGGAGTGAAGCTATTTTCCAAGGCTATGGAAACTAATCAAGGAGAGAAGCAACCTAGAACTAAGGAGAAACTTCCTGACAGTTAGAACAATTAACCAGTGGAACAACCTGCCTCCAGAAGTGGTGAATGCTCTAACACTGGAAGTTTTTAAGAAGAGACAGGACAGCCATTTGTCTGAAATGGTATAGGGTTTCCTGCCTGAGCAGGGGGTTGGACTAGATGACCTCCAAGGTCCCTTCCAACTTTATTATTATTATTATTATTATTATTATTATTATTATTATTATTATTATTATTATTATTATTATTATTATTATTATTATTATTGGGAAAACCAGCATTCAATTTCTATATAAAATCTAAGTTTCTAATTCCTTTGTAAACTGAAGGACAATGAATTGAAACCACCAATTGTTGCAGCAATCCAATTACACTTTTTTGGCATAAACGTCTGAGTTACCTAACAATAACAACAATACAGGACTGCCTGATTGGAACAATTCAAGATGATAAAATAGAGAGGGAACTTTTAAAGAAGTAATTTAAATTGTTCATGTATGGTTATATTTTTTACTTTGTTCCATGGAGTGCCCTATCTCCACGATGAGTCTTAAGCACTTGGTTGTAAAACAAAAAAATTCAATAAAACTTGTTATATAAAAAAAAAATGGTATGCAGTGTGGTAAAAACATTTATTGGTTGACTGACCAGCAGAAGCTTTTCAATATTTCTGGAAAGCAGGCCAACAAGGATTTAAAACTACCTTTGGAATTTTAGTTTACCAGATTCTCAATCAATCAATCAATTCTGATCATACAAATTTATATGGAATGAGTTTAATAAAATGTCATTTTTTAGTGATTCATCAAAAAATTGTTATTTAATTCAATTAAAGTCTTGACAATTATTCAGCTTGATATCAGTTGTATCTCAGATTCTGATGCCCATGGAAAATTAACATTATAAATGAATTCAAGCTTAAAAATAAATGGTGAGATGTTTTATTGCAATGTATGGATAAAATCTTGAACAATTATTTTAGAATAATTACTCTGTAATGATTATTTTATGATTTTTCTCAACTTCAGATGGAAGTTCTGTATTCCCTAATTCACATAAGTGCAAAATAATCAACTCAGTCATGTTTTAATATCTCAACATGGACCAAATACTTTAACTGCTTCAAAGAAAACTGACATGCTATATCTTCTGATGAAGTCCATTTCTGAAACCAAGCACCAACAGATTCCATTTCAAATTTATTGGATTTCTGGAATAATATATTTCAAAGGATGTATATAAAAAAATGTGGCATCATTAAGGTATGTGATCTGGTCTTATAAATTAGGTATTTTTGGAACAATATTTGTATAACTAGCTAAATAATGAAAGATGTTAATATTATGTTGACGTATGTTCAAGAAATGTAGAATTTAATTGTTTTCGAGGAACTGTTCACTGCTGAGAAAATTATTTTGAAAAGGGGCGTTGTCTTACCTGAACGCCTTTTCTCAGCAGGACGATGGAGAATCCACCAATGAGTTAGGACTATCTTCCTGCCCAATAAGAGACTAAGTTTGCCAGAGTTAACACGCCTCCTGCTGGGCTGATATCCCAGACACGACGAAGGCGAAGCTGCTGACAATGGACTGATGTGTTGGCTCTCCGTGCCCCTAACACAGGACCTGACGGTCCTAAGGGGATGGGCGTGGATTCTCCATCGTCCTGCTGAGAAAAGGCGTTCAGGTAAGACAACGCCCCTTCTCCAGCAGGACGATGGAGAATCCACCAATGGGACATACCAAAGCCGAGCTGTCCCTATGGGAGGGAATCAGTCAGGGCCTGTGTCCCACTTGATGATGCCACTTGCTGGAGTACCCTCCGGCCAAATGATGCCTCCGCGGAGGCGAATTTGTCCAGCCTGTAATGCCTCACAAAGGGGGAAGGCGAGGACCAAGTCGCTGCCCTGCAAATATCCCCGATGGGTGCCTGCGTAGCCCACGCTGCTGAAGTAGCGGCACTGCGGGTAGAGTGAGCAGTGATACGGCCTGGCAGTGGCAGGGACCGTGCCTGGTAGGCTCTTGCGATGCAGGATCTGATCCACCTGCCAACCGTGGATGAGGAGACTTTCTTCCCCAGCGAAGAAGGCTGGAAGGAGATAAAAAGCGCTTCTGATTTGCGGAAGGCAGAAGTCCTCTTAATATAGTGGCGTAACGCCCTACGAACGTCCAAGGTGTGCCACTGGCGTTCTAAATTGTGAGCAGGCTGGGGACAAAAGTCCGGTAGGACCACCTCTTGTGCCCTATGGAACAACAAGTTCACCTTTGGTACAAAGGCCGGGTCCAGTCGGAGGACTACCCTATCGCTGTGAAAGACGCATAGGTCCTCCCTGACTGAGAGAGCAGCGAGCTCCGAGATGCGTCTAGCGGATGTGATCGCCACAAGAAAGGCCACCTTCATGGACAAGAACTGTAGTGAACAGGTCTTGACCGACTCGAATGGCGGCAAGGTAAGGGCCTGTAGCACCCGTGGGAGATCCCAAGAGGGATAACGGTGAACCACGGGAGGTCTGGTGTTGGTAGCACCCTTGAGGAAGGACCGTACCAGTGGATGCTGGGCCAAAGGAATGGAATCCTGGCACATGAGTACTGTGGAGAGAGCCGCCAGTTGCCTACGGATGGTATTGGGCGACAAGCCCTTGTTAAATCCCTCCAGCAAATACTCAAGGATGTGCGAGATAGTGACAGCTGAGATGTCCAGGTGATTCCCGGAACACCAGGCACAAAAACTCCTCCACGAGGAATCATAGATCCTATTGGTGGAAGGACGCCTGGAGGCCTGAATCATGGAGATCACCCCTTCTGAAAAAGAGTCTCGTGTTAAGAGCCGCCTCTCAAGTACCAGACGGCTAGTTGCAGGCCCTGAGGTTCTGGGTGTTGTAGAACCCCCTGACTGAGAGCGACCTGATCCGGGGGAATCCTCCACCGAGGGGAGACGGAAAGGTCCACTAGGTCGGCAAACCACGGCCGTCTCGGCCAATGTGGGGCAACCACTATGATCTCCGCCCGTTCCTGCAGAATTTTCCGGATGAGAGCCGGAAGCAGAGGAAGAGGGGGAAAGGCATAGAGGAGACCTGTGGGCCAGGGGCTGCGGAGCGCGTCCGTCCGCTCGGCCCCCCGGGACGGGAACCTGGAGAAGAATCTCGGGAGTTGGGCATTTGCCGGCGAGGCGAATAGATCCACCACCGGAGGCCCGAACCTCACCGAGATCTCCCTGAATAAATAGGGATGCAGGCGCCACTCGGAGTGGTCCACTGTCGACCGGCTCAACGAGTCCGCCTGAAGGTTGGCCTGCCCTGAAATGTGCTCCGCCTTTAAGGAGGAGAGATTGGTTTCCGCCCAGGAACCTAGTGACCGTGCTTCGGACATCAAAGTCCTGGAGCGAGTGCCGCCCTGCCGGTTTACGTGGGCCTTTGCAGCCACGTTGTCTGTGAGCACTAGGACGTGTCGACCCACCACCTCGTCGCCAAAGTGAAGAAGTGCCAGATGAATGGCCCTGAGCTCCAGCCAATTTATGTTGTGACTGAGGTCCATGGGTGACCATCGTCCCTGTGCTAAGTGACAACCCAGGTGCGCACCCCATCCGAACAGACTTGCATCCGTCGTTAAGGTGAGTCTGTTTGGTTCTTTGAATAGGGAGCCCCTGTCTACAGCAGGGGAGAGCCACCACCGAAGGGAATCCAGAACTCGGGGTGTGACCCCAACCCTCTGGTTGGATGCACTGGTGCCCTGCCTCTGGTATGGGAGTAGGAACCATTGTAGGGTTCTGAAGTGCAGTCTGGCCCATGGCACTATTCCCATGCAAGAGACCATCTTGCCCAATAGTCGGGAGAGTGAGGCCAGAGTGATCCTCCGCTCCCTCCGTATCTGTCTGATCAGGGAGCGAATGCTGTTCCAGCGTTCCGGGGATAGATAGACCCTTAAAAGGTCTGTATCTATGATCGCTCCTAGGTGTAGGATGCGATTGGAGGGCTCTAGCAGGCTCTTTCGGAAATTGATCGAAAAGCCGTGAGTCTGAAGGAGCTGGACAGCTAGTTCCAGGTCCGACCGGGCCTGCTGTAGGGAGGAGGACAGAATAAGGATGTCGTCCAGGTAGCATTGGACCCGGACAGGAATCAATCTTAGGTGGGCTACCAGTGCAGCCAGGACCTTGGTAAATACCCTGGGAGTGGACGAGAGACCGAATGGCAGGGCCCTGTACTGAAAGTGGTGGGACCCGTAACAGAACCGGAGGAACCTCCGATGGTCGGGAGATATGGGAATATGAAGGTATGCTTCCGTAAGGTCGATGGAGGCGAGGAAGTCGTGCCTCCTTATGCTGGCCAGGATGGACTGCAACGTCTGCATCTTGAATCTCTTGTAGACAAGATGAGAGTTCAATCCCTGCAGATCGAGGATTGCTCTCCACCCTCCCGAAGCCTTTGGGACCACAAAGAGAATGGAGTAGAATCCTTGATGGGTTTGGCCAGCGGGCACCGGCTCGATGGCCTTGAGCTGCAACAGATGATGAATGGCCTCGGACATGAGACCTATCTTTGTCGGGCTTCTTGGGGCGGAGCAGGCAATGAATCGATCCCGTGGCTGCGACAGAAATTCCAAGGTGAGGCCGTGCCTGATGGTGTTGAGCACCCAGGTGTCTGTGACGGTGGCCTCCCATTCGTGTAAAAACATAGTGAGTCTGCCGCCAATGGGGAGGTCCGTCCTTGAGTCATTTGTGACCTCTGAAAGGACGGCCTCCCCTGCCCCGAAAGGGCCTCTTGCCGTGATATTGCTGCCTGGTTCTGGGAGCCGGGCGGTCAGGCTGACGGCCGGGCCTGGGGAAGGAGGGACGAGGCGGAGGGCCCCACACCGATCCTGGTCCCTGGCGGAAGGGCGGTCCCCGTTGGTACGGAGTAGCTCGCCTATCCGGCCTCCTAGTAAGGTGGGCCAACACCTTACGCTTATCCCTATTTTCAATAAGGTAAGGGTCTAGCGCCCCTCCAAAGAGGTGTCCATCCCTGCAGGGAGTGGAAGCCAGGTGCCACTTGGACTTCAAGTCCGCTCGCCACTGTTTCAGCCATAGGAGCCTGCGGGCTGCAGTATTAGCGGCCATGGAGCGCGCTGAGAATCTGGCGGCATGGAGGGAAGTATCCGCCATGTATTCTGCCGATGCCACCAACTTACCCAGATTCTGATGGGCACGAACCTGATCCGGGGGAAGCAACGCTTGGAGTTCCCTGAGCCAGAGAATTGACGTTCTGGCAAAGAAGGAAGTAGAGGTGGACGCACGCACGGCCCATGCCGATGCCAGGTGAGACCTACGGAGAGAGAGCTCGGACTTCCTGTCCTCTGCCCTCAAGACCTCAGACGTGTCACCTGACACGGTGGAGGAAGAAAAAAGAGAGGTTAGTGGTTCGTCCACCCTGGGAACCTCCAGGAGATTTGACAAGGCCGGGGAGACGGCCATGAGTCTCTTATCCATTCCCCCTGGTGTTGGTAGAGTGCCCGGATTTCCCCATTGTTTCCTGATAGTTTCCAGGAAAAAAGGAGGACAAGGGATATAGCGCTCCGTCACCGTAGGTTCGGAGAAGAGTGGCTTGGGGTCCTGACTGGTTGAGGCAGTCGGCTGCTTTTCCTGCTCTGGTTCAATGTTGGCCGACGTGGTGGCCTTTAGCAGGAGAGACCTGAATAGGCCCGGGTCAAATAGGCCTATGAAAGGCGACGGGTCTGGGCCCGATTCCTCATCCTCTGACAGCTGGAAGTCAGTTGACCCATAACCCTCAGGATCAGAGTCCCGCGTTCGGGAGGAATGGTCCGAATAAACGGACTCCGGGTAATCCGGCCTCTCTGCCCATGCCTGAGCTGGTACCACGGGCCTGACATATTCTGGCCTGTTCTCATAGAATGAGGAGGCCCTGCCCTGAGCATACGCCTGGGCAATTAGTGCTTCAAGTTGCTCAGGCCCGACCCCTTGGTGTTCAGGGGGGCGAAGGCCAGCCGCTGTGGGCGTGAATGTGGCTTCGGGCGGGGGGCGGAATCTAGCCGGTGAAGCCCCCATTGGGGGGTTCAATCCCTGGTCAGGGGACAGAGTAGTACTCTGTGGCATGGGGCCCTGATGGAAAAGGGCCCGTGAGTTAGAGGGACCTGGCAGGGCCGGTTGGGGGTTGAAGAGTGAGCTCTCCTGAGGGGCAAGGGGAACCAGGGGTTGGTCTCCCGCAGACATACGCTGTGCCCTGGAGAACTGCTTCTCTAGAGCCGTGTTTCGCCTCTCGGCAGCCTTTTCTGCGGCCCTTGAGGCCTTTTCGCTAGCTATGGCCTTGGACCTGGCCTTGGCCTTTATCCTGCCTGCTGCCTCTAGTTTAGAGGACTTGCGCTTCCCTGAGACGGGAGTGCCGGAAGCGCCCTGCGCAGATTGATTAGCTGCGTCGTCAGCCATTGCAAGGAAGGCCTGAGGCCTGTTGCAACTCAGGAGCAAGAGCGGATTGCTCAGCTGTTAGTATGGCAAAAGCTGATGAACAGCGTCCGCTCTGGGTTTTTGCGCTACACTGAGCGCCCTACTGCCCTAGGTAGAGCTCCGAGAGGCTGGAACTGCCCAGTGATGAACTGAGGCGTATTAGTCAGGCGTCTTATGGCGACGAGACCCAATGGGTGAGTCGCAATCGGCAAGTGCCGGCACGCACGTTGACCGATCAGTGGCGGCAATCACCTTGGTGATATGTGCCTGCACACTCCTCTCCTTGTTGGTGGCGGCAATCACCTGAGTGATATGTGCCTGCACACAAATCCTAGGTGGTGGCGGCGGAGCCCGAAGGCGTGCCAGCTCACGCTAAGGTGAAATCCTCTCCAAGTTTGCCCTGGGTTTGGTTGTGCCAGATCAGAATCTGAGCAGGGTGGCCAATGGCAGTTTTGTAGATACAAAATGGCGGCTGTGATCAGTCCGCAAAATGGCCGCCGCTGCAATGGCGAGGCTCCTGTCAGGTCTGGAGGTCTAGACCTGAGATAATCCCTGCAGGGAAGGAGAGGTGAGGTCAGACCCTTAAGTCAATGGCCTCAGGAAGCAGCCTGCAAGGCCCTGTACAGTGGCTGTTGCCTGTTTGGGCCGTCCCTGTCAGGCCTGCTAGGCCTCTGGTCTCCAAACTGGTGGCCGCGATGTGCGCGCCAAAATCTGAGGCCTCAAATCAACCCCTGCAGAATGAGGCCTTCAGGCGTAAGCTGTGGCTGCCCAGTATCGGGGAGCCAGCGGCAACGGAGTGCGCGTTGCGCGGATCTAGGAGCAGTAATCCTGTCTGGAGGCTACAGGGCCGTGGAGAGTAACGGCCTGGCCGTCTGCCCGAAGGCTGGCCTTCCGCGATGCCACGGCCGCGGCAAGCTCCGACTGTCAACGATCAAAATTGCAAGCCTCCAGCAGCGCTACGCTTAAGGAACGGAGAATTGAATTCCTAGCAAAATTAAATTGCGAGCCTCCAGCCGCGCTAATGCTCCGCGGCGCCCGCTTTCGCTCAGCAAGCCCGGAGGCCGACAGTCAGCTGTGCCGCGGCCCGCTCCGGCCCGACGATCAGCTGATCGCTGTCCGAAATCCCCGACGCCGAGGGCTGACGAGATAGCTGAGGTCCGGAGGCCGACAGTCAGCTGTAGGGCGGCTAGCGCTGGCCCGAAAAAAATTCCTTATGCTAAGGGCTGACTCGGCGAATCGGCCCGATCCGGCCGATCGCCGAATTAATTTTGCTGAGCGACCCGGAGGCCGACGCTCAGCTGTTTGACAGTCGGGAAGTTGGAAAATTTAGTTAGGGGTCCGAATTGTGCTTTCCAGTCTGGATGAGAGAGAATCCACCAATAAAGAGAAATACGACCTGTCCAGAGCCAACACAACGTCCTAGCTGGGCTGAAGACTAAGTCGTGTCTGGGATATCAGCCCAGCAGGAGGCGTGTTAACTCTGGCAAACTTAAGTCTCTTATTGGGCAGGAAGATAGTCCTAACCCATTGGTGGATTCTTCATCGTCCTGCTGGAGAAATTGGAAAAGCAGTTATTAAGGATTGAATTTAAGATGTATAATTAATCCATTTTTGAAAGTCTTTTTGCACTAATCAAAAATGATGCAATATTTAGTTTGACACAGAATTCATATTTTATAGCATATGCTTTATTCTAATTTGAAATTTTCATATATTTAAAACTTGAAATATAGGTGACATGCCTAGATGGTTCATACTTTTCCCCTTTTGTTTTACTTTTTGTTGTTATTCTGCTTTTTATTTTTGTTTACAACTGTATATTTTTTGTAACTCGAGAGTCCAAAATGTCTAACTCTGAAACAAACTGGGTTTATGTGTGTATGATGAATTCTCTTTAACAGTTTTCAAACAAAGTCTGAAGGTTATCTATTAGAAAAGCTGCTAGCAATAAAATTTTCAACAATAACGAGTAATAAGATTACCTCTTCATAAGATTACTTCTTTACCGCTTAATTTCCCTCCTTGAGGGAGATGGGCGGTCTAGATGGGCAGTTTAGAAACATGAAACATAAATAAATAAATAAATAAATAAATAAATTTACAAAAGTTTACTTGGAAATATTCCAACTCTTCATAATTCTACAAATGTTTCTCAGAAATACAGGAAAGATAACAGGCATAAACATCTAGTACCTTTCTCAGTTTAAGATGACCCCATTTTTCTTTTGCATTACCTTGGTATCGACCTGGAGTTGACCCAATAAGATATACTCTGCATAAAAAATAACCACACAAAATTTGGTGTTTTCCCAAATTGTATCATAGTACATAATTATTATAGCATAATTATACTGAATAATACAGTGTACTTTAAAATAGTTGTTTTCCCAAACTGCATTACTGCTTATTAAAAAACCTAGACACATCTTCACAAAAAGCTTTTACTCAGAATCTTAAATTACTGAACATAAGAAAGTTTTTTTATAAAAGAAATACTGACATTACCTTTAGTAATCAACTTACAAAAATGCATCTTCAATGCTGTAACCTATTTCAATGAATGCAATTTTATAGTTTAAAAATTGCTTATATTGAAACACATTATTTTATATAACTATAATGAACATTGGAACTGTGAGAAATTGTTTAATATAAGCATACATTGAATTATATACCTTGTCTCCGAAAGATCATGTTGCTTAATTATTTCAACCCATTCCATCAGAGTAGCAGACTTATAAGATACCAGATAGCTTATTAGATCTGACTTAAAATTTGTATGAGATTCACCATCAGACTCAGCACTCCCAGGAGGCAATCTTGGATACAAAGGACTTAGCCATATTCTAAAATATTAAAAGTTAAAGCAATAAAATAGCATTAACAAGTGCATAGTTTTAATAAGTGCATGTGTTTTTTTGCAAAGCAAAGTTACACTCAGTTATGACATCCTTCATATTCTATCAAACTTGAGTTATGAACATTTATTGTGTCTTGAAACCATACAGGTAGACCTTGATTTACAAGCAGTCATTTAATGACTGTTAGAAGTTACAATGGCCTCAGAAAGTGTGTTTTATGGCCTGTAAAGTCCTTCTGGCCATTGTAAAATGTCCTTTTGCTCCCCTCGCATGTCACGTAGTCCCCCTCCCATGTCATGTGATAGCAATCTGGGTGATTAGCAATCTGTTTGCACTTTTGACCAATTGCCAATGCCCCATGATCATGTGATCACCATTTGCAATCTTCTCTGACAGCTTCCACAGAAAGTCTGTGAGGAAGCTGGTATGGATGGTTGCCAGCTGCTGCCACCTGCCAAGAGGACTTCTCATCTCTGTGGGCTGGCTAAAATTGCTGTCTGCTGAGGGGAACTGAACTCCTTCAATCGGATAAAGAAATGGAGCTCAGATCCTAATGATTTAAGCTCTATTCCTCCACCCCATCGAAGGAGTTCCCTTCCACATGTAGAGAAAAACTGACATCAGAGTGCAAAAGCAGACCTCAAATCTGCACCCCATGGTAAGAGCTCCCTTCAATGTACAGAAGAGAGCTGACATCCTTAGAGAGGCAGTTCTTTCAGCCAGCCCCTTGGGACAAGAGGGAACTGAAATCCAAGCAGTATTTTCAGCTCCAGAGCAGAGTAGCAGCACGGCAAGGTAAGGGGTGCAGAATGCCTCAGGTAGGTGAAGGAGGCCCAGTGCAGGCTCCATGCAAGTGTCTCTTCTCTCAGGAGCTAAAAATCCTGCTTGGATTTTGGTAAGGAGGATTTTCAGTTCCTGAATGGAGCCTCCCAGGGTGTTCCCCTCCCATCCTGTGCTCCTTATATGGGACTCCATCTGCTTAACAATCTCTGTCTTTGCTTAACAACTACAACTGGGAGTGCCAGGATTGCACTCAATCAGCAAACCAGTCATGTGGGCAGTCATGTGACATTCTGCTTAACTCTCATTTGCTCAACAACCGAGATTCTGGTCCTGACAGAGGTAGTTAAGTGAGGAATGCCTATATTGTAAAAAAAGGAAGTATAAATATTCAAAGACACCTTAACAGGAAATATTATTTAGTATTTCTTTATTTCCTTCAGTTCTATAAAGGAAATGCCCTCTGTTAAACTAATGGATCCTCAACCTATTTGCAAATACATCTTGTCTTGTTATAAAACTTTTCCCACCATGTTGAGTATTCTATCAGTGCGTGGAGAAAGAAAAGGAAGTGTAGCTCCCATGTAAGTGTTAAAGAGGAAGAATAAGGAGGGAATGAAGATTCATAAAACCCCAGGTTTCCTCCTAATATCATTAAACAGAACATGGCAAGAGTAATAAGGTGCATAATATTTTTTTTAAGTTTCCTCATCCATAATTGATCTCTGTAGCAAGGAAAGATGGGCATGCATAGACACAGAAGTTCAGGACAGTCTGACCCAAACAACTTTCATTAAGTCAATCTTAGGATATTAAAGCAGTAGTTCTAGAATTATATTGTTTATACTGATGAATGAAATGGGGCATGTAGATGGCCAAATAGCTATTATGTAGAAAATAGCCAAATATTTTCTATCATTTCCCCTCTAAAAGCAAACATTCTATATTCAGGCCCTTTATCTTTCTGAGTTGTATGAGAAATAGAGCAAAGCACTACCTTCTCAGTTGTAGACATCAATTATAAGAGAATATATTCACAGCATTTTTCTATGAGCTGTAGAGAACTCATAGAACCCCCCCCCCCCGGAAATTATGCAGTAATTTAATTAGCTATAATTTCAGAAGTCATCTATATCATTCAAGGCCTTTTATTTTGAAATGCGTCTCTCTGGGTAACATTATTAACTATTGTTTATGATTCTTTAATTGATAAAAATAGGATTTATTACACATACTGCTTTTTAAATCTGCATGACCAGAAAATTTGCTGATATATTTTGAAATCACACAAATTAAGTCAGTAAAATCCAATATGATATTGCATTTAAGATGTGGGGGTGTGGGCAAGACCAGGAAGACCCAGATGCACATCCATCCACAGCAATAAAGTTCACTAGGTGACTTTGGGCCAGTTGCTCTCTTTCAGTTCAGTTATAGGATTGTTTTTGTGGGAAAAACTGGAAGAAGTGGTATTACGTAGACTGCCTTGAACTCTGGAAGAACTAATACATAAACAAGAATGTGTCCTCTAAGAATACGCAACTCAATGATTGTTGTGAAAATATTAACATGGCATGCAGTCATGGACCAAAATATCAAATTATAATTTTTCTTACCCTTGTGTTTTCTGGTACCAATCATCATCAATAAGATTGGATGTGTGTATCACCACTCGAAGACCTTCTTCATAATTCAACAACATCATTTTCCTATAAAAGTAATTTAAATATCCCCCAAAATGGCATATCAAGTATTATAAAAATTAAAAAAGACCAAGGCTAAAAATGAAGAGCATATTTACATAAAATGTGCAATAGAACTATAAAAGAGTTTCAATGATATTGATCCATTTGAGTTGCTATAATTTTCCTTCAACAGTGAGGATATTTCATAAATCTAGATCTATTCCAGTTTCAATTTTCCAACCGATTGGCTGGATCAAATGTTATTTTTATCAGCCCCATATGTAGACCAGACCAGGAAGCAGACTACAGGGAAGGGAAAATTACTTTTATTAAGACAAACTATTGTCACAGAATCTTGCAAGACTAATTGTGCTTTATTTCCCCAACCATGAAGGTGTCTGAGTCTTTTCTTCCTTTCCTATTATTTTGTGCTTGAAATTTTTTTTGCTTTATTGCTCTACACTATGTTACATTAATATTTTTGGGGACATCACCTTTATAGATGCTTCACTTGTCAATTTGTACTTGTTGCTGCATATTTTGTTACAAATTGGTAATTAATATTTACTAAAACAATTTCCCCCCAAAGTATTGTTTTATTATTGTTTTAGGCTTTACTGTTTGCTGTATTTTGCAGCATATGAAGCATATTCTAAAGAAGTTTTTGCTTTAATTTCTAAACTATAAATATTTATAACACTAGCAGAACCATGTGTAATCATGCAGTGAGTCAGTTATATGACTAGGTATATTTTTATTTCAGTACATTTTGATTCTCAGGTGCCAGTTTCTAAGGCAACCTAACTAACTATTTGGAAGAAAACGTCAGGGCAATATCAGACATTTTCTATTTAACAATCATTCTATGGTGACTTAATTACTTTTTTAAGTTGTCACAAAAATAGGAGTACAAAAAGAGCATGTGCCTATTAGGTTTACTTAGCAATTTTTTTTAAGTGGCAGGCCATAGCAGGATCACATTTCAAAATTGTGGAAACAAATTTGTATATGTGTAGTTGATCTTTCATATAATCAGTACGAGTTTTAAAGCAAAACTAATGCTTTAGACAGGCCCCCACTATAGCCAATAGAACCAGCATACTTGTCATTAACTAAGAATTACGAAATCCTAATATAAGTAGAGCCATTCAGAATGCTGCAAGAGCACTAAAATGGTATTGTAACTTGTTGCATAAGCCTTCTATGTACCATATAGCATACAGTGAATGAAGTACATGCTATAATATACTCAGATTGTTCAATATAGTGGCAGTTGGTAATTAGGAAGAAAATTTGTACAAAGTTTGGAAGTTCTGGATAAGAGGACAAATGCACTAAAGGAAACAGATTAGTAAACCATTATACATTATAAAAATAATAGGCACTAGCATTATCGATCCTCTTGTTTAGATCTGTCATGAGTTCCTGCCAATCTAGTCTTTCTGACAGCAGCTCCATCCCATTGTATTCCTCCTTAGTTGATTTTTGCTCATTTTAATATTAGTATTTATCATTTTAATGTTTAATGTTTGATATTGTTGCTTTTATTTTGTAAGCCACCCAGAGCCCCTTTATAGTGAGGTGGGTAGCCCAGATTTTTAAAAAAATAGGGTAGGGTAGGGTAGGGTAGGGTAGGATGGAATGGAATGGAATGGAATGGAATGGAATGGAATGGAATGGAATGGAATGGAATAGAATAGAATAGAATAGAATAGAATAGAATAGAATAGAATAGAATAGAATAGAATAGAATAGAATAGAATATAGTATATAGTAGTGCCATTTAGCTAAAACAAGGCAAACATGTTGTGGTCATTCAACCATGGCCAATGTTTTGTAACTTAAACATAGGAACACAGGGTACAATTCCAGGTGCTGATTACTACCATTAAAATCCTATATTGCATGGGACCAGGCTATCCGCAGGACTGCGTCTCAAGAACCGCTTTGAGTTATTTGTAAAAATAATGAAGGTGAGATATGAATAAATAAAATAAAAAATAAGGACATTTGCCTGTCCTACCAGATTGGGTGGAATGAGCATGTTCCTAGTTCCCTCTTTTAAATGTTGCCATCTTATGGGACCTAGGAAATATGCCTTTTCTATAGCAGCCCCTGCCATATAGAACACTCTTTTTTCTTGAAATTCGGCAGGCCCTCACCCTTTTAATGTTCTGAAGAGCACTTAAGGTTTGGCTTTTCTTCTATGCCAGTGGTGGCGAACCTATGGCACGGGTGCCAGAGGTGGCACTCAGAGCCCTCTCTGTGGGCACGCGTGCCGTCGCCCCAGTCCTAGGCCTTCAGCTGGGTTTTATAAAACCTTTTCGCTTTAGGCCTCCGCCACCGTGTGCAAAAAAGGTTCAATCAGTCAATTTCAACTTCTCACAGGGAAAAAAAAGATCTTGCAAAGTTGGAATTGATTGAACTTTTTAGTCCCACCCAGTCTGCCGTTACCATCGCAGCCACGGCCATCCAATGGGCCACGCCCACCCAATGGGCCACACCCATCTAATTGGCCACACCCAGCCAATGGGCCACACTCAGCCAATGGGCCACACCCACTCAGCACTCAACGATGCATAAATGGGTTTTGGGTTGCAGTTTGGGCACTCAGTCTCTAAAAGGTTCACCATCACTGTTCTATGCACTGGGATAGGATAATTTTTTTTAAACAATCCTGTAATCCCTTACATCGGAGTGGAGTTGGGGTGACTGAATGGAGCTGAGCGTTTACTGGCCAAATGCCCTTCCTGACGCCTACATGGAGTTTGCACCAGATATTTTCTCTTTGCGCCCAGAAAGAGAAATATCTGCCGTTACCTAGGATCAAACTCACAGCCTCCTGATTGTGAGGTGAGAGCTCCACCTCTAGGCCACCATACCATTCGGGATAAAATGAGATTAATGAGATGAAATTGTGGGCTGCATGTGAAAGTTTAGCTATGGTGCCAGGTTTTGGTTTGGTTTAATTGCATCCCCATAGACATGTGATCAAAATTTGAGAGCTTGGCAATTGGCATGTATTTATGATAAGTTATAAAAAGTGCTTTGGGTCTTGCACTAGTGAATCACCTATCTGCTATTCATTAAAACAAACCTATCCTTTTCAGGCTTTTGTGAACGCCTGAGAAGAAAACCCAATTTTTAAAATGAAATCCACTCATTAAAGTCCTTCTTCTGATACATTTTCAAAGCATCCATGGTTGTAAGACCATGTATGTAACTATATGTACAAATGTAACTGAGGTCCAGCTGCATCTGACACAAAACACATCAAAATTAAAATGTATCTGAAGGCAATATAAGCCTGAATTATTTTAAATAAACCATTATTATAGCTGACACCTGTATTTTCAACACTAAAAGGGTTGAGATTTATAGGACTGTACCTTTTATTATAAGCTCATCATCTTATAATAAAGCATTTTCTTTTCCAGGAGAAAACCTTCCCATATATTGATAGCACTCTCAAGGAACCTTCACCAAGTAGCTACTTTTGAGAATTCTGGAAGGGGAATACTAAATGAATTAGGTTTATTATTCAAAAATTACCCACCAAAGCCAAAGCAAAGCAAAAGCAAAAGCGATGGAGAAAATAAATAGAAGAGGTAATTGGTATTACCTCTTCTATTTATGCCAAGATAATTGGCATTTTATTTGTATTTTCTCAGTACCCAAACACATTTGAATTATTTCTACAATCGCAGTGGCATTTATCAAAGTAATTGAGATATTTCTGTGGCAGACATTCAGCGTTTATGATAAATTACTTACGTGTGGTGGGTTCCAAAGGCAATATCCAATTTTGCCTACAACAAGAACATTGTTTAAAAATAAGTTTTTCGGTATAAGGCCCCTGTCATTATATGAAAATAATACGAAAAAATACTTTTTTGCTTTATTTTACTGCTCTCCGGTGGCTGCTGCATAAACTGCACAATAGACTTCTTATAGCTAATACTACACAATATAATCTTTGATTCAAAGATACTTCAAACATCATTTTGTACAATTAATTGTCACACATTCATTTCAAATTTCTCAGATTGTATTTCAAAGCCATTGTCATCCAGATGAGCTGAAGCTGCAATTTCCAATGTTTCCAGCAAACACTAGCTATAGTCATAATTACTGGGAATTTTGAGAATTGCAGTCCTAATATAGACAAAAAATGCCAAGTTAGGGAAGGTTTTTAAGTAGAACATTATTTTATCTATATCTTGCCTTTATTATTTTTAGAAATAGCGCAATGCAGAAAACATACCTTTCTCCTACTATTTACCCCAAAATAGCCACCCTATGAGGTGAGTTGGGCTGAGAGTGTGTTAGTGGCCCAAGGTCACCCAGGCAAATTTATTATGCAAGAAAAAAGAGATACAAACATTAGAGAACATGAAAAATTAGGAAAAAGACCTCCTTCATATTACTAGTACCTTTCATTATACTTCATTTTTTAAAATATTTTGTTATAATGAATTGTTTCCCTAAAAGTAAGACCTATGCTGAAAATAAGCCCCAGCTTGATTTTTGAGGGTGGGCCTAATATAAGCCCTACCCCAAAAATAAGCCCTAGTTTTGAGGCGAGACGCATGCCTAAAAATCAAGCTAGGGCAGGGGTAGGGGGGTAGAGCTGCCCCACATGCCCGCATCCACTTACCAGGCCTCCCATGAATTGACACCTGCCTCTCCTCGCCAGCCCATTTCTTCTGCGGCGTCCCCTGGTCTGCATTTCACAGTCAGAGGCCTTTCCGTAGCTCGGTTCTCGGCTGCAGAGACCTTTCGGAAAGGCCTCTGACTGCGAAATGTAGGCCGGAGCTCCATTCTCAGCTGCAGAATGAAACTGCTACTTTGGCCGCAGAAGTAGTGGGCCGGCTGGGCGGGGCTGCTGATGCAACCGCCGCAAGGTGAGTGGAAAAGACCTGGTGCCTCTTTTGGAGGCAAAAAAATTAAAATAAAATAAGACTGGGTCTTATTTTTGGGGAAACACAGTCTTTTTTAGAAAACAGAATAAAAGCTTTACATAATCACATTAATACTTATGCTACACAGAAAAACAAAATTCAAAAGTTGAACATGAAAACATTGGGGGGGAGGAGTTTTTGAGCATGCTTGCTGGATGATGAATTTATAGAATAGTATCATGAGGTTAGAGTACTATATACTTTTGGTAAATGTAGTAATAAAAGTAATTACCTGGCATAAACGAACATTTTTATATGGGTGAGCATCTTCATGTAGCTCAGCCTTGGATTCTCGCTTCTCTCCATGGACTATTAATAAAGGTTTGTCCCTAAGATTAAAAAAAAAATACAAAAAATTCACTTGCACAAGCCTCTAATTATTACTTATTTGGAATATCTTAATTATCTTAGAAATATGTCGAGCTACATTCTCAAGGATAATTATGAAATGTTTTATTCACGTTTTTTCCTTCCACTTTAAAGATGTAACCTGCATTCACAGCAGCATGGGAGGGTCAACTTTATCTTCCCACTTTCAAAAATGCTAATTTCTAACATTGTACAATTAGGTAGTTATTCCCCGGAAAGCAAATGCAAGCACGAAGAAAGCTCCTATGCACGGCAAGCACAAAATCAGGTATAGTATTCTCCCTTTCCCATTCTAAACTCTGAAAGAAATTTGTAACCACACTTCAGTTTCCCTTCCATTTGTCTTCATCCCCATCTTCATAAATGTGATGATTTAAGGAGGAAAACACAATTTACCACCACACAATTTAAAAAGATTGGTAGGAAAAATTAAAGGGAACAAAAATGAACAGATGTATTTCCTTACAGAATTCATAGGGAGGAAAAAGAGGTTGTCTTTTCTATGTATTGCTCAACTTTATACATAGATTAGAGAAACTTATTTCACAGTGCACTGGGACTACATCTCCAGAATTTTCAATCATATCTGTCAGCCAATACTGGCTACGATTTCTTGTATCTGAATACCTGGTAGGCAAGTAACAATCTCTGGGTTCTATTGCCCTTGAATAACATAATTTGAACATGACACAAAGGGTTATGAAAATAACCCCTGCCATTTTTCGCACAATGCACAACTCAAGGAACTTAAACGTCAACTTACCTAAGTTCTCTAGAACAGAACTCTTACATTTACTACATGTAAATGCTACCTTTCTACCAGAAAGCACTGAAAATAGCTATTGTTTCAATGTGACTATTTTAAATTAAGATTATAAATTATTTAAGAAGAGAAAATATTTTTATAAATACATATCAAATGTTATATTCTAAATAAAAGTTGTGCTAAAAATTAAAGTTCTTCAGTATAAAAATACGTATTCTCTTTGTTTTCTTCAAAGAGTGGCATCTTCTTATGAAACATTGATACTGTTGCTGTATTCTTAAACTCATTTTTCTTATTCAGTGTAGCAAATAACATTTATCCCACAATACTGACCACAACAGTAAACTTTAGGATGCATGAATTAAAAATATGAAATGGAAGCTGAAATTAAACACTTAAGCTCTTTTATGTACCTGAATTCCTTTGGATATTGCTGGACCAGCCATTCCACATCTATACAATAATTAAACTTTGCCATGGGGAAAAAATGAAAATAGTTCTTAGAAATCAAAAGGGAAGGGAATGCAATATTATGCCTATGAATGACAGCACGTTAGAAGTTGTACCTATGTTTATACAGACTTGTATGGTGCCTTATCCATAAAAACACAAACATTCTAATATATTAGAAAATTAACAAATACCATTCTATACAATGTACAAAAACAGATGAAAAATTTAAGCCAGGATTTTGAGAGACCATAGTTTCTCCTAACTGAGCCTAATTGCACACATTCTATTAACTTATGCATGGATATTTTCTCAATAATTAAACAAGCAATTTTACAAACTGTCGATCCCAACTTATATTACTTAACAGCAAGTGCTGAGAATCGGGTTGTATTGTTAATGTACAATCTTGATTTACTGTATAATAATAAATCTGGGTTCCTAACTAAGAAAATTTAAAAACACATTAAAAATATCATAATTAGTTTGGTTAGACTTTTGCATTCAGAGATCCTGACAAGCATTAATGATCAGGACTACAAAAGTAGTTCTTAAGTTAAAACATTACAAATATTGATTTGCCACCTCTAGTTAATAGATTTCTAGTGAATATCTAATTAAACTCATAAATGTATTAATACAAAATGATACTTATTCTTTAATACCATTGAAATAAAAAGTTAGCCGTACACACACACACAAGATTTCATGTCTTTTAGAACTACCACCTATTTGGTGATACTGTTTTTAATAAAATTATCATTCTACCATGGCTTTTGGACCTTTTTAAAATACAGAGTATTTTAATTATACATTTCCAAAAGACTATTCTGAATTTTGAGACTACTGCAGAAAAGATCTCCCTTTTTATTTTAAAAGGACAAGAAAATAAAATGTACCTGAGCAGAAGATACAAGAGTCCCAAAAAGAGGAGATAAAATATCTGTTATAAGAAAAAAAAGATGTATTGCAAGTATAGTAAGCATATCTACTGAAATGGGTAACAACATCAAGCAACTAAGCCTAGATTTTGCCGAGGTCAGGTTCATACATTACACAGGAAACTCAAACCAAACAAATTACAGGACTTATACCATGATGTAGGAACACACACGTGACAGCAAGAAATGTTTACTCCAAACACAAAATCCATGACATAATTTTCTGGTTCATGGTTAAGAATGTTTACCACGCTGTGTGAGTCCAACCAGCTGTTTTTATTTACACTGGTTAAACCACCATTTAATATATTCTGTAAATGCAATTTACATGCTATATGCAAGTTACATGTTAAATTGCAACAAAAACAGCCTCCCCCACTGCAGCCAACCGAAAGCAACTGGGTCTATTTTCAACTAATTGCAATATTTAGGTTTATCCAAATTAGAAAATATGCAGCTTGCTTAAATTTCATGATTTATTTAAACAAAATTAAGATTAAGGTAGTTTCTGGTCCTGGTTTGATTTGAAACCATAACTAAAAAGCTAATCACAATGTTCAGTTTGAGTATTCATTTCCAAGAACATCAGAATTGTCACAGTCTAAGTTGCAGGTTCAGAAGAGAGTACACCTTGGCAAGGTTTTTGCAGCCATAATTTCAATAATATTAGAACTTGGACTTGTTGGGCCTTCTTATTTTGAATGTTTCTAGCAAAATATTCAACTGAGATATGATAAGAACAGAATCTGCCTGCAGATTAACCAATTGGCATATGCTGGTAGCAAAATAAGGAAGGCATTAAATTTAAGATATGTGTTTAGTATCTTTGATAAATACATTTTAAAAAATATAACTTACAAAAACAAACCATCACAGATATTGAAGATATAGCAATTCTATTGTTTCTTTACTTTATTTTTTATTATTTTCAATTGAGTTCATTTGTATTTTGCAATGCCAATCATATATAAGCACAGAAAAATTCAATTGCCTGGGCCTTTTGGCCATAATATAATTGATTGTTGAAGCCAATTTGGTAATTATGTAAGAAATTCTTAAGCTCTTCCAGGCTTTCTGGGTCAGTAGGAACATTTTGAAGAACTCACCAATTTAGTTTCTAATACCTTTAGGGTCTATGTGGAGCCCAGAGGCATTGTTGAAAATGCAGACTATCCTTGAGACTGATATTCTACAGCTGCTAGTTTCCCATTCGTTTTTAATCAATTAATTGTTTTTAAAAAATTAACAAATAGGAAGCTTGATCAGGCGGCAAAGTTTCCCTGGGTACAATGTTAGGGCATCAGGTTGTTACTGCATTACATTGCTTATATGCCAGGTACAGCATGTATAATTGTTTTAGAAAAACAAAGCATCTAGCACTTTTAGATGCTTTACATCTTCCCCATAGTATTTTTGCTTTGATATTGCTTACCTTTTATGTGAAGGGCTCCAGAATTGTATTTTGACTTAATTCCTTTGACTTTAGTGAGGAAGAATCTGAAAGGGTTCTGCCCATTCAACAGATCCCATGTGTCCTGCACTTCAGATGGGTCTGCAGACTTGTAACTTGATGAACTCTTACAAGTTTTTGGTGGCTCCATGGGTGTACCATTCTCTGCTTTTCTGACTGTACTTATTGCATCTCTATTTCCACTCGAGGCTTTAAGATCCTCATCTTCACTACTGGAAAGACACCAGCCAAAGTCTTCCCGGCCAAATTTCTGATCTGAGGCCTCCTCCTGTGGAAAGTTTCCAGCTACATATTTCAGAGGAGACATTTTTCTCTTGTGAGCAGCTTTCCTTGCCTCCGAGCAAGAGTGGCTACTCTCTTTACTTTCCTGACCTCCATGCATCACAGAGGTAGAAGGCTTCTCAGAATCAGCTAACTCATCCATACTGTCTTCACTACTGGACAATGTCCATTTCCCATGCTGACTTTCCTGAGACATGATAGCCTGTATCAAGGGAAAAAGAGAGAGAAATCTCCAGGAAAGTCTAAAGGAGTGAGGAGACTACTTCTCCCACCTTCTCACAGTGCAGAAGCCCCTTCAGTCAATTAGCTATCATGCTGTGCCTTCAGCTTTCACACATTCCCATTCAGGGCCATCCAAAGAGAATTCAACTGTATTTGGTTGTTTATACACTCCTTGCCCTCCGTTCCTAAAAGCAGTAAGTCTGTAACAGGCAAACTCGTTTTCTATCTTTTTAGTTCACCAGGGGCAAGCCATAATCGATATAAAACAGATTAATAAAATATGCTGGGCAGGAGGCAGTACATGAGGATAATTCAATGTCCTGAATTTAGTTGTTTTAAATCGTTCGCCACTTCTATATAGTTAAATCCATCGCCAGCCACGTCGCACACTTTGTAACACGGAGCAGAAAACGATCGCGGGATCTGTTCATATAAGGCAGGGAACCGCAGGTGCACTGCGAGCTAGAAATCAAACCTGAACAAGCTATAAGTGGAAGAAAGTAGAAGACAAGAAACACAAAATAACTCCCCAAAACACCCCAGGAGGGAACCTCTTCTTCACTAGCAGTCCACCAGTGAAACTTAAAAAGAGATCAAGGGAGAAAAACTTCCTCTTCCGGGTAAAGCTTCCTCCCCTGGAGCCCATGATGGACAGCCCGTTGCTACCAATGATTGGGCCGTTTATCAAGAACTTAGGTATGAACCACCAGCTTTTTCCCCCCCGCCCGATTCCTCCAATGGGTCTTTCTCACACCTTCTGCCGCTGACAACCCGCATTTTGATTGTGAAGAGTCGCTCCGTTGCTAAGGAAAACTTCATGTCAGTTGGCGGTGCCTCTGCTGTTGGCAATGTGCGCGGCTCCTAAAGAAGCAGCGAAATCAAAAGATTGCCCAGCCGAGAAGTACCGCAAGAAGCGATGGGTTAAGGTAGGTAGTTTAAATGGGGCTTTTATGGTCGAAGTCCCTGTATTTTCTCGTCTCATCTAAAGATCCCAACTGCTAAAGATCCCTAACCCTACCTGCGAAGGATACATTCCAAGGAAACACTAGAAGAAGAAAAAACCAGTTTTCCCCCAAACATATGCCAAAATACAACTTCGTCTTGTGTGCCAATTGTGCCCTTTCCTGGACTGGGAGGAACTGCCTTGATCGCCTCCGGAGTGGATCCTGCAATGCACTCTCCAATGGGGCTGCCTTACAAGAATATCCAGAAACTTCAGCTGGTCCAGAATGCAGCAGGACAGGCAGTTATGGGTGCTGCTCAACATATCCTTAAGCTCCCAATATGTTTCCAAGTGCAATATGAAGTGCTGGTTCTCCCCTGTAAAGCCTGACATGGAACATGAGTAGTAAACTGTGGGACTGCCGCTTCCCAATTATATCTGCCTGCTCCATCAAATCTAGTAAGAGAGGCATGCTTGAAAGATGTGATCTAAAGTATGGGAACTGTCAGATTAACAGATTATAACAGAACAACAGAGTTGGAAGGGACCTTGGAGATATTTTAATCCAGCAGCCCTCAACCTGGGCACCAGGGACCAGTTCTGTGGAGAGAGGTTTTTCCACAAACTGGAGGGATGTGATTTCGCATGCTGCCTGCATCCTGAGAATGGGGCTTCACTTGTTTGCGCAGCCTGGTTGCTGGCATGCTGCAGCCTGGTTGCTGGCATGCTGCAGCCTGGTGCCGGTTCATGGACTGGGGTTGGGGACCCCTGTTTTAATCTAACCCCCTGGTCAAGCAGCAGACCCTTAACATTTCAGACAAATGGTTGTTCAATCTTTTCTTAAAAACCTTCGGTGAGAGAGCACTGACAACTTCTGAAGGCAAGCTGTTCCACTGATTAATTATTCTAATTAATTTCTCCTTATTTCTAGATTGGTTCTCTCCTTGATTAGTTTCCATCCATTGCTTATTATTCTGCCTTCAGATGCTTTGGGAAATAGCTTGACCCCGTCTTCTTTGAGGCAGCCCCTTAGATATTGGAAGATATTCCTAATCCTTCTTTTCATTAAATGAAATACACCTGGTTCCTGCAATTATTCTTCATATAGGCAGAAGCCATGGGAAAAAATAGTCCATCAAATAACAGAGCCTAAGACATGAAAGGCTTTATATATGACAATCAGCACATTAAATTGCACCTGGAAGCCTGCTGGTAGTGGTAGAGTGGTTTTATATGGACATATCATAATCTGCTTGTACTTCCTTTTTCTGTACCAGTTAAAATTTCCAAATGGATTTTAAGAGCATGCTCAAGCAAAGTGATTTGCCAGAATCCAGATGAGAGGTGGCTAATGCATGAATGATTGTGAATAGGGCCCTCAGTTCAGGAATGGGTACAACTGGTGCACAAGTTGGATTTGTATAAAGGCCATCCTGGCCACAGCTGCAACTTGCTCCTTAAACCAAAACAGTGAATCCAACAACTTCCCCAAATTGCGTATCAATTATATATAGAGGTGTATTAATTGCAAAATCCCCAGGAATGGTAAGTTCATGAACCCAGGTTTGAGCTTGAGTCTGTTGCCTCCATCCAGATCATCACAGATTCCAAGAACTAGCTTTGACAATATTACTTGGTTGATTAGGGTCTGAGACATAGAACCATAATCAGTTTACTGATTTTACCTAACCCCATACTGATGGATGACCTTACCCATGGGTCTAATATGACTGCAGCATCATTTCTCATAATCCCAAAGCCCATAGTTGGTCCAGAAGGATATCATGATTGAGAGATCAACCAGGACAGATGCATCATCAAAGATCATCAGTTAGTGCAGTTTCTGTACTATGTGATACCATGGGCATACACCCTATATTGAATGAACTTTAATCTGAATTAATGTAATGATGTTACATTTTTAGACATGCATTATGCCTGGAAGATGGGGATTTTTAAAGTTTTATTCTAGCCAGGTAGGAAGCTTGTTTATGGATTGTACTAACATCAGTATTAAAATTTCAATGAAAGTTAGAATTATATCCATCTTTCCCAGTTGTCTAGAATGTGATAATTGCTTTATGCTCACTTCCAAAAGTCTTATAATCTCTAATGTATTTGTAATTGATATCTAAAATTTAAAATAACAAAGCTTATTGGTTGTTTCTTTTAATCGTTATTCAAAGATTCTGAAGTAGCCCTGGTGTGTTTTCAGGAACTGATAATTTGTTCATGGATTTCATTAACAGTTTTCTTCACAAAGTGTTTCTAGTGATCATCAGTAGGCAATTTGACATTTTTCTTTTCTCTTTGGATTATTTTAAAGGCATGTTGCTGCATGATTGCTGCATGTAACTAAAAGAGGCTGAGATCTTTATTTAATGAGAATTATAGCATTATTAGATTCATGTGTACTTTCTCTAATCTCTTTCATATACATTCAAAGAATATCAAAGTATTTCTGAACTGCATTACCACTATTATTCAATTCAGGATTGCTTTGACATTTTCTTATGTTGTGATTATTTTAGCAGCTGCTGAAAATAATAGGTACCATTTGTTGAGGAAAGATATTCAAGTTGTGAATCTTCATTATAAACTCTTTTTTATTGGTCTTAAATGGTTAGGACTGCCAAATTCACTATATCATTAGCTTTGTTGAAAAAATAGTTTCAAGTGTAGAAGACAAAAGAGTTAGAAAGAAACCTCAAGAGAGCAGTGTCTGTGGAGATTCTCAGTCATCCAAGTCATGGTTGTCCCAAAGGTGCTTTTTCAGGAGGCAATTGGACTTCTTTGTTTTTCTTTGAAGATGTTTTGCTTCTTATCCAAGGAGCTTCTTCAGCTCTGACTTGATGGGGGGGAATGGAAGGATTTATATTCCTTGCAGACGGTCATTTGCATTATTGAGAGTTGCAGAGGCCATTTGGAGGTTTACCTGTGTCCTCAGGGTCACCTGAGTAGTGCAAATATGTGTACAGCCTTCTTGGCTGCAGGATGTTTTCTGCCCTGTGTCCCTTCACTGTTGAAGACAGGCGCAGGCTGGTTGGGGATGAGTCTGTGTTATCTGCATCTCAAACTGAAGCTCAAATGGTTCTTGTAGTCTGCAATGTTTTCTGGAAATCCATTCATACTCCCACCATCCAATCAGAGCTGAAGAAGCTTCTTGGATGAGAAGCGAAACGTCTTCAAAGAAAAACAAGAAAGTTCAGTTGCCTCTTGAAAAAGCACCTTTGGGACAACCATGACATGGATGATTGAGAATTTCCATAGACATTAAGCTATGCACTTTGGGATGAACATCCTTCGAATGGTGTGGAGTATGAATGGATTGTTTTAAGTTATTGTTTTACTATGTCTACATTATTGTTTATCTGATAAAGGCAGAAAGGGCTTTTTCCTTCATAGTGGACAGCTTCTTACTACTTCTTGCCAGGTGTGCTAGCTTAAAGGCAAAAGTTTATTGGTCTACCCAGTATTATTTTTAATGGATCAGCTTATTCTTCTTCTTCTTCTTGTGCCATATCCGTTATCGGACGTTGGCGATCATGTTGGCGATCCTGTTTTTATCAGCAGCCGCACGAAAAAGTGCTGCTGAGTTTTGTCCAAACCAGTCCCTTAGATTTTGAAGCCATGATGTTCTTCTTCTGCCTGGACCTCGTTTGCCTTCAATCTTTCCCTGGAGGATTAAATGGAGTATGCCGTATTTTTCTGGGTGTCGCATCACATGTCCGAAATATTCTAACTTTCGTTTTTTAATTGTTTTGATGATTTCCCTTGGCTTTCCCAGGCGGCTTATCACCTCCTCATTTCTGATCTTGTCAACCCAGCTTATACATAACAGCCGCCTGTAAATCCACATTTCAAATGCTGCTAATCTCTTCAGGTGGCCTTCTGTCAGAGACCAACTCTCTACTCCATAGAGCAAGATAGAAAAAATATAACATCTGACAAGCCTGATTTTCAATCTTAGGCTTATGTCGTGACTGCAGAAGACCTTTTTCATTTTGAAAAATTCTGTTCGAGCTTTCTCTATCCTTGTCTTTACTTCAGTGGTCATGTCCCAGCTTTCATGTAAATTAGAACCGAGGTGCGTGATCCTTTCAACTTTTTCTAATGGTATTCCTTCCGAATTTATTCGTGGTAAATTAACGGGCTGTTTGCTGACGACCATGATTTTGGTTTTTGAGGTGTTAAGCTTCAAGCCGTATTTTTCAGATATTTCTGTGACTCTGTTGATGAGGAGCTGAAGGTCTTCATGCTTACTGGCAAGCAGAACTGTATCGTCAGCATATCTTAAATTGTTGATCCAAACACCGTTTATTTTGATGCCAGCATCGATGTTCTCCAGTGCCTCGTTGAAGATTGACTCAGAGTAGATATTGAACAACAGTGGAGACAGAATACATCCCTGTCTGACCCCTCTTCTTATTTCTGCATCAGCTGAGTATTTTTGGCCTAGTCTCACATTTGCTACCTGATGCCAATACAGATTCTTTATTATTTGGATGTCTTTGTCATCTAGTCCCCCTTGTTTCAGGATTTCTAATAGTTTGCTGTGTCTTATTTTATCAAAACCTTTTTCAAAATCAATGAAGCATATGTAAACACTGATTAATACTATAGTAATACTATAATACTATAATAATACTATACTATATAATATATATATAATAGTATATATGATATATATATATACTGTATATATAATATATATATATATATAATATATATATAATAGTAATACTATAGTATTAATTATATTTAGCATATTGTATTTATTATATTTATAACACTATATTATGTTATGCTATACTATGCCTTGCTATGCATATGCTATACTATACTATTCTAAACTTCAAAGCTGCTTTGAAACGAGATGGGCAGCAAATAAATTTAATAAATTTATTTTATTATACACCAAGGTGGTGGTATAGAATCAGAATAACAAAATAACAGAATAACAGAGCTGGAAGGAAACTTTGAGGTTCAAGCAGGAGACCCTATACCATCCTGGACAAATGACTGTCCAATCTCTTCTTAAAAACCTCCAGTGATGGATCACCTACAACTTCTCAATGCAAGCCGTTCCACTGGTTAATTGTTTTCACTGTCAGGAAATTTCTCCTTAGTTCTAGATTATTTCTCTCCTTGATTACTTTCCATCCATTGCTTCTTGAAGTCCTGCCTTCTGGTACTTTGGAAAATAGATTGACCCCCCTCTTCTTTGTGGTAGCCCCTCAAATATTGGAACCCTGCTATCATGTCACCCCTAGTTTTTCTTTTCACTAGACTAGACATACCCAATTCCTGCAACCGTTCCTCATATTTTTTAGTCTCTAGCCCCCTAATCATCTTTGTTGCTCTTCTCTGCAATCTTTCCAGAGTCAACATCTTTTTTATATTGTGGCGACTAAAACTGGATGCAGTACAGAATAACAGAGTTGGAAGGGACCTTGGAGGTCTTCTAGTCCAACACCCTGCTTAGGTAGGAAACCCTATACCATTTTAGACAAATGGTTGTCCAATCTCTTCTTAAAAACTTCAGGTGTTGGAGCACCCACAACTTCTAGAGACAAGTTGTTCCACTGATTAATTGTTCTAACTGTCAGGAAAAGTACTAACACTTCATGTGATCTTGATTCTATCCCTCTGTTAATGCAACTTAGAATTACATTGGCTTTTCTGGTGGCTGCAACACCTTGCTGGCTCATATTTAAGTGACTGTCCACTAGGTCTCCAAGATCCCTTTTGCAATTGCTGCTATTGAGTCAGCTTTCACCTATTCCATACCTGTGTATTTAGTTTTTCTTGTCTAAGTGTAAAATCTTACTTTTGTCACCAATGAATTTTGTTAGATAGGGCCCAGTGTTCAAGTCTGTCATGATCTTTCTGGATCTGGAGTCTATCTTCTGGGTGTTGTCTATTCCTGCCAGCTTGGTGTCATCTGCAAATCTGAAGGGTTCTCCTTCTATTCTCTCATCTAAATCATTTATGAAGATATTGAAAAGTACTGGCCTAAGACAGAATCTTGGGGTACCCCGCTGCTTACTTCCCTCCATGTAGATGTAGTTCCATTAAGGACTACATTTTGAGTGCGGTTTGTCAGCCAGTTACAAATCCATCTGGTGATGATGCTGTCTATCCCATATTTTTCTAACTTACTAAAAAGTTGGTTGTGATCTATTTTGTCAAATGCCCTAATGAGGTCCAAGTATATATTTGGTACTATGTCCAAAGCATTTTGCTGGTCCACTAATTTAGTCACTTGTCAAAGAATAAGATTTGTTTGGCATGATCTGTTTTTGACAAACCTATGTTGGCGTCTGGTTATAACTTTCCTTTTTTTTTTGCACTGCTTTTTTGCCAACCCGTGGTCATTTGGTTTCACTGTTTGGATAAGAATATATCTCTGAAACAATGACCCACAGAGCAGGGGTTAGCTAGCATATACATAGCATTATACATTACAGACAATAAAATTTCAAATTTTAAAATGGAGCTGTTTAGGTTTGCAAACCACTTCCTTTAAAAATAAATTAAATTTAAAATTATGGTGAAATAATTATGTTTCTTTCATGCACAAACATACAGATAGAATCGGGAACAGCTTCTGAAGTTACTAAGACTTTAAAAAGACTTTGTTGCTTTAAAAGTTTTAACATTGTCATATGTTATTATATATTTTGAAGCACATTTTAAAGGATTTTCACAGTGCTATATATATCAAGATAAGTAATAGTGAGCTTTTAAAATCCTAATTATCTTTATTTTTTATTTAGGCATTTGAGGCATGTGATGAAAAGAACAAAGGATACTTAAGCCGAGAAGACTATAAAGTTGCTATAGTGATGCTTTTTGGCTATAAGCCCTCAAAGGTACTATTTATTTCTTATATTGAGGATTGGCTTATTCTTTCAATATCCTGAACACCAGACATTAAATAATCTCTAGTAATATGAAGTTTTCAGAGAACATTTTTTCAGAATTATTTAAAAATTTAAAACACTTGATTCTTGCTATCTTTTTGAGATATTGCAGATAAGCTTCTCAATGCCCCTTGTTCTAAGCTTCAGCCTCCCAAAGCTACTGTATTCCCCCGAAAATAAGACTTATCCCGAAAATAAGCCCTAGCTTGATTTTCACACGTGTGCCCAATATAAGCCCTACCCCAAAATAAGCCCTAGTTTTCGGGCGAGGCATAAGCCTAAAAATCAAGCTAGGGCGGGGATGGGGGGATGGAGCTGCCCCACACGCCCTGTACCCACTTACCTTAGGACCATTGCAGTCAGGCCATTGCAGTCAGGCCTCCCATGCCTCGACATGAGGCGCATTACGCCAATCGTGCTGCTGCCGCTGCTCACAACCAGAGGCCACAAGGTTCGTCGCGCCAATCGTGCCACCGCAGCAGGAGGTGCATCGTGCTGATCGCACACTCATGATTGGCGTGACGAGCCTTGCGGCCTCCTGCCACTTGCAGCAGCACAGGTGTGATTGGCATGATGCGCCATGTAGCCTCCTGCTGCTCGCAGCAGCAGTGGCGCGATTGGCACGACAAGCCACACGGCGTCCTGCGAGCGGCGACAGTGGCACAATTGGCACGAGCTACGCGGCCTGCTGCAAGCGGCAGTAGCAGCATGATGCGCCATGTGGCATGCGGCCACAAGTGGCCGCAGAAGAACTCAAGCAGCAGCACGATAGGTGTCGGGGCATGGAAGGCCTGGCTGCAGCGGTCCTAAGGTAAGCGGGTAAGACATCCCCCGAAAATAAGACCTGGTGCTTCTTTTGGAGGCAAAAAAAGTATAAGACCGGGTCTTATTTTCAGGGAAACACAGTAGTAGAATTCAGTAGGTGTACCCAGAGTAACCCTTGTTATAAATTTGTTAGTAGGGAGAGAACACAAACTGTATATAGCACCTCAAACAGTAAAGAGGCACTTTCTTGCCTCTCAAAGATGGTGGAAGCAATCTGGTTTATAGATGAAAAGGGTTGCTTCTGTATCAAAGGTGCTTTTTTCAATTGGACTGTTTTTCTTGAGAAAGGAAAGGACAACTGATGAAGCTTCTTGGATGAAAAACCAAACATCTTCTTCCTTCCTTAAGAAAAAACAGTCCAGTTGCCTTTTGAAAAAGCACCTTTGAGACAACTATGACCTGGATGACTTAAAATCTCCATAGACAGACTGCTTCTGTACTTTAAAATGCCATTTAGCTTTACTGCAATATCATCCGTGGTAAATTCAGTTTTGTTTGGTTTTTATTCCACTGCTGTCACTATAAGTGTACAGGATTTTTCCTTCTGTGTTAAATGAAAAGACAGTTATGCTGACAAATATGTTACAGTATTGAGTGCAAATATCAATTGTCATGAGACAAATTGTGCTAAGAGAAGAATGTTCTTGCTGTGTGATTTGTACTCAGTCCTGTATATACATTTAAAAGACTGAACATCTGATGGTTTCAGCCAATGGGAAAATGTCTTAGAATACTGTGTAAGCATTTGTCTTTTATTGGATTTAAAATCCAATCTCAAGCTAGGTTATTTTCAATTACATTGACTAGACAAAAAGCTGATTAAATACTAATACTGGGATTTCCAACTGAATCCTAGTATTATGTCATTCATGAGCTGAGAGCTGGTTTGGAGGACTATTGAGGTTGAAAGCGCATGTCAGAGGTCCTTGCCGCACCCCTGGCTCCAACAAGAAACAAGCCGTTGAGTTCACAGGTGGTCGGTTTATTTACGGTACGCTCTGCCATGCAGTATTCAAACAAACAGCAAACCAAGTCAGCGCTGGGAGCAACCGCCTCCCAGCGCTCTAAATAGATGCCTCCTGGCCGGCCCCACTCCCCACCCACCTAGCCAGCATCCGGCATGAGCGCCGGTATGGCAGCAAGGCAAGGAAGCAAGGCAGGATTTCAGCTCCCCGCTGTTTCTCTGCGCCGATCAGCTGCTCGGCGGGACGACCTCGCGGCTGCGTTCCGCAGAGTCCCCCTTCCAGCATATAGGTATGAGGGAGGGAAAGGCTGTTGCTGCCATCTCTGCTGCTGGTCCCATCCGCTGCCTCCGGATGCCTCCATCCAACGATCTTGTCCCCCCCTCCCGTTAATGGCAAGCCCACGGGCTTGACAGCGCAACTCATGGAGGAAAAAAAAGCAGAAATCACTCCCAGATTAAAAAAAAATCAGTGAGAAGCACTGTGGTTTGGGACTAATGTAGGGGTGGATCAGAATTCTGAGGAGGTAATGCCAAAAGCTTCTGGTATAACAGATCTGAACAAATCAAACCTTCACTCAATGTATTAGTATAAACTACAGCGATAATTAATCAAATAAAAATAGGAGTAGCAAGTAGAGTTTTAATTTTTATCAAAACTAGTTCCTTTGATGCTAGAAGAGAATGTTGATCTTGACAAAATTGGTTTTAAATTTCATTTAATATTTATTTAATTAATATTTGTATTGTTTTACTTCACCTTAAACATGGAACTACATTTTGCCATTCCTGAGCCTATGTTGTTCTACTGTACAGTCTGATTTCCCACTGCCGCTTTTGAGTTATTTATTTATTTGATTTATATAGCTACCCACATTGCCCAGGCAGTCATCTCATGTCAGCATACTTCATTATTGAACAATAATACCTCTCAATACACATAATAAAACAAAAACCACAACAGAGAAGTAGATAGGCATAAAGTGCCAGGAAATGTCATCCAGCAGGTCGTATCACCCCCAGATCCGATTCTTGAGAAAAAAAAAAGTCTTTAATGTCTTTTGAAAGATCAGCAGGGTTGGGGCCAGACAAATCCAAAGTTGTTGTTCCAGAGGACAGGAGCAGCAACAGAGAAGGCACATCTCATAGGTCCTACCTAAGTAATAGAACCCAGAGGAAAAATATAAGCTATTGTATAGTGTTGATGTAATAGCAAATCATCGATTGCCAGGAAAAATTATAAACCATGTTCAGTGACATTTAGTAATGTTGCCAGTACTGCATGAGGAATTTGAATTAAAGATTGTACCTGAATTAACGTAGTTTGATTCTTATCTTATTTTTGGTTTAGCACAGTGGGGGCTGCGATGTCATCACAGGAGATCTGCAGAAGCTTGGAGAAATGTTATGATTTAAATATTGAGTTTAGTCTTGGTGGTCTGTGGCCATGGCCAAAAGATATTTAAAGGGGGTCTGTGATGAAGAAAAGGTTGAGAACCACTGGTTTAGCATATTATGCTAAGCCAAACATTAACACCGATTTTTAAACCCACATTTAACACATGCAATTAAAACAACTTGATTTAATATGTTGAATTGGCATTTATTTGGTCATAGCTATCTTAGGTTCACTTCATTTCAGTGGGTGCATTGAGGCTGGAAAAGTCTTAAACTTTTCATTTTAATTGTAAAGTTACCAGATTACGTCTTGAGAAAAGCAATTTTAATTTTGATATTTGAAAAATTGATTCTCTTAATCTATTCTTTAGCATATATTACTGGAGACATTGTTAACAATGTTACTACCCAATTAAGTTCTTTCAAATTTTTATTCATTTTGGTTTTATAAATTTATATGTTTGACTTTTCAATTAGAATCTATGAGATGTTAAGGTTTATAAACGTTGATTGATCTCGCTCTTAATGTTGAGTTCGCACAGGATGATTGTGGGGAAAACAAGAAGTAGATCAAAAATAACGTGGAATAAAAAAAATAATTAGATAATTATGTATTTATCCTAATAATTCTGAAGAATTAGTTTATATGTGAGCATTTAAGGGATCTTTTGTTCATAATACTTTTTTTCTATTTTAGATGGAAGCGGATTCAGCTATGGCCTCTATGAAACAAAATCCATTTGGTATTATATAAGCATGAAAATCTATTATTATGCACTGATGATAAGAGCTTAATCAAAAACTACAGGGTTTAAAAAGTTGATGTAGTTATTTTGTTAAATATTAGAGACATTTTGGACATCAACTTGCAAATATTCATTTTGATTATTTTTAGTTGTGATAGTTTACATTAAAAATATGGAAGATGGGGAAATTGCATATATGTAGTGCAATTATTGCTTCAGAATATGAGCCAAACCTAATATGGTTAAGCAACAGGAATTCTTTTCTTTATGCTCCCGCTGTATTTCCCAGATCTGCTCAAGATTATTTCCCAGTGTACCTGAGCGTACTGGGAAGACAGAAGTGAATATCCACATTGATATTGTAAATCCTGGAAACCGGAAACCTATTTGTAAATATGACATTTCTATAAATTAATTGTGGGAGTAACATTGCTTACAGTTCAGTGAAACAATAATCATATGTGATGGTTCTAATTGGCCGAAATAATATAATATGGAAACAAAACAAATGGGTTTGGTTCAGGATTTTAAGATGGATAGATGGATAACAATTCAGTTCATATTTCTTGTGTGCTGCAAAATATATTTGTGACTTCCTATTTTTATACTGATTTTATTAAAATGTCCACTAACCCATATTTTATTCAGTTAAAGCTAATTTTTATATTTTATTTTTTAATTAAATCTTCCTAGTAACTTTCACTTTCAGATTATTACAGGATTTTTGTGTCCCATCTTTCTTCTAACATATACCAGAGGGCACTTAAGTTATCTAGAAGGGAAGTGAGAATTTGTAGTAACAACTTGTAGTCATATGTTCTTATCATCAGAAAAAGGAATCATTTTTCTTCTTTATGATTAATTGTAATTACTAATTTTGATTTGATCACAAACCTTGCTACAATGTAATCATGAGTAGTCTATTAATTTTTATAAGAACATTTTAGTTTAAATTAATATTCATTATATACTTGCATATTTTGTAATAAAGTTAGCTTGCATTGCTATTATACATAGGTGTCTGATAAATGGTATTCTCTAGCAAATATTTGAAACTTATTTTGAAAAAGCTATACATGGTCAATATAGTAGTATTTAGTTTATCTAAATTTATATACATACATATTTATATTTATAAACCCTGTGATGCATTAATCCTGTATACACAATTGGGAATAAGTTGCAATGAACTTCAGAGTCGCCTGAACTGCAAGATAGGCAGCAAATAAATTGAATAAATAAATAAAGTAAAAAACCTCATGTAGAAGATTACATAGACTGTACTATCATGCTTGAATTTTATTTGTTGGAGGAATAATTATTTACTTCTATTGATACATGACTAATCATATTTTTTTTAGGATTATCACTTGAAGAATTTTTAAATCTTATGACTACAAAGAAAGTTGCACACTTTTACCATAGTGAAATAAGACGGATATTCATGTCTTTTGACAGACAATGTAAGTTTTCCCCTAGTGTGGAATAACTTTATTTGAATATTTTATTGATAAAATGTTTTGTTATTATATTTTAATTATATCCTTTTTTCTGGCCAGCTTGGGGCAGCGTAAAAATCTTTCTCTTCCTGTCATCAATATCATTACAGGGCAATTATTTAAGGCAAATTTAATTTAATTGATTGGGTGGGATTTGAAGCACTTAACACGTAATCCATTCGGAGTTACAATGCATGGAACAAGGGCGATTTATGACAGGTCCTCGTATTTGCAGCAGTCACAATGTCCCCTTGGTCACCTGATTCTGATTTGGGCACTGGGTAAGTGGTTTGCAATTATAACATCACAGCATGCCACAGTCACAAGATCATCATTTGCAACCTTCACTGCCTTCTGACAAGTAAAGTCAATGGAGAAAATGGTAAGAGGTCGCAAATGGTGATGCCGTGATCGCGCGGGATTCGCCTAACGATAGCTACTGAGACTACTACAACTGCTGTCATGTTGGCATGACTTTACAACCACAGTGCTTAGCCACAATTGCCACCTTTAAGCAAGGACTACTTGTACTATCTTGTGGACAGATTGGACATAATTCTCCCCAGTCTGATTTTTTAAACTCTACATTTGCCTTTAGTTAATGAACCAGATGCTTCAGAGTTTACCAAGGTTAGAAATAATATTATCCAATTAAAATGTAAAATCAGAAGGACTATGAGAGCACCTTTTCTTGATTAACACGTTTTATTAAAAGGCACAAGCTTACATTATCTTTTCCAAAACATTGTGAAGCTCTTCATTTCTGTGGATCAACAATTTCAGTTTTCAGTCTTGGTTTGTGAATGTACATCTAAGTATAAGCATCTTTCAAGCTGTATCCCCTTTTCTGTTTTATTTTTCAACAAGGTAAAGGGTTTTTATCTTTTGAAGATTTCAAAAAAGCTTTCAATATTGTTGCGCCAAAGTTACCAGAAAGGATCATTGTTGAAGCATTCAGGTAGGATGAATTGAATTATTTGAGATGCTCTGAAAAAGTGCATGGTTTGGTCTGATCTATTGCAGGCATTGTATAGTACCTTACAAAATAGTCAGCTCTCTGTATTCTGTCCCTGCTGTCTTCCCCAGCATGCACTAATTAATTATACTTGCTTGTACTTTGCCCTCCTCCCTTATTTTCTCTATTGCCATGTTACAGATAGTTTCCAAAGAGATCAAGAAGATGGTGGGTGCAAGAAGTGCAGGCAAATTATTTGGCAAAGGGTAATGGGTGGGTGGGGGACTTTGAGAATGCTGCAGAAGATGTCTGACGAGCTGTTGCTGCAGTAACTTCAAAATCCATGCAATGCTTTCAACAACATTTCATATACTTCCTCTCTCCTGATAGCCAATCTTTTTGCAGATTTTATTCCACCCTGATTTAAAAACATAAAAAAGTTATGGGTGGAGTTAGGCATCTGTTTTTCTTCTACTATATAGGAGGTGAGAAGGGAGGGATTCCTTTTTTTAATTCACTCTTCAGAATTCAAATGAGTTGGGCAGTTCACCAGACTTACCCAAGGCAGAGTTGGCTACTTAGAAGCTAGTGGCTCAATTATAAAACTATGCAGTGGCCTTTCCACAGCCTTACTATTTGAAATTCTCTAATTCAGTTTTATGTAATCTGTAGCATGTTTTGTCAAATCACAACGTTTCTTTAAACAACTTTCTGGAGACAATTATTTGTTTAATTTCATTCAAAAACAGCAGGGTTCCAGATGATGTGTATAGGTAAACATAAGTTTTAATATGTACATTAATCTTAACAGTGCATGTGGAACAGCAAAATGGACTTAAATTGACAATATATCTGCTGAGCCATTTGGTGGTGCTAAATAGCTTTTTAAAGAGAATCGGTGAAATAAATGTAAATTATTTCACAATGCAGTACTTATCTTAGATTTTTTTCTTGGGTATGATGCTGCTTTTTAAAATAAATTCTTATTTTTTTCATATTAACAATGATATTAACAACAACATAGTATATAGGTAATAATACATCTTGTGAGAAGTGAATCTTAGTTATTTTCCATAGATCATCAAATATATTTAATCATTATAAAAATGTCAATTCACTTCAGATTTCTTTTAGTCTACCTCTTGAGGATGAGAATCAACTCAAGAAGCTTGGGAAATTTTGAAAAGTGAGATTATAAAAGCCCAGTCTAGCACAATACCAATGAAGAAGAAAAATAACTGCTCTCAAAAGAAACCAGCATAGCTGCATAAAGAACTCTCTGATAAATTGAAAAACAAAAAGGACAAGTATAAAAAGTGGAAAGAGGGGCACAAAACTAAGACAGAATATCAGCAAATAGCCTGATCCTGCAAAGTTGAAGTAAGGAAAGCTAAGGCTCAAAATGTACTAAGGCTTGCAACAAAAGTCAAAAATAACAAAAAAAAGCTTCTTTCAACATGTAAAAACCAAGAAAACAGTTAAGGAAATGATTGGTCCATTAGTGGGAGAAAGTGGCAAGAAGGAGACAAGCAACAGGGAGAAAGCAGAACTATTTAACTCTTTTTTTGCATCCGTATTTACACAAAGGGAAAAAACAAACCAATCTATCAAAAACAGTACCATAAAAAACAGATTAGAAACAAGTTAAAATAGGCAAGAAAATGGTAAGTGGGCACCTGTCCACCCTATACGAGTTCAAATCACTAGGACCAGATGGATTACACCCCAAGGTTCTGAAGGAACTGGCAGATGTGATCTCAGAACCACTGAACTATAACTTTCAAAGATCCTGGAGCACTGGAGAACTACCAGAGGACTGGAAAAGAGCTGATGTAGTTCCCATCTATAAAAAAGGAAAAGATCCAGGAAACTATAGACCTATCAGCCTGACCTCAATACCTGGGAAGATTCTGGAAAAGATAATCAAGCAACAAATCAGTGAACACCTAGAGACAAACAAAGTCATAACCAAAAGCCAACATGGGTTTGTCAAAAGCAGATCATGCCAGACAAATCTTATTGCATTCTTTGACAAAGTGACAAAATTAGTGGACCAGAGGAATGCTGTGGATATAATTTACTTGGACTTCAGTAAGGCATTTGATAAAGTAGACCACAAACTACTAATAGATAAGATAGAAAATGTGGGTTAGAGAGCATCACCACCAGATGGATTTGTAGCTGGCTGACCAACTGCATCTACTTGGAGGAAAGTATGCAGTGGGGTACCCCAAGGATCTGTTTTAGGCCCAATACTCTTCAACATCTTCAATGATTTGGATGAGCGGATAGATGAGGAACTCATCAAATTTGCAGATGACACCAAGCTGGCAGGAATAGCCAACACTCCAGAAGGTAGGCTTAAGATACAGGAGGATCTTGACAGACTTGAACATCGGGCACTATCTAACAAAATGAAATTCAGTGGTGAAAAAACTAAGGTTCTACATTTAGGCAAGAAAAACCAAATGCACAGGTATAGTATAGATAGTACCTGCTCAATAGTAGTGACTGCGAGAGGGATCTTGGAGTCCTAGTGGACAATCATTTAAATATGAGTCAGCAGTGTGCTGCAGTTGCTAAAAAAACCAACACAGTTGTAGGCTGCATTAACAGAGGGATAGAATCAAGATCACGTGAAGTGTTAATACCACTTTATAATGCCTTGGTAGGGCCACACTTGGAATAGTGCATCCAGTATTGGTCACTACGATGTTAAAAAGTTGTTGAGACTCTAGAAAGAGTGCAGAGAAGAGCAACAAAGATGATCAGGGGACTGGAGGCTAAAACATATAAAGAACTTGCCTCCAGAAGTTGTTAATGTTCCAACACTGGAAGTTTTTAAGAGATTGGACAACCATTTGTCTGAAATGGTATAGGGGTTCCTGCCTAAGCAGGGGGTTGGACTAGAAGACCTTCAAGGTCCCTTCCCACTCTGTTATTCTATTCTATTCTATTCTATTCTATTCTATTCTATTCTATTCTATTCTATTCTATTCCATTCCATTCCATTCCATTCTATACAGGTTCTAAACATATATCAAAACTGTCACTACAAAATAAAGCAAAAACCACAAGACTGGAATGGTACACAAATACCAAACTCTTTAACTTTCTTTAACTGACAGAGTTCATAACATACTTTGGTGTTTCAGTACCTGCTTGCTGGTCTCAAATAGTCATAATGACTTTGCAAACAAAAGATTCTAGTGATCTAGTGATCTGTTCATGCACTATTTCTTCTGTGAGGAATAACTGAAATCAGGGAGGCGGGTCTTACAAGCGTGGAAATTTTGCATTGTTCTAGCAAAATCCACAGTTGCTGCAGGTTTCAATATACAGTCCTGTTCAAGTTTGTATCCATATAATCAGATCATTGCAAATGGCATTATGAACTCAAATGTACCTTTGATCTGTGTTCATGACTTTTGAGCTATTTGAATTCATGGAATTCACTGGATGGATCATACCTCGACTGCTATTTTGTCTAAATAGAAATTAATTTGTGTATATTTCCAAGAAGTTGTGATGCACTTTCCTCACCTCTGGTCCATGAAATAAGGGTAGTTCCTACCATAGCCATACATTTTTCCAGTGGATAAGAAATAGGCTGCAGGAAGTTGTATCTCTCCAAGCTATTTACTGACTGCTCATTCAGTGATCATTCGAAGTCACAGTGGCACTAAAAAGGCTGGTCTTCAAGCTTGTGGTTCTTGCAGTGTCTCTGCGGTCATGTCATCATGATTTGGGTGTTTGGCAACAGGCATGCATTTACAATAATCACAACATCTTGTGCTCACCCAAAGATGCTTTTTCATGAGGCAACTGGACTTTCTTGTTGTTCTTCAGCTCTGACTGGATGATGGGGAATGGAAGGAATTCCATTCCTCACCATCCAGTCAGAACTGAAAAAGCTTCTTGGACGAGAAGAGAATTGTCTTCAAAGAAAAACAAGAAAGTCCAGTTGCCTCATGAAAAAGCATCTTTGGGACAACTATGACCTGAATGACTGAAAATCTCCATAGACATCTTGTGCTCATGTGATCAACATTTGTGACCTTCACAGTCAACAAACACAGTCAAAAGGGAAGCTGACAGGAAGTTGCAAATTGTGGTCCTGTGACATTGCACGTAACAACTGCAGTGAACTATTTAACAACCGCAGCTGGAACTGATGCCTTAAGACAAGCAAGTCATTTGATGTTTCACTTTGCAACCATGTTGCTTAATAACAGAATTGCCTGTCCCAATTGCTACTTCCTTCCCTTTGGGTAGCTTACAATAAATGCCAAGATACCTTTCCAATTAGCATCTTTCTTCTCTTTGTGCTTGCCATAAGACATAAGTGGAGAGGATTAGTAGCAATATATAAATATGTGATTTCTGTTCTTTATTTTAGTAATCGTAAGTATCTTGATTCCTGTAAAAGGAGCCAAGATTTTACTCCTAATAATATTTGCAAACTAGAGCCAAACATTTTTAGATGTAAGAGTGCCGTGCAAATGAGGGATGGAGTTGGTTAAGCTGCACATAAACAAGCGGCTGGACTCTGCACATTTGTGTCCTTGTTCTCAGGTAGATACAATGGCACTGGCTTCTGCCCCTCTTCTGCTCAATGGCAGATATGCCTATGCATCTTCTAAGTAGTGGTTCTCAACCTTTTCTTCACCATGGATCTTCTTTAAATACCTTTTGTGGCCATGGAGCATGGCCACGGACCATCACGACTTAACTCAAGATTTAAACCATAACATTTATTCAGACCTTTGCAGACCCCCCCCCCCGCCCCCTGTGAAAACATCACGGCCTCCCAGGGGTCCACAGACCACAGGTTGAGAACCACTGTCCTTTACAGCTCAACAAAAATATATGTATTGCAAACTAGGAAGAGCTATTTCTCCTATACATCAAAGATTTCTTCCACTGTTATCACATTGAATGAGCTAGCCTAAGCAATTCCATCCTAAATATAGCAGCAAGGTATGCGTACTTACCTGGAAAAAGAAACCAATACACTCGATAGGAATTTGTGTGGAGTAAGCATCTATGGTTTTATGCTTGTTGAGCCCAGCACAAATGTCCTATCTTCCTGTGTTCAGCTATTTCATCCTTCAGTTCATCTCTATCTTGTTTTTTTCTTTTTTCCTAATTCAGCTTCCTTTTCATAACAACTCATTACATTCTTTTCTTTACTTATTTTAATAAAAGATAGTGTGTGTGTGTGTATGTATATATAAATGTTTGTCTGTGTACTGTGTGTATTGTGTGTGTATGTGTGTATACATGATAAAAAACTACTAAAAAAGTGATCACCGAGACTAAAAACTTTATTAAACACTTAGCTTTTGTCAGCGACTGCTGACATTGTCAAAGTATAAACCAGGATCTGGGAGTGCTCGTCAACAATATATATATGAGAAGTCAACAATATATGTATGTATGTATGTATGTATGTATGTATGTATGTATGTATGTATGTATTTTTTTGTGAGAGCAGGTATCAGAATTACATTTTTTAATGTGTGCCAGTGTGTTCACACTGTGTTCACAGAAAAAAGTGACAATAAAAGTTATCTTATCTTAAAAAAAGAAAACACACACAATTTTATCTTAAAGTTCTTTTTTTTTAAACCAGTTTTAATTAAGACTCTCTTTTCAGTAAATAACATTTGTAGAAGCAGATTTTTGGAGATTGTATTACTATTCCTTTTTTTAATTCATTAAATTAAACTTTTGTCTTGGCATTCATGATGAATAATGAACTTGCAATGATGATGTTATCTAGTTTGGGTAATGAAGTATCTGCAAGAAAACAACCAATCTCAGAGAGCACCAAGGACCCCTTATTAATGAACTTCTCTTCTTTAAAAACTATGTACTTGGGTACTTTGTAAGAGCCTAAGCCTCACCACATAGCAATTCCTACGTCTGCTGCATATTCCATGAAGCAAATGCAGATTGTTAGCTATTTGCTGCTTTTGTGGGGATTTTTGATCAGGATATGCAAGATAATATTTGAACAGAAGCTATTTTGTTTCTCATTTTAAATTGACTTACGCTTAGATGAATAGGATCACACACTGGAGGCACATTTTCTTTATCTGTTCCTGTTCAAAATTATCTGAAATTATATAAAAATATGAAAATAATTAGATTTTGTGTGGATACCTTCAGCCAAGATCTTGTGCTGTCTATGAAATTTTTATTTAGACATATACTGCAGAGTGAATATGAAACATTAATCTTCCTATGGCTAGTTGCCATAGGAACATGGTACACAGTGCAATTCATTCCAGTTCTGGTGATTTCTACAGTAGCTTTTCGATTATTTTCTTTCTTAAGCAATATTCACATGGCTTAATCTTTGCAAAATAATCTCTAATGGCTTACATATTTTACCTATATGCTGATCCTTATTTTAATTTAATGTGTGTTTTAAAGTATTTCATAATTCTTACATTTTGTACTTAATTCTGTAGAATTGAAATGTATTTTACTAGGCCAAAGTTCATCTGTGTCCCAAATAAATAAGATATTCTCATTCCTTACTCTGAAAAGAATTATTTGTTGCTGCAGAATGGTAGCTCACATTAATTTTCAGAATTCCAGGGAAAAAGACTTCCTCTTTCCCTATTTCTGTAAGGAAGTACATCAGACAAGAAGCTGGGGAACAGGGAAGTTTCTTCTGCTTTTTTTCTGGAAAACAAATATAAAGGGGGGGGGGAATTAAATATATCCAGTCAATTTTCAAACCGTTTATTGGTTTTATTTAATTTGTTATTGCGTTATGTACTGTGCATTCAGTGCAAACTGCAATGTATGTAATTTATTCACACCATTAGAATGCTTGGTATCTTGTTAAAATATTAAATATGATTTTAGTCATCTACCAATTACATTAACTGAATTTCCTTTTAGTTATTTTCAAAGCTTTATTTTGGTGTTCCTTTATGTTTCCAAATTTTTGAGTCAAAAGTAGATCTGCTGTCTTCTATATAAACAGTCAAAAGCAGATAGGCTCCTCCCCCCACACCCCAAAATTAGGTATTGAATCTTTTGTCCTTGGTGTATGTGACTGAAATGCATCTTGGTTTTTCAGTAGACTGTGGTACTGCGTTGCATGTCCTCCTCTGTATCAGAACGATTGTGGCCTAATATTCTAGAAAAAAGCCTTCCTATTACAAGTTGCCCAGGGTTTATCCAGATATCTTTTATTCAAAATAAAAGAGCATTTTAAAGTTCAAGAGTTCATTGAAAAGGACAAAATGTAAAGAATAACAAATAAAAATCAGAACCATTCAACTCCCATTTGTCCTATTTTGTTCCAACAAGAAGGCACTGTTACACATAACTGCAAAGAACTTGAGATTGATAAAACATGGTCAGGGACTGCCTGTATATTTTGAATGAATTGATTGATTGATCGACTGTGCCACCAAATCAGTGTTGACTCTGATCACAATAGATAAACTTTCTTTATGACTCTGTACCTAATATTGTTCTTAAGGTCTTCCAATTATTCACATATCACAACTGCAACTGAGTAATCCATCTGTCTGCTGATCGACTTCTTTTCTTCCTCCTTTCCCATCATTGTAGAGTTTTCTAGAGTCCTAGAAATTTGTATAATTTCATAATTTGTCTCCATTGCTATGTTTTGGTTGGCTATTCCTTACTAACATTTCATCACTGCAGTATCCCAACCATATTGGTATTTGTTTATTGCACGGGTGTCAACGTACCACGTCACATGACGTGTCACGATGTATTGTGGCTCTTTTTGCATTGCCAGCAATGGGGTTGGCGCAGCTTTGGTATGATGAAACTGGCCTGCGGGCCGGCAGTTTGACACCCTGGTTTATTGTGTGGGAATGGTGCTATTTTCAGTCCAAAATTAATACTTGGAGAATAGAGAAGAAATGTTTTATTAGTAAATGTTAATGTTAAAAGTAAAGGTGTGAAGTCAAGGTCAGCGTTGAGCTGAGGTGTGCGAGAAATTGCTTTTGATATTAATCTATGTAGATGTGTTTTATTGTTGTTATAATATAGTTTGAAAAACAAAGACCGCAGGTAGTTTCATTAGCTCACTGGTTTATAAGGATGAGAATTCATGAACAAATGAATGTTTGGACTGGCCAATTTAATGGACAAGTTCTGTCTTCTTTAAACCAGTTTGATCAGTGAAGTTGCAGAGTGTGTATTTATTTCCAAAGGACTTTTCTGAGGGAAGCAATTGCTAAAATCAGAGAGATGGTATTACAGATGCTCAGCAGTTACCTCAAAAAGGGTATAATCCAGAAGAGCTACATTATACAGCAAGTATGGAGTATATACAAGAACATACGTTTTGGACAACGCCTTAAATATTAACCTAAACAAGCAGTTGTCAAAAGTATGTGATGGCTGAGTTGCACTGCAACCAAGCTTTTGTCCAGATAAGAAAACACTTATTTGTGAAAATACTTGAATATAAATACTCAGAGCACTTCAGCTTCTTTTTTTTATAGTATCAAATAGTTTTATATTTAGTGGTGGCATTTATATTAATTATTGGTATATTGGTCAAAATATTTTTAAACAGCATTAAAAAGATAGAAAGTAAAAAAAATGAAATAAAATGGTACATATGGGAAATAGGAAGTATCTGAGATGTGTCTAAGATATATTCATTTATCTTAGTCTTATGCATGTTTCTTAGCAACAAGCAGTAAAAATATGAATTAAGGACTAAAAAATAATTCAAAAAATGAACTGTGTGTTAATATGTTCATAACTAGCAGGTTAAAAGTAGAGGTATGAAATTAAAAAACTTTCCAAAAAAGAAACCAAAATTTTCTTGTTATTTTGCATCCTATTATCCATGAGATGGAGGGGTTGATTTTTATATACTCTGGCTTCCATAATCCAGAAGGAGTTTGGTATCACCTTTTAAGACTAGCTTTGTTATTTAAGAGGTGGAGGTTCATTCTTTCAGCTTGTGGGTTGGTTTCCGAGCGTTTTGTTACCAGGCTAGGTAACATTTTCAGTGGAGTTTAGGGGATGTCAGTATTATTCTGTTTATAAGGGCTTCAGGTGGTCAGTAGGTCTTGTGATGGTGAGGTCGCGTCAGGTGAGGGTCCCATCAGGTCAGGATCATGTGATGGGTCAGGTGTGTCAAATGAGGGTCTTGTGATGGGTCAGGTGTTGGTCACCGGTGATATTAGTGTTATTTAAGGCATAAACTTTGGGGAACTATAGCTGTAGCTGGATAAGACCATATTATATGAGTTAAAGAGTTTTCACGTTTCTTATAGCACCAGCACAAAAATAAATCTAAAGTGCAGTCTTTTAAAAATAAACGTGAATATTTTCTGATGAATTATTTTCATATTTAAATCATAAGAAGAATATTTAGATGAGCCGAGGTGGCGCAATGGTTAGAATGCAGTACTGCAGCTACTTCTACTGATAGCTGGCTCCCAGCAGTTTGGCAGTTCGATTCTCACCGGCTCAAGGTTGACTCAGCCTTCCATTCTTCCGAGGTCAGTAAAATGAGTCCCAGATTGTTGGGGGCAATAGGCTGACTCTGTAAACCACTTAGAGAGGGCTGTAAAGCACTGTGAAGCGGTATATAAGTCTGCTATTGTATTGCTATTTTATAATTTTAACTCTTTGACTCATTGATCTCCAAAACCAGATCTTCCAATTCTACATTCTAAAATTTAGTTATATAACTAATTCTAACTTTCATTTATTTTTTTTAATTCCTTATAAAACTGGATTTGTTTCAGTTCAAACAATGCTCTGCTAAAACATTCAGGCCACTGTTTAGTACCTGTTGAGTTGTCACACAGCTAAGTGAATGTTATAGTTAAATCATTTTAAATAGCAATCTCTCAAAGTCTTTACAACTACCAATTAGCTTGTTTAAAGTATTCATCCCTTATTTTGCCAAAACATTTCAACCCAGTACATATTTTCCACTATTTTCAAATATGGCTTGTTCATATTGGTTTAGCATATGAGTTGGGATTAAAACATAATTGCCTTCATATTAAAGGCTGGAGATGAAAATTCTTTTCTAATGTTTCTGGACTGCAAAACCTACTAAGATAAGTATTATTTACTTAAACTCTAAGAGGAATTCTCATATAAAGTCTTCTCCTAGAAAAAAACATACATGTTAAAATAAAAGCCCAGTGATACAATTGAAATTTGGTAGGTTAAATCATCATTAAAAAGTCTCAGTTTGGTCAAAGATATTTGAGGGACTTTAGTTTGCCACTGAAAAAAATCCTCATTAATTTATCTATCCATGTAGAATATTTAATAGGGATTAACACAGGAATCCTTCTTAAAATATATATTAATCTTGCCCTAGAGATTTAGTGGATGTTTTAACAATCCATTTATGCCTACTGAAATTGCCTGTATATATTTAGATATATTTAACATATTGTGATTTACTTCAAGAATAACATAAACCCGAATCTATCCATGCAGTATTAGCAATCATAATCCCTTTTAGTAGTCTATAGATACAGTGGATCCCAAAGGCAGCCATTTAGACTTATTCTAGTTAGTGGAATAGTAAGAATATAAATCATATTATGCAATGTCAATAAGCTGTAGTAATGACATTACATTGAAGGATAGTCTTCTCATCAGCATACAAGACACAGGAGGACAAACACAGCAGGACAAGATTCAGCAGTCCATCTGCATTTAAAAGACAAAGGCCACTCTTGAAGACAGTAAAGTCCACATTTTGGACAGAGAGGACCACTGGTTTGAAAGAGCGGTCAAACAGGCCATCTATGTCAAAATTGAACAGCCCTCTCTCAATAGAGAGGGAGGGATACAGCATCATCTATCTCCAGTCCAAGAAGGCTCCACACCCATTTGCACCACTCAGGTGACCTTGAGGACACAGATAAACCTCCAAGTGGCCTCAGCAACTCTCTAAAAGAATGCAAATGACCAGCTGTTTGCAAGGCATATAAATCCTTCCATTCCCCACCATCCAGTCAGAGCTGAAGAAGCTTCTTGGATGAGAAGTAAAATGTCTTAAAAAAATAAATAAGAAAGTCCAATTGCCTCTTTAAAAAGCACCTTTGAGACAACTATGACCTGGATGACTGAGAATCTCCATAGATATATAAGAACAATTTACATTCAGTATTAAATATCACCACATTCTTAAAATCTTGGTATTATCTAAAAGATGAAGCCAATAGTTAAAAAAAACAAATTGAAAATTGAAGAAGATAAAAGCATTCTTGACAAGTACCATGATAACCTTTAGGTTGAAAGACATATAGTTTTGTGATAACCAAATTGAAATCCAGTTTAAAAAGATGGTACAAACCTATATTTTGTCTGTGGAAATTCTCAATCATCCAGGTCATGGTTGTCCCAAAGGTGCTTTTCAAACGTCATCTGGACTTCCTTGTTTTTCCCCTTGAAAACGCTTCACTTCTCTCCATGAAGCTTCAGTTCTCATCCAAAAAGGTTCTTCAGTTCAGTATTGAAGAAGCTTCTTGGATGAGAAGCAAAACATTTTCAAGGAAAAAACCAAGAAAGTTCAGTTGCCTTTTGAAAAGCGCCTTTGGGAAACCAATATCTTCTTAAAATGCAATTCATGAATTCAATAAGAACCATATCAAAAACCTTTTCATCATCTAAAACAACAGTGTACTCATCAATGGCTCTGTATCAGTTTGGAGAGCACTACCAAGTTGAGTGTTACAGGGCTGCATCCTGGGCCCTTTGATGTTTCTCATTTTTATTAATTGATTAATTTAACTTTCTGGATGATTTTATGCTGTGCTTTAGAGTATTTTGGTGACACAATCATACTTGAAAGAATTCACTATTGACTTAAACCTTCTTCATTAAAACAAAACATTCTGCAGTCCCTGAACTTTAGAAATTTATTTATAACCATGCCACTTCAAAAAACTAGGTGGTTTACAACATCCCTTATACAGTTTAAAACAATTGAAGACATAATAGAAAGAACCACAGCCCACACGAAATCAACCACAATAGTCCCACCTCCCCACCTTGAAATGGTTTCGTAACTTTTACCACTTTTACTAAGACAATATGTGAAAAACTTTTAAATTGGAGGTTATGTTGGTTAATAACAAGAATGTTACTGTTTACAAATAATTGGCAACGTATAAGTAAGATTGAATGTGGAGCTCACTTCCATTTGTGCATTTTAATATATTTAATATCCCATAAATATGCATGTAGTAGAGAAATCTTTGAAATTTCAGACTGTTCTACCTTTAATTTTTCTGTCATTTCATAATCATAGACCTATGAGGGCAGAAGCAACACTTTTCTTCTTCCTTTTAGAAAAGGCTGAATTCATTTTGCTATGCACAGCAATTTGAAAGTTCACACAGCAAGAAATATTTAATAACTGTCTATTACCAATTGGGGATATTGCTTACATGAGTATTCTTAGAACTTTTCGAAAACTGCTATCCTACAACACTGTCTGCAGTTGGGAATAACAATTCCCACTGCTTACTAGAAACCATTACCTGTGAAAAAATTATCCTATGATATTGTTGCTGAATAACAGATATGAAAGTATTAGATAGAAAATATTGGTAGTTGTTTTGACGTTCTGGAAATTGTAAGAAACCATTCTTCCGTGAAATTGACTAGTAAAAAGTATTGTGTATAGGTTACTTTTTAAAAGCATAACTATATAGTGTTTCATAATAATATCTGTAGTGAGTACATATAAAAATAAAATGCAAACATATGCAATCGCATCCTGAATAAAATGCAGCCATTTAAACATTTCAGTTCAGTGTAGAAACAGCAACCTAAATTATTGATCTCCTTATCCCAAAGACGCCTTTTCATGAGGCAACTGGACTTTCTTGTTTTTTTTTTCTTTGGGACAACTATGACCTGGATGACTGAGAATCTCCATAAACACTGATCTCCTTAGTTTTCCCTTTCTCAACCAAAGCAGTATTTTATTACTGCTGAGAAATAGAATGACATGAAAGATAACTTAAATACATTTTGAATGTTTTAAAAATGTAATCTAAAAAAAACCATGAATAGAATCTGACATAGCATTGCTTTCTCTAGGCCAGGGGTAGGCAACCTTGGCTCTTTTATGACTAGTGGACTTCAACTCCCAGGAATTCTGGCTCAGGAATTCTGGGAGTTGAAGTCCACGAGTCATAAAAGAGCCAAGGTTGCCTACCTCTGCTCTAGGCTCAAGAAAACTGTTACAAAGAAAAGTGGTTTAAGCATAGAAAAGGCCTAGGTCATGAGTCTTTCCTCCTGAAAGTTGTTGGAAAGACATCTGATTGCTTTACCATTGTATGCATTGCACACCCATTTGCTTTTCAAGCAACCATTTGAAAACAAGTAAGTGCAGTTTCACTAGGTGCGGATATCCTAACAGATAATTCTTTGGAGTAGGCCAGTGTTTCTTAATCTTAGCTACTTTAAGATGTGTAGACTTCAGTTCCCAGAATTCGCCAATCACAAGGAATTATACAAGTTGGTCCACACATCTGAAAGTCGCTAAGGTTGAGAAATACTGAGGTAGGTTAAGTTTGATAGTGCTAGTCAAGCATCCACATTAGTATTGAACTTTGAAAATGTCGGGCATTCTTATAACAATTTGTGTGTAAAACTATTGATGGCAATCATGATGCCTGTTGTAAGATTGTAGGTGCTGGCCCTCATTAACCCACATCCACTCTATACATGAAGATGCATTTTGTTAGCAACAGGATATGCTGGCAGCTACAATGAAAGACATCATCATCATCATCATCATCATCATCATCATAATGTTGGAAGGGATCTTGGAGGTCATTCTTATCAGTCTTGTCCTGGCAATAGTCAGCAATATGCCTTGCCTACTACTGTTAGCATTAAAAAGGAGAATTGGATAATGCCTAAACAGGGTTATAATAATAATAAAGTTGGAAGGGACCTTGGAGGTCATCTAGTCCAACCCCCTGCTCAGGCAGGAAACCCTATACCATTTCGGACAAATGGCTGTCCAGTCTCTTCTTAAAAACTTCCAGTGTTGGAGCATTCACAGCTTCTGGAGGCAGGTTGTTCCACTGGTTAATTGTTCTAACTGTCAGGAAGTTTCTCCTCAGTTCTAGGTTGCTTCTCTCCTTGATTAGTTTCCATCCGTGCTTCTTGTCCTGCCTTCAGGTGCTTTGGAGAATAGCTTGACTCCCTCTTCTTTGTGGCAGCCCCTGAGATATTGGAACACTGCTATCATGTCCCCCCAAGTCCTTCTCTTCATTAACTAGACATACCCAATTCCAGCAACCGTTCCTTATATGTTTTAGCCTCCAGTCCCCTAATCATCTTTGTTGCTCTTCTCTGTACTCTTTCTAGAGTCTCAACATCTTTTTTACATCATGGTGACCAAAACTGGATGCAATATTCCAAGTGTGGCCTTACCAAGGCATTGTAAAGTGGTATTAATACTTCACGTGATCTTGATTCTATCCCTCTGTTAATGCAGCCTACCACTGTGTTGGCTTTTTTGGCAGCTGCAGCACACTACTGGCTCATATTTAAGTGATTGTCCACTAGGACTCCGAGATCCCTCTCACAGTTACTACTGTTGAGCAAGGTACCCCCTATACTATACCTGTACATTTGGTTTTTCTTGCCTAAATGTAGAACCTTACTTGGGCTCCTCATTTCTAATTCAAACTTGGTTTATTTTAGCACTTATTTCAGGATGCTTTTCATACTTCTATCTGCCTTCAGTGTTCCAGGGATTGAAGTCTGTAAGTGAAATTAATCTGAGTCAAGAGTCAGTACTGAAAATAAACACAACAGCTTTGCAGTACATATACACAGTATGTATATCTGTGGAGATTCTCAATCATCCAGGTCATGATTGTCCCAAAGGTGCTTTTCCAAAGGCAACTAGACTTTTGGCGGCTAGTGGTGGTGGTGTTTGTCCTTGAAAACATTTCACTTCTAGTCCAAGAAACTGTTTCTACAGTTCTAACTGGATGGTGGGGAGTAAGCTTCTTGGATGAGAAGCAAAACATTTTCAAAGAAAAAATAAGAAAGTCCAATTGCCTTTTGGAAAAGCATCTTTGGTACAGCTTTGCAAGTTATTTCAAGTATCAAAATATCACTGTTAGTTCATTTTCTGGTAGCCATGTTGCTAGGTATATGAATGATACCAGCAAGAAAACTCAACTGAATAAATACCTCACATTTTTATTTCAAAGAATATAGTCTTCTTGTTGACAATATTGATTGACTGTCTGCTTTTATTGTTGTATCTTATTTACATTGTTCATTCAGAAATGGAATTTGGCTTTGATCCTGAGGTTTAAAATGTTTTCAATCATGGATGAAAATAAAATTGCAAAAAGAAACATTTAAGTAATGGAATAATAAAATGTAGACCAAAAGGTTATGTTTTCATTTAGTCACATATAGTTAGTTTGGTTTATAATATACCTTTTTTAAAATGCTGATGTGCATCAGGCATTTGCTTTCATTCTGTGGAAATATTGTTAGGGAAGAGATAGCAGTCAGTGTCAAATTCAAAAGTGAAGCATTTTCTTTTTAGTATTTGTGATACTCAGAATGAGAGCATCTTATTTATTTTATTATATTATTTATTGGACATTGTATTTTATCTTCCTTTGTATAAAGGGAAAGCTATTTAGAGAACCATCCACAAATTAAAATTTATTGTCTTCAGTAGATGATATAAACTGGCTTGTTCATAATCTCCAGCAATGTACTGCTGCCTCTCTTGACTGATTATTTCTTAGGCTGTATCTCCTCTCTTTCCCCAAGGTCATTCATACATTCCATTACAAGTCAAAATTTAGTAAATTTTAGAATATGATATTTCAGGAAATTGCTCTAATTGCTAATTAAAGCATAGAGAAATCATTTATGCCTTTTACCATTCTGAATAGAGAACCTGTGACCCACTGGGTCATCGTTTCAGAGATATTTCCTTGCCTAAACAGAGAAACAGAATGATCAAGGCCAAAAAAGCAGTGGGAGCAGGAGCAACTTCCAACTTCTGACTGCCTGCTGGCTTGACTGCAAAAGACTGTCCTTCGGCAGCTAATGGTGGGGACCAATCTACCCAGCTCCCCGAGGGCTAGGGTGGAACCAGTTTACCTGATCTCCAGTGGTCAGAGAAGGAGCTAGTTTACCTAGCCTCTGGATGGCTAGGGTAAGACATGTGTATTGAACCTCCTGGTGGTGGCGCAGCAGCACTGAAGCAATCACAAATTTGCCAAATTTGAATGCCACGGGAGTCTTGGTTGCTGGATTTTGGGTGCATTCAGTAAGCCCATTTGGAGTACCTTGGTTCAGAAATTGTTGCCCTATGATGCACTGTTTTGCCCAGTTAAACCTTACAGACACAACATTTTAGCTGTGTGTGTGTGTGTATACACACACACACACACACACACACACATATATATAATACAAATCTGAAATGCAAAGCACTATTAATTTTTTTATGAATGGCTGCTAGATTAGAAATAGAAAAATATTGGAAACATCTAGAAGGGGCATATAAGAAAAATTGGTATGATAACGTATGGTCTAGTCTAGTGTGATAATGGAAAAATTAACATATAAATTGAAAGATGAAGAAAATTAGAGAAAAATACTTTTTTCTGTATGATTTTATAAAATACTCTGATAACGAAAAGTAATAATTAACCACCTATTTCTCTCACATTATGAGAAACTATGAAAGATAAATATTGTAAGTTGAAAATATGTGTGTGTATTATTATTGACTATATTCTTGCTTTGATGTTAAAATGCATTGATTTGAATTTGTGGAAGTTTTGTTTGTACAGTTATAAAATATCTCTTTCACATGGTTTTATATTAGCATAAAATTGCTGTAAATTCTACTGTTTCACTTCATAAACTCTATGTGTGTATGTATGTTCTACTTAGCATCAACAGTAGGCATTTTCACAGATGGTAAATGAGTTTTTAGCAGTGAGTAAGTTATTCAGGGTTTAAGATGATATTCATAACTATTAGGGGCAGTTTGTGGTGAAAAAAAGATATTGCCAATATCTCCCTGAAAAATGATAGTTTTAAACAATATAAATTTGTTTTAAATAACAGCAGTTGAATGAAAGATAGGATGTATAAAAATAAACATTCTTAGTTAAAGTTTACACTTTATGTATTCGTTTCTCATAATAAAAGCTCCACCAGCTTCACTGGAAAAAAAATTGTTCTTTCAAATGGTTTCAAATGAAACCAAGCAAAAATGAACTTGTAAGTTCACAAATAGCTAATTCATGTGGGATTAGTACACCATCAATAATCGTAGAATCATAGGATTGGAAGGGACCTTGGAGATCTTCTTGTCCAATCCTGTGCCTAATGCAGGAGTCCTCATACCATCTCAGACAAATGGTTGTCTAATTTTTTTGTTGAAAGCCTCCAGCAATGCAGCACCCACTACTCTGGGAATCAAGCTGTTCCACTGCTTAACAGTTCTCACTGTAAAGAAATTCATCCTTATTTCCAGGTTGGACCTCCTTCTGATAAGCTTCCAGTCATTGCTTCTCGTTCTACCCTCAGGTGCTATGGAGAATAAATTGATGCTCTCTTCTCTGTGGTAGCCCTTTCCAATATTGGAAGACTGCTATCATGTCTTCCCTCAGTTGCTCCTCTCTACACTCTTTCTGGGGCCTCAGCATCATTTTGTATTTTGGTGACCAGAACTGGACACAGTATTCCAAATGTAGCCTCAGTAACGCAGTATAGAGCACTGCTATCACTTCCCTTAATTATGATATTATCCTTGGGTTGATGCAGCCCATAAATTATGATAGTTGCCGTTGAAGGTATTTTGCTTTTGATCCTGCCCGTAACAAGTTTTTACCTGCACATCGAAAGAGAATGAATGTGTTTTGTAAAACTGAATATTTTAATGAATACACTTACAAAGAGGATCCAGAGAAATCCTAACTCTTATTAAATTATTTAGATTTTTGTGAGAGAGTGCCCAAAATATCCATTTCTTTCTAATGAAATTAATGGAATTTGAAAAAGCTTGAGTGGATATGCTTTTTTTTAATAGAGCAAAAGCATCCATACATTTGTATTTGTCTCTTACTGCTGTATTGAGAACAAAGCTGACATAATTTAACCAGTAGTTAAGCAGATGTTGAAAGTATAGTATAGTACAATTTCTATTTTCTGATTTGTAGCTATGAAGCACATTCTTCTGGTAATAAACATTAGAGCACATCAGTGTTTTAAAAGCTGCATATATTGTGCAATTGCATATGCTGAATATAAAGTTCTGTTGCTCCATCTGTTCTTACTAAGAGGACAGTTATGATAGCAATCTATATAATCTAGCTGTCTGAAACCTTTTAAGTGAGTTTTTATATTTAAACAGTTAAGGGGGATCACTCATTGGGGAAAAGAAATAATATACTCTAAGAAAATCTAGATGTGAGCAACTCTATTTTGACCTCCTAAATATTGGTTTTTGTTAATGACTATAAATGTAGCATTTTGTTTTGTAAAGTATATTTCTATAGCTTGATTCTAATATTCATTGTATCAACAAATGTTAGAAGGAATGTAATTTTCTACCCAGTGTTATATTCTTTGTTGGCAGTTTCCTAGGATCAATGTTTAAAGCAATAATTTAGTGTAATTAATAGTATCACTTCCACAAGAGTAGTTGATCTTATAAATCATTAACATTGGAGGATGTGTGAACCAGGATACAAGAAGATTCAGTATAGTAACCCTCTTCTGCTTTGAATATCTGCAAAATAATGTAGTGGCAAGATTGGTTTTACAAGAATCAGAGAACCGTATTGTTTTATCATTTTGGAGTTAAGATGGTCCTCAAGTATGTTATTAGAAGGAAAGGGTACATGAAGAAATGCATGTTTCTTGATCTTTGATCACACAGGATGAAAAAAGTGCTGGATATGTGCATGAAGGACTAAGAGATATTGTTGGTTGGTTGAGTGGTGTAAAGAAATCTACGATTTTATAGTTTAAAAAAATGCAGCAGTAAAATGAGGGTAAAAAATGGAAAAGTTTAATATTGCATAAGGTCTCATTGATATCAAAATAACTATCATAAAATTATTTCCCTCTGGTAAATTAATAAAAAACACAATTAACAATGAACATTGCAAATTTTAAGAACAAGAACAGGTTTCATGATCTGAGACATTTTCCACGATACATACAACTATCACAAAACTGACCAATGCTTTTAGAACAAGTGAAACTGTGAGTCTGTAGTCCTGAGGTTTATTCTATTCTAAAATGTGCTATTTTCAAACAATATATTATTTCTACTAATGCTTTAACAGGGCCTTCCAGAAAGCTGAGATATGTATTTGCACACAGGTACTTGTAAAATAAATGGTTTTAAAGAGAGATTCTACAAGATTGCAAATTGGTCCCATGGCAGATCTTGCTGAAGATCAGAGAGTCAAGAGGGTGAACTTTCAGAATAATTCTGTTTGGTGTTAAATTGGAAAAGAATTGTCCTGTAAATTTATTATATGGACAATTATGGGATATGTTCCAATCTGGACTCCATTACAGTTTAAGATGAAGACACAGTACAGCTTTAATTTGGCAACAGGCCCATATCTCAATCAGTCAAAATAGAGCTGGAAAGGATCTTGGAGGTCTTCTAGTCCAACCCCCTGCTCAAGCAGGAGACCCTATATCCTTTCAGATAGGTGGTTATCCAATCTTTTCTTAAAAACCTCCCGTGATGAAGCACCCACAACTTCTGAAGGCAAGTTATTCCACTGGTTAATTGTCCTCACGGTTAAGGAAGTTTCTCCTTAGTTCTAGGTTGCTTCTCTCCTTGATTAGTTTCCATCCATTGTTTCTTTCTTGCCTTCTGGTGTTTTGGAAAATAGGCTGACACCCCCCCTCCGTCTTCTTGGTGGCAGCCCCTCAAATATTGGAATGCTGCTATCATGTCACTCCTAGCTTTTCTTTTCTCTAAACTAGCCAAACCCAAATCCTGCAACAATGTTTTTGTCTCCAGGCCTTTAATCATCTTAGTTGCTCTTCTTTGCACTCAACATCTTTTTTGTAATGTGACCAAAACTGGATGCAGTATTCCAGGTGAGGTCTTTCTAAGGATTTATATAGTAAGACCACACCTTCTTTCACCTTCTAATTCGGTATTAGGAAACTTCTTTAAAGCCAAAGGCTATGTCCTTCAGCAGAAGTCTTGGTGTGGTCACATTATCATAGAGAGGCAGATTTTTAGTCATTAGAGATAGGGCAATTGTGGAAATACCCATCCCTCTGCCATTCTCTGCTATTTTAGGACTAATCAAGATCAAATGTTAAAAACATTTTAACTACACAGATTAACATTTTAACTGACTTAGTTAACGAGTTGAACTAACATTTTTTTACATTTAAAAACTATAGGCATCTTTTTGGTTTTCAGTAAAGATTTAATGACTTTTAGGATCACTTCATATGTGCGGAACATAGTGTCACTATGTGTATGTGGTGAGCAAATGGTTTCATCTCATAGGCCAGTGATGGCAAACCTTTTAGAGACCGAGTGCCCCAAAACCAGCCCTGCCCCCGCCTCGCCCGCTCCACCGCCCCGCCCCCACCCGCCTGCAGGGCCAACACTGCCTCCACGGCCTGCCGCAGATCGCCCAGGCGGCCCAACAGCGCCATGGAGGCCATGCCCTCCGCCTGTGCCCCACGGCATCAACTGCATGTGATGGGGCATGAGGGTGGAGTCCTGTCCCCGCTGCCCGGCTGCCATGTCCTTGGCTGCGCTCCTCCACGTGGGCCGCACTTGGGGGCGACTCTCCGGGGGGGGATGCTGGTGAGGAGGGGGCCGCAGGGCAAGGTGGGGCTGGGGTGATGGCACGCATGCCCACAGAGAGGGCTCTGAGTGCCACCTCTGGCACGCGTGCCATAGGTTCGCCACCACTGTCATAGGCAGTCTTCGACTTATAACCTGTCAGTTAGCAACTGTTCAAAGTTACGATTAATCCAAAAAAGGGGACTTGTGATCTGAATTCTCAGTTCGACATTCAAGCCATCTCTGTGGTCACATGACCAAGTTTCAGGTGTTTGGCAACATGCCTACATTTGCAGCTGTTCGCAGAATCCCACAATCATGTGATTGTATTTTACTATGATTTTGTTGAAAATCAGCACTTCAAGGTTTGGACAAAACCATGCCCATAGCAAATCATTGGTTTGTTTTACGACTGCGGATTCACTTAACAGTCACAGTGATTTGCCCAACGACTGCCACAAAAGTCGTAAAATTGGATTGATCATGCGATCAACCATTTTACAATCATTATGACATACAACCGTAATGGGCAGGCTCCATTAAGGTTATAAGTTGAATCTACCTATAATTTAATAGAAGACTTATATGCACATGAGTGTTTATATTAAAAATGTTTATGAATATCCTTATCATTAATGAGAATGGTTTTCTTACTTCCTTGTTTTTCTTTAAACTGATTGCCCAGAAGTAATAAAATATTGCTTTCATTAAACACATTGAATTTGGACCCTATTGCATAAAAGAAATAAAGAATTTCCAATAAAAAGGAACCACTTCTATTTAATCTTTGAACCCTTTTCTTGAGTACAATATATTGCCTTTCTTATTTAATCCCATCATTTAAAATTAGTTTGTCATTGAAAACTGGAGAGCACTTCAGACTATTTTAGAGAGTAAGTACTGTATCTACAGATCTTGATGATATTATTGCTATTAAAATGCTTTTTTGATAGTTTCATTTCTCAAAATAACAGGTCTATATTATTCGGTCTATACTATATTATTCTACAAAACCATAACAATCTTTTTTATAGCTGTTCCACGTTTGTTAAATATTTATTTAGTTTTCTTTACATGAATTTACATGAATTTTTAAAAGTGAAATTAATACTCATGTATCTGACTAAATTGGAGAGCAATGCAGGAAGCTCATCAATAAAGGTACAAGTATTAGAAATAGATAGGAGTGGCTGATTTATTAGAGAAAAAGATAAATTACTGAACAAGCTGCCATCCTTGAAACATCAGTTGGTGAGTCATTTCATTCCCCTAGCAGCTCTTCTTGCAGAAAGTGTTCAGTCAGTTTGACAATTCAGTAGTCCTGCAATAGCAGCTTGCAGTTTAAATTTGTAGAAAGATGCATTTTATAATTTCTCAATATATATATATAGGAGCCCTCCTGGCACAGTGATTAGAATGCAGTATTCCACGCTAACTCCACCCACAGCCTGGAGTTCGATCCTGACAGGGCACAAGGTTGACTCAGTCTTCCATCCTTTCGAGGTTGGTAAAATGAGGACCCAGCTTGTTGTGGGCTCTGTAAACCACTCAGAGAGAGCTGTAAAGTACTATGAAGAGGTATATAAGTCTTAAGTGCTATTGCTATATGTCTGTCGTAAATATTATTGTAAAATTATAAGCTGGTATAGTTTTCCCCAATTCTTATTTAGTGTTAAACATTGTTGTACTTACAACTCCCATAATCCTGGTACAGGTAATCCCCAAGTTACGAGCGTTCACTTAGCGCCCGTTTGAAGTTACATGATAAGCACCCCCTAGTATTTACGAGCAAGTCCTGAAATTACAAATGTTGCAGCACCATGGCAGTTGTTTGCCCTTATGAACGACTGCGGAGGCTCTGCAACATTCACCCTATTCCCCCCCGCTCCCCACAACTGCTTTCCCCTCCCTTCCTGCCACGCTGGATTCACTTACCTTGCAAAGATCTGTTTCCTATCCGCTGCAGTTTCTTTGCCTTTGAGGGAGAGGCTGGAAGCTCCTGGGTTCCGTAATATCGTGTGAGTTCAGGCATCCATCCTCTTTTGCAGAGAATATGTGCCTGAACTCTCGCAAGATCATGGACCCCAGAATCTTTCATTCTCGGCGCGAAAAGTGTTTGCGGTGCCTGTTTCCTGCTCCTTTCCCCCCAACTCCTTTCCGCAACCACTGGAACACTTTTTGCCAAGATGGAGACCTGACGGAGATTGGAAGCTTCGTTTGCGTGCGTATGGGGCGCTTGGAAACGGAGCAAACCGCTCCATTTCCAAACACCCCATTTGCAAGCAGATGAAGCTTCCAGTTTGTTTCCCTCTGGGTGAAAAGTGTTTGTGTCCCTATGGGGCGCTTGGAAACGGAGCAAATCATTCCATTTCTAAGTGCCCCATGGGCACCCAAACACTTTTCACCTGGACAGAGAGCTGATGGAGACTGGGAACTTTGTCTGCTTGCAAATGGGGCGCTTGGAAACGGAGCGATGCTTGGCATGCTTAAAACACCTAAACAAAGGATAAAGCATGAGGATAAAACATATCTGACAATATACATTCTCCAACAAGAAACATTACTATTTAAATTGTATAATAGTTATTTTGGCATGCCATCCCAATTCTGATTTGTTGGCATTGAACTTTTTAACAGTCAGGCAGTAGTTTTAAGATTTATCCTGTCCAGTAGGCATTAATTAATGCAGATAGTCAAGATTTCAGCCTAAAGCATCTCCATCTCTCTCTCTCTCTCTCTCTCTCTCTCTCTGTGTGTGTGTGTGTGTGTGTGTGTAAAGATTCTCAGTCATCCCAGTAGAGTGATTCTCAAGAATTGCTGTGCTGACGAATTGTGTTAAAATAGTTCTAAAAAAAGTGGTAAATAACTTAGAACCTTCTCAGATTCAATAGAAACATTGAATTCTCCAGTCTTTTTTAATTTTTCTTTTAAATTATTTTATTAAGGCTTATATACCATTTAAATTAAAAGTGACTCTGAGTGATTGTATGGTCCTCATTACATTAAGAGGATTAAAATATAGTTTAAAAAAACCCCAAATCACCAATGGCATAGCAATAAAACCAGAAACTATCACACAGAGATATTTCTTAAAATACTGAAAAATCACATGGCAATACTACTTCAGAAGCAACCTAATCTCAAAAGACTCTTCAGAAGGCCAAGTCTTGATATTCTTCTGCAATAAAGCAAGGATACCATGCTGTTGCTTCCCCATTATCTTCAGTAGAATGCTGTTCTTGGAGAAGGGATTCACCCCCCTTTTGTTGAGAACATTCTCTTAGAGTTGGCACCCTGCAATGCCTTACATCATAGATCTTACTGAACAGGCAGGTTCCACTCAGAGAAAGTGTCTCAAAAATACCTAGGTCCTGACATTTAAAAGTGACAACCAAACACCTGGAATTGAACTTGGAAGTCAACTGGAAACCGGCGTAACTCCCAAAACAGAAGTGTTATATGGGCGAATAGTGACATGCCTGTTAGTACTCATGCTCTGCATTCAGGACCAACTGTATTTTCTAAAGGGAATTTAAAGGCAGCCCTATATAGAATGAGTTGTGGTATGTTCAGCATAAAGTGTCAAAGGCATAGTGATTGTGAAAAGAGCCTCCTGGAGTAGAAATGGCCATAATACAGTGGTGGAATTCAAATACCTGAACAACCAGTTCTCAGCTTCCCTGGCTCAGAACATACTTCCAGAAGTGGCGTCCAAACACTTCTGGCAATCCATTCTGAGCCTTGTGAAAAAGGGCTAGGGCATCAGCCAGTTCGCTGAAGTCAACAAAAAAATTAGCTACCTGTTCTACCGAACCGGTGCGAACTGGCTGAATCCCACCACTGCCACAATAGATATTGTGGCCCTTTCTAGTCCAAAGGCTCTCCTGGCCATAGCCTCGATTTGCTTTTCTAGCAGAAGCTATGAATCCAAGAGAAATCCCAGATTGTGATCCTTTTCTGCATAGGGAAGTTATATTATATTTAGGACTAATGGTAAAATCTACTGGAATATTTTGGCTTCTGCATCCATACTTTCTCTTGCTGGCATTGCATCTAAATCTGTTTTAATTCATCTAGATCCTTACAAATTTCAGGCAGTAAAATCAGTTTGTTTTGACTACATGTTCCAAAGGCCAACTAGACTCTTGACAAAATTGACTATTCTTTAAAACAAGTTTTATTGTGTTTTTTTTAATTTTACATCAGAGTGCTTTAAGAATCCACGTGGAGATAGGGTGGTCAATCATCCAAAAAAAAAAGAAATATATATATATATATAATCAAACATATATAATTCAATCCCTCAATTGCTATAACATAATCAAATAATACGTTTCTAAATAGAATTCAATCATTGTAAAGTAAATATCAATAATATTTCACTTATATCAATCAAAATCCTGTTTTTAAGTTTAACTATTTTACAATTACCATTTTCTAATTTGGCCTAGAATAAACACATACTTTACATTTTGGGTCTCCCAATTTCCCATACAAACAATAATTATTTCTAAAATATACATATTATTCCAATTATTATATTTTAATACTTCCCAACTATATTCTATTTCCTATTCTACTCTATTTCAAATATATATTTTATAAATCAATCCATATCTCTAAAAGTCCGTCAATTGCTATAACATAATCCAATTAATACATTTCTAAATAGCATTCAATCATTGTAGAAAGAATATCAGTAATATTTCACCAATATCAATCAACTCGTTTTTGCATTTAACTAATTTACAATTACCATTTTCCAATTTAGCCTTGGATAAGCAATAAATTACATTTCAGATCACTCAATTTCCCTCATAAAACAATAATTATTCCTAAACTATACATATTATTACCATTATATTTTCATACTTCCCAACTATATTCTATTTCTTATTCTACTCTGAAATTTAAATCCCATCCATTCCCAAAAATATATATTATATATTTTCTTATTTCTTTTCATATCTATATTCTATTATTCTGTTTTTCTTGTTTATCAATTCATATTACCATTCCAGACCATAATCAAATCAATAATTTTTATCTCAATAGTATTATCTCAAACCAAAATCTTACGCCATTTTAACCCTTCAGATAAATTTTTAATTCTCATTTTTAAATCTAATTCTAGCTTTCTTTTTATGCCAAGCAGGTTTCCATAAAAGAGCCTTTAAATCCTCAAATCTCCATATTTGATTATATATATTCCTAAACAATTCAGTCTGATCATATTTCTTTTCTCTTTCCAATACTGTCAAAGCTGTATAGTTCTTTTTATTCAATGTAATGATTACTTGTTGATTCTCCATATTATCAGTTCTCCAAATCTTGTATTTGCAAATCAGGTCCCATTGCTTTTGACTTTGTAGATATTTTGATGGAAATCTCTCTTTGATCATCAAAATTTTCAGTAATATTTTCTTCTACATTACTCTGTTTTTCATCTCTTATTATTTGAGTTGTGGGGAAGTCAGTTGAAGTCTGGAAGTCATTTTGAAGTTTTATAATGAAAGCATCTAGTCTAGCATTCACTCGCTCATTGAATTCATAAATTGTTCCCAGCATCCGTTTGCAGATAAAATGCGAATGGGATTCTTCCATCTCTTTAAATTGTAGTAGGCCTCTTTAAAGTTGGTATTCTTCCTCTATTATCTTGTGCTGAAAATTAATAGTTAATTCTGGAGCATCATTTTTAAAGTTTTTTTTTCTAGTATAAATCCAAAGTCAAACTGTAGGTAAATCTTGTATTTATAATCCGAAAGAAAAAGCCAAACCATATATCTGAGATAGCACTTTAAAGTCAAGTTAGAGTAATAGAAAAAAAAGCAGGGAGAAGGAGAAAAAAAAGTATCTTCTTGTGGTCAGATAGGAATGTCTGGGCATAGAACCAAGTCTGGGCGTCGAGCCAAGTTTAGCTGAATACACACCAAACGCAAAGCAGTGAAAGTTCTCAAGGCTACTTTGTTACTAATTTCAAACAGCACACAAAAAAATGCCCAGAGTAAGGAAGAAAAGGTTTTAAACTGAACAATATGATTAAAATAGTTTTCTAAACGTAGCAATAAATTCAAATGGAATAGCTTAAAGCACCTTATGTACAGAAGGGGAGGGGGAGGAATAAAAAACACTCCACCCCCCTCCCTAAAGGCTTCCACTTAAGCTAAGACAAGTAGGCAGAAAGAAACAAAGTTTTTTCAGGATCCCCGAAGTCCAGCAATTCAAATAGTCAATAAAAATTAATTGTTTTTCCAGAGCTGATTTTCCCACATATCCGAATGCCGCTCTCTTGAAATAGGGAAATAATTCCAAAAGCTTTTCATAGGGAGGTAATTAGGGTACAGAGGGGGAAGGAAAGGTCTCACCCGGATCTTCCACGGTGGTTCTTTTTGCTTAGCTGTTCTCGTGGCTTTCGGCTGGAGCAGCTAGGTGATCGGCCATGTTAATGGCCGATCTTTTCCCCGTCGGCCCAGAGGAGCTGTCTCGGATCGCGGAGGGAGCTACTGCTCCCTCCGCAATCAACGAGTGTCCTCCCCAGCGGTAGTCGCCCCTGCAGGGCGACTTTCGACCCTGTCCAGGGTCTACCGGCGGGGGGAAACCGGCCGGCGAAGAGAACGGACTCTTCGCACGACCGCAGGCGCTGCAGACCGGAACCCGACAAAATTGACTATTAATGCCTTGAGAAACGTCCTGGGTATCCTTCAGAAATTAAGCAAATCTCAGGTTTCTAGGTAGATCAGACAAAAGGATCCGTCTTTCCTGCCTATATGATAAACAGTGTGAGTTTTCCTGAAAATTATAGGAACCTATAGGGCTGCACTGAGGAAAAGAAAACAATAATAATATTGTAATTTAACAAGCCATCAGTTGAGTATCTCTAATTAATCAACACTATTGCATTATTTGTTTTATTCTTTGCTGATAGTTCAAAGGGATCATCAATATTTGCTGATGAAATAATAATAATAGCCAGCAAAATGTCCTTTTATCAAGTAGAAAAAGGATTGTACATTTGTCAGCCTTTTCATCTGGTTGAAAAGAGCAGTGGAAATAGATGACCTTTTAACATTCTCTTCTTCCCTAACATTCCAGGAAATAGTTGTATTATAATGCCAAATGGCACAGTGTAATTTTACAATACTGCTACCTATAGTTTTAAGATTCTAAAAATGAAAATCAGCCCATTCCTGATGATAAACATCCAGTCTCTTCATACAAATGTTAAATAGAATGGGGAACACAATTAGCAGGTAATACAAGTTTTGTGATCATTACAGTAGGGTACAAAATGCATCCTACTGCCACTAGTGCTAAAACACAGCAACCATTAGATGCAATGGTGTTTGTTCTGTCCAGTGAATGAAAACAACCAAAATGATGGTTGCAAGTTGAATGTGTTCCCTAATGTACAGATCAACTGCAACTGTGCAGGGAGAAAATTACAGTTATGAATTCTCCAGTTTCTCCAAATAGGGCTGGGGAAGATTCATGATTAAAACTGTTTTCATCTGACAATTCTGGGTTTGGTAACCAATTATCTGACTTGGTGGTTGGCAAATTCTGGGATCCATTCTGTATGCATAAAATGCTCTTGTTCTGTTTCTGCCAATCCCTGACTCAGATTTCCAGGTACCAGTGAATTATCCCATAGATCAGCAGCTAAAGAAATGTCTCAAATATCCAAAATGTTATCTGGAAATAGAACACTCTCACTGAGTGAGAGAATGTGTTGCATTAGAAACAATGTTTATTAATTGGAGGGGGCACAATTGCAACATTTATAATATATGCTTTTTAATTAATCAAGAAACTGGAGAGAGCATACCAAAAGTAATTCTTTATGCTGTTTAGACAATACACTGAGATTTTAAAATTCCAGTTGGAGAGGTGGCTTTATGCAGCCAGGGAGGATGGGAAGCGTTTCAGGATGCTTTAATTACCTAATATAATAAGAGAGTAATTTATATTCTGCATTGAGTTTGCTAGAATCTACCATTCTAGCAAAAAATTAGCCTTAGGTGCTGAATGACACAAAATAAATAGTTTTAAAAATTATTAGGAAAAGTTGATGAATAATAAACAGCAGTTATTCTAGTCTATTGATTTGTATTTACTGAATCAAAGAGATAAATATTTCTCCTCCTTCAAAAATATGTTTAAATGAAACGTCATTTTCATTATAATTATTCATTTGAACTAAATAATACTTGGAAACTCACAAATTCAGATTATTTATTTATTTATATTTTATTTAATTTGTATGGCTGTTTGTTTGAAGCACATACTCCAGGTAATGAATACAGTTACAAACATCAACATAATAATTCAGAATGAAAAATAAAGATACACAGCAACAACAAAATAATTGGTTTCACAAACAGTCAAGAATGAACAAAGTAGAGCAGCTTACAAGGTGAATAGTTGTAATTGTTAAGACACGTTCTATTGATTCATTATTTTTACTTAACAGTATTATTTAACCTGTGCTAGATCAATGCAAAATTCCATCTAATTCTGCATTGTTTCTAATAATTAGCAAGACTTAACAGCACTTTGCCATGTTAGAGATAATATAAAAACCATCATTAGAGATAGTCATTTACCTAAAGGTTGGGGAATGAAGCTTCCAAAGCACTGTGTGAACGAGCCCCATTCTTGCGATCCTTTGGAAGCCTCATTCCCCAAATTGTGTGATTTGGGGAATGAGGCTTTCAAAGGATTGTGAAAATGGGACACTGGCTTGGAGATGGATGTGAGGCAGTCTTGGTAAGAAGGCCTGGTATGCCCAGCAGCTGCCTTGCATAGGTTGTGTATGCCTGTTGGCACGTAAAGGTAAATGGGGCACAGATCTTGTGGAACACGGGACAAAGAGGGCATTGGGACATTGTAGAAAGGTGCTGGTGGGATGGGGTGTGGTGTGGCACTTGAGGCAGCATTTCTATGTGGCAGTGGCCCTAGAGATAAAGTACAGGCTGGCTGAGATTGCTGAAGGCCCCAGGCCTCCACTTCCGTCCCAGCCCCAGCACTACTACCAATAACCAGTGCCATGGTATAGGGCCACCAATGGGGGTAGATGGGGGAAGATAGGCAGATGGGGGAGTTGCAGCACCCCTGTAGTCATAGGTCCAGGCAGGTTGCCAAGCATCTGAATTTTGATCACATGACTGCAGGGACTCTGCAATGGCCATAATTTCTGGCACTGATAGTCCATTTTTTTCAGCACTATAATTTTGAATGGTCACTGAATGAATGGTCATAACTTGAGGACTACCTGTACAGAAGAAAACTTAATTATTATTTTTATTGTTTAAAAAAAGGAATATACTTGAAATCAAGTGATTGACAATAGTGTTGCTTTTCTGCTTATAGTATGGCACACCAAAAAAGATAAAATATGAAAATTGGTGCCTCTATTGGCTCTGCTTCTGTCCTGCTGCAGATTTATTTTGACTTTTACTGGACATTGTCAATATAGCAATTAAAAATTGTAGTAGAAAATAGTCAAATAACTGATAGAGGAAAACTGGGAAACTGTGACCATGCTAGACAAAAAACACTAGAAACACTGAAAGCACTCTGACAAATCAGCTATCAACTGGCACATAGAGATAAATAGCATCTACATAGCATTCAAAGGAGATAATCAAAAAGCCAAAAAAGGAACAAAAAGACCAAAACAACTCTCCACCAGCAATCAACACCTAGATGACCAGAGATTAATACCACGATTAACATCAAACCAACGATCAAGAAGTAAACAATACCCCAATCAAGGATCTGCCAAACAAGCTAACAGTAAACAGCTCAACCAAAGAACCCCCAAGACCACTCCCTCCAACACTGAGAGGGCAAGCCACTAGGATATAAATTGAGAGCAAACCCAACTCCCTACCAGCGTTTGGGTAATGAAACATCTGCAAGAAAACAACCAGAGAGTTGTTTTCAGAGAACACCAAGGACCCCTCAAGTCAAATAACTTTATATTCAGCAATGTGTAATCTTGTATTTTATGAATGCATCATCAGCCCTTAGTTCACTAGAAAGATCGTTTGGAGATGGGAGAAACTTCTAATGTAATTTACCAATTCCCTGCATGGATTGCGCCTGTGACTATGTAGGACAAATGGGGAGGAAGCTAATGATTGCGAGAAAAGGAGTGAGCGGTTAAACAAAGGGTCCTGAACTCATTGGTAGCCTCAGATTGCAATGAACATGCATTCAATTTCGCAGGAACAAAAATAGCCAGAGAAATTATTGAAGCCTGGGAAATGTGCCCCTTGTCAGTCAATAGGAGTGCTGATTTACCACCAGTACTTAGGAATCAAGGACAGGATGCACAAGGAAACAACAACTAATGAGTTAATAGCTGGCCATCAACACCCTAATTAACAACTAAAAGCCACACACAACCAGGCACCATATAAATACAATACGTAGCACAGCCCAGTGCAGTAGTGGCGAACCTATGGCATGCGTGCCAGAGGTGGCACTCAGAGCCCTCTCTGTGGGCACGTGCACTGTCACCTCAGCCCTGCCTCGCCCCACGGCCCCCTCCTCACCAGCAGCCCCCCCAGAGAGTCGTCCCCGAGCGCGGTCTGCGCAGAGCAGCGCAGCCAAGGACATGGCAGCCAGGCAGCAGGGACAAGACTCCGCCCTTGTGTCCTGTCACATGCAGATGATGCTGCAGTGTGCAGGCGGAGGGTGTGGCTGCCATGGCACTGCTGGGCTGCCTGGGTGATCTGCAGTGGGCCGTGGAGGTGGTGGGTGGCCCTGTGGGTGGGCGGGGCACAGAGCGGGGGTGGTCGGAGAGACGGGGCAGTTTTTGGGCACTCGATCTCTAAAAGGTTTGCCATCACTGACCCAGTGCATACATTCTGGAGAGAGAGAGAAGTTCCCTTTCAGCACGAGCCTGAAAGCTTGGAAGAACAAACCTTTTATTCCAGCGATCGACTCAGATTAGATCCTGCAATATTATCCAGGGACACACATATTTGTCTTCATTCACGAGTATTAAATATATTTACCACCTTGAGTTATTTATAAAAATAATAAAGGCAAGGTTAAAAAAAAGTATTTTAAAACCCCCTAAAGTAGCTTCCAAAGACTGCATGAACAGTCTTTGCTTTCAGGTGTTCAGTTTTTAGATATTTCTCCATAATTAACTGGCTATATACTGTATGAAGAGATACATTTAAAAGTTGCAAATGTATGCACTGTTCTGAGCTTAGAATATATATTCTATAATATATTCATTACCTGAGCATTTAACAATGTACATAGCACACTTTATTATTAACACTATAGGATTCATGCTGGTAGTTTTTATCGGAAAGTATCCATCTACCTTGAATTGGAAATTCTGGGAGAATGAATTCCTCTTCACTACCAGCAGTTTCCAAACAGCAATTTGGAATAGATTCAAAGACATACTGTGGACGAAAGGAAAGAGGAAGTTTTATTGTAAAAGTCCTTTTTTGCACATTTGCAGTGCTGGCCTTAAATATTTGTCAATTAGATATTAGTCTTTGCCTTACAGAATCACATACTTTCATGCTATAAAATATAGATTTATTTCATTAATTAAAGTACCGAAATGTTTTTCTTTTACAGGGAGGTTGATCAGGATTCTGATGGCCGTATTAGCTTCAATGAATTTGAATCGGCGATGAAGTATGGACAAGAAAATTTGTCTCATCTTACCTGAAGTGCAATTTATTATAAACTTGCAAAAGAACTACCGTTTCCAAAAGATGCAAAACATTTTTCTTCAGCCTTAGCAAATCTACACAGGATCCGAGGAAACAAAGCAATCCTGTCCTTTCAAACTTCCATGACATGTATTGATTTTTTTTAATTACTTCTTTAGTTTTGGTTCCTCTACCTCAATATTTATGCAAAATTAATTGATACAGCTGGTGAACTGCATGAACATGAAAAAAGAAAAACAATGAAAAACTGCTTAATTAAATGAAAAACCCACTTTGTTTGAACACTTCATTCCCAGAGTTCTGTCATGCCCCTTACAGGCCAACCACAATCTGGACAAACTAAATCCGGTTTTCCTATTCTGAGTTCAGATAATCTGGAAGTGGGATTGGTTCTGGGTGTTCTGTAAAGAGGAAACAATGGGATTCAGAACAGACTTCTTGCCTGCAAAACCTGCACAGCCAGTAGGATAATAATAGCAAAGAGCTAAGAAAGCTCTTGACAGTTAGAACAATTAACCAGTGGAACAACCTGCCTCCAGAAGCGGTGAATGCTCCAACACTGGAAGTCTTTAAGAAGAGACTGGACAGATTTTGCAGTCCAGATCTGGTAATCTTAGCTATAGCCTCTTAGAAGCAACTGTTTGCTCTGGGCTATTGCTATTTTAATTGAAAGAAATGTGAAGAGAAACTGGTTGGCTCTGGATGGATGGGCTGATTGGATAGTTGATTTTTATGTCCCAACCCTTTAAATCATAATATAATCATTACCTTTTCTGTGGCTGGAGATTTCACATGAATTGTTAAAAGAGAACTGCAACAAGTGGAAAAAAACAACCAAGCTGAAGCATGTTTATAAGCTTAATGCACTATGGGCTGAATCAACATTGCATAACAGCATGAAAAGAATGCAATGTCCATGAATAACCCTACAGTTACCAGGCCACCTAATACAAATATTTGTATTTTTAAATGTACTTTGAGTTTTCCACAGACCAAAGAGCCAAAACAAGAGAACGCAACACACAAAGTGTGATGAATGAACAACAGCCCTGAAGGCAATACCTCCCAGAATCAACAAATGCAAAATAGCCATCAGCAAGAAATACCTTGGATGTGATAGTAGTGATTGCTTGCTGAACGTAGCTGTGCACGTGCACTCTGTGTATGCTCTTGGCTGTTACTGTTTAGGGACGCTGTGTTTAAATCTCAACATTAGAAATCAAGGTCATACATACCGAGTATTGTGCACTCTGAACAATGCACACGTACCGAGTGCGTTGTGCACTCTGAACAACCTGAAACAATGAGCTGCTAGAATTTTTCGTATTCACATCATTTGTGTGTGAACATAAGCGCAGTAGTGCTGCGTAAGCAGAAACTTCTTTAATGTTGCCTCCAGCACCTGCTTTTCTTTTGAAGGTCACATATTAATCTTCCCAACCAAATTCAGCCTCTGCACATGAATTCACACAAAACCTCTCCAGCAGTAGCTTATTTCTCAAGCGGGCAGGCAACTGGGCAATGGAAGGCTGGTTCTCTCTTCCTGGCTATAGGGACTGCTGTTCGACAGATGTCTTCCTATGCTGCATGTCCATGTGTCATAGGAGTGCATGTAACCTCGGAGCCTGCACATCCTGTTTGACCCACTTCTAGGTGTTAGTGTTACCGTTTGTTGGTGTCTGGGAAACAGGTAATTTGGAAATAGTACAAGTTCAGAACAACTACATACTTTTATTTATTTTTCACATTTCTGTACTGGCCATCTCTCAATGGTCTCTTGACCATATTCTTTTCTTATCTAAAAAAATGGATAGCTATATCATCTGTAAAAAGGGCTGCTACCAAGAAAACTTGTAAAAAGTCCACTCTAATAAATTTGGAGATAAATTGGATCCTAACAGTTAAAATATTGACAAGATTTCTGGAACCTAATTCCCTTTGTTTTAATAAATCTGTTTAAAGAAACCTCTTAGAATCTTGGTTTGGACTGTCAAGAGTTTGACATTATCAATATCAGCATTGCCACATGTCAAGGTATGACCTGTATAATAGCAGAACTTGTGGAAGTTGTGACTTCTTCATCTTAGGAGATTTTTTTAAGAGGTGAGACTTAAACCATTTCTTGCCGACTGTTTAATTGTTTTTCCTGAAAAGGATTAAACTAGATGAGTCTTGCAATCCCAATTCTACAATTCTATAACATGCTAGCATGGCATTCAAGTATTTTAGCCACTGTGAAATCAGCCTGCCAAGGCTCTGCCATTCTTAGAGCTCACTTTCTGCTGGAGTTAATTGTGAAAGTTTTCTTAAAAATAACCAAGAGCAGAACCTAGTTCAGCATGATTCTGCAATCACATTTATCACAAAGAATGGCCCAAGAAACCAGCTTGGCAATCAGTCTCAACTTCTGATTGTGGAGAGGACAATCATGCCTTGTCATGTCATGAACAACCAGTTGCTTGAGCAAGTTGGCAGAATTCTGGGGGGACAGCTTTCAGAAAATCAGGTGTCAGTGCATGTAGTCAATGACCTGGCACTGGTCTAGTGTACACTTCCCCTTTGCACTCCAGTGGAGATAGCCAGCAATCTTGTGGCACTTGTCTGTAAAAGTGTCAGTGGCAACCTAAGTGCCAATGGAGATGACCCTGGTGCTACTCCCTTCCAAACGAAGACCTTCCTGCACAATCAGCTCAAGTCTATGAGTAACACAGTCAGTGCCAGCAATTTGTACCTGACAGGCTGCTTTTCCCATGTGTAACTTTTCCCATGTATGAAGCAACATTAAGATTTGGTTGCCCAGAGAAACAGCCCTAAACCTTGCAGATCTCGTCTATGTTCATCTCATCTGCACTGCAGTAATCACATCCAACAGCTCAGCATGTGTGAGCAGTAAACCAGGGGTATCAAACTCGCAACGTCACATGACGTATCGCAACTTTTTTGCCATTGCTGGCAATGAGGTGGGTGCGGCTTTGCTATGATGTATCGGCCCGCGGGCCGGCAGTTTGACACCCCTGCAGTAAACTGTCTGGGTCCTGCATCTTGAGAAGTGCTAGTGATAGGGAGGTTACTATCTGAACCGAACCAAATTCTCACTTCCTAATATCTTCTCCCTGCACTACTTGTCTGCTGAAGGTGACGTATCAGAAGATGGTTATCAAGGAAATTACGTGCAGGAGGTTTCGGAATCAGCCTCATCATTTATTTATTTATTAAATTTGTTTGCTGCCCGTACCTCCCTGAGGTGACCCCAAAGCCATCATCTGCATGATAGCGCAGATTGTATCTGATGCCTCTGGATCACCTGCTGCTTGCTGGCTGACAACTGATTTAACAACTGCACAAGGATGTTGCTGTGCTTGAGAAGAGATACCGGTTGCCTAGTGCTGCCTGGTGGGAAGGATATTTGAAGGATGCCAGAAACAGTGCTTAAACATTTCCAAGGTTGAAAGATGCCAGGAGTCGTTCCTGCTGCTGACCTGGGACTTAAAGTAGATGGAAACAGAGTAGCTTCACCTACAAGCTTGAAAATACTCTGTTGCTCTTGGGTCTATGGCATGCTGATGCTTCTGGATACTAATTCCACTAATTTCAAGAAAAAAAACACACAATTTCTTCTCAGTTGAAAGGTTGTGCAAATCCTTATTTTTGTCTGCCTTTATTTCCATGTCTTTCTGTGAGGATGTAGTGTTTTAATGCATTCTTACTTTGGCTTCTTGGGCAGAATTTTAATTGTAAAATTCTTGCATTTGTAACAGTTGTCATACTTATTGCTAAATTTGGATTTAAGTGAATTGCTATTTATATTTCATAGAAGAAAGAGAAAACATGAAACTGTTACTCCATCCTTACTTTAAGCTTGATTGAAAACTAGGATTTGCCATTCCTGCATTTTTCACTCTGGTCTTTACTATGGAAAATCCCTCCACATTGAATTAGAAGGGAGTCAGGAAAGAATGTGGCAAGGAGCAATCACAGAAATAAATAGTATCCTAAACAGCTAATAATAAAATTAGTTCACAGGATTAACTTGGGGGGGGGATTATACTGTGAACCTTTAATGTTATAAGTTATCTACGGTAATAAATAAATAAATAAATAAATAACCTTTATTGTCATTTTTTATATTGTGGGCACAATGGCACACATAAAATAATGAAATTTAGTTGCCCGCTCTCAAAGTGAAACATATACATGACACACACCTAAACATACTATGTACAACATATAACATAATCGTGTGCATTGGACAGCCATTTAATTTTTTTTAACAAATAAATCAATGTGTGCAATATTTTATAATAGAGGGTAGATCAGCTTTCCCCAATCTGGGGCAGCCTTCTAGATGTGTGGAATGATAACCAGAGTCTTCATAAATGCTCATGTTTTAAGAGCGCAAATGTGAAAGGTTAGAAACTTTATTTTTTCACTGAGCCCGGGAAATAATAAATGACTGCAAATTGCAATTATCAATTTTGTAAGAGCAGACATGTTGTTAAATTATTTGAAAGTTAGTGTCCCCTAAGTAAGGTTTATTAGGTAAAGCTTACACATTATTTAAAGAACACAACCAACATTATAAATGTATCAACAAAAATGCGAAATTCATGTATGCTGATTTTAGTGAAGTCTTAAAAATACAACTAGAAGAAAGGAATCTTGTTGTTGTCTGGACTCCTGGCAACTTTATAGACTAGTGTAGGGGCGGGGAACTATGGCCCTTTTATGACTGTGAACTTCAACTCCCAGAATGTCAAGTTTTCTTGACAAAATTTTGGAATGATTTGCAATTGGCTTCTTCCTGGGGCTGCAAGGGAATAACTGGCCCAAAGTCACTTAGTCACTTCACATCTAAGGTGAGGACTTGAACTCAGTCTCCTGTTTTCTAGCCTGATGCCTTAGCCATTATACCAAACCGGCTTTCCAGTAGGTATATGTATGCTCCCTTATAATTCACATGTTTAAATCTAAAGAACCATTTTTATCAACTTTTGCCTCAAAAGTAGTACTATAGTATTTCATAGTATAAAATAGTATCAATAGCCAATCTATTTCAAAAGGGTTTGATAAAAGTTTGGGTAGTATATATATACATGTATAGATTATAAACATTTAAGTGAAAATTGTTTTTAAGGTTCTATGAGGAAATGATGGTAGAAAATATTAGTGAGATATATTTTAAAGTGATCTATTCATTGTTGGCTTAGGTTACATAAAAAGCCAGATATTCAAGGAATGATATTAATTTGCTAAAAGTTGGTAGCATAAGCAGTTGGTTACAAGGGTAACAATATAAAATATCCCATCAATAAGGCAATGGCCAAAGAGGTTCAGAGAAATGTTATTTATATTGGAACTTAATACAAACTGGTAAAATTGTTTATTTTTGTTGTATCTAGATTAATAAGAAGAATGAGGTAATGAGGTATAATCACTTGATTTAACTTTAAGCATGTGTAAATTATATACCAGTACAAATTGTGAATTAATTTAAATAATAGATGCTTATAATAAAAATATGTACAAAATCTGATGTAATTATGTTACTAATCATTTAGTATTTAAAAATAAAGTTTTTTTAGATGCTAGGTTTTTTATTGGGTGAAAGAAGGAAGGAAACTCAAAACCTTAGTTTCAGAAATCTTGTTGAATTTAGGAAAAATATGCCATTTTAAAACAGTGACTAAAAAGGGAGAAGCTGAACTTCATAGTATTTTGCTTGTGAAGAGCAAATCAGAGGCTTTTTCAAGCAACCCATTACTTGCAATTGGATGGAAATGTAGCAAATAACTTGAGGGACAATATGGAGAGATTTGAGGATAACAAAAGTCTGTCATATTGATTTCTTTTTCCATGAGAAAAACTCACCAATTTGCTCAAAAGAAAAAAAGCAATCACATGTTGCTTCAGAATCCTTAAAAAGCTTTATGTTTATCTTTTTAATGCTGTGATATTTGTGTCTAGAAATTCTATTTTATTATGTAAATTATGTTTGTTGTTGTTAGTTGCGAAGTCGTGTCCGACCCATCGCGACCCCATGGACAACATTCCTCCAGGCCTTCCTGTCCTCTACCATCTTCTGGAGTCCATTTAAGCTCACGCCTACTGCTTCAATGACTCCATCCAGCCACCTCATTCTCTGTCGTCCCCTTCTTCTATTGCCCTCAATCTTTCCCAGCATTAGGCTCTTCTCCAGTGAGTCCTTCCTTCTCATTAGGTGGCCAAAGTACTTGAGTTTCAACTTCAGTATCTGGCCTTCTAAAGGAGCAGTCAGGGTTGATCTCCTCTAGGACTGACCGGTTTGATCGCCTTGCAGTCCAAGGGGACTCGCGCAGGAGTCTTCTCCAGCACCATAGTTCAAAGGCCTCAATTCTTTTGCGTTCAGCCTTTCTTATGGTCCAACTTTCACAGCCATACATTGCAACTGGGAAAACCATGGCCTTGACTATACGTACTTTTGTTGGCAGGGTGATGTCTCTGCTTTTTAGTATGCTGTCTAAATTTGCCATAGCTTTCCTCCCCAGGAGCAAGCGTCTTTTAATTTCTTGGCTGCAGTCCCCATCTGTGGTGATCTTGGAGCCCAGGAAGATAAAATCTGTCACTACCTCCATTTCTTCCCCATCTATTTGCCAGGAATTGAGAGGGCCGGATGCCATGATCTTGGTTATCTTAATGTTGAGTTTCAAGCCAACTTTTGCACTCTCCTTCTTCACCCGCATCAAGAGGCTCTTTAGTTCCTCTTCACTTTCTGCCATTAGAGTGGTATCATCTGCATATCTTAGGTTATTGATATTTCTCCCGGCAATCTTAATTCCAACTTTTGATTCATCTAGCCCTGCCTTTCTCACGATGTGCTCTGCATATAAGTTAAATAGGCAGGGTGACAGAATACAGCCTTGCCGGACTCCTTTCCCAATTTTGAACCAATCAGTGGTTCCGTGTCCAGTTCTCACTGTTGCTTCTTGACCCGCATATAGGTTTCTCAAGAGACAAATAAGATGGTCTGGTACTCCCATCTCTTTAAGAACTTGCCACAATTTGTTGTTATCCACACAATCAAAGGCTTTAGCATAGTCAATGAAGCAGAAGTAGATGTTTTTCTGGAACTCCCTAGCTTTCTCCATAATCCAGCGTATGTTGGCAATTTGATCTCTAGTTCCTCTGCCTCTTCGAAATCCTGCCTGTACTTCTGGAAGTTCTCGATCCACATACTGCTGGAGTCTAGCTTGTAGGGTTTTAAGCATACTTTACTTGCATGTGAAATGAGTGCAATGGTGCGATAGTTTGAACATTCTTTGGCATTGCCTTTCTTTGGAATTGGAATGTAAACTGACCTTTTTCCAATCCTGTGGCCACTGTTTAGTTTTTCCAAATTGCTGGCAAATTGAGTGGTAGCACTTTTACTGCATCGTCTTTTAAGATTTTGAATAGCTCAGCTGGAATACTGTCACCTCCACTAGCTTTGTTGTTGCTCAGATTTCCTAAGGCCCATTTCACTTCACATTCTAGGATGTCTGGCTTGAGGTCAGTGACCACTCCATCATGGTTATCTGGGACGTTAAGCTTGTTCTTGTATAGTTTTTCTGTGTAGTTTTGCCACCTCTTCTTAATCTCTTCTGCCTCTGTTATGTCCCTGCCATTTTGGTCCTTTATCATGCCCATCTTTGCATGAAACGTTCCCTTCATATCTCTAATTTTCTTGAAGAGATCTCTGGTCCTCCCTATTCTATTGTTTTCTTCTATTTCTTTGCACTGTTCATTTAAGAAGGCATTCTTATCTCTTCTAGCTATTCTCTGGAATTCTGCATTCAATTGGGTGTATCTTTCTCTTTCTCCCTTGCCTTTCGCTTCCCTTCTTTCCTCAGCTATTTGCAAAGCTTCCTCAGACAACCATTTTGCTTTCTTGCATTTCTTTTTCTTTGGGATGGTTTTAGTTGCTACCTCTTGTATAATGTTGCGAACCTCCATCCATAGTTCTTCAGGCACTCTGTCTATCAGATCTAATTCCTTAAATCTATTTGTCACCTCTACTGTATATTCATCAGGGATATGATTTAGTTCATACTTGAGTGGCCTAGTGTTTTTCCCTACTTTCTTCAATTTAAGCCTAAATTTTGCAACGAGACGCTCATGATCTGAGCCACAGTCAGCTCCTCAGCTCCTGGTCTTGTTTTTACTGACTGTATAGAGCTTCTCCATCTTTGGCTGCAGAGCACATAGTCAATCTGCTTTCTGTGTTGACCGTCTGGTGATGTCCATGTGTAGAGACGTCTCTTAGGTTGTTGGAAAAGAGTATTTGCTATGACCATCGTATTCTCTTGACAAAAGTCTATCAGCCTGTGCCCTGCTTCATTTTGTACTCCAAGGCCAAACTTGCCTGTTATTCCATTTATCTTTTGGTTTCCTACTTTAGCATTCCAATCCCCCATGATGATAAGGACATCATTTTTTGGTGTTGATTCTATAAGGTGCTGTAGGGCTTCATAGAACCGGTCAATTTCATCCTCTTCAGCACCAGTGGTTGGGGCATAGACTTGGATTACTGTAATATTGAATGGCTTGCCTTGGATTTCGCACTGAGATCATTCTGTCATTTTGGGGATTGTAGTATTGCTTTTCCTACTCTTTTATTGACTATGAAGGCTACTCCATTTCTTCTGAGGGATTCTTGCCCGCAGTAGTATACCTGATGGTCCTCTGAATTAAATTCACCCATTCGTCCATGATTCTTAAGATGTCGATGTTCAGTCTTGTCATCTCTTGTTTGACCACATCCAGTTTGCCTTGATTCATGGATCTTACATTCCAGGTTCCTATGGAGAAAAAATCTTTACAGCATCAGACTTTCCTTTCACCACCAGATGCATCCACAGCTGAGCGTCCTTTCGGCTTTGGCCCAGTCGCTTCACTCTTTCTGGCGCTACTAGTACTAGCCTTCTGCTCTTCCCCAGTAGCATATTGGACACCTTCCGACCTGAGGGGCTCATCTTCCAGCGTCATATCTTTTTGCCTTTTAGTACTGTCCATGGGGTTTTCATGGCAAAGATACTGGAGTGGGTTGCCATTTCCTTCTCCAGTGGATCACATTTTGTCAAAACTCTCTGCTATGACCTGTCCGTCTTGGGTGGCCCTGCACGGCATAGCTCATAACTTCATTGAGTTACGCAAGCCCCTTCGCCACGACAAGGCAGTAATCCATGTTATTATGCAGTAAATGTTTTATTTAAAAATTCTTAAGATTTTTATTTATTTCTGCCATATTTCTAATTCTGAGTTGCTTCATATGGTTTATTTAGTATGCCTAAATGCTATATCTATGAAAATATTTTCTAAATGGATAAGAATGGTAAGCTTACCAGCTCCGAAGAAAGTACTATAGGAATAAATAAAAATTTTATGTGCTGCTGGTTACTGACTTTAATATGAAACCACATATAATATTAGGAAGATTCATCAGTCACAACAAAGCAGATTTTGTGGAAAATTTCAGTTTAATCTGAATGAGCTAGCATGCTCATGTAATTAGCACTTGGTCAGAGTATATTCAGAGCATGGTAGTCTAAACTTACCTGATCTATAAAGTCTCCAGCATTTTTTCAAGATCAATGTCGCATCTCTACACTATTGAGGATTTTTATTTTACTTATCAAGAGCCTCAAACTTTTCAAAGTGTTTTGAATGTAGCCAAACAAGACAACTCTTTGCAATGATCTTTTCAGCCAAAGAATGGAAAAATCTCTTAAACCCACTGAGAAAACCTCATCCTTCCTGAAACTCAAGTTACATGAATTCCACTGCTATTAGTGAACTGGGACTTTGCACTGACTAGTTCTTCCATTCAATAAATCGATCCATACCTGGATTTGAAAAGTTCATTCAAGATTTCTGTTTAATGTCTCTCATAGAATTTAACAAGGGGTGGAAAAAAGAAGTCCCTGGAATCCCAGGTAACCCTGGGAAAGATTTCTGCCAGTCATCTTGGGGAGCTGCTGCTGCTGCCAGACAATGTAAACTAGTAGTAAGCCATTTGGACTCCTCCAGATATTTTGGATAACTGCCTTTGCTATTGGCCATGCTGGTAGAGGCCGATGGGTCTTAGACTCCAAAATATATGGAGTGCACCAAATTGACACCTTCTGCTGTTGGTAGTTATGAGACCAACAGTTTACTTAGAATAAGACACTTTCCTATGTTTCTATGTGTGAAGGAAGCAAGGAAGGAAGGTAGGAAGGAAGGAGCAATGATTACAAGCTCGTTACTTCTTTGCTTGATTTTATTTTATGCAAATTAACATGCTAGCACAAAAGTAATTGGGTTTATTTTAAAGTTCTCTTGCTGGTGCTTAGATTTGCCTTATGGGACTACAGATAGAAAACTAGCATCTGGTGTTTGAGGTTGCTGGAGATTTTCACCATATTATCTGTAATAGCTCCACTATAAATAAACAAAATGAATAATTAAATGAGCACTAACGTAGCCTGAATAATAAATTGTTCAAAAACATTCTCTGCAGACGACCTGGTGCTATATTTTTTACAAAATACCTTGGGTTGAATTTTGAGACTAGATTCTCCTTTCCTATATAGCCATGATGTTGATACCAAAAATTCATAATGTAATGTTCAGGATAGTTTTACTGCTGCTAGATGAAAGCATAATTATATTTATTTATTATTAAATATTTATTATAAAAAGAAAAATAATAATCTGCATCATGATAGAATCCTTAACAATATCTTCCATAATGATGCATACAAGCAGTAGAGTCTCAGTTACAAGTTACATTGAGCCAAACCTTAAAAAACAATACCATGATTTAACACAACATGAGAACATAGCCAAGATTTGTCCTGAGATTAATATGCTGGATTGGGTGTGCATGGTTTTGAAAATTATTTGGAAATGGTGAGATTGTTTTAGGCATACTAGATATATTCAGAAGCACTATTAATGTTATTCATTAACATTAATAACAGCTCTCAAAAGAAACCAACATGGCTGCATAAAGAACTCTGATAAATTGAAAGACAAAAAGGACAAGTATAAAAAGGGGAAAGAGGGGCACATAACTAAGGCAGAATATCAGCAAATAGCCCGATCCTGCAAAGATGGAGTGAGGAAAGCTAAGGCTCAAAATGAACTAAGGCTTGAGACAAAAGTAAAAAATAACAAAACTTCTTTCAACATGTAAAAAACAAGAAAAAAGTGAAGGAAATGATTGGTCCACTAGTGGGAGAAAGTGGCAAGAAGATGACAAGCAACAGGGAGAAAGCAGAACTACTCAACTCGTTTTTTGCATCCGTATTTACACAAAGGGAAAAAACAGTCCAACCTATCAAAAACAGTACCGTAAAAAACAGATTAGAAACACAAGTTAAGATAGGCAAGAAAATGGTAAGTGAGCACCTGTCCACTCTAGATGAGTTCAAATCACCAGGACTAGATGGACTACATCCCAAGGTTCTGAAGGAACTGGCAGATGTGATCTCAGAATCACTGAACTATATCTTTGAAAGATCGTGGAGCACTGGGGAACTACCAGAGGACAGGAAAAGAGCTGATGTAGTTCTCATCTTCAAAAAAGGAAAAAAAATGAATCCAGGAAACTACAGACCTATCAGCCTGACCTCAATACCTGGGAAGATCTTGGAAAAGATAATCAAGCAATGAATCAGTGAACACCTAGAGGCAAACAAAGTCATTACCAAAAGCCAACCTACTATTTGATAAGATAGAAAAATGTGGGTTAGACAGCATCACCACCAGATGGATTCGTAGCTGGCTGACCGGCCATACTCAGCATGTGGTCCTCAATGGAACTGCATCTACATGGAGGGAAGTGTGTAGTGGGGTGCCCCAGGGCTCTGTTCTGGGCACAGTGCTCTTCAACATCTTCATCAATGATTTGGATGAGGGGATAGATGGGGAACTCATCAAATTTGCAGATGACACTAAGCTGGCAGGAATAGCCAACACTCCAGAAGATAGGCTTAAGATACAGAAGGATCTTGACAGACTTGAACATTGGGCGCTATCTAATAAAAGGAAATTAAGTGGTGAAAAAAGTAAGGTTCTACATTTAGACAAGAAAAACCAAATGCACAGGTATAATATAGGTGGTACCTTGCTCAATAGTAGCAACTGTGAGAGGGATCTTGGTGTCCTAGTGGACAATCACTTAAATATGCGCCAGCAGTGTGCTGCAGCTGCCAAAAAAGCCAACACAGTGCTAGGTTGCGTTAACAGAGGGATAGAATCAAGATCACGTGAAGTGTTAATACCACTTTACAATGCCACACTTGGAATACTGCATCCAGTTTTGGTCACCACGATGTAAAAAAGATGTTGAGACTCTAGAAAGAGTACAGAGAAGAAGAACAAAGATGATCAGGGGACTGGAGGCTAAAACATATAAGGAACAGTTGCTGGAATTGGGAATGTCTAGTCTAATGAAGAGAAGGACGAGGGGTGACATGATAGCAGTGTTCCAATATCTCAGGGGCTGCCACAAAGAAGAGGGAGTCAAACTATTCTCCAAAGCACCTGAAGGCAGGACAAGAAGCAACGGATGGAAACTAACCAAAGAGAGAAGCAACCTAGAACTAAGGAGAAATTTTCTGACAGTTAGAACAATTAACCAGTGGAACAACCTGCCTCCAGAAGCTGTGAATGCTCCAACACTGGAGGTTTTTAAGAAGAGACTGGACAGCCATTTGTCTGAAATGGTATAGGGTTTCCTGCCTGAGCAGGGGGTTCGACTAGATGACCTCCAAGGTCCCTTCCAACTTTTATTATGGAACAACCTGCCTCCAGAAGCTGTGAATGCTCCAACACTGGAGGTTTTTAAGAAGAGACTGGACAGCCATTTGTCTGAAATGGTATAGGGTTTCCTGCCTGAGCAGGGGGTTCGACTAGATGACCTCCAAGGTCCCTTCCAACTTTTATTATTATTATTAGTAGTAGTAGTATTAGTATTAGTATTAGTATTAGTATTAGCATTAGCATTAGTATTAGTATTAGTATTAGTATTAGTATTAGTATTAGTATTATTTAGCACAACTCCCAAGCTTTCTGCTATGCTATAACCAAGGTTGCAGTCCTATACATGTATGCATTGGAGTAAGTCCTAAGAACTCATTAAAATGTATTCCTGAGTAGACTTATATAGAATGGTGTTTTAAGGTTTGTGAACCCTCCATACAAGTCCTAAAACTAAATATTGAGAACCCAATTAAACATATGAATCAAAGCCATTATACTTGTTCATTTATTTTAGCTTTGGATAATTTTCCTCAATACATAATGTGTGGGGACAACAGATCACATTTTAAACCATATATTTATGTAGAAATATTGAACATTCAAAAGGATTCACAAACGTCTAAGTACCACTGTGCACTCAGATACGTACAACTGAAAATCATTGTATAATTCTTCTCTCTCACTTTCCTTTATAATTTATACTTTTGCAGTTTCCTTTATAATTTATACTTTTATTGTTAAATTATATCAGGCCAAAAACTTTGCCTCTTCCTCAGTAACATGTTGAGTGCCATCCAGGTTGAGGGCCTATCATCCAATGCTGTTTTATATTTTCCATCCATGAAATTAACTTAGTAAAATACAGGAGTGCAGTAGCATTGTTTTCTCCTGCACAGTATGAAATGATGCCTTTGCTATTGTAACTATAGTGATCAGGCACCTCCAGGGCTTATTTTATCTGATCAGCTGAGATGATCTTCATGACTTGGTGGTCCTGCTGAGAATTATATACTCCTGGCATCCTTTGTTCATCTCTTCCAGGAATCCCCCTCCTGTCCTGATGAGTCAGCATAGTAGGACTTGAGGAAGGGTCTGGCTAATTGCAAAACTTAATTATATAGGACTGGACCTGAGTTAGGACAGTTCTTTGATATGATTTCAACCATTTCTCCAGTCAGAGACAGATCTCAGAAACCAGCGATGTTTATTTATTCTTTTAAGACATGTCATATATGATTGATGGACTGCATTCAGTTTATTTATTTATTTGTCAAATTTAGACACTGCTCATCTCACTCACTGAGAAATTCTATTTATTATTCAGGCCTATACCAGATGATAAAACACTGTGATAAAACTTATCTCTTGGGAGGATCTTTATTCTTTGAATTCAATCTACCAAATGGAGCAGGTGATTTACTGGCAAGCACAGGTAATCCTAGCAGGATTCCTACAGGAAATCTCAGTTAATGAGAATTCTATAAATCTCTTGCTGAAACTTGATAGTTCTGGGTTATATTAGATGAAAGATTTCTTGACTTTGCAAAAGCAAAAAGCACAAATTCTAAGCTCAACTGCAAAGCTATTTCTCTATGAAAACGTACCTTTTAGTCAATTTTTATTTACTGAAATAGCAAGAAGGTATTTTGGATATTTACTTGAAATTACAAAAAGGGCAGAAAATCAAATGAACTTAAAGTGGCGGCTAGAGACAGTGCTTAAAGTTTTCTTCAGGGGAGGGAAAGAGGACGGCCTCTTTCTAATTTTACTGAATTTGGAGGGGTGCTTAATTTTTGTCTTTGTCTTTGTCCTTTTAAAAATATGTTAAAACTATCCTGGGACTTGTTTTAGAGTTCATATGGCATTTTCTGCATCAGAAAAGCAAGAAAATATTCTGTGAAGTTTGAGCATTTCTACTGTCAAAAGTTGATAATGTAATTTGAAGGTTGTCAAAGTTGATAGCGTAATTTGAATCTATGCTTGCTTTAGGATGACATTTTTTTAGGGGGGAGAAGAAGGATTTGCTGCCAGATTAAAGTAACAGAATGACAACAATTTTTGCTCTATGAAATGACACACATGGATAATGTATATAAAAACAATTACAAATGTTCCATTCCTTTCATATATGAAAAACCTAATGAAATTGAATAAAGAAATGCTGATAAAGGGGGGGGAGAATCAACCCAGAAATTTATTCATTTAGAACAGGGGTGTCAAACTCGCAACATCAAATGACGTGTCGTGACATATCGTGACTTTTTTCCCATTGCCGGCAATGGGGTGGGCGCGGTTTTGACATCACGCATCCGGCCCGCAGGCTGGCAGTTTGACACCCGTGATTTAGAATGTCTTTTTCTTCCAATACATAAACACCTACAGATCCTTTGCCATTAATTGCTCTGTTGGGAAGGATTTCTGAAGAGAGAGGAAGGAAGATAGTTGAGGTAGGTCAAGACCAACATCACTAGAATTGGTTTTGACCTACCTAACCTATCTTCCTTGCCCTCTCTTTAGCTGCCCTCTCTTTTGGACTTCCACTGTAAATCATTTTCACCAGTTGCTCTGCAAGAAAAATAATCTCTCTGGCTGTCATGTTAGTTGTTCCATCCATGATCCAGGGTCAGATACAGCTCCAAAGAAAGTACTGTACCAGTTTAAAGAGATCAGTAATAATACAGAACTCATAATTAAAGTGCAGTATTTTGCATTAATGAGTTTTCCGGTCAGTTACAGATTTAGACAGCTCCTTACATAAAAAGATAGATATTCTAAATGTCAGCTGCTCTTTCTGTTAATAATATCAGATGCCTTTTCAGGTGCTTCTTACCTAATTAAATCACTCTAGGATTTGTGTTCTCTAAACATAAGCTTCATTGGTTAGAGTTGCTAAATGAGGCATTGACAGTCTTGAGGACATTAATTCTTCTGATTAAAATGACAATATCAAGTTATATGAGTGAGAGTGAGATGGGCAGCATCTAAATTTGATAGATAAATAAATAGCTAGTTCTACATTTGTGTTTTAAGAATATGACCTAATAAGGATTGCTTCTTGAACCCATTTGTATGCTGAACTAACAAAAGATGTCTGATTTGCAATCCAGTTTGCTTGTTAATCACATCCTTCTGAGTCAGGTTTTAACAACAACAACATCCCTTAATGGGATATGAAGTTCAGTCTAAGTAACTAACTGGCAGATGTTTCATTGGTCAACAAATATAAAGAATTTCTTTAAGCCAAAAGAAAGTCTACAAGCTTAACAAATAAACTTCCTATGATTTATTTAGCATTGCACAGGAGATATTTAAGGATGGGCTTGTAACATTGATGTGAATCTATTCACAATCTATTGATACGGTAGCTCTCTGGATCTAATTATATCTACCCTGGTTTTTTTAACTTAAATTATATAGTTGGAAGGGACTATTTAGGCTATCATGTCCAATCCCACTCTAAGTACAGGAATCGTGTTAAAATACTCCTGACATAAAGCGTGCATCTGATAAATCATGACAATGATTTGTCACTTCCTTGATCCACATTTCTTGCAAATATGCCCCTGACAAGCCAGCTCTAGGGGCATACATTTGTTTCACTCCTTCATAGTACTGTGGGAAGTCAGCCCCCCAGAGAACGAAATATTAAAAAGGGCAGAAAAATATATTTCCTCCAAGGATCTTAAAGAAGCAGGAAAGCATGCCCAGTTTTCTTAATAGCCCCACGTCTGCCCCCCCCCAAGCAGAAACCAGCTCTATAGAAATGCAGATGCAGACCATTCAGGAAAGTTGGAGCTAGAAGATTAAGAAGACAAAGACCTAAAATCTGCATACCCCACCTGGGACAAGACATGGTAGGATTAACTCACAAAGGCCAAAGGGCACACCCAAACTCAGGTCAGAATACATGACACAGGAAATAGCCTCAAAACAGGAACAGGAAATAACTCCAAACAAAAGGCTCCAGAGAGTATAAAAATCCACTTCCTACATGTGCTCAGTCCTTTTTTCACTTCTCTTGCTGCCAGAACAATCTTCCTGTCTGGCTCTCCTCTCCAATAAACTACAACCTTCTTCCCAAAGCAGTTGCCATGTTTATTCCCAGCTTGGATGAACCAGGATGAAGACTTTTCTTTCAACAGTACTATAGTGGGCTACCATCTACCATGACTCCTCTTATCAACCTCTTGAAGGGCATGAATTTATCTACTCTGATTATGTAATCAGAGGGTTATGCAATCCTGTTTCCTTTTCCATAAGATCTCTTTCCAAACCCACAGGAAACTCAGAGTCTGGTGATTTTTGTTTTGTAAATGCTTGAAAGCAGTCGTGCTGAATATTATTTTCACTTCTGGTTGTCATTCTCATCCAGGGGCTTACCTCCTTTGTTTAAATTTCCTCCTTAGAGAGATGTTCTTCTTCTAGCATCCCCTGCTGTAATCCTTCCATTATTTCTGATAGATGACCATGCTATGTCACTAGGTGAAGTGTGACCAATATTTTGGCTGTTCTTTTAAGCACAACTGCAAGTCCACATCAGCTGCAAATACACATTTGTTGAATAAATGGATCAATAAAAAATATAGTAGGTTCTTTTCAGTCATGCAAACATACCTCAAGCTTTACAAGTCATAATTACAGAACCCGATCTGGTTTTTTTCTTTGTCATTGCCTTCTCAGATTTTCAAATCAGCAAGTTTACATTGTAAAAAGAAAATATTGTTCGGGGTTCCCCTTTGAACAAACTTGCTGAACTAACTCTATCAACATCACCCATTAACTCTCTTTGTTTGCTCATTATCTCATCCCTGGAACTTGCCAGCCCTATATTTCTTCTGCTGCCCCTGGTTACCCAGCAGGAATCAATCACTCAGTCTCCAGCAATGGGAAACTAGCAACTCTCAGGAACCATTCATTGCAATCAGGAGCCATTCTGAGATTATCTTTTTACCTATCACAATTGAGTACACAATCCCTCAGAACCCACAGCTCTTCTGAAGCAGTCTGGTTGCATCCTTTCTGACAAAATGTATTGAGCAGATGAAATGAAAGTATATATCTTAATAACATTTGTGAATCGAAGGGCTACCAGATTCCTGATTGTTTGCTACCACAGATGACATGGTTTTGTTTTTTGCTTGCTTGCTTCTTTGTCATGCTTATTATTTTTACAAATAACTCAAGATGGAAAATATATTCAACACACACTTTCCACCTCCTATTTTCCCCACAACAACAAACATGTGAGGTGATTGGACTGAGGGAGAGTGACTGGCCCAAAGTCACCCAACTGGTTTTCATTGCTAAGGTAAAACTTGAACTCATGGTCTCCTGCTGTCTAGCCTGGTGCCTTAACTACTAAACCAAACAAGTGGATTTGTTTCCTGAAACTGTCCTTGTATTTCCACCTTACAATCTTTGTTGATTCAACAGGAAGCACCCTTTCAACCACCCACAATGGGCAATCTCCAATTCTCAAAACACAATTCTTGCAAACAATAACTATTTTGAGATGTCATTTCTATCCCAGGCAAAAGAGTTCACAATCTTGCAAAATTCTTTATTTCTCTAGTCATTCTCCTCTGTTTCGTCTCTTCTTCCTGCTAATGTCACTTCTCCTTACCTGCTCACTCAACAGGCAGACAGAATAGATTTTGTCCAATGGTTTGATTTGCCCATTAGGGCCAGGACATCACTCAAATTCCCTGACAGTCCTTCTCTTTCACTATTTCATGTTATTCCACTTTCCCCCAAATTGCTGTCCAGTAGCTTGTGTGGAAACATTCCACATCCCTAATTTGGTGTCCTATGCAATGGAAAGTATCACTAGTGGAATATCGTTAGTATAAAGGCAAGATATTCATTTGACTCAAGTTGAAGAAAGAATGCACACATCTATTAATGCAACATCTCCTCCTCCTCCTCCTCCTCCTCCTCCTCCTTCTTCTCCCTTTCCTTCTTTCCTGCATCAAATACTAATAATTATGAAAAATAGTAGTGACAGTTGTGACCCTAAGGGAAAAAAAATGAGATACCTTGAAGTGAAAGGGAAGCACTTTGAATCTGGGCGGTTTAATTAGCTCACTCAGAGCTTCTCTGTGTGCAGGCAGTGTATGTATCTGAAAGGAAAGACTATGATTTGCTCTTGAACATTAGATATCACATCTGAAGTGTGAAATATTGCTCCAGTACCACAGGCAAAAACTTCACATGCCAATAAGATTGCCAACTGTGAGATATAATATGTTAATGCTTATTTTGAGGTGATAAGTTTCTTTGTCTCTTGGAAACATCTCTAATATTGCTTGATTCAATTCTAGTTTTACCCATTCTGTAATATTTAACTCATGAGATGAAGTATTATTTCCAAATTAGGCAAACACTATTAATAACTAATAAATTCAATAAATGAATGAACCGTTGCTAAAGTCTAAGACAAAGTACTCATAGTATAACACCATCTATATTTTTTGGCACTACATCACATGTTGCTTTGTTATCCATGACATGCACATCACTGTTGAAAACACATGTTTCATCCATACGTCACATTCTTACCGATTCTTAAAAGACCAAACCAGGTCCTGCCATTTCCCATAACTGCAATGCCCTCAATGTAACCTTCTGTCTTATTACCAGTAACAACATTTCTTCGCTCCCTCTATAAAGTAAGCCTATGCCACATCTAAATTGTTCTCCTCAGTCTAAGTAATGAATAACATTCTACTCAAAGCATAAGGTTAATAATAATTTTAAATTCTCTGCAGTCTTTCACAATTTCATTTTTGTTCTGAACAAAGACAATAGGTATCATCCAGTTCCTTAAATACTGCCTATCTGACAGCCAATGATAGCTGCTGGGATTTGCAAACATAGTTTTGTTCCACTGTTCAGAATGATGTTGGTCTTACTAGCCTTCAGACATTTAGTGCCATTTTGAAACCCTGTTCAGCACCTGATGATGATGATGACGGCGACTTCTACTGTACCTATGAAACCTGAATTGCTCTGCAGTTTCCAGGGTCTTCTGTGAAAAATAGATCAGTAGCAGTGCCTTTCTTTCAGCAAAACATTTTCTGTAGGACTTATCGGGACAGCTAAATCTTTGCAGAAGACAGTAGGCTTTTAACCTTACATAATGCAATATTTCAGAGTGGAACAATTTGAGGTGTCATGAAATACCACTACCCTATTATTAATTTAATTAATGTGATTCTTCTGGTCACATCACACACTTCAATTTTTTGGATTCTTTCATTACCTGAGACCATGTCTTTCCCCCTAACTGAACAGTCCCTATCTGGACCTGCAGTTCTTCATATGTCCAGCTCTTCATTTTACAGGTAATTCTTAATTAATGACCACAATTGGGAGCAGTAACTTGGTTGCTAAGCGAAGTTCATTAAGTGTAACTGCAACTGTTCTTATAATCTTATTTCAGTTTTTCTTTGCTTTTTTAAGGACCTGTAAATGTGAGGATTGGTTGCAAATATATTTTCTCATCATTATGGTAACTGCAAACAGTGGTTGTACAAGCCAGTTGCTAAATGAGAACTACTTCCTCAGCACAGCTTGGTGAGAGCTCTTATCTTAATAAATGATATCTTCTATCTTCAAATGCTAAAGAGATACACCTTCCTTTTTTCATTTTTTATACTCTCAAATTAGAGAGCTTATTGCTGATAATTTTGTCTCAGTCCTAACACTAGAGGTCTCCAGACCACCCTCACCCCACTTGAGGAGGGTTTACAGTTTTTCTCATAAATTGTTATATTTGCTACTAACCATTAGGAGACAGTAGCAAATGTAACAACTTAAAATCATGCCTTCATCTCCACTATATTTTGGGACCTTCTTCAAGATTTGGAGATACATAACTCTGAAGTTATATGCTAACTTTTTAGCAAATATATTACTATCAAATCACCTTTGACAGTATAAGCCAGAGAGGAACTACTATGGTACTCTAGAGGCTGATCACCAAACAGATATAACCCACTTTCATTTTATGTGTTTTGACTTTTGATATTGCTCGCAAGTAGTAGGATTTGTGTCCTGAGAGACAGAATATAAACCCGTGTTTTTCAAACTTGGAACCGTAAGAAATGTGGACCAACTCCCAGAATTGCACAATCAGAGAAACACTGCCCTGCACTTTTCCTGAATCTTTCTTCAGTTTGCTAGCTTGGTTTATTAACATGGAGGAATAAAAAGAAGCAGACTGTATATGCTTGCTATATAAACCTACAAAAGCTTTTCAGAAAGAGTCATTTGTATTCTGCCAAACTATAGAGGCCAGTGCCTTCCTCCCTCGTGGTGGTTACTTTTAAGTTGCAAAGAGAGAGAGAGAGAGAGTGATGTTGGTCTTTAATTTGTTAGGCTCAGTAATTTTAGGTTTGACTTGCATAGGTGAAGGCAGAAGTAGCTGCAGGGAAACCTGTCAATCTTGTTAAATACATTCGTGTATGCCCTCTCCCATGAATTTAGTGGATGTCAGTAGAAACTAAAATACAATTAGCCATGTTTTAGCATAGAGAAAGAAATATGTTCAAGAAAAGTACATTTCTTCTATTCTGTGTCAGCTACTGTATGTTGCTAATATATGCAGAAAAAACAAGAGGACCAGCCAAATGTTGTGCAGTCTCTTTTCTGTTATTTATTTATTTATCAAACTTTTATAGTTGTCCATCTCATTGAAAGTGACTCTAAGTGGTGAGATAAAAAGAATAAATTAAAACACAAAGTACAGTATAAAATACCTTATTAATAAGTCCAAAAGCAAAAGATATAATTGATTTAGTGTATCAACCAGTATCATAATTATGGCAAAGATATAGAATAACAGAATTGGAAGGGACCTTGGGGGTCATCTAGTCCAACCCCCTGCTCAGGCATGAAATCCTATACCATTTCAGACAAATGGCTGTCCAGTCTCTTCTTAAAAACTTCCAGTGTTGTAACATTCACAGCTTCTGGAGGCAGGTTGTTCCACTGATTAATTGTTCTGTCAGGAAATTTCTCCTTAGTTCTAGGTTGCTTCTCTCTTTGGTTAGTTTCCATCCGTTGCTTCTTGTCCAGCCTTCAGGTGCTCTGGAGAATAGCTTGATTCCCTCTTCTTTGTGGCAGCTTCTGAGATATTGGAACACTGCTATCATATCACCCCTCGTCCTTCTCTTCATTAAACTAGACATACCCAATTTCAGCAACTGTTCTTTATAAACCACAAGGGTAAAAAATGGCCACCTCAACAATGGATCCACCTGAGCAAATATCTTTTTAGTACTTGAGAACTTTATGGAATATCAAAAGGGATGGAGCTAATCTAATTTTGGTGGGAATTTTTTTTCAGAAGACAGGCCCCATGGTATAAAAGGAATGTCTCTTGGGTATTAACAAATGAAGGTGCCTAGCCAATGGTACTGGCAACATTACTACTTTGTGAGTTTTAATGGGGCAGGCTGTGTAATTGGGGAGAGGTGATGTCTCAGATAACTCAGTCCTATGACATGAAGGACTTTAACCAGCACCTTGCATTGGACCCAGAAGCAAATTGGCACTCAATGGAGTTTGTGGAGCTGAGGTGTAACATGTGTTGTCCTAGGAGCGCATTCTCTACCAGTTGAAGCTTCCAGATACTTTTCAAGGGTGGCTCCATGTGGAAAGGATTTCAGTAGTCCAGTCTTGGGTACAATCAGCATCACTTCACCCAATAGTAGTGGCTGAACTAACCCAGCAGCCTCATGTAGATGTTAAAAAGGAGAGAAGCATCAAACCCTGTGACACCCCACACAATAAAGGTTGTGAGTGGGACCTTAATCCAAGTTACTTTACCTGACTTTACCTTTATATACTTTACCTTTATTTACTGTGCATATTCTTCTGCATATCCCTGTAAGAGGTACTTTGAGCCCCCTTACCCAGGAGAGTTCAGGTCACCCCATGCAGGGCAGATGCAATAAGGGCAGAGAAGTAGTGATGCCTCACTGTCCTTACTACCACAAAGTAGGCCTTAATAGTAGATCTAGCCCATGTTCAGTTGAGTTCATTTCTAATTGAGTGTCAGTGATGCTCTAGACATCTCTTCTCCCATTTCATCTCCATCAATTCTTCCATAAACATGGGGAGTGCCGGGATCCCTGAGAGGGGAGAGGTTTCATGGGTGCAATCTAATCCAAGACCTTAGCTTCTCCTTATTCCAAGTGGCAACCAAAGCCTCTGGTGGACCATGCAGCAGATAAACAGGGATAAGCACAGCTGACTTTGAATTAGCTCAAGGTCCATCGGTCTCCAGTTGGGACCAATCTAATGGATCCAAATTCCCTGTGGTAGGTTGCAGTGTTGGAGATCCCAAACAAATTGGCATAATCCAATCATGACAACAAGACAATACGAACTCCCTCAATTTCAGATCATATTGCCACTGCTCTGTTAGGAACACCAAATCCAGAGAGCAACCACTGTCCCAAATTGTAATTTGCTTTTACTGGTGGCAGATGAATTGCTTGTCATCAATTGAATTCTTCTGGGTTCTGAGTTGTTGGGCCAAAATCTAGGAAGGAAGGAAGTAGAGAAGAAGGGTTAGATTTGGCTTAATATTTGATGTTCAGGGTAGGCATAAATTTATTGTTAGGTTTTGAGTTGCTGAGCCTATTGAATTCTAAGACTATCTTATCCAGACTGCAAAATTCTAAATGACTTTTAGATGGCAGTAGAGCGATGGCAACATTCTCCCTACAGTTTGGAAAACTGCCTGCAAAAGAAGTCAATACAGTAGGGTAAACTGGATGAGAAATTCAATCTTGTCTTGATGTAAGTGTCATTTGTTTGATTTAATAGCAGTTACCTGCACAGTGTTTGAACTTTCTACATTAAAAGAAAGAAGAAGCAACACATTATTTTCCTTCACCCCAATGCTTATAGAGGTACACACTGTGAAAGAATTAAGGAGATTCCTCCTCCAGAGTGGGAGAGGCAGTGGGGTAGAACCACCCAGAGAATTCTGCCATAGTTTTCTTAACTCTGGGAACTCCATTGATCTCCTTGCAACAACAGTCACGTATTTTCCAGAACTGCTATCTTTTTCCAAGTGTAGATAGCAACAGCAACATCCTGCCCCAGCTAAATCCTGGGGCCCAAACAGTTGATATCCCTAAACTTAATCTGACAGCTTCATTCCTTGCAGCCTATTTCTTTTTCTTCTCTTCTAAGGGGAATGTTCTGAGTATCCTTATTTGTTACCCATTTTATTAATAGAAGCTTCACCTTCCCCCAGTGTGCTCTTCTGGCCACCAGCTAAGGGCAAAACCAAACTACATAGTAAAAATGGTAAGTTAATTTACCATTTAGCCAATTCTCTGCTCTCTGCAGTTAGGACTAGCTTCTTCCTTTTCAGTCGGACATCAGAAATCAGTTAATTTTTTAAGTAATCCCTAAGAGCACAGCAAAGAAATCTGTAGGCCAACTGGTTAAGGTGACAAAGATCCTGGGCGTTGAATCCACACTTCTTCAAGTTGCTAAGTTTGAAAAATACTGCTGTAAACTATTGTAATAGAATTAATTATTCTAATATGAAATATTTTCTGTACAGCAATGATGATTTCATTGTGATGAGATAATGAAAAGCTATGGGAGGAAAGCCTGAATCTTCTCTCAGTTTCAAATCTTTTTTAAAAATGAAAACAGTAACATCTGTATCAGCTACTTTGGAGATGAATTATTATAACCAGTAATGCCATAGCAAACAAATGTTAGCTTATTAATTTTATTACCTAACTCAGGGGATTAGATTTAGGCCTTTACTATTTGAATTAAATACAGTATTGATTGGGTTGTTTTTTGTGAATTTTGTCAGTTGACTAGTGTCTGCTAAGTTTCAATCTTATAAACAAATAAAGAACCAAATAATAAGAGTGGGAGAGAAATATTTTTTATATATATTGCAATAATCCTAGAGCTAAACTACAGCAACATAAAAATTCCTAGTGCAGGAAGAGAGGAGACAAGCACACACTGCAGCAAATTTTAATGACATAAAAACTGCCAACAATTCCCTGAAAATGCCACCAAGCAATGTCCATGTATCATGTGATCACAGAAGAAACCAACCCTTGTTACTAATCTGGGAGATATGAGTGAACAGTTGAGAACAAGTTAGCATCGCAGGAAATAGTTCAGCTTTCCTTATCACTGTGGGGCTCTTTTGCCCTGCTTGTGAAGTGATGCTAGCTGTTGCCTCCTGATGCCCTGAGGCACGGGAGGCAACAGCCATGTCATGTGACGTGTCACAACATATCGCGACTTTTTTCGCATTGCCAGAGCTGGGGCGGGTGCGGCCTCTGCATGATGCAACTGGCCCGCGGGCTGGCAGTTTGACACCCCTGCCCTGAGGCAAGGATTTCTTTGGAGCTCTAGTCAGATAAATATCAGCATCATGCTCCTATTTTATGTGTGTTGTGAGGCCAGGTTGGCTGGTGCTAAAGCTCTTTTTGTATGCAAAGTGTGCTTTATCCTGATTTACCATCTCAGTGTGGGCTCTTAACTATGTGCCACCTGAAGCATGAGAAATATATAAAATACAGTGCTGCTACCCTATCATCTGTCCTTTACTTTTTGTAGTATGCTGTGGAATAGGATTGAGTTTTTAAATATTATCTGCTTTGTGAAGACAATGTGGTTGGCAGTTTTTCCATTTTATTTTTCTGGTTTTTCAAATGAGGAGAGGAACACAGTTTGCACTAGATTTTGGTCGTGTATTATAGACAGCTATACAAAAATATGTTTAAATTCTGGGAAATGAAAAAAGCATAAAAAAGAAACTCAAAGTCCCATCCTTAAAAACCCCATGTTTGGCTATTCCAATTTAATCTTTGCGGCCTGTTCTTGAAGACCACCCAGAAGTTTCAACTGGATTGAAATGAAGCAGCCTAGCTAGTAACAATTTATTTAGGAGATACCCTTGTGGCCAGTCTCTTTCTGGGTGAATTCATGATACTTCAATGGCTGGGAACTGTTCATAGGTGAGGCTGCCTACTTTATGAGTTCCAAGAGAGGGTTTTTGTTTGATTCCTATGCCAAAAGAATGCCAATAACAGTACTCTGGAGATAAACCTTCTCAGTGATATCTTCTCTTCAGGAACAACTTACTCCTAGATATAAGATGGCCTTTCTTTTGTTAGTATTTCAGCGGGCTGATTAAGTCCTGGCTGTTTAGGAAGGCCTATGAAGAGAAAATGAAAAAATGGCTGTTCTCCTGAAGAAGTGCTGTCATTTTGTTGTTGTTGTTTTGGGTTCACTGGAGGTTTTTAACTAATTGTCAAACTGCAAGCTACTCAGAGTTAACAGACTAGAGCAGTATAAAAGCCTGTGAAATTAATTAATGAATTGGCACCAGATATTCTAAGTGTTCTTGAAACTATAGCTCTTTCCAAAATTGCTATGGTCAGCATGTCACACAATTATCTACCCAAGGTACTAATGGGTTGTGCTATGGTACACTTGCAATTTCATATATTTAGATGTTGCAATAACAATGGCACTTAGACTTATATACCATTTCGCAGTGCTTTACAGCCCTTTCTAAGCGGTTTACAGAGTCAGCAGATTGCCCTCAATAATCTGGGTCCTCATTTTACCGACCGCAGAAGAATGGAAGTAATTTTAACTTTCCAGAAAATGTCACTATTTTCCATCAGTCTTTCTGGGGAGCCTGGCATTGACCGCGGACAGAACATCCACTGATGTTAAACCAATTCTTTTTTATTTTAAATAGAATCTGTAAAAGAAGGGGAGCGGTGGCTAGCAATTAAAATTTGTGGGTTGTCCACAAAATTCACAAAAGGAATGTGACCTGAAAGCTACAGACCCACTGGAAAGAGATATAGATTATATAGACTCAAAACTGAGTTGATTGGGTATGCCTCTCTGAAATTCAAGCCAGTACTCTATTACAATAGCAGAAGCCTGAATGAAGGGAAAAGTAACAAATTCTTTTCTCCAGGGGGACTGAAGAAGATTGGGAAATGGATTTATCACATTTAATTAGTACCCACTTTCATCTGGACCTTGTTGGGAAGATAGACTGATTCTGCGAACTGAATTTATTATGTTTAATCAGATAAAAATTGTTAAGAGATGATATTAAGAAACATTGTGGATATTTAATCCAGGACAAATTACTCTTAACTCTTGGGATGATTTGGGATGGATAAGATGCCATGAGAAACTTTCTACGAGTTGATCACAATAACAGTGTCAAGCTACGAAATCATTGTTTGTCATTAGGACTGTCATAGTGCTTCTAGCTTGCCTACAGTTGCGGGGGGGGGGGGGGGGGAGGGAAGAGCTTGGGATCCACAGGTATTCCCTATCAGTGTGAGAGCGGAAGCAGCTGAAGAGATGTTTTGGCGAAATGAAGTTTTCTTCTCATAACACTAGTTGGAAGATTTATTGGACAATGTGACCTGAACTGTTGAAGGGGAAGGGAAAGTATCACTCTTGTAATTATTTGTTTCCCACCATATTGCCAGAGCTAGCTTTCCTTCTATCTACCGGTATGTTATGCCTAATTAAAGCTTACATTAGAGATTGCTATGTCTCTGGTGTTTTACTTTGTTGGGCTTTTCAGCCAGGATTTGACAAACAGTTTTTAACAAAAAAAACTTTAACCTTGCCTTTTTTATTATTACTATTTTTCCTGTTAACTATTTTGCCATTAATATAGTATATAGATGAGTGGCCTTTAATTTGTAAGTAGAATTAGTAGTTCTGTTTTGCAAGAGGTGAGAAACCAATATGTGTTGGGGGGTTTTAATGCACCTTTTCTTGCTTGTTCTGTGCTTTTTCTCTTTTTTAATGTTTTTTTTGAAATTTTGTATTTTAACTTTTTTTGAATAAAATAGAAATAATTATATAAAAATATATTCATATATACTTAGAATAATAGGCAAATAGGCAAATAGTTGATATATAGAGTTGAATCTGAAATACCAAATTTGTAGTTCTGGATTGTGCATCACCTATCAATTTGAGAGCTATGCCAGGCTTTGGGCAACATATGAATAGCCACACTCCATATGAGGTCAAGATTCACTTTGATAAGGGGTTTAAAGATTTTCAGGGTATCATAAATATCCTAAGCTTCTGCAACCCTCTTATAACCCAATCCTTTCAATGTAAAATAGGGAACCTAGATGTTTAATCCCATCCTATTTGGGAGTGGGAGACATGTTTCCCCGCTTTCCAGAGGAACAACAGCTTATACTTGGGGAATTTAAAAAAAAAATCTGTTTATTAAATTACTTGGAAGAACTACAGATATTGAAATTTGTGTGTGTGTGTGTGTATCTATCTATCTATCTATCTATCTATCTATCTATCTATCTATCTATCTATCTATCTATCTATCTATCTATCTATCTATCTATCTATCTATCTATCTATCTATCTATCTATCTATCTATGTACCTATGTGAGTTCTATTGAACTAAATGGTTCTTATTTCTGAATAAACATGCTGCTGGATAATCTTTGCTGATTTAATTAGGCAAATACTTCATTTTTTATTTGTTTAATTCTTTTTCTGTGTCCTTGCACGTTCAATGTATTCACAACTTTGGAATTTCAGAGGAACAGTTGTGGGGAGGTTAATGCTTCAGCTTGCCATTACATAAATTATGGAGAGGAAATACATTAATCTGTTAGGTCTGTGCATTCCAACCCTAAGCAGTAATGGAAGCTGTGTTATATGAATAAAAAAGATTAGATGGAACTTCAGTTTGACCTAAAGACAGGTTTCCTTTTATGAGTGCTTTAAAACAGCTCCCAGATACGTGGATTGCAGTTTCCCTAGAAACAACTACTTTTTCTGAAAGAAGGAATCAAGTTTATCCCTTTTAACTTATGCAGAATTCAAAATGCTGCTCTTTTTCACAAATCTCAGAAACAGGAATATTTATTTTGCCAAACTTGGAGCTTTTCCTCCTCTGATTTATGGCATAAGCATTTGATAACTGTTGCGATTTTGTCAGAAAAGTAATATAACCAAAGAATAGCAAAAAAAATAAAATCTGAACTAAATATTCCATGTAAATGCTTGCAGTACATTCCAAGGGCCTGTTTCCTTTCTGCAAAGCATTGAGAAGAGAGTGTATTTAGAATGCAGAACTGGCAGAAGGAAAAGTTAGATACTGTACCTTCTCCTTGATGCTTTTTCCTAACACAAATTACAAACATACTATTTATTGAAGCTGTTTGAAATCAGTTGTTAGGAGATGCACTTGAGGAATATAATTCTCCCAGCCTGGTTGCCCTACAGATATGTCAGATCTATTGTAGACTAGGGTATTTTGGGAGTTGGATTTCACCTCTGAAAGGAAGCTGATATGACCTCTCAAAGACCTACAGCTTGTTGGGCAAAGTATGGATCACATGTAGCTTCTCTGAAATGTTGGTACACATCCCACCTCCATTCCTCCCCACATTTGCTACCAAATATTCTTGCCAATGCTGGTGACAATCAAATATGCAGTTAGCAAACCACTTGGAAAATAACTTGAAATATAAACTTTAGGATTAGAAATTGACCTAGTTAAACGTAATCTCTTATATCCTTCTATGTGGCCTTTTCACAACTGGAGCAATATTCCCTTGAAATTCCCATGTTCTTTCCTCTATTTTTTTTCTTTTTGTCCATTAAGTCAACTGCCCAGTAATTGGGAATTTAATATTGTACTACCGAAATAACTGTGACATCATATTTTGAATGATTAGCTTCACCACTGCTTTGAACGAGACATTTCCAACTAATAATTTCAAACCTTAAATTATACTTCAGCTAAAACTGTTCCACATAGGGCAGTTGCCTTGAATCTCCCCTTCTCTTTAAGAAAAAGCCCCATCTCCTACAGTTAGCCTGTTTCCCCTTATTATCATGAAAGAAGGTTAATGAAAGGAAAGAGATCCCTGGGAGCTGAGAGGTCCTCTCCCTTTTCCTAACCATCTGCAGATCCTTGATCTTTGGATAAGGTGTCCAGATATGAAGCCATGTGTTAACAATAAACATGGACCCCTTGCCCTGTGCCTTCAAGAATGAGGCTTAAAAAAAGCAGCAGTATCTGTAAACAGAGGTAAACAAATTTCTGACAAAGACCTTTCCTGCTTGTTGTTTTTTGCCAGGAGCTTTTGTATACTTTGGACCAATTTTCATGCACACCTGCTACCTGCCTCCCTTCTGTGTTTTATTGGCACTTGTTGAAAGCAGTGGCTCACCCAGTAAATTGTAGAGAACAGGCAACAGCCATTTGGCTTCTTGGCCTCTGTGGCTTCTCTCTGTTTGGAGCCAGAGCAGGAAGGCAGAGCATCATACAGAATGTTTTAATCAGTACAAGATGGTTGCACACAGCAAAGCTATTTAGAATGTGCCAAAGAAACAGTTTCAGTTAACAAAAGGAGATAGTCATTAAATCAATGAGATTAGGTCCTAGCCTAGTTCTTAGATTATGAAAGAAACACCAACATATTTATTTAGGGGGAAAAGATGTCTCAAAAGTTTGAAACAACGAGGCACGATGTTCAAAAGCTTTACATCCCTCCATACAGCAGTGCTCTGACATGGAAAAGAATCCTAGTAAAGCATAAGGGAATCCTGTTCTTTATTATTTATTTCATGCATTTTAATCCTGATTATTTTTTCCTTAAATAGTTGCCATACTTGGAGGGAAAAGCAGCCATTAGACTTAGACATCCACAAAGCAAAATGCCCAATGGAAAAGAATAAAAGCAAAAAGCAAATCATTTCTTCATGAATCGATACTGGTCATGTTATTCCCTCTCAGGATAAACAATGTTCTGCAAACATGAAGACATGAAGTCCGAAATACTAACATCATAAAAAGCACCATCAGTTTTGCTCTACCTCTCCACACCTTTCTATCCTTGCCAGCCAACTTTGCTTGCACCACTTCAAGCATACGTGGCCTTTAGTTCTTTAAACATCTTGCCACTTGTTCAGGATATTATAAAATTCATCTGGCTATAATTTTCTGAGTCTTACTCTCCTTGTCAATCCATTCATTTTTACTTTGTATATTTGTTCTACATTCCATGATTTCCTCAATATGAGCTATTTCATTGTGCTTTTGTATAAGTCCTTTGGTTTTAAATTCAATCTGCATTCATTCAGCATCCATGCATTCTTAAGCCATTCTCTTGTGTTACTAAGTAGCCCGTTTTACTACATTCAGTTTGTTTTTATATTTCTTCTGATATACCCAAGTCTGCAACAATGATCTTGGAACATAGAAGGCTCAAAGAAAGATATTTCAGCCACATCAAGACATTTCTGTTTCCATGTTAAGCTACTTAAAATGTATATTGTATTCACTTCCACGGAGTAGCTAATCTGCTAATTAGTTTGAAACATTTTTTCTCCAAATAGATTGAGCATCAGGTACAAAAATTTAAATGTGAAATGATATTAAATGTTCCCGTGCCCACTGTAGAAAAAAATTGTATGACATGATATCATTTTTGTCTCCTTACTAAAAATCTAATTTCCACATGTGCATTAGACTGATGTCCAGATAGAATGTTAATTAGTGCAATAACATCGGACATTTGAAGACCCTTTATTTAACAGTGTATACAAATTTAGGGGAGGAGAGCTGGTAGCCTGGTGGTTAATACACTGCCTAGCATGCAGGCTGCCTAGGTTCGAATCCCATAGAGGGTGTGGCTTGCTGAGGAGGGCAGAATGAGCCCGAAATAGCTATCCAAGTCTGCCATTTAATTCTTTAACTCTTTGTCAACAACAACAACAACAAAAAAATTGAATTTGTAATGTATCGCAGTAGCGACTTGAGCCTGTTTACTGCCCCTAGTTTGGAGGGCGGCAAGGCAAAAGTGATCATGAAATATGACTGCAGTATGGCAGTTAAAATACCAAGGTGCATCAACCAAAAAACTATATATATATATATATATGTGTGTGTGTGTGTGTGTGTGTGTGTGTGTGTGTGTGTGTGTATATATATATATATATATATATATATGTGTGTGTGTGTGTATATGTATATGTATATATGTGTATATGTATATACGTGTATATATATATATATGTAGGTCTTTGGTAATTCGGGTTTTCTCCCGCGTAAAATTGGAGGTGTCTTGGCGACATTTCGACGAAGTCTCATTCGTCATCTTCAGGCTGGTGTCTCTTCGGCCTCGTGCTTCTAGGAGCAATGTGTGATCGCAGCTGTTTCTTCCTTTTAACTGCCGGTGGGGGTATGAACTGATTGGGTGGGAGCTTGGCTGTGTTCTGATTGGGTGGAGGTGTGTTCTGATTGGTTAGGGGCTGGGTGGGGCTTGGCTGTGCTCTGATTGGCTGGGGGGGTGTTCTGTTTGGGTGGGGGCTTTGTTGTGCTCGGATTAGTCTGAGTTGCAGCGGGATTTGAGATGGAGAGCTGCATTGCTGTTGTTTGGCTTCGCGTTCGTGGTCGTGCCATATCAAGGTGGGTGTCACTTTGCTTCATGTATGGATTGGAGGGGTTTGAAATGGCTAATGATGCAGCTGTGGTCTGGTTTCTGGTTTGTGGTCGTGCCTCATCATCGGTGTGGGTTTGGGTTTGCTTTTTGCGTGGATGTGTGGTGGTGACATCCTGTGTGGTTTTCGTGAGTGTGGGTCTAGTGTCATTCTTTGTGTTAGGGACTCGTTTGTCAATAAGGGTGGGTTTCCAAATGGCTGGTAGGCGGGAGGTATCATCTCGTTTATTCATGCTGTGTGGGCGTTTTTCTATCTCGATGGCTTCTCTGATTATTCTGTTGTTAAAGTGTTCAGTTTTGGCGATAGTTCTGGTATTTTTAAAGTCAATTTTATGTCCTGTGGCTTTAAGGTGTTGGACCAGGGAAGAAGTTGGTTCCTCTTTTCTGACTGAGTTCTTGTGTTCTTCAATGCGTGCACTTATTCTTCTGTTGGTTTGTCCGATGTATGTGGTGGGGCAGGCGGTGCATGGGATTTCATATACTCCTTGATTTTCTAACTCAATTTTGTCTTTGGGGTTTCTTAGGATGGTGGATATTTTTCGGTTTGTGCAGAATGTTGTCTTGATGTTGTGTTTGTGGAGGATCTTGCTGATTCTGTCAGACATATATATATATGCACAGTTCCTGAAGCTAGTTCCTGAAGCCCTTTGCATGGCCATTTATGCTTTATTCAAAAGACAAAAAATGGGTTTAAGCAGATTTCTACTTGACCCATATGGTTAGCAGGCTTACTTTTCATCTTATATAGATCTCTTGAAAATGACCACTTGGCTGAATTTACCTTTGGATCTGGGTCCGCAATGAATGTTATCATTTATATTATAGAAACTTGCTTTTTAGATTGCTTTTGAATTTCTCCTTAGTTCAACAGCTATACGTTCCCAGGCATTTTTCATTTCAAACATTTTGACCAACAAGATTATGCTGAGGTCTTTACCAACTTTACCCATTTTTCCAGCAGGAAGAGACCATCATATGAAATTATTCTTTCATTCGATAAAAATAATCCTGCTTCAGAAAAAATCTTTTCTGTTTTCATCTTTCCCTGCTTTTAGTTGAATTCCTTACTTACAACAAAGAGAGCTACAGTAAGTAGTGTGGGAATTACAAAAGCATTTAACCAGTATAAATTCTGTTGATCCAAACTGACAACTGCCATTTCTCTAAATTGTGGTTTGATTTCAAATGGTTACTTGGAACAAGAAAAAAAAAGCTTATTGCAAGCTTGAATGCACATAAAATGGACATGAAGATAATATCTTTTTAAACCAAAAAAACCATATAAATATGGTTAAGATAGAAGATAGAAAGATAGAAGAGAAACATCTTGAAGGACAATTGGGCATACCTCATTCTGACACACAAAACAAAAGACTTGACTTCATTTTGGCATTTGACTGAGCATCCCTCATTATGGTCCAAGGCAGTGGGACAAGTATTTTACAAGAAAGATATTTCAGTGAATTCTGAAGGAATGAAGTCCTGATTTATGAATATCTCAAGCAGGATTTAAAGACTTTGTCTGACTAGCCACCAGGAATGACTGCAGAGGTTAAAAATTTAATTTTTGACTAAGGTCTGGAAAGACTCCCTGAAATGAGGTACTTGTACCTGAGCAGGAGAAAAATCAAACCAACCCAAACCTCAGCACGATAAACTTTAATCTTGCCTGTTTATAAACATTAATAAGCATAAACAAATCCCTGGGGATTGAGTTTAGGTTTAGCAATCATTTCCACCATTATTAAAAAAAGATAGAAGGGATGCCTTGCTAAATAGTCAAGATATTTTATACCAGACACTCATACTGGAGACCAGAAGACTGCAAGCCAGTGATAAGTCTTTTGGAGCTGTTTATAATGGATATAGGAAGATAACCTGACCTTGCTAGGGTTCTAAATCTTTTTATTGGTTGAAATATATGGTACTGTACTATAGTACCTGCAGTACATCTTCCTTCAGTTTTCTGTCCTATAAACTATAGAAGGATTCCTTTGAGGAAACAACTTTGCCTTTATAATGATGGACAGGTTGAAACCATCAACCATTCATCACTGTAAATTCTATATATCAATAGCTGCACAGATCAATTTTATATCTACCGATTGTTTCTGGATAATGGTTCTTTTACAACTCACAACATTACCATGTTCTTGGTTATAGCATGAACAATACTGTTTTCATATATTCATAGCTTTGGAGTTGCTTGGATAACATTAGCATTTTGAAATAACAAAATCACAGATTACTTTAATTGGTTAGTATTTTAATTTGGTTTTAATCAATTTTATAATGTTTTATAATTTTAGTATGATAATTTTAGCTTTATAGCCACACTGTAGAACCTATGCTTTATGTTAATAATAATAATAATAATAATAATAAAGTTGGAAGGGACCTTGGAGGTCATCGAGTCCAACCCCCTGCTCAGGCAGGAAACCCTATACCATTTCAGACAAATGGCTGTCCAGTCTCTTCTTAAAACTTCCAGTGTTGGAGCAGCTTCTGGAGGCAGTTTGTTCCACTGGTTAATTGTCTAACTGTCAGGAAGTTTCTCCTCAGTTCCAGGTTGCTTCCTTCCTTGACTAGTTTCCATTACTTCTTGTCCTGCCTGCCCTAGCTTTGACTCCCTCTTCTTTGTGGCAACCCCTGAGATATTGGAATACTGCTATCATGTCACCCCTAGTCCTTCTTTTCATTAAACTAGACATACCCAATTCCAGCAAACGTTCTTGATATGCTTTAGCCTCCAGTCCCCTAATCATCTTTGTTGCCCTTCTCTGCACTCTTTCTAGAGTCTCAACATCTTTTTTACATCGTGGTGACCAAAACTGGATGCAGTATTCCAAGTGTTAATATGTTAATATGACTTAAAGTTATAATCTATAAAGGCTGTTTTAAGCCGTAGCTGATAATTCTGTGACAAATTTGTTAATATGACTTAAAGTTATAATCTATAAAGGCTGTTTTAAGCCGTAGCTGATAATTCTGTGACAAATTTTGTAGCATTTATGTTATAATTTAGGCTGATCAGAAACTAAAATAAAGTTTGGTTGATTGACTGACTGACTAAATATTAACATAATAATTTTAATGGTTTTGTAAGTGTATGTTTATAGAAGCACAAATAGGCTTCTATAGGAAAAAAATGATCTTTTAAAACATTGCTGTTAATGACTAGTAAATTATACATAGATTTGTATGAAAAAGAAATAGTAAGTACAGTCCAAAATAGTATCTACACTTGGGACTGGATTAGAAAATTGCAATATGGATGTCTGGAAATCTGCTTTAAGAAATTTAATGACGCCTGCCTAGTTACTCTTCTTTTCCATGCTCTATGCACACCAGTTTCATAGAGTACACTTAACCAAATCAGATTTTTTTTAATCTTTTGTAGCAACTATCAGTATACAAGATGTTACACTTATTTACCAGCTTAGTGTGCTATCTGTTATTACCAGCTATTTAATTTATTAAATATATAGTACAAACCCAGAAAGTAGGTTAACTGAGAAACTAGGTTACGCTTTGTGAACCCTAACACATATTTACCTTCTGTTTTGCTCCAAGAATTGAGGCATGAGTTTTACTCTGTTTTTTGGGTGATACCTCTAAAAATAATTGGTATTTTCTCAAGGTAATTGCTACCTCCCCTTTTGTGTGTGTCTTGTCCACCTTGTCTTTATAAACAGTGGCACTCACCTTAATGCTGGCAATAGAGGGAATTATATTTAGCATTTTATTTTTCCCTTAATCTTAATAGTCTTAACCAGGTATGAGAGAAGATGATGTGCAACAAATCCAAGACACTTGCTTAAATAAAGTCTAACTCACTAAGGATCAAATTATGCCATGGGCAATTATAACATGCTTAAGGAAACATAGTGCTTTGCAAATATGGCCTTGTTTCCTTGAACTAGTATGTACTAGTATGGTCCAAAACCCTCAGCCACCAGCAGCATTCATAGGGGGAGGGGCAAAGGTGAGTCAGGCCAACACAGTGCAACCTTTCATTCTCTAGGCAAGTATTACAACATCATACACGTTCCAAAAGGGTGTAGCTTGCAACACAATGGTACAAAGGTACATTTGCCATTTTGTCAGGAAACAATAGTTGTTGCAAACTCCACCGCCAGCCATGTAACAGAAACATGCCCTATAGATTCAGCTTTGGATGTATTCTTCAAGAAAAGTGATACAATCTTATGACTGACATTTTATGACTTGTTACACATATGTATGAGCTGATAGCGTTAAGGCTCTTATCTGATTACATGGGGAGCAATAAAAGGAACTATTAATATAACATATGATGTAAACCAAAAGTAATGCAAGTGACAAAAGTACCAATACCAAAGTAAACTACAAGTTGGATCAGTAGCAGAACTGGTTAAGTGATGCCTCCCCCTTTTCTTCTCTACTCCATTTCAGATCTTGAACTAGAAACTCCCTATTACTGAACTTTCTCCTGTCTCTGCATTTTCAAAATCCAATCAAGCCATGTGAAATAAACTTCTGATATGTGACTTTTTTCTATATATAATTTCATTTGAAAAACTGAAGGCAAATTATTGCTACATTTTGCTAAACACCAATAGCATTGAACTTGGTACTGAAATAGCTGAAGCATAACAGCAAAATAAGGAAATAAAATTTGAAAGTAATAGGAAGTATGGAAAGAGTTAAATTCTAAACAGGTGTGATCCAGATCTCTTGATCCACTTGTCCAGGAGAATGATGACAGCAAAAAGAAAAAGAAAAACCAGATGAAACTAGAGACGAGGTAAAATCTTTGGACCTTTGTATCCTTGTTCTGGTCAGGGTTAGAGACTAAACTAAGGCATTCTTCTGGATCAAGTGGTCTTCATATAATAACCAATGGGGGTCTTTGAAAGTCTTCATTGGATAAGATCAATTAAGCCTATTGATCTCCTTAATAAGATTGGCTATAGACAACTGTTCTTGGAAAAAGAGGATTAGAAGGGCTTTTGTTGCATTCACTTATGATTACAGGTATGGCCACATCCTATCAGACTACCACAAGTTACAGTCTAACGATAATGAGTTAATTTTTGCAATTTCCTTCATGCTTTTGCATAAACTGAAACCAAAACACAATCTGTAGTTTTCCAATATGTTGTCTCAGCTTTTAGTTCAGAGATGTTCTAATGCCATAACACTAAATAATGATGTTACAAATCCAAGATCTTTGATACACATACTGTATTTCAGATCTAAAATATGAGTCTGGAGCCTTCAGTGTAGGTCTGCTGTCTTTCTTTTAATAGGCCTCTCCCAAACTCTCGGTTTAATCCATCTGATCATTTCAAGAACAGAACAATAGTTAACAGCACATTGTTAACAACAATAATTTTAACCATCAAATTTATATTTGATGTTTGTGGTAAATGAAATCAACTGAATTTTTAATGGAAATGAGTCTCGTGTTTCACAACATACTCCATTCCTTCCAGATTTCAATTATACCTGATTGTTATCTGCTTGAATATTGTGTCTATATCAATGCATTCGACGATCTAGTTTGCATTTGGATTTAACCTTTTCTTAATTTCATTTTAATTTTCAGTCAACATGAAACAAAATGTTCATCTTTTCAGTGGAGTTATGGTTATGTAATGGTGCCTGCTCACAGAGGTAATTTAAAAATCCTAGTGCATAGAAGCATTGCAGATTTTTTAAATATAATTTAAGGTGTTACCAGATTTCTTCTTTTTACAAGGAGGTATATAATAACTTAGAAATGCTTTTATTTTACAACAAGTTCTTGTTTTGCTGGTTGATATCCTTTAGCCTCTTGCCAAACCATGGCTGCTGGTTGTGGCTAAAGTGTGACAGTCACAGATGGCAACACATTGGAAGCTCCTCTTTGCCTATTCACCTGAACACAAGTCTCCCAGGGGTGTGTTCAGGAAATAATGCACGATTCAGCTGACATTACATCAACAAGAGCAACAGGCTTGGAGGAGGGTGTTTGTTCGTTCGTTTGTTTCCTCCTATTTAGCCACTCCAAAACAGGTGAAACTCCTGCTCAGTCTCTGCAGTAGATTGTTTTATACCCGAGGGCTGCTTTACATAAACAAGACCTTCTGAGTACAAGGGACTTATATAAAATTCTATTTGTTCGTGATATACAAGCAGAAGAGGTGATAAATAAGCAAACTATCACCAGGGTTACTAAATCTGGGCTGGAAAAATCCAGACAGTCACTAGCAACAAAGAGTTTTCTGCCTTTTGAATGGTCACCTGGACTTTGCAGCCCAGATCTGGAATTGCTATCACAGAGCATAAATCTCAGGATGCAGAAAATTACATCCTTAAGGTAGAGCAGTATATACTTAAACTGGCAGCGCTTATTGATAAAGCTAGAAATTCATCTGGGGTTAAGTAGCTTAGCTGGGCTTATTTCTATCCTATTACAGTTGATGCAATTTTTAAAATAAAAATTCTTTGCTCACCTGTCTATTGTAATAGGAAAAGTGCTATTGAGGCTGCTTGTGGCTACTATGCTTCTCATCAGAAAGTTCCTCTTTAGAGTTTCTACCCAGAGTACTGTGTTGGTCAACAAAGCAGGAACATTATTGATATTGATATTATTGATGTGATATTACTTTCTCACTGCTTGCAATGAACCAATGTTGAATTCTTCTCATCTTAATTTTTAATTCATCCCTTTTTGAGATAAAACAATGCTAAAAGGAAAGAATTATGGTAATAGTGTTAGGGGAAAAGACAGGATAAGACAATATATGAAATTCTGTATGATATACTTTTCTCTTTTTCTCATTTAATTCTAAAACACCGATTTACTCAATAGAGATGTGGGTGTCACATTTGTACTATCACCTAGCATAAAGTTCATCTATAGCATGTGTGGCTATCATCATATCTGATGGGAAAAAAAAGATAATGAGAGCCATCAATATTTAGCTGACTTAATTTAATTTAATTGGCTTTATAGAAGCAAATGAATGGAAGATCAGTATAGTAGTAGAGGGTCAGTTTGGTGTAATGGTTAAAGCATTGGATGTGTAGAAGAGACTGTGGGAGTCTGTGAATTTTTTTCTATCTTAGGCACAAAGCCCCCTAGGTGACCTTGGGCCAGTCAATCTCTTTCAGCCCTAGAAAGGAGGCAATGGCAAACCACTTCCTAACAGCCTTGCCAAGAAGCCTGCAGAGATTAGTCCAGGCAGTTGCCAGCAGTCAGAAACTGACTTGGAGGCAGACACATACAGGTATAGCAATAACTATTAATTATAAAGCTATACTACCAGTTACAGAGGAATGTGCAATTTCAATTTCCCAAAGAAAATAAAGTAGCCAATTTGCTATCAAGTCAGAACATTTGTCTTTTAAAGGGAATGGCAGATTTGCTTTCCCCCATGATCTGCCAGCTCTTTTTGTTATCTATTTTGCTGCCTTTTATTGAATGGGGCTTGATTCATTTCCAGCAGCATATTACAAGGTAAGATTATGCACTCTGCACAAAACTTGATTTATAAGGTAGCATTAAAAGACTGGGAAAATGGCTTGGCAGAACAAGAGCTTTCTCATGGGATAATCAGAAATCGAGGAAACCTTTCATATTATTCAGCTGGCTATCTGAGGTTTTCTGTATAAAATTTCCATTTGGCCTCCTGGGGATTGCATCAGATTTGTTGGGCCACGTAGCTTTTACTCATCTGAATAAAAATCAGAGCACTTATTTTTCAATCCATTGATTTTATCCCTGACATTGGCTTGGACATGCAGTGTAGAAATATAGGGAGCACTGTTGGCAATGACAGAATTTCAGGTATGGGTTTTTTTCATGCATACCTGGAGAGGGCAGTGATTGAATCTGAACTCTATTTTTAGATTTTTATCCCACCTTTTTTCATATGTAACTCAAGCCAGCAAATATACCAATACTACTTCCTCTTTCTATTTTCCCCACAATAACAACAACCCTATGAGATCAGTTGGGCTGAGAGAAGGTGACTACCTCAAAGTGGGCCAGCTACTATAGTTTTTTTTATGTCTAAGGCAGGACTAGAACTCACAGTTTTTTGGTTTCTAAGCCAACATTTAACCAGTACACCAAACTGGTTCTTCTACATGTAAAATATGCTTTCTAAGTTATAGCCTCTACCATATTTCATATATAGTTGTCAAGGCTCTATGTTCTACATGACCATCACAGTTACAGAACTGGAACTGTTACAGATAGTCCTCGACAATTGGGACTGAAACCTCAATTGATAAGCAAAGCGATCATTAAGTGAGTCATATCCAGTTTTGCTTTTTTCACTGTGGTCATTAAGCGAATCATACTGTCATTAAGCAAACCCAAATTCCCCCATTGACTTTGTTGACAGAAGCCTCCAGGAAGGTCACAAATGGTGATCATGTGACCCTGGAACACTGCTGTCATTGTTAATACATGCTAGTATCAAGCACTTGAATTTTAATCACATGACCAGTGGGGGACACTGTGATGGTCATAAGTACATCAATAATAATAGACAGGTTGAAAATACTGAATATCTTGGTCTATCCAATTGGAGAACATTTAGCCCTTCTGTTCAGGCCTTCTACCTTCAGCCCTGCTCTAGAAAAAACACCCAAAAAACTCCTTTAGATCTTCCTGCCTAAAACCAGAAATATGGAACAAAACCTGTGAACACAAGGGGTAGCTGTGCAACCATGCAGTCTTGCAAATGAGAAAGGTTTATTGAGAAATTCCCCATTTAAAACAATGTAGTCAAATCTCTAGCTATAAAAAGGAATGCATTTTGGGAAAGGAAAATAGGGAGACCAAGGAAAGGCAATTCACAAGCAAAAAATTACAAATATAATTTTAAAAATCAGTCTAAATAATTCCTTTGGTTACATGGTATCCATGATCAGCTCACAAATGTTCTACTCAACTCAGTTTTCTGAGTTCAAAGTATATAAGTCAATATTCATATATCATGAATGATTGGGCAGTTTGTGGTTTACTATGTCATGTGAACTTTTTAGCTAGTTACATATCATTTGTTTTTTAAAATCTTGGTTTTTAGAGTTAATTGAAGAGAGAGAGATTATTCTAACCACTTGGTTTGATGTTGTTAAGCACGCAATTCTTCTTGATCTTCTTCCACTAAGAGTTATAGTTTCCCAGATTTATAGAATCAAGAGAAAAATAAAATTCAGCCTTTTGGGGATGTTTGCTTTGAACAACCAAATGATAAATTCTAGCTCTGATCTGAACGCTCTGGGCAACAAAGTAGAAAATTATCTGTTGAACCGAGATTCCAAAGTCACTCCTGTTGTTGAATGATATTAGTTAAGGATGTGGTTTTGCAGTGGTGTGATCCCATAAAATGATAAATGAATGTGTGGTTTCTTAGTTAAAAATTAACTTATAATCTCTAACCTCCAAATTACTGAATTACAGCAGTCAGTAAATATTTAAAACTATTATTACTAAAAATAAAATCTATTTTTAAAGATAAAAAGAAATAGTATCTATTTATCATCTACATATCATCTATCTATCTATCTATCTATCTATCTATCTATCTATCTAATCTAATCTAATCTAATCTAATCTAATCTAATCTAATCCAATCCAATCCAATCCAATCCAATCCAATCCAATCCAATCTAATCTATCTCTTCAAGTATTCTTGGATGAAGAGGTTTCAAATAAGTACTTGGAGTGAGTAAGCAGGGGCATCCTCAGGACTGAATGGGTGACAAAACATGCCATAGCAGTTGGCATTTTTCTCTGCCTGAAAAAACAAAGTTTGGATTTGCCTGATTGCATTTTTTTTTATATAGGTAGGATGGTATGTAAGCAAGCTGCCCAGTCACCTTGTAGGGGAGGCATGGGTGGCATAAAAATGTAATAAATAAATAAATAGTCGGTTTTAGTAATGTTTAGCTAAGCATCCTCTACACCTCATAATACATACTTTATAACAATTCAACAAATGGGATTTCTGTTACTATCCTTCTCCTATCCTTAAAGTTGGGTTTCTCACATGCATAAAGAGACGCCACATGAATCAGTTGGCTCAGTTTCAACCTTCCGCTGAATATGCTGGTGTAAGAGGCATCTTTCTGGAGGTATTTTTAATAAAGATAAAATTAACTGAATGACAGATTGTGCTTTTTGTCTGCTTTTAAAAGTTGCCCTGATCAATTGTGTAATGATAATTACCTGAGTCAACAGAAGATGTCTACAGTTAATGATTCTTTGACAGTATTAATCCCTTAAGAAAAAAACCCCAAAAGGAATCTGTTTTTTAAAAAATCTTAGTGAATGATCTCATATATGATTTAAATTCATTTAATTTTCCTGTCATGTTTTTAGATGCTCAGGTTCATTCTGTGCTATAGCTTTATCATAGGCCACTGTATTATCTTCTTTTTTCTTAATGATTGTTAACAGCAACCTGGTATGCATAAATTAGCTGAGAAAAGTTATCCACATGCATGTGATTCTACAGTGGCAAAATGTCACATGTAAATATACTTTTTTCCACCAGTTGTGACATTCCCTTAATGAGAAACGGAGAGGAGAGGTAGATGTGATTTCATAGTATCTTAAGATAATGACTGTGTTTGTACAATATGGGTCAGCCATGGTTTACTGGATTAATATAATTGGCTAGGTTTGCATAACACATTGATCATAAACTACCCACTCTGGCTACAAGTTACACAACACACTGAGACATAAAACGACAACCATATTTTACATCTAGCATGTTACACAACATGCCATGGCTGTTGGCCACGTTTACTCAACAATGCCATCAGATCTGGATGAGCTAGCACCATACAGCTGGATTTGTGTAGCATGGTTTGTTTGGTTGACCAGTGGTCAGGTTTTAATTTTCCTGGATGTCCCTTCTTTCCATCCTTCCTGCTTCTTTAATAATCATTTAAAATCCACACAGTACCAGTGGGGTCAAAGCCATCGTAGACAGGCTCAGGGATGCCTAGCTATCCCACCAATTTGTTTCTTTTTCACTTTCTCATGTAGATATGGGAAACTTAGAACAGACATAGTGATGGAAGGCCAGAGAACATTATTTCCACACAGTAGGCAGCTGACTTTCAGAGAAGTCTGCATGATACAGAAAGAGAATTCAGTCTCAAATGAGACCAGATCACTTTGGGAATAATTAATTAGTTTAGTTAATTGGGATTAAGTGTTTACCTCTCCTATAACCCGGTTGAGAATGTGATGCTAAATGGGGTCATATTGATGGAACAATAGCCACTATTATTCTTGCTGGGGGCATAGGAGAAAGCTTTATGTGTATGTGCATGCACAAGCTTTAGTTTGACCAACTTTTTCACCTCCTCTTTTTCTGATAATGGCTGTGCACTGAAATTAGTCAGTGGCAAATATGAACTCCATTCCCAGGGAAATGTCCTATAATAGGCTGTCTTCTAAGTCTATTGATGTCTGCAGGTTTAATAGGGGACTATAAATAGCTTTAGTAGATATTGCTATCTACCTTTTCCCTGAAAGTAAGGCCTACCCCGAAAATAAGCCCTAGCTTGATTTTGGGGGGTGGGCCTAATATAAGCCCTACCCCAAACGTAAGCCCTAGTTTTGGGGTGAGGCACACATTTAAAAATCAAGCTAGGGCAGGGGTGAGGGTCTGGATCTGCCCCATGTGTCCTGCATCCATTTACCTTGCAGCCAGGCCTCTCCTCGCCAGCCCACTTCTTCTGAGGCGTCTTCTGCAGCCAGGCCTGCATTTCTCAGTCAGGTTTGCATTTTTGCAGCCGAGAACTGAGCTATGAAGCTGTTCCTTCGGCTGCAGAAGAAGTGGACCAGCTGGGCAGGGCTGTCCGTGCAGGAGGTGAGTAAAAAAGACACCCCATGAAAATAAGACCTGGTGCCTCTTTTGGAGGCAAAAAAAAAAAAAGACCTGGTCTTATTTTCGGGGAAACACGGTAGATTTTGCTAAGGCTCTGAAGGATAGTGGATAATTTAAGTAATAGCTTCCTGTGCTAAGTTGCCAAATTCTTAGGAAGATTCAGTGCAGGTGTCAGCATTGGGCAGAAGAAAGTTAGTGACAAAACCCTCGGAGCCAAATTCTTCCTTTCAGTCAAGAAGGACAAATTGTTTTGGAATTCTTCAAGACCATCAGCCAAACTTTCTAGAATCCATTTTGGAGAGAGAGAGAAATAAAGGAACAAAATAAATAAATAGAGGAGTAAACTTACCAAGTCCCTCTGTGGTCTTCCTTGCTCCCAACTTCATCTCATATTCCTTTTGGGGAATACTTAATTTCTGAAATGTTGAAAAATCAGAACTTCAAAACTATCAGGTTGTAATAATGTTTAATCTGGAAGCCATTTCTTCTGTAACATCCATAAAGAAGCTGTTGAAGGCATAGGGTGAAGAAGAATTAGAACAGGGAGAGGGGAACAAGAAAGAAGGAAATACTAACAGGATAAAAATAAAATGAGAAAGGAAGGGGGGAGATCTGCTTACATTGCTGGTTTAAAGGCAGCACTTATTTCAAATGCTTTAGTAGTCACTGTGAACTGGAAGGCTAGAGTTTTCTTCTGGAATTAGCTGGTGGTTATCTATCTATGTAAGAAGTATACCTATAAGAGATTAAATGGGCCTCCTCAAGAGATAAAATCAAATGTAGCACACTGAACGGCAGTACTTAAAGCTAACTGTGCTATGTTTGGCTTTTGTAATGGCCTTGATGAACCAAAACTTAATGTGATTCTTTCATTTGTGGCTTAAGGTGTAGTGTGAAGCCAGTCATTGTGATTTGTAAATCATTATTTGTAGCTTAGCATTTTGCCGGAACCCAATCAATTGTGACTTATAAAATAAACCAAGGTGCAGTGGGTGAACCTAACCATTGTTTTCCACACATGGCAAATTATCATTCTGAATTAAATAAGACAATATCTCCATCAGAATAATTTTAGGAAGCAATACAGTATTATTTAGGAAAAGATTAAGAAAAATGTATTTTGCTTATCAAGAAAAAAATTAAAGAATTGAGTATACAGAGCATCTTTAACGTGAGAATATCAGGCAATTAAAAAACTCTCTAAAGGTAATAGAGATGGAGCATAACAAGTATCAACATTTGGAACTTCACGCTGGATCAAATGAATCAGGGATATAGATTTTTAAATGAATGACTGTTAAGAGTCATAATAAGCTAACAGAAATATGGATTCTCTATTTAGATGAAGACAAGATTCTCTTCTAAAGAGAGTGCTTTTATGCCATAGTTAACAAATAGAAAAATGTACAGACAAAAATGAATGGCTAAGACAATGCTGAATAACATTGTTTTTTCTGCCTTCTGAAAAGCTGAAGGGTGTTAGACCCACAAGTTTCTTTACGATGCTTGCAAATGGATACAACATGAAACAGCATATCTAGAATCAGTTTACAAGACAGCCACCTGGGATTTTTTTAAACATAAGAATGACATATATTAATAATGAAACCATTACAATATATGCATCACAAAATACCATTTAATATAAGCATAATAACATACTATATATAAAAATAGCCATTAAGAAGTTAACCAGTTCATTTAATAACATGCTTCATGTAATAAAGCAGTTTAATACAGTTTCTAAAACTATCTGGAATAGACATAAACACATCTCTCCAGGAGGACTGTCCAAGTGTTGAGTGGCATTATACAAACAGCCCTTTGGTTGCCATTCCAATGAACAAATCTTTTTAAAAATGGCACCACAAGTGTTCTCCAATGCTATCTTTGAAGCACTGCTATAAAGCCTCACCCAAAATTCTGGGGAGAAGTTGCCTTAATTCAAAGTTCTTGTTTGTTGGATTCAATGCTGTCTTTAAAATACACAGTGACAGCTCCACAATCACTTCCATGTCCTTTTCACCATTCGGTTAAAATTTCTTGTGGATATGATAAGCCTATTTTCAATTCCAAAACTAGATATTGAACAGGAAAGTAGTAGTTTTCTACTACTAAATTTTCTAGTATAATAAATATCTGGATTATTTGAATACATCTGTTACTCACATTATCCAGATATGAGCATCTCTTTGCATCCTTTGCCCCTTTGGGAGGCAGCCATACCAATACTGGATCCATCAGACCTTTATAAACATTACATGTTCAATTCACAGAAGTAGTGCAAAAGCATTATACAGTGAATGTTATTGAAATCTATAATGAATTTAGTTGTGTCAGCACATATTTGAATGTTCTTGTTGTTACAAAATATGCGATGTGAAGAACTCCATTTGATCATATGAAAACAAGCAAATGATCAACACATTTAAGATGGAATGTTTCAAACCAATGATTAAATGCATAAATGTAACTTCTTATGTAAACTTGTCAGCTGATTGCCTCTATCAGCCCTTAATGCTAAATGTGTGCATGAAACCATTTGCAATTTCATTAAAATATTTAAATAAATATTTTTAACAAAAGCAAATCATTAAATATACTCAGCCAACAGTCTTTATTTCCCAGAAGCCCAATTCACATGCTTATTTGGGTGGATGTAGGATGTTCTCTGCAGAAGTGAGGATAGGATTACAAAAGCTAGGTGAGCTGCATCTGTCCCTCCTTAGCATCCTGGTGAAGCACTTTCTCCTGCAGAGAAGCCTTTCTCTCCTCTGTGGTAAAACTACAACAAAGAAAACAAAGAACTGATGAGGAGCTGAACAAAACTGCCAAAGAGCTTACAGTGAATGCTTCAGAGAAGATTCTTTTTCTGATGCAAATACACCAGCCAAGTTTCATTTAAAAGCCAACAAAAGGCAACAATAACCTCTAAAAGCAACAAGCTCATACTCTTCAAATCATTCCCTCCCCCTCCCCAAACTAAGTGTTTCTTTACAGTCTGGCAGCATCATACTTACCTCAGAGATTTAAGAATGTTTCTCTTCAAATTATCAGCCAACTGAACTACAGCAAGATGAATTAAGCAACTCTTGTAGAAAGATCTTGGCCACCAGCTAACTTCATAGTCAATACAAGGCAGCCTTTCAATGAAGAAACACGGACATCACACCTCTGAAAGAACATGATATGCGTGTGTAATTGGAGGAATGTTTTTTAGCCATTTGGCCCAGAATTACCCATTTCTGTCTTACCACAGCTCTCCACATTCTCAGGCAATTATTTTTTCATTTCTGTTGCTAGATAGCTTTTTAACAAGAACTATTAAAATGCCATTCTCTACCTTTATGTCTAAATTTATTTAGACGCATTTAGCTCACGACATTTTCATCCTTTTTAAAGCAATAAGTTTAGAATAATGTTCCGATTAAGACAAGTTAATGATTCAAAATATGTAAAATTATTACAGTAGCACTGCAAAATGGCTGCCAACATCGAAAAGATCAAGACCCATTGGAATTATAGAGCAGAATTTAAAAGGTGTTCTTACATTTTACTACTATTTATAGAAATGCATAAAATTTCACCTAGATGAACTAATTCTCTAATAAAAGAGAGGAATTATCATATTCAGGCTTGCCGAAGAGAATGAAGAGCTAACATCAATATAGCAAAATGTGCTTGAAGATTTCAAAGTCCTACAGCTGTCTCTATTTTCTGCTCAGCTGATTCACTGAAGATAAATTCTATTTAATAGTCTTTAAAATTCAACTAAATTAATTCCAGTAATTAATTAATTTTATATCAAGTTATTCTTAAGTATCTTAGCAAAGAAATGGATTTAGATTCAGTATACCTGCAGTTAAATTTCACAAAATTAAACAGTCAGTGAGAGAAGCTGTTAGGAATAATCAGGTATCCAAGATCCTTGGAATAACCTTGTTTTCTTGATATCCAAAGAGATAACTAAACCAGTTGATTTCTCTCTTATCTTAACTAAATATCTTAACATATACCAATGTGTTCTTCCAGTGACAAGCACAAGAGAATTCCTGAAGTACATTCTGATGGGCAAATTAAAAGTTAGATAGCTACCTTTAAATACAAGTGAAACTTTAGATGTTATATTAACTACTGACCTGTAGAAGGCACTACTCAACTGGTTTTGTCTTTATTGGGACTCTTCAGTCATAGTTATCTTCCATACAGGGTATTTTATGTTCAAGGCTTTAAAGGGATTTTGAAATATGCCTTGCACTTGTTGACTATACAAAGCATTTAGTTTTAGAGCTATCTTGGCCCAATGTCAAGTACCTGCAGGAGGGAGGATCTTATAGTATATATGCACAGCTTCTATAAGTGCTCTCGATCTCCATTGAATTTCTCCATTTTTGCAGAGAGACTCTGTTTTCAAAGGAACAGAAAACATTTTCAGGCAATGCATATTTGTGTTCAGAGCACATCTGCAATGCTGAGTTCCACCTCCACACACACCCTCCCCAGTTGCACAATGATAGACATTAGCGTATCGTGTATGGAGCTAATAATGATTTGCTGGATTTTAGAGCACAACTCTGAATGTTGTAATATGAGTAAATGAAAACAGGAAGGAAATCCCAGTCTAGTTCATCTCTTGCTTGACCCTAGAAGCAAATTTGATCTCATCCATTTTCCTTTGATGGTATTTCTTGGAAACATGCTGCTCAGTTGCCTTGGAAATAAAGATGTGTAATTTGTTTAGTGCAGTGGCATGACAAGTGGTTTTTCACTGTGTTCTCTGTTCAAGAGGATGCTCTGGTTTCCCTTGCTCCCGCTTCCCCTTTCATTTCTCTCTCTTGATACAAAAGGCTCTCCCTCTTCAGATTCCTGCTTTCTTTTATTCAAACCTATCATCATCTCCCCGCAGGGAATCCACTGACAGTGATTGAGACTAAGGGAAATGGTATCATCTCCATGCTGAAGAGTGTTAATGGGAGTTAAGTGTATAATTCCCAGCAGAAAGAGCTAAGAATATACAGTAGAGCCCTGTTAATTTACTCTTTGCTCTTTCACAAAACCAAGAAAGATGCCGCTGCTCTTTACCCTCGGCTAGCCATGCAATACTTTGAGCTCCAGCACCTTGGAGAATCTCTGCCTTCTTTTTTATATCTCCCTGCAGACAAAGCTAACGGAGCTTGTTGGATGCTGTTGTTTTTAAAATTCATTTGATTTTTTTTTCCTAATGAAATGTTACAGCCTGCTTTCTGCTGCGCAGTACATGACCTGTGGTAAAGCGGTAACAATTTCACAATAAAACAACAAAAATGAATGGCCCAATGGAAATATTTATAGCAACTTAGAGAAGGAAGATAAAAGCTAACAGCCCAAGTAGATAAAGTGTATTTATGCTTCATTGGCAGCCATCCCTAGCCTGGTGCTTTCCAGGTTATGCTAACTGAGAAGTATGGGAGCCGTAGTCCCAATATCGATAGTCCTCGGCTAATCACCAAAATTGAGCTCAAAATTTATGTTGTTAAGTGAGAAATTTGTTAAGTGAGTTTTGCCCCATTTTACGACTTTTCTTGCCACATTTATTAAGTGAATCACTGCAGTTGTTAAATTAGTAACACAATTGTTAAGTGAATCTGGCTTCCCCACTGATTTGCTTGTCAGAAGGTCACAAAAGGTGATCACATGACACTGCAACTTTCATAAATATGAACCAGTTGTCAAGCATCCAAGTGTAAATCATGTGACTACGGGGATGCTGCAAAAGTATGAAAAATGGTCATAGGTCATTTTTTTCAATGCCATTGTAACTTTGAATGATCACTAAACGAACTGCTGTTAGTCAAGGACTACCTGTATAGCTGGAAGATGCCAGGTGGAAGTAGGTTCTTCTGAAATACAGTAATACTTCAGAAATAAAACACTTGACGGTTCCACAAACATTTTAGGAATTTGAGGTCAAAGACAATTGGAGAAATGTAGTTTGAAATGGATCGTTTGCTAGAACTTTTATCATCCTGTTTCCACAAAACGAGAGAAATTCTACTCAGAAAAACTGCTTTGCAGACCAGTTCCTTTTCAATAAATACAAATATTTTATATGTGATGCTTTCAATTGCACTTTTATTCAGAATCTAATGGTAAAATTTTATGACAGGCTGTCAGTCCATGAGAGACAGTAAAAAGACTATGGAGAGCTGAAACAATACAACTGGAAATAATGTAACTTTGTGATTACCAATAATAAAGCAGGCACATGTACATTTAATGTTTGCATAGCAACTACTATGTTTTATTTATGTCTTTAAATGAGTGACCCCAAATCCATTGTTACAACTTGATATTGGTTTTTAGTGTTTTTTTAAAATGTTCCTATCACTGTTGTTGTGATCCACCCAGAGTTATGCCTTATACATCTCTGAAATAAATTAACAAACGGGTAAAATCATTATTTGGCTCTACCAAAGGGTGATGAAGATTTTGTACATTTTTTAGTTCTTCAGACATTCTCATTAAGCAAGTTGATATAAATGATAGGGAAGATGGAAGAAACTGAACATCTAGAACAAACAATTGTTTTAGCCACAAGCTATGCAATTAACAGTCAATCGAAAGGTAGAGTGTATGGATTTAATGCATAGTCATTGTTAATATGAAACTGGAGACACATCATTTTTAAGACAGGACTTGGTATGACAGAGACATAAAATCTTTCCTAATCTGACAACAGCCAAGCTTCTTCTGGGAGTTGTAGCCTGAAACATCACAATTGCACAAAGCTGCAAGAAGGAAATTTACATATTGATTTCTTTTCTCTTATTAACTATTACAAAACATGGTCATAGGAGTTTTTGAGGCCCCACAAATCTTTCCAATCTTGATGAGTGCTTTACATACAAGATTCCAGGTTTAGGTCTTGGAATTTCCCCAAAAAAGGTTCAAAGAGCAGACAATGGAAGATGCTTCTTCCTAAGATTCTAAAAAGATGCAGTAATAGAGCAGATTACTGTACATTGTACATTAATGTGCAGATCTGTATAGTGGGGAAACAAAACAACCACTTCATAAACATATGGCACAGCATAGGAGAACAAACCCATCAGGACAAGATTCAGCAGTCCATCTGCATTTAAAAGACAAAGGCCACCTTTTTCAAAGACAGCAAAGTCCACATTTTGGATAGAGAGGACCGCTGGTTTGAAAGAGGGGCCAATCAGGCCATCTATGTCAAAATTGAACAGCCTTCTCTCAACAGAGGGGGAGGGATATGACATCATCTATCTTCAGTCTACAACAGGGCTTTTCAACCTTTTCACCGATTGTACCACTTTTAGGATATGGCAATATTCCAGTACCACCTAGCAAGGTGTCAAAAACTTGATGACAAAAAAAAACCCTGTTCAAAGTTGCAATTGCACTGAAATGACTTATGACCATTTTCACACTTATGACCATTGCAGCATGCCCAGGGTCATGTGATTTATATTTGGATACTTGGCAACTGATTCATATTTATGATGGTCACAGTGTCCCAGGGTCATGTGATCCCCTTTTGCAACCTTTTGACAAGTAAAGTCAATGGCAGGGCTGCTGGTGGCCAAGTGCTAAGGCAGGACTTCCCTCCCTCCCTCCTTCCCTGCCTCCCTCTTTCTCATGCCCACCTCCTTTTGAATGAAGAATTTGAAAAAAAAAACCCATATTTTTTCTCTTCCATATATTCATCAAACAAGGAAAAGCCTCCAGAAACAGAAAAGACAAACTGCTGAGTGAACTAGCTTAAAAAGGCACATTCCCCTTTAAGAATTAGCTACTGGCTAGAAAGGAAAGTAAGGAAGAAAAAAAAATGTAGTAAGTATTGGCTGCTGGCTAAGGCAGCCTCCCCAAATGGCTCCATTCAGGAATCTACAGGCAAAATCCATTCAGGAGAAAAATACTTCAAAATCCCTTGCAGCAAAACTTACAGCTAACAATAGCAGAGCAATAGAAGCTAACACGAGACATCAGACATCAGCCATCAGCCAAATAGAAATTGCCAAACACTCCTTAAGAACACAAAGCCCACATTGCACAAATCCCAGAACTTCAAAGTCACAAAAACACATAAGAATCCTTCCACTCTCCATCTCCCTCCCTCCCTCCTTCTCTCCTCCATGCCTCTGCAGCTCCAGAGGACTCACTGTAAGTCCTTGCCTGTGCTGGCTCTTTCCCTCCCCCACTACACTTGGCTAGGCAGGGCTGCGTACCACCTGCCACTCGTTAATGTACCACAAGTGGTACGCGTACCATAGGTTGAAAAGCCCTGGTCTACAACACAGTCCTTTCAACAGTTCCAAGAAGACCCCCACACCCATTTGCACTACTCAGGTGATCCTGACAACATAGATAAGCCAGGTGGCATCAACGACTCTCTAAAAGAATGCAAATGAACAGCTGTCTGCAAGGAATATAAATCCTTCCATTCCCCACCATCCAGTCAAAGCTGAAGAAGTTTCTTGAATGAGAAGCGAAATGTCTTCAAAGAGAAAGTCCAGTTGCCTTGTGAAAAAGCACCTTTGGGACAGCCATGAACTCAATGACTGAGAATCTCCATAGATATTCAGTAATACAGCGATTTTCAATTTGTCAACTTTTACAGCCAGAAACATACAGGGGGGAAATGTACAGCCAGATATCATCAATGTACTGATGATACAGTACCTTGCTCTGTATCAAAAGAGGACTTCATCCAGTGGCTTCCTGTAAATACTAAACAGAAGTGGGGAGAGAACAGAAACCTTAAGTGCCCTGTAAAGCAGGTCCCTAAAGCTTGATATTTCCCCACCTACCAATCTTGACTGGAACTGGCCCTGGAGAAATCAGAACTACTGCAATATAGTAGCCCACTCGTACCACCATTAGCCTAGAAATATACCACAATCAATTGTATTGAAAGCTGCTGTGAGATTAAGGAGGACCAGGATGCATCTACTGCCCCCATCCCAAGCCCACCAAAGGTTATTGACAAATATGATCAGTGTTGCTTCAGTAATATTACCAGGATTAAATCTGGAATGAAAGGGGTCCAGAACATCTGGTTTTCCAGGGCTCTCAGGAATTCGAAGCCTACCATCTATTTAACAACCTTTCCTAGAAAGGAAAGGTTTGAGACTGGACAAATATTGCCCAGATTCATAGGGTTCAGTAATGACTTCTTGAGAAGAGGGCAGATAATTGCTTTTTTCAAGGCTGGTAGAACCATTTTCTCCTGCAAAGAAGCATTCAGAACTGTGTGGACCGAATCACATATCATCTCCTGGGAGCTCTTGAGGTTCATGGATCTAAAATGCAGATGGCTGAATTCACAGCTCCAAAGACCCTGCCCATTTCCTCATGACTAACTGGGTGAAACTCTTCCAGAAAACCAGGCAAGATTATCCCCCAGTCACTTTTATAGGACCTAATGAGCTAGAGTCAAATTCTGAGAGAATCTGAATGACTTTATAGAATAGTCCTCACAGCACCCCTCTAAGTATTGCCATGGCCCTCCTTACCAGGATGATCTGAGTTAAACTAAATAGAGTCTCTGCAGGCTCATTAGGGGTGGAAAAATAGCTATGTTTTGCCACATTTATCACCATGAGGTAATTTTTAAGAAAGTCTCTTACCTGTGCTTAGTTGGGTTCACCCTTTCCATGAAAATCCTTGACACAAAACTATAACATGCCTTTATTTTAATTTTTAACATTTTTTTCACAAACTCACAAACCTTTTAGTGGATTTTAATTTATGATTACTATTGTTTTATCCATTATTTAATCATTCATAGCTTTAATGGCTACTGTTTCTGCTTTCCTGTTTTAATATAATATGTCATTATTTGTAACTGCATAATCTACTTTGAAGGCCGGTATAAATGTGCAGGTGTGATTTAAACATTGCATAAATAAATAAGCGAGGGTGAGTGTTTTACCCTGAGGCAACAGAAGTTTGATTATATTTTTAAACAGCAAGCTTCAGGGGTGAAAAGAATAATTTCTTAAAAAATACTTTAGTCTTATTGTGAACTGAATGAATGAATGAATGAATATATAGAAAAAAAATCAAGAGGCATGAAGCCATGCCATTTTTTACATGTAACATTTGCAGAAAAGGGATGGGGCTCTGATCATGTACTCCTGACTGACCACCTTTTAGAGTGTGGACATGGTAGATACACATCAATATAAGCTATGTAAATGTACAAGCCTATTTTGCTTAATATGCTTTTGAGTGTTTTTCAGACTGAAACTAATGCTTTCCTTGGGGTATATTTATTTATCTATTTGTACTCCTGCTTGGTATTGATGGCAGTTTATAGAATCCAAGAAGATAGGCATCTTTCCCAAGTGCTTATTGTTTAAATATCAGCCCAGGATAAAATAAAAACAGCAGAGAAATAACTGGAGGTAGACATACAGTGGGAAAGAGATCATGATTGTTGTAATTACACATCCTGAAGCTTGGTTACATACGAAGGTTGAACTACCTATTGCAGGCATGTCAAACTGTCGGCCCGCGGGCTGGATGCATCATACTAAAACCGCGCCCACCCCATTGCCAGCAATGGGGAAAAAGTCACGACGTCACGTGATGTCGCGAGTTTGACATGCCTGACCTATTGGGTTACAACTTACAGCAAGCCACCTGTTGTATTTTTATGTCATTAAAATTAGCCTAGAAGAGTGAGATTTTATTATTCTGGATGAATGGAGCTGCTTTCTGCAATCCAGACAGGGAGAGGGTGGATGTTTCCAGACCCAGGTCCAAGTGCTATAAAAAAAATCAAAGGCAAGAAGAGAAAGAATGAGAAAAGCCAGGAAAGCAATAAATATATATTGTCATCTCAAACTCTCCAGTTGAGTCCTGTATAAATCATAAACATAAAGAAACATCACATTTGATGACTTTTTGGCAGGAATATTGCATAATTAAAGCATCAATGGGCAGCACTAGAGGAGCTGCTAGTTAGGAAAGGACCTGAATTTGCACTTATACTGGCAGAGGCAAAGAGAAAGAAGTAGCTGAAAGGAAGACAGAGGTGCTTACTCCAGAAATGTATAATCCCTCTCACCCATTCTGTAATGCCTTTGTCTCTTTTAGGCCTAATCTTTTCCTGAATCTGCCCAGCAATGCTGAAGATCAGTCCTGAATCTTCAATCATGATACTGTGGCCACCAACTTGAATTTTTTACACCCTCTCTATCCTTGTGGGCACTCCTGATCCTTCTAAAAGGGTGATACTTAGATGTAGACATAATATTTGATTAACATTTTCACCAAAGCAGAATAAAATAGAATGATTACATCCTGTGATGTGGAAATGCCTAAAACTACATTTACTTTGTATGTAGCGATAACATACAGGTGACTTGTATTCAGTTTGTAGTTGATTATTATTCTAAGTTCTTTTCAAAAGTAGTAAGCCTAGCCAGTATTCTATTTCCATCTTATTTTAGATTTCTGTTACCTAAGTGAAGAACATTGTTATGGTCTTCATAGTCATGTGCAGGGATGGGGAGTGACAATATATAGGCTGTGATGAAAACACTGGCAAGCATGTCATGCTGCAATGTAAGTATGAAAAGAAAGATGGACTTGCCCTTGTTATGTCATGATATGTGCTCTGTGGTTTTGGCAACCTCATGGTTATGAACAGATGCCAATGGTGATCCCTGTGAAATTCCATTCTATCTTTATCATCTCATTTCTCCAGTCTATCAAGATTGTTTTGAATTTTATTTCTCTCTTCTAAATACATATCTCCCAGTTATGGGCCATGTAGAGATTGATGAGCAGTGCCTCCATTTCTTTATGCAGTCATTTATAAAAATGTTGAGGAATCCTATTTGTAAGGCGCTTGGCAATATTACATTTATCATCACAGCTGCATTAGGAGGAAATTTAAGAGGGGAGTCATGACTGAGATAACACTTTGAATTAAATCATGGTTTGCTTAGCCATGGTAGACTGAACATTTCACTGGTAATTAGATTGTTATGACTGTTACATTATAAAACAGGTAATCAAAATAGCTAAGCTGATATAACACACTATATTATAATCAAAGAAGTCCTATTATGCCTATCACAATGAAGGAACTCATCTAATGATTGACCCAAAGACAGCTAATGGTTTTTATTATTAAAGAGCAATTTAAATCCAGGTCTTCAAAATCAAACCTAAAATTTATCACGTCATCATCTTGCTTTGGTCACTGATCTATTATTATATATATGGTAAAATTTGCAGGGTAAATTTACAATCTGATGCATAAATGTCTTCAAAGAAAGGCCTACATTGCTGTAATATTGCTGCAACAGGGCCAAAACATAAAAAACTCACAATACTGCTTGAATAAGTTAGGACTCATGATTTCCTATTCTTCATTAATATAAATGTTTTTCTGTTTACTTTTCATTTCAGAAGCTTTGAAGAACCTAATATTTACATTATCTTATCTACACATTTAAGTGGGTGGCAAGGGTAATATTGTAGTCAACTAAGGTCTATTAGAATTCTCTGCTTGGATTAACCAAGAGAGATATAGAAAAGTAATCTTTAAAAATCAAACCTGTATGTTATGTTACTTAAAGAAACACGGCTGTAGAGTAGATTGCTAACTTTTCTGCAGAATACCAAAGTTATGCCTTTAATAAGCAGTAGGTGGAAATATTTATTACTTTGTTGTGGAAACTAAAAGGCATTATTTGATTTTCATATACTTCAAAGGCACAAAAGCAAGCCAGATCTGTTTGTTGTTTTTCAGATTAAGTAGTAAATTCACATGAACTTTCTGAAAGAATATTGTATTGTCTCAGTGATGACATTGAACTTTTATGCAGCATGTTTTCAGGATAAGTGGTGATATTGACAGGCATTTAATAGATAAAGAATTATCAGAAATATGTCTGGGAGCTTTTCCCCTTATTTCTATAAAAATTGACCTTATGAGTAAAGCAGGAGACTCTACACTGGAACAGATAAGGTTGTCCTGATGTTTGATCTACATTTGGCAGTGAAAGATTCTTGAGGCATCTGAACAAAGGCTGGAATGCCAACGAGATAGGAATCAATGAGTGTTGGTTTTATTTGAAATGAAGTTCTCATTTCTTGTCTTTTAATCTTTGTCTTATTGCATTGTAAGCCACCCAGAGTTGCTTTGGCTAGTAAGATGGGCAACATATAAATAAAATAAATAAATACGCGCTAAATGGATAAACCTCAGAAGATGGCAATGTTCTTCTTATCCTGGTTCTGAAGGTTCTTGATAGTACCCAAATGAAAGAAACTGAGAGGTGATTCACATGTTCTTGAAAATAAGTAAATCGGTGACAGATCCTTTAAAATCATGAAATGCCCCCCCCCCCCACACTCAGAATTCTGAAAGTTGTAGTCCCAAATGTCTAGTGATAGTAAGCCTAAAAATTCAAAGTCATTTCCTCTATTTAAAGGAATAAAAACAGTTCAGGAAGGAAATACCTACTATATGTACAAATGACAGAACACAGCTGTGATCACTGACACTTTAACTATGGCAAAACAGAGATCATAGCCTCTTTTGCTAAGGATCACTAGTGACATCTTCGGTCACTGACTGTGCACCAACTGTAAAGTGCCATCTTGTGCCATGGCACAGCACTGGGTAAGGAGGTGGTAAACATGGTGACTCCAGCTTTTGTTCAGGTCTCCATTCTCATGAACAGAATGCAGCCAGCTAACTAGATATAAGTTGCCAAAGAAGGATACATTTTCCAATATATTTTTAAACACCTCTTTTCATGTAAATCCAAAGGCCTACCATCGCACCACTTTTGATTTAACTTTAAAAAAAAATATGCTTCAGCACACAGGAGCACAAGCGTAACATCTGTTTACATTGTTGGCCTAGAATGGAGTGAGACAAAGCTTCAGGTCCATCTTCAGCCAAGGAAATATATTGGGTGACTCTGGGCTGATCATTCTTGCTCAGTCGATACTCCTTTGCAGGATTGTTGTTATGGAAATAAAATTAAGGGAAATCTCCATAAAAGTTGCTTTGAGCAAAGGACCCTCATCATTCAAATTCCAATTGCTCTAACTGGAAGAAAGTTTAACATATTTATTTTACTTCTAAAAAACGCGGATGAAGCTTCTAATTTCAGCTGCTTTGTGTCAATAATGTCTCAGAATCTTCCATGTGTATGGAGATGGATAGAGCTAGTTTAGAGAAATCATCTCAACTCTATATAATGTCACATAATTTGCAAGACAAAATGAGCTCTAGGACCCTGCAGATTTCTCCTTTTCAGTGATTTTACAGTACATCTGACACAAGACATACAATCTGGGTTAGGGCTGTGTTTTTGTCTATGGGGATAATTTCCAAATGATGAACAAGAGCAGAATGAAGGGATTAACTGTGTGAATATAATAAAAAATGCAAAAGCAACTAAAGCAAGAGAAAGCAAGGGGGTGGGGGATAAAGCCACACATATAAAGATTAAAGGTAACTAAAAGGGTTCTCATTTCCTGTTTTTTAATCTTTGGCTGAGGATCTAGTATTGTCATTAGAAGCTTATAAAACATCCAAGCGGCTGCATTTGTGCATGCTTGGATTTTGAAGTTTGTACTCTGTCAGCATCTGCTTTCCTGACATGTCCTTGATTTTTAAGCTGACCAGCATGCAGCTCATACTCAAATGATTATGGGAACAGCACTGATCCCATTTCATTCAGTTGCAGAAGTTAATTTTAATAACAGAAGTAAAACATTTGAAGGTCTTGCCTGGAGGAATGTCAGGTTTTTGAAAAAAATATTCATTTTTTTTTACTTGTTGCAGAAAAAAAGTCTAACTTGTTAACTTTTGCTGCTTAATTAATGCATTTTTCAAATACCTTTTCAGGACAATACACAGAGACTTTTCCAAGCATAACACTCAAAGACATCCAAGTTGGCTGGCAAAGTCTCTCTTTTTCAAGTATTTGGATTTTGGCATTTTGTGATAAGAAGGTGTCAAAAGTTGTAGTGCTTGTGATAAATACAGTGTTGTTACTGCTTCTTTGTGACAGTTTTTAAACTAAGACATTATTTTAAATGGAAATATTTTTTCCTTTTTTTATTGAAAGAAATAAAATCCTGTCATTCTTTCTTGATTTAGAGGCATATCTTGTGAAATAACATTCCCCTATACAGAGATTCTGAATGATCATTTTTCCTAGAATTATTGTCTTTAGGTATCACTAAATATTATGTCTAGAAATCTTGTTTTTCCTACAAAAACATTTCAGTTGCACTGTTATAATTATTGCAACTACTTATACCCTGAATACTTTTGCAGCTAACTTAAAGAGACTATCAGAACTGTGGCATTACATTAATTAGCAAAATTTGATCTAGCTATTAACATGCATATTTCTTTAGTATTGATGACTCTGCTGAATTTAAATTACCGTAGGCCAGCTCGTCCTATTTTTTCCTATATTTGGGGCTGGACTAGAAGACCTTCAAGGTCCCTTCCAGCTTCATTATTGTTGTTGTTGTTGTTGTTGTTGTTGTTGTTGTTGTTATTATTATTATTATTATTATTATTATTATTATTATTATTATTATTATTATTATTATTATTATTATTATTATTATTATTCGTTGTGTGTTAGCTAAGACCCACTGTTACTTCTACTAGAATCAGTTCAGCTACTGATAACAGAATGGTTGAGAGATCTTCCTATTTAGTTAAGTTTAGCCTCCTTCTGAGCTTCTGATTTCTAATTTTCATAGGCTTCCCACTGGATATTTTATTTGTTTTTACATAAGCTATCCATTAGTTGAAAATAGACGGAACAGTTTTAATGTTACAAACATACTATTTTACAATTTTTGTTCTATTCCTGCAAGAGGTACTACCCAAACTTTCACCATAGCAAGCTGTGCAACTGCATTCTTTGGCTTTGATACAATTTAGGATTTAAAGTTTTCTTCCAGAAAAGATTTTATCAAAGTTAAAAAGATTTTTAAAAACCATTTTATCAAAATTCAAATTGAATTCATTATAAAATGAAACATAAAGTATGAACTCTCTCAAAATGTTTTCTACTGATTTATTTTTAAACCAGACGAGCTCTGGTAGCAAACCTTACTCTTCAAAAAAGGCCTCTTCTGGTTTATTAATAGCAGGTTTATTAATAGTAATAAAATGATGTCAAACTGTAGGAAAATAAAAACCCTTTTAAGGTTTTCAGTCTCTCATTTGTGGCAGATACCTCAAGTAACCCTTGGAGTAGGAATGGCCTCAAAACTGGTAACCCTCTAAAGGCTTCTCTGATTGGCTTAAAAAATTAAAAAGCTGATGGCATCTAATAAGAGACAGAGGAGACACTGTTGTCATGGAAACTGAGAAAAATATTCTCCCTTCCCACTTGGGATGGAAAGGTAGGAGAAAGCTGTGCGTCATCATAAATGCCTCAGAACACTTCTGAGTTTCTTGCAGCATCTCTCAAATATGAGAAGATGTCTGTCAAATCAAGGCCCTTTTGCAGTTAAGTTGGGGGGAGCTCAAGTCTGCAACTTAAAGGATAGTTGTGCTCAAACAAAGATCTCTGAGAAATAGGTGGATTGATTTGCATTTCACCAGGCAAAACTCCCATAGACAGACACAAGATCAGCACTTGACTATGTTGCAGGCTTTCTAAAAGTTTTCTTAAAGATGGGTGTATAGGAGAAATAATCAAGTTCTGCCCTAACATAGTGGAAAAAAGCATTGGGGAAAATTCTCAGTATAATTCTTTCCGCTAACTTAAATTCCAACTCCTATCATTAGCCATTGTGTGAGAACCATGTTCCTTTACTTCAGCATAAAACAAAGTTTTTCAATTATATCCCAGATTTTTAGATATCTGAACTGTTTCAGGTTTTGGATAAACTGCTGGGATGTTCTAAGTACTGCTGAATCATACAGGCAAAAATGTTGAACATTTTGTGCTTTTACTGTATTGTTGTAAATTTCTCAATATCAGGGACCATGCATAATGTCCTCCAGTTTTACTGAAATATAGATCCTATCAGTTAGATCTATGCAAATCAGGGATGTGACTGGGGTTGTAATTCAATTCATCCAGAAAGCATGGGTTTGGAGAAGGTTGTGCTAGATAGTGGCCAAAGATTTATGTATGTATGTATTACTAAACTTTTATTGTACCCTACTTTCTATGATTCAAGACATATGTAGGGCTGCATTTGCATGACATGCCAACAGATAGTTTATTTAATCATACAATTAATTTGATTAAGTTTAAGGGTTCACAAGACACACTGGTTCATGCTGGATTCACACAACATATTAGACTAAAATATGGTTTCTTAGTTTGCAGTTCAGTATATTGTCCGAACAAAGTCAAGGTTTCTGAGTTGCAGAGGTGTTGTATTAAAGCATTTCTGTCATAAGTATGAGTTGTCGCAGTCAGTCAGTATATCTCTTTTAGTGGTCATACTGGTGTGGCTGGCTTCTGTCAGCCCTCTCAGGTAAACCAGACAGGAAATACAACTAGATGAGTTAATTCTACTTTATTGTAAGATTACATTAATGAAATCTTGCAAGTCTGAAGGTACAGATTTCCTGCTGCCACTTTTATCTATTTGATGAATTATGGCGTGTCCTTCCTAAATTTCATCCTCTAGCCATTAAAGCACTGGGAACTCCCCTTTCTCTTATCTGATTGTTTCCTAGGCAGCATTTCTTCCTCTTGTCCCTCAAGGTTATTCTTACATAACATTATACCTTCCTTCAGCTTTCCTTTGAGAAAACTAAGTTAATCTTGCATACAAACCACATCCTTTTCTGGTAACTGCTTGGTTATCTAGTGAAGACTGATTGACGGCTCACTTCTGCATAGGAGGGCCTACAGGATTCACAACTTGTACTAACCCCAGTTACAGATAACAGTGACTAGGGATCACAGCGCATGGAGTGAAAATCAAGCAAGTTCACATTAAGGCATAGTATGAGGTGTTAACCTAGCCAGCTGAGAAAAGATGAATGAGAGCTGAGCCTATCTATGCCAAATGCAGATGTAACAATACATTTATAGTTTTTATTTGTGTAAGTATAGTTTACTTACAGTGGTAATATTGCTATATACATTGGTAGGGAAAAGTTACTAAAAATCAGTTTATAGTTCACACTCATTGAGCAAGGCGTTATTTTTCATTTTCTTGGAATATAAACACGAACCATGTTTGCTCTGCTGCTCTGCTGGCAAGAACTGCCTAGTGTGAGGAGTTTCTTATAAAAAGGATGTTCCTAGAATGGAAACCTGTCAACTGCCTCATTTTTACAATCCAAAGGACATTAACTGATTACATTGTCCTTAAATCGGCTTCAGTTTCTCAGTATTCTTAATATAGTTCATCAATCTTTTGTAAGATCAGCATGCTGACTCCTAGTTAGCTGAATCTAAAAACATTTTATTCCATTTGCTCTGGAACATATGTATATACTATATCAATATACACTATATCAATATATACTATACTTTATCATCATCATTTTGGTGTGGTGTTATCTTGTAATTCCATTTTTAAAATCCACATAATGCTGGATCCATCTGTATTTGAATACAGATTGAAAGAGGAGGAGGAGCAGCATTTAAAAAAAACTGAATGAAATCAACCTAAGAGATCTCCCTGGTTCTTTGTCTATGTTTAATAAAGTGTAAGTGATAAAAATGAATGATTCCCTGTTACTATCCAGAGCTTAACTAAAACTTCCTGATACTTAAACCCTGGAATTTTCCCTCAACCCTCACTCTCTACTATTTAATATTGTTTCGTACAATGAAACATTTGCTTTCTTGTTTGTTTCTTGTTTGATTGTTACTTTCTGAAAGTCAATTATAGTCAGCTCAAATAATATCAGTCAATAAAATGGAGCATTCTTTTTTCTTTTGCAATGAAATTGCAGTCTATGTTTATGTCGGATTAAAGAAAGGTCAGAGGAGGTAGCTTCCCTATAGCCTTGATTCCCAGCCCTGTAGATAAACTCAACCTATCTATAATTACTGTATAGTTGATATTGTATTCAAGAATCCATCTTCCATACAGATGTGCTTGTTTACTGATTGGGCTCACATATCATACAAAACCTTGGCTTAATGTATCTATAGCTTGCTTAATAAGTGACAAAGGTTGGATTGACATATTATACTAAGCTATATCATCATGCTTTCTAAATTACATATTGTGCAAAGCAAAATCAAGCAAACACATTGTGACTTAATGTCATTCTTAAATCTAACTATATATCATATGGGATTGTTTAAGAGTTTTGTAAATAAATCCGGTGCTGTGATTTTGCATGATTAGAATCTGATAGTTGACAAAAGAATATGAAAGTTTCCTTATGTGGAGAAAAATCTCCAAAAGCCAACATTAATGTAATTCATACGTCCATACAACTCACTCTTATGAAATGGAGTATATTTAATATGGTAATATTAGTCTATCTGGATATAATATTCCTATATTTCATTCTCATCATAAATATAAAGATTATGATCATTTACTTCCATAAAAAAGAAAAATAATTTATTACAATAAAAAGGATTACAATAATGTAAAAGGATTTCTGGTAAATACAGCCCACCATCTCAAATCTTTCTCTAAAATCATAGTTCAATGCCAAATCAGAATATATTAATTTGTTTTTATGGGTACTTGCTGATATGTGCAGGATGTGATGGAGAAAACCTAGAAGCTATTTATTTTAATATTAAAATAAATTATATTTCTAAATGCAATAGTAGGAAACAAGAATCTATAGCACTTAAATCATAATCAAGTAAACCCAAATTATCACATTTCCGTACTCTTATTTCTCTGTACTGCCATTTTTCAAATCCTATGAAATAATGTCTTAATAGAGGGAATTACTGCAAATATTATTTAAACCTATCAACATTTTAACTAGAATTCAAAGTTTCATAGAAACACTTATTATTTTGCCTTAGAGCAGGGATGTCAAACTCACAACGTCACATGATGTGCCGCGACATATCGCAATTTTTTTTTCTATTGCCAGCAATGGGGTGGTGCGGTTTTGGCATGACGCATCTGGCCCACGGGCCGGCAGTTTAACACCCTGCCTTAGAGAGAGGCCCCATAATCCAAAGGGCATTTATAAAAATAGATAAATATTAATTTAGTGAATTGTAAACATAATAGAATTTACTTTTGAATAAATATGCTATGGAGCTGCTGAAGAGGTGCCTCTCCAAATACCCAGTTGTATTGAGGAACAATTCTATAGGTGTTGATTTGTCACTGGTGGTGTTTCCACAACTATTACATGTCAAAAAAATGAATTCAGTGTCAGAAAAATAAATTTAGTGATTAGAATGGGCTGGACATGACTTTGAATCTGCTGATTCATTGCCATAAGACTTCATGATCAGACACTCTCAGTTATGTAAACTTGGCACTGATATAGTTAACAACTTGAAATGTGTATCCCATCTTCTGTCCTGGATCACAAAACTTTAATTTGGAGGATGCTGTGCATGGGCTCCTAGTTCTCTTGCCACTCCTGGTAGGCTTGCTTTTCCCATTCTTACAGCATTGTTTCTTTATTTCAAATGTCTTAATTCAAGTTAATATGCTTAGAATAATAGCATTTCAATAATGATTTGATCACATAGCAAAAGAAAAAACGAAAAAAACAGATAATCTGCTGAGTGAATCAGGCCAGAGTACAATTTCACCTCCTTGAAGATACATTAAAAAAAACAAAAGCTGATATTTGATTTAAAACTATATAAATGCATCCATTATGTATTAATGGAATAGAAATAAACTTCACAGAAACTCACTGATCAAATTTCCTATGCCATCAAAGAAGATTTATTTGATTTTGTAAAAATCGGAATACTAAAAAAATTCAGGACAAATTACTGAAGTCAAGCAGGGTACTGGGCCAGCATTTGTTAAGGAAACTATTTGCCAAAATGTATATTTCACATAATTCTTAAGAAGTCATTAATGAGCTGAAATTCTTCTCTACAGCAATGGAGCTGATTTCCTTCTTGCCAGTCTATACAAAGAGGAATGCTAACCTGCAATATTTCCTTCAATTTCAATTTTTACTTTTGAAATTGGTTGAAAATTTCTTTTGAACAGTGTCAAATTGTGTGTATAATACAATTATGAAACTGTAGTCAAATATGCTAATAATGAGGTGGGAACATAATACATATCTCTACAGAAAGATCATTTAAACGTTAAGAACTATAAAAGAAAAGTGGGATTAAGTATCAATTAGCAAAGTGATCAAATAATATTCATATACTGCATCAGTCTTCAAAGAAGACTTTGAGGGGGCTGCTAAAAATTACTGAAGGAATTGCTACTGTGGAAAGGAACAAAATTGGTTTCCCAGTGGAATACCTCAATGTATCAATCAGCGCTGTATATAAACCTTGTTTCCTGCCTATGTAATCTACTTCTTTGTTAGATTTATATGTATTTTTCCTTTAGGATATTAAGGTGGCACTCATTCTCTGCCTATTCTCAACAACAACAACAACAATCCTGTTATATTGGTTAGGCTTAGTGAATGAGTGAGTGACCCAAAGTCACAAAATGTCAAGCATCATGTAGCTGGTGAGAACCACATAAATTTTATCCTGGTTAGCATCTTTAAGGCTAACCAGATAAAAACAGTCTTTTAATTATAAAAGTAAACTCTCATTCAGATTATAGCCAGCCAATTGAGATGGAGTCTCTTTGAAACAACTCCTTCCACCTCTGGGTTGATGTGCCTCTTCTCATACCCAATGAACTTCTCTACTCTCCCTGCTTTGTCAGCCCTCAGTGTATACGAAACCAAGGAAGTCTCACACTGCTTTTATTAATATTGGAATATTGTAACAGAATCTTTCAAACTGGACTGCTTTACTTCCCCCTTTTGCTTATCATCCGGTGAAACTATGGAGGTATCTATCAGGATTGATGTTCCATATCTATTTCCTCTGGGAACAGCTTATCTCTATATTTTTTACTCTCTATGGGTTTGGTTCCCTCAGTCTTGCACCTCCAAAAAAGGTTCCAAGTAGACTTGAACTTGAATCTCCTGATCCTGGTATAACATCTTCACCTCTATGCCTTTTATCTCCTTTGTACATCTGTGTACATTACAGATGCTCATTGCAATTCTGTATTCTAGATCTGTCCCTAAAGCACTTAATAAACATCTCAACAGGTAAAATTTGAAGCAATCTTAAAAATTTTAATGCTTGATAAAAAGTACAACTAAACAACTATCTCAAGAATGCTGTCAAAATTACTACAGCATGTGCTTATACTACATCAATAAAAAGTGATTAAATGAATATTTTTAAGCAGCTGATGCTTAGCAACGTTGAGGTATAAACAAGCCAAGACCGCACTCTTCTCATCTCTGTGTGCGTTTTCTAAAATAATCTCTTCTTGTTACAAAGTAGTTTAATACCTTAAAAGAGAAGGCGTTAATATCTTGGGGGTGGTTACCACACATCTCTAATGTATACTTAATGTATTGTTTTGACAGTTCTTCAGCAAAGGTTTGGCTGCTTATCTTTCCAAGGAAATGGAGATTTGGTTAGAGAAAATAGGTAACGATTGGCAGCGTCTGATGAGTTCTCACATCACCTAGCATCTAGTGCAAACTCAAGGGTATTTGGTGTGTGTGCTGTGTGTGTGTGTGTGTGTGTGTGTGTGTGTGTGTGTGATGTCCAAATAGCAGATGTGACTGACGATAGAAGCCTTAACATGCATCACATACACTGCAAGCACAGAAAAAAAGGGATGGGACTCTGATTGTCCAGTTCTGCCCACCATTCAATGTCATTGTCCCCGCCAGCCCTTAATTGGTAAAAAAAATTACTCTTGACTTTACATGTTGTACAGACTAAGCCAACTGTGACATATTCAAGAAACTATGGTTATGAAAGCCATACTTTAATATAAAGCTTTTAAGACATCTGGAATAATCTGGAGTATATTCCTTTCTTCTCCAGCATGAGATGGAGAATCCACCAATGGGTTTAGACTATCTTCCTGCCCAATAAGACTAAGTCTGTCAGAGTTAATACGCCTCCTGCTGGGCTGATGCTCCCCAGACACGACTTAGTCTTCAGCCCAAACAGGACGCGTGTTGACTCTGAAGGCAGGTTGTATCATATCCATTGGTGAATTCTCCTCCTAACATCCCAAAACAAGCAAAAATACTCTCAGCCCGTAAATCGCCGATAAAACAGCTGAGCGTCGGGCTTTCCTTCTCTCTCCCGCTGAACAGCTGAGCGGCGGCCTCCGGGCCTGCTCGCGGGCCGATCGGCGCGCCCGCCGAAGGGAGAAGATTCAAATTTGAGCGGAGGCTGCAGGGGGGAGCAGAAGGGCACAGCCTAGGCTCGCGCAGCCCGCTCGTTGTCTCCCGGATCCCAGCGCTGCCGCGGAGCAGCTGCTTATCGCCCCGGCCGGAGGGCAGAGACTTAATTTCTCGCTGCCTGGAAGCAGCCGGCGGCGGGCAGATTCGCCGCGGCCGCCAAACAGCTGAGCGTCGGCTTGGAGCCACGCTCTTACGAATCCTCAGCCCGAGCATTGGAAGGGCACAAGGCCCTGGGAGCCTCAGCCGGGCCAGGAAAAAAGCTGTTTCTTGCACCTCTCCTGCACACAGTCCAGAGCCACGATCTGACAGCTCTAACGGACTGGAGTTTTGGCGCGCAAACAGCGGCCGCCATTTTGAGACGCATCGGCCTCACAGGGAAGGCCCAGTAACTGTCTGCCTTGATTCAGGGCCACAGACAGGCCAAAAAGCCTGCAAAAATAATAGAACTGCTATTGAGACTTGGGTCCAAAATCTGGTTAGACCCTCACGTCAGGCAAGCCACTACACTGTCTCAGCCACAGTCAATCTACAGCCATTTGGTGTCTGGACAGGGCGGCCATTACAGCCCAGTTAATTAGGGCCTCCACTGGCACGGCTAACCCAGATTCTGGTCGGCATCCGCCTTCCCAGGGCATCCCAAGCCCTAGCCTCAGTCAGGCAGACACTATTAGCGTGAGCTGGCACGCCTCTTGGCACCGCCGCCACCACCTAGGCTTCGTGTGCAGGCACAGTTCACTCTGGTGACAGCCGCCACCATAAGGAGAGGAGTGTGCAGGCACAGATCACTGAGGTGATAGCCGCCACTGATCGGCCAAAGTGCGTGCCGGCACTCGCCGATTGCGGTTCAACCGCTACTGAGAGATATCTTGAAAGACGCCCAGCCGCGCGCCACAGCGCCTTGGAAGGCATTGTCAGCCGCTTGGAGCCTTGAACGGGGGCGTAAGGGCGCTTAGGTGATCACAGCCCCGGAGCCTTGACGGCACGTCAGCCTCTGTTGCACCATTAACCTGGTGCTCGGCTCCTGCTCCTGATACACCAAGGCCACTGGCCACAGGCTATAATGGCTGACAACGCAGTTACTCAGTCTGCGCAGGGCGCACCCGGCACTCCCGCTTCAACCAAACGCAGGTCCTCCAAGCAGGAGGCAGCGGGAAAGATCAGGGCCAAGGCCATCTCTGCTAAGCGGACCTCTAAGGCTGCTGAAAAGGAGGCTAGCAGGAGACATACTGCACTTGAGAAGCAGTTCTCCAGAGCTCAGCAGCTAAATCAGGGGGAACAGGTACCCCTGGCCCCTCAGGAGAGCTCACTTGCTATCCCGCTGTTTGGCCCACCTGCTCCAGCAGCTCAGCAGGCCTGGTCTCCGCAGGGCCTACCAATACAGGGCACGGCTCTGTTTACAGACCGTGGGTTAAGCCCACAGGTATTGCCCCCCCCTGCAAGGGTTCACTCGGCTCCTGAGGCCACATTCACGCCCACAGCGGCGGGCCTCCGTCCCCCTGAGCCACAAGGGGTGGGGCCCGAACAGCTCCAGGCGTTACTCGCCCAGGCATATGCCCAGGGCATGGCCGCCTCCTCCTTGCAGAACCCTAGACCGGGGGCCACTGTTCCACTGCAATCACAGGAGGCAATGCCGGAGTATCCGGAGTCGGTTTATTCCGACTACTCCCCCCAAGATCGGGACTCAGGCCCCGAGGAATATGGGTCGGCGGGCTTCCAATTGTCGGAAGACGAGGAGTCGGCACCAGACCCCTCTCCTTTCGTTGGCCTTTTTGACCTGAGTCTGTTTAAATCGCTCCTGCTCAAGGCCACCACATCGGCTAACATTAGCCCAGAGCAGGAGGCACAGCCGTCTCCCTCCACGAGCCAAGACCCAAAGCCGCTCTTCTCCGAACCTACGGTTACGGAGAGGCACATCCCTTGCCCCCCATTTTTTCTAGACACCATCCGCAAACAATGGGGGAATCCAGGCACTCTCCCAGCACCAGGGGGAGCAGAGCGGAAACTGTGTACTGTTGCCCCGGTCCTGTCGGACCTCCTGGAGGTCCCAAAGGTGGACGCATCTCTAACTCCCATTCTTTCCTCCTCCACCGTGCCAGGTGATATGGCTGAGGCCTTGAGGGCGGAGGATAAGAAATCTGAATTCTCCTTGCGTAGGTCTCACCTAGCATCGGCATGGTCAGTGAAGGCGTCCACATCCACCTCCCTTTTCGCCAGGACATCCATCCTCTGGCTTAGGGAGCTCCAGGCCATGACCCCCCCGGACCAGGTTCGTGCACACCAGAATCTGGGTAAGTTGATAGCCGCGGCCGAGTACATGGCGGACACTTCACTTCATGCCGCCAGGTTCTCATCAAGGTCCATAGCCGCCAACATTGCGGCACGCAGACTTCTGTGGCTGAGACAATGGCGAGCGGATCTAAGGTCCAAGTGGCGCCTGGCATCCGCTCCCTACAGGGACGGACACCTCTTTGGAGAGGCACTAGATCCTTACCTCGTTGAAGGTAGGGACAAGCGCAAGGTGTTGTCCCACCTCGGCAGAAAGCCGGACAGACGATCCGCTCCATACCCGCGGAGGCCATCTTTCCGCCAGGGCTCGGGGACAGAGTGGTCTCCTTCGTCTCGCCCCTTTTTCCCCAGACCTGGACGACAGCCGGACCGTCCAGCTCCCAGACCTAGACAGCAGTTCCACAACAAGCGGCCCTTTCGAGGCGCGGGAGGCCGTCCCTTTCGAAGAAACAAATGACTTGAGGGCGGACCTCCCCATTGGGGGCAGACTTTCCGCATTTGCGCAGGAATGGGAAGCCACCATCACGGACACCTGGGTGCTCAACACCATCAGGCGGGGCCTTGTCCTAGAGTTCCAGTCCCGGCCACGGGACCGCTTCATCTCTTGTCCCATGCCAAGAAAGCCAGCCAAGTTGGAGCTTCTGACCGAGGCCATCCACCATTTGCTGGTAATCAGGGCCATCGAGCCGGTGCCGGCTGGCCAGACACATCGGGGATTCTATTCCATCCTCTTCGTGGTCCCAAAGCCTTCGGGGGGATGGAGAGCAATCCTCGATCTGAAAGGACTAAACTCGCATCTTGTCTACAAAAGATTCAAGATGCAGACTCTAAGGTCCATTCTGGCCAGCATCAGAAGGCACGATTACCTCGCTTCCATCGACCTCACAGAGGCGTATCTCCATGTCCCCATCTTTCCCGACCATCGGAGATTCCTCAGGTTCTGTTCCGGGTCCCACCACTACCAGTTCAGGGCCCTACCATTCGGACTATCGTCCGCCCCGAGGGTCTTCACAAAGATCCTGGCTGCACTGGTCGCCCACTTGAGATTGATCCCAATCCGGGTTCAATGCTACCTGGACGATATTCTCATACTGTCCTCCTCCCTTCAGCAGGCCCGATCAGACATAACCTTAACTGTCCGAACCCTTCAGACCCACGGCTTTTCAGTCAACTTCCAGAAGAGCCTAACAGAGCCCTCGCATCGCATCCTTCACCTGGGAGCGACTATAGACACCGAGCTCTGCATGGTCTACCTGTCCCCGGAACGCCGGGACAGTATTTGTTCCCTGATCAGACGGGTACGAAGGGGGCGGACAGTCACATTGGCCTTACTTTCCCAACTACTGGGCAAGATGGTCTCTTGCATGGGGATAGTACCTTGGTCCAGGCTACACTTCAGAACCCTCCAATGGTTCTTGCTACCCTACCAGAGGCAGGGCACCAGTGCATCCAATCTGAGGGTCAGGGTTACTTCCCAAATTTTGGACTCCTTCCGGTGGTGGATATCCCCAGCTATAACCAGGGGATCCTTATTCAAGGAACCGGACAGGCTCATCCTAACTACAGATGCCAGTCTGTTCGGTTGGGGAGCGCACCTAGGTTCTCACCTAGCACAGGGACGATGGGCACAGGCAGATCTCAGCCACAACATCAATTGGCTGGAGCTCAGGGCCATACATCTGGCGCTGTTACGCTTCAGCGACAAGGTGGCGGGACAACATGTCCTAGTGCTCACAGACAATGTGGCAGCAAAGGCCCATGTCAACAGACAGGGGGGCACCCGATCCAAGAGCCTTATGGCCGAGGCTCAGTCACTCGGTACTTGGGCAGAGACCAATCTCTCCTCCCTCAGGGCGGAGCACATATCGGGGGCAGCAAACCAACAGGCGGACTCACTGAGCCGGGCGACAGTGGACCACTCAGAGTGGCGCCTGCATCCCGACCTGTTTGGAGAAATCTCGGAGAGGTTCGGACTCCCGGTGTTGGACTTGTTCGCCTCACCGGCGAATACGCAGCTCCCGAGGTTCTTCTCCAGGTTCCAGTCTCCAGGGGCGGAGCGGACGGACGCGCTCCGCACCCCATGGCCCCAGGGGCTATTGTATGCCTTTCCCCCTCTCCCCCTGCTCCCGGCCCTAATCAGGAAGGTACTACTGGAGCGGGCGGAGGTAATAGTGGTGGCGCCACATTGGCCACGGCGACCGTGGTTTGCCGACCTAGTGGATCTTTCCATCTCCCCACAGTGGCAGATCCCTCCAGGACAGGTAGCTCTCAGCCAGGGGGCTCTACGGCACCCGGACCCACAGCGCCTCCAATTAGCCGTCTGGCATTTGAAAGGCAGTACCTAGCCCGAGAGTCGTGTTCTGCGGGCGTAATTGCCATGATTCAGGCCTCCAGACGCCCCTCCACTAACAGAATTTACGACTCCTCGTGGAAAAACTTCTGTGCTTGGTGTTCAAGGAATCACCTTGACCTATCGGCTGTCACGATATCGAGTATCCTGGAGTATTTGCTCGAGGGACTCAACAAGGGCCTATCGCCCAATACCATCCGCCGGCAACTGGCGGCGTTATCCACAATGCTCACGTGTGACACGTTGACGCCCTTGGCTCAGCACCCCCTGGTGAGGTCATTTATCAAGGGCGCAATTAACACCAGGCCGCCCGTGGTTCATCGGTATCCCTCTTGGGACCTCCCACGGGTCTTGCAATCCCTCACTTCGTCACCGTTCGAGCCCATTAAAAACAGCTCTCTACAGTTCTTGTCAATGAAGGTGGCCTTTCTCGTTGCGGTCACATCGGCCAGACGCATCTCTGAACTAGCGGCCCTCTCGGTCAGAGAGGACCTATGCGTCTTTCACAGTGATAGGGTGGTCCTTCGACTGGATCCGACCTTTGTTCCAAAGGTGAACTCCTTGTTCCATAGGTCACAGGAGGTGGTCCTACCAGACTTTTGTCCCCGGCCGTCTCACGGCCTAGAACGTCAGTGGCACACATTGGACGTTAGAAGGGCGTTGAGCCACTATATCAAAAGGACTTCAGCCTTCCGCAAATCAGAAGCGCTCTTTGTCTCGTTCCAGCCTTCTTCCATGGGAGGGAAGGTCTCATCCTCTACAATAGGCAGGTGGATCAGGGCTTGCATTACCAGAGCGTATCAGTCCCAGTCTCTGTCATTGCCAGGGCGCATCACCGCTCATTCTACCCGCAGTGCCTCTACATCGGCGGCATGGGCAACGCAAGCACCCATTGGGGACATTTGCAGGGCGGCGACCTGGTCCTCGCCTACCCCGTTTGTGAGGCATTACAGGCTGGACAAATTCGCCTCGGCAGACGCATCCTTTGGCCGGAGGGTGCTCCAGCAGGTGGCGTCATCCAGTGGGACACAGGTCCTGGCCGATTCCCTCCCATAGGGACAGGACTGCTTTGGTATGTCCCATTGGTGGATTCTCCATCTCATGCTGGAGAAGGGGCGTTGTCTTACCTGAACGCCTTTTCTCAGCATGACGATGGAGAATCCACGCCCGTCCCCATCTAGGCCTACCAGGCCCTGTGTCAGGGGCACAAGAGAGTCAACACATCATACTGTCGTCAGCAGCTTCGCCTTCGTCGTGTCTGGGGAGCATCAGCCCAGCAGGAGGCGTATTAACTCTGACAGACTTAGTCTTATTGGGCAGGAAGATAGTCTAAACCCATTGGTGGATTCTCCATCGTCATGCTGAGAAAAGGCGTTCAGGTAAGACAACGCCCCTTTTCTTTTAAATTGAAATCTATTTCCACAATGTCTTTTCCATTACTTTTAAATGTTTTACCTACGTTATTTTAATTTGTCCCCAAACCCCAGGCAACCTGAAGCATCATGTGGAAGAGCTACTAAGGATCAGCTTTTATAAATGAACCTGGATATTTTATGCCCTTGCGTGCCTGCGAGCATAGGTAATATGTTTTATAAATAAATTAATACTCATTAAAATATAAAGAGATAGCAAAGACAGCAAATTCACAAAATATACAGTAGCAGAGATAAGCAAACTAAAATATAACTAAAACACCCAGAAGAAGAAAACTGACAACAAAATAGAAAACACTCCAAAAACCTTTGACGGGTTGCTTATAGTTTTTGGAAGGAAAAAGAAGCATCTCTCCCCCCCCCCCCGAAATCTGAGATATACACAGGGAAAAGCAGAGCTTAACACTGTGTGTATTTGGTCTACAGGTTAAGGCCTGGGTTAGACCCAGGTTAGAAACTTTCCATTCCCACCTTGGCATGAAAGCCAGCTGGATGACTTTGGGCCAGTCACATTCTCACAGCCCGACTCACCTTACAGGGCTGTTGCTATATGGGGAAGAGGAGGAAGAAGGAGTACTACAGTAGGTATTTTTGCTGCCTTGAGTTATTTATAAAAGTAATAAATGCAGCATATAAATAAATAAAATTAAATAAAGTAATAATAATGTGAATGTGTTCCAGAATACAAGTGATTTTTCCCCCCACAAAAGCTTTATTCCCTACACCGATATTTTTCAAACTCAGCAACTTTAAGGGGTGTGGACTTCAACTCTCAGAATTCCCAGTCAGAAAAAAAACCTGTCTTGTACTTTTGCTGACTCTCTCCCCATTTTGCCAATGTAATTACTTACATGCAGGAATAAAAAGAGGCTGGCTTGATCTGCCTGTTAAATAAACCCACAAAAGCTCTTCAGAAAGAGTCATTTATATTCTGCCAAACTATAGAGGCCAGTGCCTTCCACCCTCGTGGTGGCTACTTTTAAGTTGCCAAGAGAGAGATGTTGGCCTTAGTGTGTGAGGATCAGTATTTTTAGGTTTGATTGCAAAGGTGAAGGCAGAAGTAGCTGCAGGGAAATCTGTCAATCTTGTTAAATGTACTCATATATGCCATCTTTCACGAATTTAATGAATGTCAGTAGAATCTAAAACACAATTAGCCATGTTTTAGTACAGAGACAGAAATATGTTCAAGAGCAGTACATCTCTTCTGTGTCAGCTATGTTGGTAATATATACAGAAAAAAAACAAGAGGACCAGCCACAAACTGTGTACTCTCTTTCCAGATAATTTGCTTTAATGCAGCAGATGCCTCTCCATTGGTGGCAGATGAGTTGCTTGTCACCAGCTGAGTTCTTCAGCTTTGAGTTGCTGGGCCAAAATCTAGGAAGGAAGGAAATAGAGAAGGAGGGTTAGAATTGATGTTTGATGTTCAGGCTGAGGCATAAATGGTAGCATCTTTACTGTTAAATTTTGGGTTGCTGAGCCTATCAAATTCTAAGACTATCTTATCCAGGCTACATTTAAATGGCTTTTAAATGGCAGCAGAGAGAACCCTATTCTCTGAGTGTCTACATTCTCCCTAAAGTTTGGAAAACTGGCTGCAAAAAAAATTCAATAGGGCAAACTGGATGAGAAATGCAATCTTGTCTAGAAATAACTATTACTTGTTCCATTTAATAGCAGTTACCTGCATAGTGTGTGAACAAGATATTATTTGCCTTCACCCCAATGCTTATGGAAGTACACATGGAGACAGAATTAAGGAGACTCCTCCTCCACAATGGGAGAGGCAGTGAGTAGAACATCCAGGGAATTCTGTAATGGTCCCTCAATTCTGGGAACTCCACCAACAACTCCTTCCAACAACGGTCATGTGTTTTTCAGAACTGCTGTGTTTTTCTAGATAAGTAGGGTCCTTAGTGGTCTCTGAGCTTGTTTGTTTGGGCACTGATGATGTTACCTAGTTTGATAATAAATGTCTTCAAGAAAACAACCAAGCTTAGAGACTACCAAGGATCCCACAATTCAATCCTGAGCTATAATATTCTCTTCTATCTGCAGTGACATCCTGCCCCAGATAAATCCTGGGGCCCAAACAGCAGATATTGGTAAATTTAATCTGACAGCTTTGTTCCTTGTAGCCTATTTCTTTTTCTTCTCCTCTAAGGGGATTGTTCTGAGTATCCTTTTTGATACCCATTTCATTAATAGAAGCTTTACCTTCCCCCAGTGCAGTAGGGGTCTCAGAAATCAATTAATTTTGTACACAATGCCTCAGAGCTGTGCAAAGCAATCTATAAGCCACCTGGCTAAGGTGATTAAGAACCTAGGTGCCATTTGGGTTTGGAACAGCTTTTACACAGGTTTAGGCAACTTTGTTCCAAGCTAAAGAAAATATACATCACTAATGAACAATAATGTTTATTATTGCTGATAAAAGTCCTTTTTTCAGGTTGAAAATACCATTGGTAGTAAATAAGTTTGTATGTACTCAGACTTCCAGACCCATTGATTTTGCTGTGTGACTTTTAAATCTCTTCAAGGAACAGGGCAGTTTCTTTATATATAGAGTGAAGTACTGTACTTTGCTTGCCTAAAGCTATGTCACATTTGTCAAACAAATGATGCAGGAAAAATAGGTGTGCACATGTGTTCAACTACAGGTGGTAAGTCTGATGAAATCAATACAGTACATGAAATCTTATACCTTGTAATTAAAATTTGTTAGTTGGAAAGGGTGCTACCAGACTACAGTGGTCTTTTTTGTCACTGTAGACAAACATGGCTGATGAGTGTGTAAGGGATGCCTTGCTCAGTTCTCACTCTCTTCCATCCCCAGAAACCAAGGATGAGATTAAGCCTGGGTCATGAATGTGCACATCTCTCTTCTGTTCCCTTATGTGTGTGAACAGTGTGTGTACCTAATAGCCACTATCTACTGAAACAAGGAAAGGGTTTACAGGACATTTACTTATGAGGAAGAGAATTGACACATTAGAAAAGAGGGAAAAGGCAACAAACAAAACAAAGGAAATATAGCCCCAGAATCCTTTAAAAAGAGCACTGGGGGTCCTTGTAAATAATCCTTTTAGATTAAGCACCCATAAGGCACTTTAAGCGCTTTAAAATTCTGTATGAGCTGTTCGTATAATGTTATTTTTAAATGCAGTTTTAATTTTTTATAACCAGCTAGTCCAGGAGTGTTTGTGAGGAGGTTTCAAGAAAGTGGCTGAAACCATATGTACTGTATATATCATATGTACCATATGTATAGCCATATGTACAATCCTTTTGTCTATATGTTACATGTATAATGGACTTAAAAAGGGTGGGGATTAAATTATCCAGTTGTAGCTGCCATCTTGACTCTTTTGATCATCCACTGAGGATGCCTCTGAGTAATGGTTCTGTGAGTAAATGTACGAAAGAGAATATAATTATGTAACCAAGAAGAGGATAGACCACATCAGCATAATAATTCTATGTTTATCCTTGGAGTGAAGTTTTAAACTGTATTTATTCTCAAAATATATTTGGAAGAAATTTTGCCACTTCTGGCTCCTAAGTTCACCTTCGTAGCAATCATCTCTGCAGGTTATGATAAGAAATACCATCGAAGAATCCATTTTCCCAAGAGGGAAAAGATTACCCATTCTTTATGTGATTTGTAATACTGTTTACCTTTGTCATATTACAATTTTCTCTGTATGTTATAAAGTTATGTATCAGACTGTCATTCCACCAGCATAGAACTGAAGAATCAAAGCAAGACAGATGCTCCTTTGGAACAGAGATAGCAAGAAAATAGGTTTTACCCTTTAATAAAATAAATGATCCAAACTAGAATGCTGTCCCTGTCAAGTTAGGTTTTTAAATTTTCACTATACTTTGGCCCAAATTAAATAAACTAAAAAACAAGCAAAATTATTTGTTAAGGAATTTATTTATTTATTATTTTACCTCTCAGCTTGCTATGTTCTCATTAAAAGCAATCTTCCTTTGGAACCATAACAATAATCCTTTCTCCCAGTTTTTCCCCATAGTATCAGCCCTATAAGGTAGGTTGGGCTGAGCAATAGTGACTAACCTAAAGTCACCAGTGAGTGTTTCTGGCTGAAGTGGCCTTGAACACTTTGTGCCAGTTCTAGTTATTACCCCACACTGTGGGGTGTCAGTCAATTCACTGTGTCAGTGCATTGCAAACTCCTCATGAAGAATTGAGAAATGTTTGTGGGGATTTCTTGATTTCTCTGGATCCCTTTAAGATAGAAATATCTCAGTTTTTGATTACCTTTGGTTTTTTATTACTTTTTGATTCAAGCCATTAAGACCTCTAGCATCATAATCCCATATCTTAAAAAGAAGTTAAAACCAATTGAACACAACGCAGTGGTAGGTATTGGCAACATGATGCCCCCAGACTGTAATTCATCCTTGGATATTGTTTTTCCAGTTTCTTTTAATAAAAGATAAATAGGAAATTCATATGCTACAACAGGGGTCCCCAATCCCTGGTCTGTGAACCAGTACCGAGTCATGGCATGCCAGCAACTGGGCCGCACAAACAAGCAAAGCCCCATCTGCAAGATGCAGGCAGCTCACAAAACCACGCACCCTCTAGTCCGTGGAAGAACCTCTCTCCACGGAACCGGTCCCTGGTGCCCAAAGGGTTGGGGACCTCTGTGCTACAATACTTACCCTCTAAGTTTGTATCTTTGCACCATTTTTTTGTGTAAATATATAAGTTTCCCATGATTCAAGCCATTATGTATGCGTACAAGATTCTTTCTAAATCCCAAATGTGTACCTGTCTTTAAAACATTCCATACACCTGTCAGTTAAAAACTCCTACATGACACTCTGTGATGAATCCCTTCTTTATATATTGTTGGATATATAGCCTATCTCACAGGTGTCAAACTGCCGGCCCGTGGGCCGGATGCGTCATCATGAAACTGCGCCCACCCCATTGCCAGCAATAGGGAAAAAGTCACAATACATCGCGACACGTCACGTGACATTGCAAGTTTGACACCCCTGGCCTATCTCAATAAAAGTAGTTTTAGTCTTCCTGTGAAGTTAATTTTATAGTGTATTCTTTCTTGTGGGGTTGACATACAGACAAAGGGGTTAAACAAAGAGCCTTTAGCAGAATGAGTGGAATTAAAAATAAAAGTAATGAAATGATCTGGGTTGAAACTGAAGTAAGGGAATGTTAGAAGAAATATTTTAAATATTTTATGGAAATCATAATTATTTGTCAAAGAGTAGAATTTGAAGAATATATGGAATTAAAAGAATACATTGAAGATTAGAATGTAAAGATTTTATGGAAACAGTACTTAAATATAATGTTTAAAATAATTTAAATATTTTATATACAGTACATACAAATGCTGACAAAACAAGTAATCGGGATCACTTTTATTAATATAAATAATAATGAATTAATCTGAAAAATCAGAGAGCTGATATTTTGACATTTTGTGAGACCCTGTGGATTGTGAAGCCCTAAGCAATAGCTTGTTTAGCTTATGTCTAAATCCTACACCATCTGTAGGACTTTATTTAGTGGGTGAATATTTGAAAAATATCAATCATTAACACCACATTGCTAAAGACAGAGATAAAACTAGTAAGCAGGTCTGGTCTGATCAGTCCTTGGATGAGAGATCATCTGTAAAACTGTCAGCTGCTTTAATTTCCATGGCAAATGACATTCAGACTATAAATATATTAAAGAAATCAAGGGAAAAGAAATGAGTTTCAGAGATGTTTCTGAGAGATTAGGAAATTGTTCCTATATGAAATACTAAGACGAATTCAGATTAGACGCAATTGTAATGAAACAAATTTGTAGGATTTTGATGATTACCTTTATTTCTTAGATGTTGATACTGTCTTTCAAAGCAAAATTTTCACATGAGAGCATACATAAGAAAAACATTTCAACATTATAATGGCATTAAAAAAAATAAGCCTAATAGAGTAGAATAATTCAACTTAGCTATCTCAAATACAGTTTTTAAGCAATTTCATATGAAGAACAATCACAATTTCATGTCTTAAAATTCACCCTATCTTTTTAAATTAAAGGTGGACTGAAAGAAAAAAAGTTATAGTTTATAAAGATTTAAAGAAAACCAGGAAGAAATCAAACATACTCTCACAGGTCATCATAAAAAAAATCCTTGTTTTGGGCTCCCTTGTTTGACTAAATCTGCTCCCAGAGTCAAGAGCAAAGACTTTGTAGCCAAGTTTAAGACTCAGAATTGGTCATGGGAGCAAATAAACATTTTGTAAGGTCGAAGTTTTTGCATGGCATATTATGCAAACTTGGGCATTGTCCAAGTTACCTCTCATGACATCTGGTTCTGCACTAACTGAATCTTCTGAACTGTTTTAAAATATATTCTATGCCCAATATTTTGGAATAGTGTTGCCTGGATATAATAACCAACACCAACCAAATTGTATATGTGTATGTGTTTGTGTGTGTGTGTGATATAATAATAATAATAATAATAATAATAATAATAATAATAATAATAATAATAATAATAATAATAATAATAATAATAATAATAATAATAATAATAATAATAATAATAAAGTTGGAAGGGACCTTGGAGGTCTCTAGTCCAACCCCCTGCTCAGGCAGGAAACCCTATACCATTTCAGACAAATGGCTGTCCAGTCTCTTCTTATAAACTTCCAGTGTTGGAGCATGATTGTGTGTGTGTGTGTGTGTGCGTGCACATATTTTTAAGTCACTTTTTGACTCCTGACAGTTACTTCGACTAGTCTCTACAATTTTCTTGACAAGCTCTTTTGAAAGTGGTTTACTATTGCCTGCTTCCCAGGGCTAATAGAGAATGACTGGCTCAAGGTCACCCAGTTGAGTTCATCTTTAAGGCAAGACTCGAATTCATAGTATCTAACCTGATGCCTTAACCACTACACTAAATTGGCTCTTTGTGTGTTAAATGATTTAATAGATAATCCTGAACTCTTAATTTTTGGTAGTGGGGTTTATTTATGACCTCACCTGTTTGGAAGAGCTTGATGCCCAAAGTCTTCAACTCCTATCATTACTGGCTTTCAGGAAAGCTATGAAGACCCTTCTGTTTTCCTTTTTCTCTTTTTGATTGTGTTTAAGGAGCTATTCTTTGAAGGTTGCTGTAATTATGTATTAGATTTATTTCTGGATCTTTGGGGAGAGGGTTTTGATTGGCTCTATTGATTTCTAATGCTTCGATTAATTTTTCCATGTTTCTATTTTATGTAATTTTATTACATAAGTGGCTGTAAGATAGATTTTGTTCTCACAGGCAGCCTAAAATATATTTTCTTTAATTTTATAAAGGTCTTCTACTGACAAATCAAGTCTGTGCAACTAGCAGGAATCCAAGCAGTATAATAGTAAATCAACCATTGGTAAGAACTCCTTTGATAGACTGTCGGTAGCAGTGTGATTGTACAATTGTCTGCACCCACAGCCAGGGCTGGAAATTATGAGAGGCTTTAAAATATTCTGGGAAGTGTAGATTATACCATTCTGATTCATATTTTCCAACAACCAAAAGTCATGAGTGGAAAATGAAAGAAACTGGAGTTATATAAAGACTTCTGATTTACCATTTCAGTGAATCTCTTAGTAATTCTCTTAGAAATTAATATCAGAGAACTTAAATGAGTTATTTGTCAGCAATGAAATTGTATCCGTAAGAACCAAATTTTTATTAACAAAAATAAGAAATAAACATCTGTTTCTGTCAAACCTCTAAATTTTATACAGGTAACTGATAATGACACTGTGTTATGGTTTTAAAATATGAGCACTGCTGCATTTTAAATCCCATCTATTTCTTCACTGTTGGAAGGTAAAGAAATCTCTGATAAAATAATAATTAAATGCAGAGAGTATTAAATTTCTACCCAGCATGAGCTGCCAGCAGTTATAAAACCAAAACATTAGGTCTTTAAAATAAAAGTCTGATTAAATATCTAGGTAGACTTTTCTGATTACCTGTTCTTTTGAGAATATGTAGCAATAATAAAACGATAGCTCTTCAGCAATTGGCTTTAGTCAGGAAGAGTAAATATTAATGTTTTAAAATGAATGCATAACTGACATGGGCATAAATGTGAAGCAAAATATAATATCCTGATCTGTCTTCTGGTTATGGTTATGTATTCTGTAATCATCAGTATCCTAAAAGGTCTTCTGATTATAGTTTGTATGACTTGATTTTGCACCAAAACTAGCAGGCACCATTCAGAGACTGCCATGGTCCTTTAACAGAAATGTTAATTTACTAAAATTTATTTATTTATTTATCAAATGTATATGGCCACCCGTCTCACAAAAAGTGACTGTGGACAGCATACAGCAAAAAAAGTATAAAAACAATAACACAGTCAAACACAGTCACACTGTAAACATGCATATTCACACACACACACACACACACACACACACACAATTTGATTCAATTTGATCCGATTATACCTCTTGTGTATATAGTTCATGCAAGTGGCAGCTGGTGGCAGTTGTGGCCAAGGAGGCTTTGCTTAGCTCCATCTGGTGTGCCAGCTGTACTCTTTCTTGGATTGAGAAGCTGTTCAGAAGCTGTCATTCATGCCCTAAGTCACCTCAAAGCTCAATTACTGCAATGCATTCTACCTGGGGCGGCCCTTGAAAATCAATCAGAAGTATCAGCTGTCAGAATGCAGCAGTAGAAGCAGTGTAGCACTTCTGTTCCCTGAGCTACATTTGTTACCAGTCTGTTTTGAGGTATGATTTAAGGTACTGATTATTACTTATAAAGCCTTACATGGTACAGGACCAGGTTATCCGAGGGATTGCCTGTCTCCCATGGTTTGGTTGCCTGGTTGGTACATGCTGGCCAAGTTGGCATGCTTCATATCTCTTTGATTGATCTATTGCCCAAGGAAGGAGAAGGAAATGCACCTTTTCTGCCCTTTGGAATCCTTTTCTGAAATCTATGTGGCTGTCATGCCATTGGTATTACATAAAGATCTGAAGACCTGGTAATCTTTCCAAGTCTTGGGATGAGATAGGCAGGGGCCCCTTTTGAGTGTGTCTGCTATTTTTATTTGTATGTTGTGCATATATGCCATCATTTTGGGGGAAAGGTGGGTCTATGACAATTTGCCATGGCCAACTCATCATAGCCAACTTGTCACGGTCAAATCACCACAGCCAACTTGCCATGGCCAACTTACCGCAGCTCACTTGCTGCGGGATAACTCGCTATGGTCGACTTGCCACGGGACAACTCGCTACGGGACAAGAGTTACACTAATATCAAAGAAATGGTGGAATAGAATAATTAAAGAACGGATGCAACAGGAGGGACAAAATGAAATGTGAATGACAAAAATTAAAATATTTTTTTATTTACTTTAAATAATTAAATTGAATTGTTAAATTGTCCTGCGGTGAGTTGTCCCATGGTGAGTTGGCCATGTTGAATTGTCCGACAGCGAGTTGGCCGTGGAGAGTTAGCCGTGGCGAGGTGGCTGTGCTGAGTTGTCCCATTTTGGGGGGGGGGGTGCATGTATTGGTTTTTTATTGGTGTATTGGTTTATTTATGAACTGCCCAGTTCACAATAGTCAGTTGAAGTCAGGTGGCACCTATATCGAATTAGATGAATAAAAACCAAATTTCACACAAATCAGTGCCATAGAATTGTATCTTTTTAAATCTTATTTTTCTGAAGTTCTTATAACTTTATTGATTTAGAGCAGTATGTAGTGAAATCTGCACTCATGGTAGCCTCTTGAACGGACAATGTCAGACATACTGTAGAAGTAGATGGTTTTCCTGAGTGTAAATAAGAGCATTTTCAAAGAAAGATATATCCCTTTCTTGAATAAGGTGGACTGAAGATGAGGTAAGATTATAAAGGATTGATACGGTGGTCTTTTCTGTAAATTAATTCATTCACTTGGCCATACAGCTTGCTAATGTAGCTCAAAGAAGACCATCCCATATCTGAATGCTGTCAGTGAGACAGAATCACACAGATGATCTTTCTTCACCCTCCTCCCCAAACCTCTCTACAAAGATACTAAAACATAGAACAATAGAGTTGGAAAGGACCTTGGAGGTCTTCTAGTCCAACCTCCTGTTCCTTTACTATTTCAGACAAATGATTGTCCAGTCTCTTTTTGAAAGCCTCCAGTGAAGAAGCAGCCACAACTCCTGAAGGCAAGTTGATCCATTGATTGATTGCTCTGACTGTTAGGAAATTTCTCCTTAATTCTAGGTTACTTCTCTCCTTGTTAGTTTACATCCATTGTTTCTTGTCTTGCTTTTTGGTGCTTTGGAAAATAGTTTGACCCCCTTGTCTTTGTAGGAGCTTCTCAAATATTGGAACACTGCTATCATGTCTCCCCTTGTCCCCAACACAGTATTTTACTCACCTTTTGCTGCCCATTGTAACATCTCAGAGGTCAAAAGAAACATGTCACAATCAGAATCTGTTTGACAGAACCAAAACAAATCAGGTTCCAATCTGGAAAATTAATGCCTATTCTGAATGACCCATTCTTCCTTCTATATTGAAGTCTAGTTGAATCTGATTTTCATTTCTAGCTTGATGGCTTTTTTAGCACTTGCATTACAGTTTTCCAAGGACAGCTGAAATGTTGCTATTCTTTAGGGAACTGAATAACACAAACACACAATCTTGAACACTGTGCAACACAAAAAAGTAATTTCTCAAGGACAGGTTTGTCTATTTAATCTCCAGGTCATCTGGATTTTCTCTGCCATCCCTCCATTTCAACAGCCTAGAAGGATAAAGTTGCTAAATGATGTATTATCTATTTCTCAAATGGATAGGCAAGGGAGAATGTGTATATGCTGTATTTTTTTTTTACCAGTACTACATAAGAGTATGATTTTCTGCTGTCAAACTAATCAGACAAACATATAGGTAAAGTAACATAGGTAAGACCAGAATCTACTTATTACCCAGGCAATTATTATGTCCTGAAATACTGTGTGTCAGTATTTTGTCTCTACTTTCAAACTAGTGGTATACAGCAAAATATTCTGATTTGCAAAGTAGGCTATGGATCCTAGTAGGTACAGAATAGAGAGAGCATGTCTGGGGTAAAACTGGGCTTTGATTATACTTGTGGCAGTCTGACCAAAATGGGTTGAAACTGACTGAGACTATTCTTATCATTATCAAGAAATGCTGTATCTGGCATGGGTATGACACTGGACAAATCTGTGTCTTCTCTATATTACTAATAGGCTTTTCTCCAGCATGAGATGGAGAATCCACCAATGGGTTTAGACTATCTTCCTGCCCAATAAGACTAAGTCTGTCAGAGTTAATACGCCTCCTGCTGGGCTGATGCTCCCCAGACACGACTTAGTCTTCAGCCCAAACAGGACGCGTGTTGACTCTGAAGGCAGGTTGTATCTATCCATTGGTGAATTCTCCTCCTAGCATCCCCCAGATCAAAAACAGGGAAAAAAGACTCACAGCCCGTAAATCGCCGATAAATCAGCTGAGCGTCGGGCTTTCCTTCTCTCTCCCGCTGAACAGCTGAGCGGCGGCCTCCGGGCCTGCTCGCGGGCCGATCGGCGTGCCCGCCGAAGAGAGAAGATTTAAACTTGAGCGGAGGCTGCAGGGGGGAGCAGGAAGGGACAGCCTAGGCTCGCGCAGCCCGCTCGTTTTTGCCCTGTTCCCAGCGCTGCCGCGAAGCAGCTAGCACAGCAAAGAAGCTTCGGAGGCAATTTCTCGCTGCCTGGGAGCAGCCGGCGGTGGGCGAACTCGCCGCGGCCGCCAAACAGCTGAGCGTCGGCTTGGAGCCACGCTCTATTAAATCCTTCAGCCCGAGCCTTGGAGAGGCACCAGGCCCTGGGAGCCTCAGCCGGGCCAGGACAGCTGTTTTTGACCTCTCCTGCACACAGTCGGAGCCAAGATCTGACGGGCTCTAACGGACTGGAGTTTGGCGCGCAAATAGCGGCCGCCATTTTGAGACGCATCGGCCTCACAGGGAAGGCCCAGTAACTGTCAGCCTTTGATTCAAGGCCACAGACAGGCCAAAAGCGTGCAAGGATAAAGGGACTGCTATTGGGACTTGGGCCCAAAAATCTGATTAGGCCCTCACGCCAGGCAAACCATTACACTGTCTCAGCCTCAGTCAATCTGCAGCCATTTTGTGTCTGGACAGGGCGGCCATTACAGCCCAGTTATTTAGGGCCTCCACTGGCACAGCTAACCCAGATTCTGGTCGGCATCTGCCTTCCCAGGGCATCCAAGCCCAAGCCTCAGTCAGGCAGACACTATTAGCGTGAGCTGGCACGCCTCTTGGCACCGCCGCCACCACCTAGGCTTCGTGTGCAGGCACAGTTCACTCTGGTGACAGCCGCCACCATAAGGAGAGGAGTGTGCAGGCACAGATCACTGAGGTGATAGCCGCCACTGATCGGCCAAAGTGCGTGCCGGCACTCGCCGATTGCGGTTCAACCGCTACTGAGAGATATCTTGCAAGACGCCCAGCCGCGCGCCACAGCACCTTGGGGGGCATTGTCAGCCGTTTGGAGCCTTGAACGGGGGCGTAAGGGCGCTTAGGCGATCACAGCCCCGGAGCCTTGACGGCACGTCAACCTCTGTTGCACCATTAGCCTGGTGCTCGGCTCCTGCTCCTGATACACCAAGGCCACTGGCCACAGGCTATAATGGCTGACAGCGCAGTTCCTCAGTCTGCGCAGGGCGCACCCGGCACTCCCGCTTCAAGCAAACGCAGGTCCTCCAAGCAGGAGGCAGCGGGAAAGATCAGGGCCAAGGCCAAGGCCAAGGCCATCTCTGCTAAGCGGACCTCTAAGGCTGCTGAAAAGGAGGCTAGCAGGAGACATACTGCACTTGAGAAGCAGTTCTCCAGAGCTCAGCAGCTAAATGAGGGGGAACAGGTACCCCTGGCCCCTCAGGAGAGCTCACTTGCTATCCCGCTGTTTGGCCCACCTGCTCCAGCAGCTCAGCAGGCCTGGTCTCCGCAGGGCCTACCAATACAGAGCACGGCTCTGTTTACAGACCGTGGGTTAAGCCCACAGGTATTGCCCCCCCCCTGCAAGGGTTCACTCGGCTCCTGAGGCCACATTCACGCCCACAGCGGCGGGCCTCCGTCCCCCTGAGACACAAGGGGTGGGGCCCAAACAGCTCCAGGCGTTACTCGCCCAGGCATATGCCCAGGGCATGGCCGCCTCCTCCTTGCAGAACCCTAGACCGGGGGCCACAGTTCCACTGCAATCACAGGAGGCAAGGCCGGAGTATCCGGAATCGGTTTATTCCGACTACTCCCCCCAAGATCGGGACTCAGGCCCCGAGGAATATGGGTCGGTGGGCTTCCAATTGTCGGAAGACGAGGAGTCGGCACCAGACCCCTCTCCTTTCGTTGGCCTTTTTGACCTGAGTCTGTTTAAATCGCTCCTGCTCAAGGCCACCACATCGGCTAACATTAGCCCAGAGCAGGATGCACAGCCGTCTCCCTCCACGAGCCAAGACCCAAAGCCGCTCTTCTCCGAACCTACGGTTACGGAGAGGCACATCCCTTGCCCCCCATTTTTTCTAGAGACCATCCGCAAACAATGGGGGAATCCAGGCACTCTCCCAGCACCAGGGGGAGCAGAGCGGAAACTGTGTACTGTTGCCCCGGTCCTGTCGGACCTCCTGGAGGTCCCAAAGGTGGACGCATCTCTAACTCCCATTCTTTCCTCCTCCACCGTGCCAGGTGATATGGCTGAGGCCTTGAGGGCGGAGGATAAGAAATCTGAATTCTCCTTGCGTAGGTCTCACCTAGCATCGGCATGGTCAGTGAAGGCGTCCACATCCACCTCCTTTTTCGCCAGGACATCCATCCTCTGGCTTAGGGAGCTCCAGGCCATGACCCCCCCGGACCAGGTTCGTGCACACCAGAATCTGGGTAAGTTGATAGCCGCGGCCGAGTACATGGCGGACACTTCACTTCATGCCGCCAGGTTCTCATCGAGATCCATAGCCGCTAACATTGCGGCACGCAGACTTCTGTGGCTGAGACAATGGCGAGCGGATCTAAAATCCAAGTGGCGCCTGGCATCCGCTCCCTACAGGGACGGACACCTCTTTGGAGAGGCACTAGATCCTTACCTCGTCGAAGGTAGGGACAAGCGCAAGGTGTTGTCCCACCTCGGCAGAAAGCCGGACAGACGATCCGCTCCATACCCGCGGAGGCCATCTTTCCGCCAGAGCTCGGGGACAGAGTGGTCTCCTTCGTCTCGCCCCTTTTTCCCCAGACCTGGACGACAGCCGGACCGTCCAGCTCCCAGACCTAGACAGCAGTTCCACAACAAGCGGCCCTTTCGAGGCGCGGGAGGCCGTCCCTTTCGAAGAAACAAATGACTTGAGGGCGGACCTCCCCATTGGGGGCAGACTTTCCGCATTTGCGCAGGAATGGGAAGCCACCATCACGGACACCTGGGTGCTCAACACCATCAGGCGGGGCCTTGTCCTAGAGTTCCAGTCCCGGCCACGGGACCGCTTCATCTCTTGTCCCATGCCAAGAAAGCCAGCCAAGTTGGAGCTTCTGACCGAGGCCATCCACCATTTGCTGGTAATCAGGGCCATCGAGCCGGTGCCGGCTGGCCAGACACATCGGGGATTCTATTCCATCCTCTTCGTGGTCCCAAAGCCTTCGGGGGGATGGAGAGCAATCCTCGATCTGAAAGGACTAAACTCGCATCTTGTCTACAAAAGGTTCAAGATGCAGACTCTAAGGTCCATTCTGGCCAGCATCAGAAGGCACGATTACCTCGCTTCCATCGACCTCACAGAGGCGTATCTCCATGTCCCCATCTTTCCCGACCATCGGAGATTCCTCAGGTTCTGTTCCGGGTCCCACCACTACCAGTTCAGGGCCCTACCATTCGGACTATCGTCCGCCCCGAGGGTCTTCACAAAGATCCTGGCTGCACTGGTCGCCCACTTGAGATTGATCCCAATCCGGGTTCAATGTTACCTGGACGATATTCTCATACTGTCCTCCTCCCTTCAGCAGGCCTGATCAGACATAACTTTAACTGTCCGAACCCTTCAGACCCACGGCTTTTCAGTCAACTTCCAGAAGAGCCTAACAGAGCCCTCGCATCGCATCCTTCACCTGGGAGCGACTATAGACACCGAGCTCTGCATGGTCTACCTGTCCCCGGAACGCCGGGACAGTATTTGTTCCCTGATCAGACGGGTACGAAGGGGGCGGACAGTCACATTGGCCTTACTTTCCCAACTACTGGGCAAGATGGTCTCTTGCATGGGGATAGTACCTTGGTCCAGGCTACACTTCAGAACCCTCCAATGGTTCTTGCTACCCTACCAGAGGCAGGGCACCAGTGCATCCAATCTGAGGGTCAGGGTTACTTCCCAAATTTTGGACTCCTTCCGGTGGTGGATATCCCCAGCTATAACCAGGGGATCCTTATTCAAGGAACCGGACAGGCTCATCCTAACTACCGATGCCAGTCTGTTCGGTTGGGGAGCGCACCTAGGTTCTCACCTAGCACAGGGACGATGGGCACAGGCAGATCTCAGCCACAACATCAATTGGCTGGAGCTCAGGGCCATACATCTGGCGCTGTTACGCTTCAGCGACAAGGTGGCGGGACAACATGTCCTAGTGCTCACAGACAATGTGGCAGCAAAGGCCCATGTCAACAGACAGGGGGGCACCCGATCCAAGAGCCTTATGGCCGAGGCTCAGTCACTCGGTACTTGGGCAGAGACCAATCTCTCCTCCCTCAGGGCGGAGCACATATCGGGGGCAACAAACCAACAGGCGGACTCACTGAGCCGGTCGACAGTGGACCACTCAGAGTGGCGCCTGCATCCCGACCTATTTGGAGAAATCTCGGAGAGGTTCGGACTCCCGGTGTTGGACTTGTTCGCCTCGCCGGCGAATACGCAGCTCCCGAGGTTCTTCTCCAGGTTCCAGTCTCCAGGGGCGGAGCGGACGGACGCGCTCCGCAGCCCATGGCCCCAGGGGCTATTGTATGCCTTTCCCCCTCTCCCCCTGCTCCCGGCCCTAATCAGGAAGGTACTACTGGAGCGGGCGGAGGTAATAGTGGTGGCGCCACATTGGCCACGGCGACCGTGGTTTGCCGACCTAGTGGATCTTTCCATCTCCCCACAGTGGCAGATCCCTCCAGGACAGGTAGCTCTCAGCCAGGGGGCTCTACGGCACCCGGACCCACAGCGCCTCCAATTAGCCGTCTGGCATTTGAAAGGCAGTACCTAGCCCGAGAGTCGTGTTCTGCGGGCGTAATTGCCATGATTCAGGCCTCCAGACGCCCCTCCACTAACAGAATTTACGACTCCTCGTGGAAAAACTTCTGTGCTTGGTGTTCAAGGAATCACCTTGACCTATCGGCTGTCACGATATCGAGTATCCTGGAGTATTTGCTCGAGGGACTCAACAAGGGCCTATCGCCCAATACCATCCGCCGGCAACTGGCGGCGTTATCCACAATGCTCACGTGTGACACGCTGACGCCCTTGGCTCAGCACCCCCTGGTGAGGTCATTTATCAAGGGCGCAATTAACACCAGGCCGCCCGTGGTTCATCGGTATCCCTCTTGGGACCTCCCACGGGTCTTGCAATCCCTCACTTCGTCACCGTTCGAGCCCATTAAAAACAGCTCTCTACAGTTCTTGTCAATGAAGGTGGCCTTTCTCGTTGCGGTCACATCGGCCAGACGCATCTCTGAACTAGCGGCCCTCTCGGTCAGAGAGGACCTATGCGTCTTTCACAGTGATAGGGTGGTCCTTCGACTGGATCCGACCTTTGTTCCAAAGGTGAACTCCTTGTTCCATAGGTCACAGGAGGTGGTCCTACCAGACTTTTGTCCCCGGCCGTCTCACGGCCTAGAACGTCAGTGGCACACGTTGGACGTTAGAAGGGCGTTGAGCCACTATGTCAAAAGGACTTCAGCCTTCCGCAAATCAGAAGCGCTCTTTGTCTCGTTCCAGCCTTCTTCCATGGGAGGGAAGGTCTCATCCTCTACAATAGGCAGGTGGATCAGGGCTTGCATTACCAGAGCGTATCAGTCCCAGTCTCTGTCATTGCCAGGGCGCATCACCGCTCATTCTACCCGCAGTGCCTCTACATCGGCGGCGTGGGCAACGCAAGCACCCATTGGGGACATTTGCAGGGCGGCGACCTGGTCCTCGCCTACCCCGTTTGTGAGGCATTACGGGCTGGACAAATTCGCCTCGGCGGACGCATCCTTTGGCCGGAGGGTGCTCCAGCAGGTGGCGTCATCCAGTGGGACACAGGTCCTGGCCGATTCCCTCCCATAGGGACAGGACTGCTTTGGTATGTCCCATTGGTGGATTCTCCATCTCATGCTGGAGAAGGGGCGTTGTCTTACCTGAACGCCTTTTCTCAGCATGACGATGGAGAATCCACGCCCGTCCCCATCTAGGCCTACCAGGCCCTGTGTCAGGGGCACAAGAGAGTCAACACATCATACTGTCGTCAGCAGCTTCGCCTTCGTCGTGTCTGGGGAGCATCAGCCCAGCAGGAGGCGTATTAACTCTGACAGACTTAGTCTTATTGGGCAGGAAGATAGTCTAAACCCATTGGTGGATTCTCCATCGTCATGCTGAGAAAAGGCGTTCAGGTAAGACAACGCCCCTTTTCTTTCTTTTTATGACCCTTTAATCCCTTTATTTGGGGTGGGGTCGGAGTGTCTGAATGGACCTGACCGTTTACTGGCCAGATGCCCTTCCTGACACCTATGTGAATTTCACAGCAGATATTTTTCTCTTTGCACCCTGATAGAGAAACATCTGCTGCTGCCTAGGATTGAATTGTCAACCTTCGAGTGGGAGGCAAATGTCTTCACCTCTAGGCCACTGGGCCACCCCATATTGCTAAAAGGCTTTGCAGGAAGTAAACTGAATATGAACTTCAGAAATAAATAATGTATAAATATAAACAAACAAATAAATAAATATTATTAGTGGCATACTGGGTGCTGTACCAAAAAGGCCTGGATGCTACTTAGAAAATCTGTGCATCGAAAAGTTTCAATTTGTCAATAACAAAAGGCCATGCTACTTGGATCCTTATGTATACTACAACAAAGTATTACAATGTTCTAGGTTCTTGGGAAGAACTCTGTATGAATGAAGACCAACACCAGCTATAGAACTGGTAGTTATGATTTCACATTGTTGCATTTGTAATAATAATCCAGCTGAACGTGGAGTTTTTCCAGGGTATATGGGGCTTGGCAGCAGATGCTGTTTTAGGTTATAGGTTTTTGTATTTTGGGTTCTTATTATATGCTATTTCACTACCTGTTGTGAGTTGCTAGGAGTCAATTTGTGATTGTGATATAAGTGCAATAAATAAATAATAAACAAAATAAAATGAATAAGATTCATAATAAAAGTGTACAGTAAGCAAAAAGGAACAGGGACTGGTTCAAGAGGAAGAGGAAGATCATGAAAGCTGTAGCTTGATGAAGTTGAAGAAATGAAAAGAGTACAAAGAAGTTTAAAGAAGAAAAGGCAGTGGATGAAACAGGGAATGGATCTGAGGAAAGCAAGGATAATTCACAAAGATAAAAAGGTATGGATAAGTACAATGAAAAATATTGATTCAGATTCAACTATATTTATTTTTCTTATTTCATATATTTAATTTCCTCGGGTTATGATTTCTTTCTATCTTTGTTTGCATAACACTGATTATCTCAATGGGAATCTATATCCATGATATCTGTCTTAGGGTAAGTGATCTGCCTTTAGTTGTCCTCCTCAGTCTGAGATGCACCCATCTATAAGAATGGGCAGTAGAAGAATGGCTTGTTGGCTCATCCTACTTGCTTGCTTGATAGTTCAGTCACAATAGCAGCAAAAATGATGGATAAGTTCATACAATTATGGCAATGAGGATCTTCTTTTTCCAATCTTGTGATCACTTTTTTCATTTTTGTCTACAGTAAAGGTTTTAATCTAGCCAAATCATGTTTGGGAGTCTTCTGCTGAGTCTAGCCAAGAATCAGACTAAGGGTTAAATGTCTCAATGCTTGTGATTTACTAGAAAATGGGTATGAAGCCTGATGGTCCTGCTGCTCTGTGTGTGAATAATCAAGATATTGTTCCTGTGGCTTAGTTATCTTTGAATATCTGTCAATTCTGTAGCTTTTTCTTTCTTAATTTAGGGAACTTTTGAGAGTTTCTGTACATTTTATTAGGCTGATATTTTTTCAAGATTATTCCATTTATTGGGTTTTGTAGATGAAGGACCTGCTTATATGATATCTTAATTTAAATTGTATTTGCTTATAACTGGTTTATAATGCTATTTTTAACTATGTTGGCTTCATTTAGGCTTTAAGTGCAAGGCATAAATCCAGATAATTATGGCAATCTAATATAGCCATAATAATTTGGATGCTAGAATCAACATTTGATCATTTTTATTCCTATTCTTCTCATTCACTCTATTCTGTGAAACTACAGTGGAAAAGCTCTACGTAAACATAAACATAAATAACTTTAAATCTTTAAAGTGGTGGGGTTTGTACAAATATTTTAATGGCACTATCCGTATCGGATTATCTTTCAGGGGAATATGTATTCTTTACATTTCATTTCTTGATATTGTCTGTTAAAAAAAGTAGACAGTGATATCTAATTCTTCTGTTTAAGACTTCTAGAGAATCACAGCCAGTCAAAATAGAAAGGTTACGTATCCTATCTTTGAGAGTTCAGTCCTCTTTATGGCTATCACAAAATAGTGCCATGTTTGTAGCACTATTCTGTTCAAAGGGTTGACCAGATGATATTGAATTTCAAAGACAAAAAGTCAGAAAAAGAAGAAGAAGAGAGAAGAAAATTGTCTATCAGCTTATCATACAGATACAAGTCATTTGGTCACAGTCTTCCTTAAATGATAACCTATGCTGTATTTCTTTTTAACGAAATGGAAATCAACTGGAAATATAGGTGTGCAAACTGCAAATAAGATATTTAGGTATTAATATGAGAGTCTCTGACAATGAACTAATGTATAAAAGTTATGAATTGTTTGCTGCAGCAAGAATGTAGGGATTGAAATAATGTATTTATAGTGATTTCTAAATTTACATCTATATCTATTTTGAAAATAGATTTTTGAAAATTTATAACCTGAATCACATATACACAGGGCTTTTTTTCTCATAGAACGCTCAGAACGGAGTTCCGGCACCTTTTTTGGATGGAACCTTATAGGGTAGGCAAAGTGGGTTGTATGACATGTGTGAGTTCCGGCACCTTTTTGTTTTACAAAAAAAGCACTGCATATACATATAAGTTTCTGATATTCACCAAGAGATCTGTTAAGGTGTCTGTAGCAGATGGCAGCAATAGCTCCTGTGAGCTAAAGTCTGATTTTAGAAGCTAAGCATGGTCAGACCTGATTGATACTTGGATTGGGAACTACCTAGGAATTCTAGGACAATTAGCTAGACTAGGAAGATGAAAAAGTATCCCAAAAAGTGGTTGTGGCAAACCTTTTCCATATTGCTGCCCAAAAATATTTATTGATGCAGTCACTGGGGGTTGAGTCAACTGGAGGATCTGTTTATCTTTCTATCTGTCAAAATGAAATTTAAGACCTGGGCAATTCCAATCATTAGATACACAGCTGGAATAGTGGACTGGACTCAAGCAGAACTAAAAGCCCTGGATAGGAAGACCAGAAAAATAATGACAATGAATCATGCCCTTCATGCATGCAGCAATGTTGACAGACCAAGGAAAATAAGTGACATGGAATGTTGCAAGTAGACCAAACAGTTGAGGAAGAAAAAAGAGCATTGGAAGAATATCTGAAGGACAGTGAAGAAGATGCACTGAAGTTAATGCACATGAAGGCTTACTGAATACCAGAGACACCAAACTGGCTTACAAGATAGACCAAATGAAGAAGAGAAGAAACAGGGCAAGGCAAAACATTACATGGTCAAAAAAGAAAAAAACTAACAGGGAAATCAGATAACAACAAGATGGCTAAGAGCAGGAAAGTTGAAGAAAGAGACTGAGGCACTAATTGTGGTTGCACAAAACCAAGCCTTAGAATAAAGGCATTACAAAGCCCAAATTAAATAGACAGCAACAGACAGCAAATGCCATCTCTGCAAAGAAACTGAAGAAACAGTAGACCATATAGTTAGCTGTTACAAGAAGATTGCACAGACTTCTACAAAAAATGACACAACAAAGCAGCAATAATGCTGCATTGGAATATATGCAAGAAATACCATTTGCCTCAAGCAAGAACTGGTGGGACCACAAAATAGACAAAGTGATAGAAAATGAACAAGCTAAAAAGCTATGGGAATTTAGAATTTAAACAGACAAGCATCTATCACATAAACACTCTAGACTTAACCATTGTTGATAAGTAAGACAAAAAAGTCTGGATAGTGGACATGGCAGTTCCTGGAGATATCAGAATAGAAGAGGAAGAACTGAAAAACATCACAAAATACAAAGACCTGCAAATAGAAATAGAACTGGAGCTTCCTGGTGCTCTCTGAGCTTGGTTGTTTTCTTTCAGACATTTCATTATCCAAACTAGATAACATCCTCAATGCTAATGATGTTACCTAATTTGGGTAATGAAATATCTGCAAGAAAATAACCAAGCTCAGAGAGACCAAGGACCCGTCATTTCAACACTGAATTACAAATATTCCCCTTTATCAGTAGAAGAGTGACAAAAGAAAGCAAGGATAGTACCAATAGCAAAAAGCACACTGGATGCAATTCCAAAGCAATTGGAGCACCACTTGAACACTATTGGCATTGCCAAAATCACCATAAAACAATTACAAAAGGCAACTTTACTTGGAACGGTTTACATCAGGGATGTCAAACTACCAGCCCACGAGCCGGATGCATCATAGCGAAACTGCGCCCACCCCACTGCCGGCAATGGCAAAAAGGTTGCGATATGTCGCGACACGTCACGTGATGTTGCGAGTTTGACACCCCTGGTTTACATCCTGCAAGAATACCATTAACACCATCAAACATCCACATCTGCCTATCCCAGGTCAATCAACCAACCAATCAGTCAGAATAGAGCTAGAATGGATCTTGGAGGTCTTTTAGTTCAGCCCCCTGCTCAAGCAGGAGACCCTACACCATTTCAGATAGGTGGCTGCCCAGTCTTTTCTTAAAAACCTCCAGTGATGAAGCACCTACAACTTCTGAAGGCAAGCTGTTCCACTGATTAATTGTCCTCATTGTTAGGGAGTTTCTCCTTAATTCCAGGTTGATTCTCTCTTTGATTAGTTTCCATCCATTGTTTCTCGTCCTTCCTTCTGGTGCTTTGGAAATTAAGTTTACCCCCACCTCTTTGTGACAGCTTCTCAAATACTTGAATACTGGTCCTTGGGAAGGATTTGATAGATGGATAAAAATGCTAAATCCAGTCTAAATATCTGCTGACTGTGCAACCAACCATAATAATAATAATTGCTGTTCCTCCTCCTCAGCCAATGTAATTTCTTCTTGGATAAGCAGCATCTGAAGGACCATATCTTGCCCACTTGGGGGAGAGACTTCAGACAGGAAGGCTGACTAGCCCCTTTTTGTTACGTTATTTTACTTTCAGTGTCAGAGTTCACGTTGCTTTTTCTTTAATCTTTTAGCAATTTTTAACGTCAGTTTTAGATTATTATTGTAGTGAATGTTCTAGCTTCTTCTTTTTATGACTGCATTTGTTTTTTTTATCGCGGTTTTATTTGAATTTTGTTTCTTTGCTGGAATGCCTAGTGGGTAGACTAACACGTTAAATCAATAAACAAATTATGAATGGGCCAATTTTCATTTTTATTTAGATGCTTCTGTAGAATGTGAAGTATTTTTATAGCTTTGAGTTTGTGAACATAGTTCCAAAAAATGGATTTTATCCAAAATTCAGAATTATTTTTAAAAGGGAATTTTTTTTTTTGTTCTCACAAAATCTTAGTGGAGATTGGTTGTCCATAGAAGCAAAGGGAAGGGCACTGCTGCTGCCCATCCACTTCACTCATAAAGTTAATCAGCAATTGTTGGTTTCTGACCCTATTTCTGTGGCTTAAGGAAATAATAGTGGCAGACTGTTTCAGCATCCATCTTCCCTGCTTAACTGAATGGATGGAAGATTGGCAGCTAATTGTCACTAGTGGATGGGTTTTTCCTATTAGTTGTTTTTGCTTTTATTCAGTGAGCTGTGAATAGTTCATTTCTTTTGAATTGAAAGAAGAGGGGATCAGAAATTGAGTACCAGCAAATAAAAGCTGGCATAGTAGAACTGACTTTGATTTCATCCTAAGAGACAGAACTTTGCTGTCTTCAAAGAATGAAACTGGAATTTTCAGACATCTCAAGTTTGATTTGGATTTGAATATGGAAAATGAACTTTGAAAATATGGTATTACTTATGAGAGGAGGGGTTAACACGAGAGATGGGTAGATCACTAGAATACTTTCAGTGTTTCTTGGGACTACATTTCAGCTATTGCTCACCATATTATTCAAGATGAACAAATAACTAGGGGGATCTTTTCTAGAAGAGCTAGGTTCATCTGCTGCAGCAAAAATAAAACGAAACAGCATTCTAAAGTTGTACAGTAATGATTTTGTTGTAGCACAAGCAGATTCCATCAGTAATATTCATGGCATTGCAAAATGTATGGAAATACTAGGAGCAAGATAGTACAATATGAGCATAAGAATGAATAATAATGTAGTAATCGAAAACAGAGGTTGGTTTCAGAGCATCTAGTTTTGTGAATCTGATATCTCAACTATAGCTCCCAGACTCAGCTAGACCAGTATGATCAATACTGGTGTTGGATGGGAATTCTGGGGGTTGTAAGGCAAAAGCATTTGGAAGTCACCTGATTCAAGAAAGCTGACATTCATGGTTGTACCAAGTTATTTCTTGATCCATTATGTTTGTGTGAATGTACCTATGTTTTAAAGCAGTATTGAAGCAGTGGTTTTTCTTTAAAATGTCACTTCGTTATGAGGTGGGTGGGACTGGAGGTGGATTTCTCAGTGGTGGCTGTGCTTTGTAGAACTGCTTTCCAAGTACTCAGCATTTTAACAGACTTAAAAAAACATCTCTTTTTAATAAAGCTGAAGAAGCTCTTGGATGAGAAATGAAACATCTTCTAGGAAAAAACAAAGTCCAGTTGCTTTTTGAAAAAGCACTTTTGGGACATATCTTTTTAATGTTTTTAGCTGGTTGTTGTATTAATCATATTGCTATTTTATTTATGTTTTATTGCTGTGCCTCTGGAAAGAGATTTTATGCCAGCCAAATTATATTTTAATGTTGGGGTATATTTCTAAAACACTGTTACATTAGTCTGTATATTTATATACTGTACATATTTATTATCTTCACTGGATTTGATTCAGAAATACAGTGCATAGTTAAATAAAATAATATCCTAAAGATGGCCAATTAGATATCATTTGAAATGGCCAATTATATATCATCTCTCTGTTCAGCATAGTAATTAGAATTAAAATATCCCTTTGAAATGTCTATCTTTAGATTTAACGTATCTACCAAAGCACACCCTACCAAAACCTAATTGGTTTTACTGGAAACTTCCCTGGGATGTTTTTTCCTAACATTGATCTGGAATTTGACATCTATCTATCTATCTATGTCTGCCTGCCTGTCTGCCTGCCTGCCTGCCTGCCTGCCTGCCTGCCTGCCTGCCTGCCTGCCTGCCTGCCTGTCTGTCTGTCTGTCTGTCTGTCTGTCTGTCTGTCTGTCTATCTATCTATCTATCTATCTATATCTATCTATCTTTTTATGTCTCCTATCTCACTCTGAAAGCAACTCTGCCTTTTTGTAGTTTAAGATTATTATTCATATCTTGCACTATGAGATGTTAAAGAACAAGTTGTAATCCTCTCAGACTTATTTTCTAGACTACATTTACTGATTTCTCTCAATGTCTTCTGCATAAAGTTTAATTTCCAGTTCCCTGATCTGGAAATATTCAGTCGTGAGAAGCCCTTTCTTTCAGATAGCTAAATCTCATGTTATTTTAATAAGTCCTACTATAACTCAAAACATACTTCAATGTTTACCAGCTTGATGCCTTGAAAATAGAGTGGTCTTCAACTTCCATACCCCAACTGTCATATTGCGAAGAGAATTGACAGAAGAACGTGCCTGATAAAAGGCTGGTGTATGCATTGTCCATTGCTTGAGATAATTGACTATGGAACTGTGAAAAGAGAGATGTAATAGTATTAATTAATAGTATGAGTATAGCATGAGTTCAGGTAGTCCTCAACTTACAACAGTTCATTTAATTACCATTCAAAGTTACAACAGCACAAAAAAAAAGCGATTTATGATAGTTTTTTACACTTACAACCATTGCAGCATCCCCATGGTCACATGATCAAAATTCAGACGCTTGGCAACCGATTCATATTTATGACGGTTGCAGCGTCCTGGGGTCATTTGAGATTTTCTGACAAGAAAAGTCAATGGGAAAGCCAGATTCACTTAACAACACTGTTATCAATTTAACAACTGCAGTGATTCACTTAACAACTGTGGCAGGGAAGGTCAGAAAATGGGGCAAAAATCACTTAATAACTGTCTGGCTTAGCAACAGAAATTTTGGGCTCCATTGTAGTTGTAAGTCGAGGACTACCTGTATAGTCGTTTGGTACATACATTAGAACTACAGTTTCATTTTTCTTCTTTTGTTATAAAAAAAAGGATATTGATGTTGGTGGTAGAAAGATTTGATGAAGAGAAGATGGTACAGAGAAAGAATTGTTTCCCTGTGCTGTTTTTCTTTCTTCTACCTCACTCTATAAGATTTTAAACTCATGTGCCAAACTGGTACACTTGTTTACCTCATATTTAATTTAGTACAAGCTCCCCAAATTACCATTTACCTTGTGAATGTATGTATTAGTTCAATTTATTGCTATTTGCAAAGCAATTCTGGCAATTCTGGCCCATCCTTTAGACCACTTTAAGCTGCCAACGTCCTTTTTAAAGAAATTGACTTTCCGAACATCAGACCATATGTCAAAAAAAAAAAAGGGGGGGAGGAAGAATTGGCAGGATTTCCAGATCTTATGTGCCATTGTCTCATATCCAGTCTGATAATATACATAGCCCAGATCTCACACAACTCACATCAGAGGATTGTTGTTATGGGGAAAATAGAGGAGGGAGGTAGATTTGACACCTTGAATTATTTGTAAAAGGCGGGATACAAACAAATAATATTGCGCCTGAAATGGTAAAATGCAATGACTAATTTTTGTCTAGCTCCCAGCACAGTAGCGACAATATCCTGATGTGTGTTATTAGCAGAATGAATGTCCTCAATTACCACTCTTATGACAAGAAAATAGTTTTGATCAACTGGTACACTTCAACATAATGTACATCTCCTAATAATGAAAGCGATACATTGTTTAGGGGTTTAGAAAGATAGGACATCCCTTAGGAATATCAGCCTAACTATTACTTAATAGCAATGAAAAGTTAAATTGTCTGATTGACAATGGAGGCATGAAGTCTATTTTTTTTAGCCTACAATGAGATTTTAGTAACTGCTGTTCTGAATGGTAGAACGATAGTTTCTTTCATTAATGACTGTGTTTTTCTACCAACTGTCTTTGGAATGAATCAAGCTTGTGTTTTATGGCTATTTGTTTGTTATCTTAATGATCCCTGCACTTCAAAGGGAGGAGCTGAGTAGATTTTCATCTTCTTTTAATCCATCAAAATCAAGTTAGTTGCAACTGATGGGGGGGGGGAATCTGACTGTTGTGCCCAGATACATCAGCTCTGAGCTGAAAGTTTGCTGGTTGCTTGGCAACCTTCTTCCAGGAAGATAGATGTCCTGCCATTGGTTCCTTTTTTAGCTGAGACAGAATATATTAGTGATAATGTTCTGCTGTAGACAAAGGGAAAGGCAACTGAGCTTAGCTTTCAGAGACTATTTGTGTTCCTCAATAGCTGCCTCCAGTTTCAGGATTAGGTGAAATGTTCCTTTTTAATTCTTCCCTGTTAATTTACTTGACTTCATAATTTGAGGTTCATAACAATAGTGCGAACCCTATTCATTTCATTTATGCATAGTCTGCTATCCTTCCAGAAATGGAGACTTTAACTGCCCTTCTCTTTTAGGTGTGTATATACATGTGTGTGAACATGCATACATAAATACATAGCGTATCTCCAGAAATAGGTTCAGAGTGGTATTATCAGCATGACTGGTAATAAATTGAAATTTATATTTATGGAAATATTGTCATACATTGGGAATGTATGAAATGAATACATTTAATGTTTTCTCAGTACATATTTAGGACACAGAAAGTTTGCAGAATCTCCTTCTGGGATTCATTTTTGCTGGTTGCTTACAAAAAACCCCCCACATATAAGTAAGACTGGAATGTATGAGTTAGCAAGCTTAAGAAAGCAGGAACATCATTATTTCCCCAAAAGATTTTCTAGCTAGGAATTCAAAAAGAAGTTTCCTTATTTTAATGGAAATTACTTACAATCATGTGTATTCTATATCCATATACTTCAGAATGAGGGTCATTAAGCTTAATGGGAATTGGTTTTGACAAGACATGCATAGGATTGTGTTCTTAGTTTTTCTTCCTTTTCCTTTAACTTAACTTCAGCTAAGCCTTTCTGTGTTGGAGTCCATGGAAGATGCTGCTTTGCTTTGTCTGGGTAGCTGTTCTGATTAATGTGTCACACAGTAGTGGTTCCCAAGCAGTGATTCTGGAGATACAGATGAGCTTGGATATCATTTGGTATCTTCCTCTCTTGGATGATGTTGATATTTACAAACTTACCCTCCCTACAGTTTAATTAAGATTTCCTGATGTCTATATCCAACATACCATAGAGTGAGCTGGTTTGCATTACTGCAGTGGGATGTCTCTTTTCTCCATCTCTTGTAATGCCCAAATCTCAACAGCAGATTTAATGAAAAGGAACACTTATTCAGCTGGCAGATGCTATTCTGCCCATGATGACATCAATGGATATATTTCTCGGAGTAGAATTTGATTTTACAAAGGAAATTGATAGATATTGCTTACTTCTGTTTTTAATGGATGAAGGATATTTACAGGAATGAATGAACAGGCATAAAAATAATCCTCTACATTTGCATTAACTAGTATTCAGGTGTTCTAGAAACTAGTAACCTTGTGTTATATTGCTGTCATATTAACTAGCTTCTTCCTGCCGTGTCCTGCTTCAGCTTACTTTGTTTGACTTAGATTCACAAAAAGTTGTTTCAGGTATAACACAAACCTATTTAATTGACTAAACAGTTTTTTTTATTTGCCTGCATCCCTGTATTCCTGTAATCTGACTAACCAGATTATTACAGCACAACCTTTAATAGATTATATCTCTGGTGAGTGGCTACAGTCCATTCACAATTATGTCTTTAAATATCAAAATATTTTGGGGATGTGATGTACATCACATTAAATGGGTCGTTTGGTTTTGCCTTATTATTTATTTATGTGTTTACACAAATGTATATACACAAATTATGACATATAATCCAAATTCTGTACTGTAGTCTTGCCCTATATTTCACATTCTTCTTCCTCTTTTCCCTGTTAGATCTTCAGCTGCATTTCACTCTCAGCTAGATACAACAATCAGAGATCTACATGCAGAAGTATGCCTGCCACCAAAACACTATGGTGGAGTGTTAATTTAGACTAGACTAGAGGATGTGAAGAGCAGATGAAACAACTTGCAATTTTGTCAGAGGCCAGAGGAGTGGTTCCCAAATCCCCTTTTTCTTTTCCTGATACTGCATCTCACCCATTCTTGGACTTGTCTGAAGAATGTTGTCCATTTGCCAGTGAAAATAAATAGTATTTATTCAGCCCTACCAGTCTAATAATACTCACATCCACCTAAATAGCTTTATGGCATTTAAAACACAAATGCATGTATTATGACAAGTATTGGAGGTCGTATTTTATTTTGTCAAACAATAATTGAGATTGTTATGGCGTTTTTTAAAAAGTAATTACTATGGAATAATTGAATCATTTGAGATTACACTCATATTAGTAGGAAAATGAGACTCTTCACAGGAATATTGAACAGTTAAATAAGAGCTAGCTTGTCAACCTTTTAAAAAGCAGGCTTTTTACTGGAAAGCTGCATATCAACTTGTTACTGAACATGTTATTTCCTAAAGCATACAACATGTCATCCCTGACTGAAAAGCTGCTATTCAGGTTTCTTATCCTTCACTGCTGCATATATTTGTTTCTCTTTGTTTTATTACATATCTCAACTGCAGAACTGATAACTTCTATCAAAGAAATAGCAGAGTTCCCTTAAATGACGGCAGAGCTCCCTTAAATGATAATAGTATTCCCTGTGCTATTTATGGAGTGTTTGAATATTGCTTTTTTTTTTTAGAAGGCAAGTGTACTTGCATGCAGAAGAGAATTGGGTCTGACTCAGTGAAATGAGGTTGAAATGATAAGAGAAACATCTTAAAAACTGACCACTGCCTGTTTCTATGTAGATATATTTGGAAATAAATGGAGACTACAATGAAATTAACCATAACTTTCTCAAACATCTGTATGGGATTTATACAACTGCTCAGTTGTACTGTGAGCTCTTTGGATTTGGCTTATTGTGTTGAATGAATCAAACTAACTCTGGTTTATTGACTAAGCCATAGTTAAACAAACCATGTCTTTATGCAAGGGTGGGCAATAGTTAGGGATTAGGAGTACAACTCAGGGTCCTAATTATATAAAATGCTGCAAACAGCCATATATATATATATAAATTGGATATCTGTGTATTTTGGCCCCTTTTTTATTAGCAAGAATGTTAAGGCAGGTCAGTCTGGATGTCTTTGATTTTCTTTCTAACTTTTTAAGAGGGAGCTGATTATCCATTTAGTAGATGTCCATTGGTTCTCATTCTGCAGTGTTTTGTAAATGTCCATTTTTTTCCCCTCAGACAAAAATTTCATTACATAGGGTGAGGCTAAACGTTTTTCAACTATTCATTTGTTCAATTGGGTATCAAGTTCTCTCAGCTGGCAAGGCAAAAAAACTGCAAGAATAGATTTCTAAAGACACAAAACTTCAAACAAGCTGATTGGTTTACTGCAGGAAAGCTAAAGAAGCCATCACTAAAAAAATCCAGCATTGCAATGAACCAAATGCAAGATTTATTTAACATAACGTTTGATATTGTATTAATTTTTCCTGTGCTTGCACAGTAATGGGCTAAAAGCCAATCTCTTTGGGCATAGTTATGGTTTCCACCTATCTTATGTTTTGGTAATAGACTATCTGCTGTGTGCTGGTGACCATATGAAAATTAGCACTCATGTGGAATAAGAATAAGAATAGGAATGGTAAATTTCTGGGGAACAGCTTTTCCTATGCTGTTCAAAAAAATCTCAGCCTTAATTTCCCCACTATCCACATAGCCCAACTGGGATTGAAATCCTACTTTTACCTAGAAATGGGAAAAGTAATATCTACATTAAATCATAGTCTATTAATTTGGGGGAATACAGTGTGACCTACTTCTTTTTTTTACGATCCCTGAAACTGAAATTGAACTAATCAAGAAGTGATGGAATTATCATTATTTTTACTTTTCACTTTATTGATTATTAACTGACACCAAGTTGAGGGAACTCTGGGTAAAGCGTCCTCTGATGGACTTGATTTTATTAGTGGATTCTAGAAGGCTTATGAGGGTGTTGAAAGTGATCTCAGTAGTACTAACTAATTATCTTAGCTGCCTTTCACATTTTCAAAAGCAACATCAGGCCAAGAGCGTGTAGGAAATATAAATGATTGAAGATGCAGATCCTGACTGTACCTCATTTTTTTGTATTTCATCTATCCTTAATTATTATATTCTCTGTTGCAAGAAGCTGCTAAGATATTGATTCATTTTTAATCCCTCTTTTTAATGGTTTACAGTTATTTGTATTTAAAACTGTAATGAAGATACTTGTGGTCCTACTTTTATTCTGAGCTAGAGGTGCTGCTTTCATAAAATGCATTATTTAGTTGCAATATATAAATGGCACCACTTTCATTATTTTTTCTTAAATTGAACTGGGTTGAGAGTCCCTCAAATCCCTCAATCACTCAAGCCCCGGTCATTTCACAGTTGGACTACTACAACGTGATCTACATGGGACTACCCTTGAAGAGTCTCTAGAAGCTTCAGCTGATGAAGAATACAGCTGCGCAGGCAGTTCTTGGGGCCTCTATGATGGTCCCTATTACACTGCTACTCCATGAGCTGCACTGGTGGCCAGTTTGCTTCCAGTCCAATTCATGGTGATGATTATCACCTTTAAAGCCCTTCATGGCATGGGGCCATGGTATCTGAGGAACTTATCTTATTGGGACTAGCCCACCCCACCTGTGCTAGCAGAAGAGGCATGCTGTGGACCTCATCAGCCAAAGAAGTTTGGCTACTGGGGTCTAGGAGAAGAGCCTTTTTTTGCCCTGGTGTCCACCCTCTAGAACAGGGGTGTCAAACTGCCGGCCCGTGGGCTGGACACGTCATCTGGAAGCCACGGCCACCCCATTGCCGGCAATGGCAAAACCGTCCCTATACGTTGCGTGACATCACGTGACATCGTGAGTTTGACATGTCCGCTCTAGAACACCCTGCCCCCCTCCAAAATGTGATCTGTTCCCACCCTTCTGGTCTTCTGAAAGGGCTTGAGGACCTGGTTCTGCCAGCTGGCCCGGGACCCCAATGGAATGAAGGTGGTTAATGGATTAGAACAGACCCCACCTCCTCCCCATGCGCACTTTGCTCTCTTCCTCTTATCTTGGTTGAATTTTAAATGTACTGGTTTTATTTATTGTTTTAAGATTTTAAATTGTATTTTAATTATATGACTGTAAGCTACCTAGAGTCACCTGGGCAAGATGAGTGACATAGAAGTTTAATAATAAATAAAACCATTTTTTTATTCTATCAGTACATATTCTTCTTCTTCTTCTGCCATATCCGTTATCGGACGTTGGCGATCATGTTGGCGATCCTGTTTTTATCAGCAGCCGTACGAAAAAGTGCTGCTGAGTTTTGTCCCTTAGATTTTGAAGCCATGATGTTCTTCTTCTGCCTGGACCTCGTTTGCCTTCAATCTTTCCCTGGAGGATTAAATGGAGTATGCCATTTTTTTCTGGGTGTTGCATCACATGTCTGAAATATTCTAACTTTCGTTTTTTAATTGTTTTGATGATTTCCCTTGGCTTTCCCAGGCGGCTTATCACCTCCTCATTTCTGATCTTGTCAACCCAGCTTATACGTAACAGCCGCCTGTAAATCCACATTTCAAATGCTTCTAGTCTCTTCAGGTGGCCTTCTGTCAGAGACCAAGTCTCTACTCCATAGAGCAGGATAGAAAAAATATAGCATCTGACAAGCCTGATTTTCAGTCTTAGGCTTATGTCGTGACTGAAGAAGACCTTTTTCATTTTGAAGAATGCTGTTCGAGCTTTCTCTATCCTTGTCTTTACTTCAGCGGTCATGTCCCAGCTTTCATGTAAATTAGAACCGAGGTGCATGATCCTTTCAACTTTTTCTAGTGGTATTCCTTCTGAATTTACTGGTGGTAAGTTAACGGGTTGCTTGCTGACGACCATGATCTTGGTATCAGTACATATAGACAACTGAATAACATGATGGAATTGCCTAATGCTTTAATCTATTTCTATCACAGCAAATGGAGGCTGTCAGTGGATACAGGGTATTGAGGGTAATGAAGCTAAGTAAGTGAAAAGAAGATGATGTTTCCACAAAACAATTGCAGATATTGTTTGGTCTGGGAGAGGTTCATGTCTTATCCTCATTGCATGTATTTTATGCTGAATGTCTGAGGTTTGATCCTTCTTGGTATTTTTTTAAAGGATCAGTTAAGTCATTTTGTATATGACTGGGGAAAAAACCCTGAGCTAATAATCTATATAGAATATTTTTTTATTCTATAAAGCAATTATTGATGTTCCTCCTTAATTTGGGATGTGATTGTCATATAATATGGTTTGGAAAAATTAGAGAACAGGAAGAAGGATTCAGACAAACGAAAGTAGTTGTAAGGGGAATGAAAATTAAGAAAGAACGAAAGAACTGAATTTGCTGAGCAGTGAAAAAAAGACAACTGAAGGGAGATTTGTTAACACTTTTCAGATACCTGAGATGTGTCCTAAAGAGGTCAAAACCTGTGTTATCTCAGGAAGTTGTGTTACAGGAACATAGATTCCAATTGAATGTTAATAACAACTTTCTAATGGAAAGAGCACTTGGAGAGGAGAAAAATTATTTATGGAAGGAGATGGACTTCATTGGGTATATTCAGAATCTGGATAGCCATCTGCTGGGAAAGTTTTAGTTTGGATTCTTGCCACAAGTAGGAAATTGGACTTGATGGCCAATTACCTCTTTCAGCTCAATGATTAGTTCCTCTCAGATTGATCGTAGATCCTGCTTCTTGATTACCTAGCCCATTCTTGAATAATTTTGTGTGAGATCCACATACAGATGTATAAGAATTTGGCTGAAGCATATTAGACGGGAACCAGTGGTTCTCAAGATAGATGGAATATGGGATTAAATTTTTGGAGCATCAAGATATATTATCATGCCTGTTGTGAAGTCTAGTCAAAAAATCAGCATACAGATATACAAAACACAAAGGGAGGCAGCCTGTGCCTTTTCACCAGTGTTAAACTATTAAAGATCTTCCTGCAAAACCATCAAGACCCTAAACCCTTGTTTCAATATTGGAATCAGGTTACATCACAGATGCCTGGTTTCTGACACAAGGATGTATCCCATATGACTCCGAGTCCAAATTTCAGAAGCCATGGCTCTCCAATGTTGAGTATTCGCCTCTTTATCTGACAAATAGCAAGTTTACTACCTTCCTTACTCAATATGAAGTATATATCTCCCCAACACTCAGGATTTTCCCATGGATTTGTCTGAAGCAGGATTTATAATTAGTCAGATGACAGAAGGAGCTGTAAAACAGGCAATCTCCCATATGATACAGAACTTGATGTTCTGCCTTGAGTAGCAAAAGCAAGGCATGAACTCTTCCCCAACCTCCTGGCTGTTAACTTCTCACACATTACTTAATTAGATACTATTCAGCCAAGTTCTGAATCAGCTCACCTGAATGGAAAGTTCTTGGAAAGATAGTCAATGAGAATACAAGTGCAGGTGCAGAGGCAACAGGAGAAGGGTTATAACTCAATGGTGGAGCACAAGCTTTCTATAGGATGTCCTAAGTTAAATCCCTGGCAATTGTATGTGGGCTGGGGAAAAACAGCCTGAATGTTGAGGAGCCACTACTATTTACATTTTAAGCTAAATGGGTCAGATAGGGATTCACAATATGGTCTATATCTAGCCCAGTTCAGTTTCATTGATTCACCTTTTAGTCTACTCTATTCTGTCAAATTCCACCTATGTCTTATGTTTAAAAAGAATTACAAGAAAAAGTTTGTTTTTTTTATATTCCTGGGATTTAGAGTTCCTTGTGCATGAATCTCTGCTATTTTCCAGCTCTGAAGCTTCTGTTTAGTGGATGGCTGCACCTGCCTCTGTGTCCCAGTGGCAATTGGGCTTTAACAGTTGCAATCCTTTAAGTGCATTTAAGACACCAAGAGCTCTAGGAATCCATTACCATACAATCTGGCTTTTCTGTAATAATTGTGTGTTGTCTCAGAGCCAGAAATCTCAGGTTTAATTATATCATTTTCCCATTCATTAACATTTTGAGCCTTTGAGCTTGTCAGAAACGAATTCAGATTTTGATTTAATGCAATGACAGACCATACATACTAATTTCAAGGGCCTCACTCTGCAAGCTGTGCTCATTTTTTTAAAATATACCCAAGATATTTATGCATATAGGAGTGGGAGGTGAAAGCTTGTAGGAAATGTCTCTAAAAGACAGGAAACTAGACTGAATTACCTGGACCAATTGTTCTTTTTAATTTGCCTGCCGTCTGTGCATGTGTCGTCCAGTACAGTTTAACCTACTTATCTACTTGATTAAATTAACTTCTTGGTTAATTAATTAATTTATACGTTATTTACTGTTTAACATACTCATTTATTTGCATAATAAAATTTAATAAAATACATATTTTTCTTGAGTGTCTATTTTACTTAGGACATAAAAGATCAAAATTGTTGTTGTTAGTTGCGAAGTCGTGTCCGACCCACCGCGATCCCATGGACAACGTTCCTCCAGGCCTTCCTGTCCTACCATCTTCTGGAGTCTATTTAAGCTCACGCCTACTGCTTCAGTGACTCCATCCAGCCACCTCATTCTCTGTCGTCCCCTTCTTCTATTGCCCTCAATCTTTCCCAGCATTAGGCTCTTCTCCAGTGAGTCCTTTCTTCTCATTAGGTGGCCAAAGTACTTGAGTTTCAACTTCAGGATTTGTCCTTCTAAAGAGCAGTCAGGGTTGATCTCCTCTAGGACTGACCGGTTTGATTGCCTTGCAGTCCAAGGGACTCGCAGGAGTCTTCTCCAGCACCATAGTTCAAAGGCCTCAATTCTTTTGCGCTCAGCCTTTCTTATGGTCCAACTTTCACAGCCATACATTGCAACTGGGAAAACCATGGCCTTGACTATACGCACTTTTGTTGGCAGGGTGATATCTCTGCTTTTTAGTATGCTGTCTAGATTTGCCATAGCTTTCCTCCCCAGGAGCAAGCGTCTTTTAATTTCTTGGCTGCAGTCCCCATCTGTGGTGATCTTGGAGCCCAGGAAGATAAAATCTGTCACTACCTCCATTTCTTCCCCATCTATTTGCCAGGAATTGAGAGAGCCGGATGCCATGATCTTGGTTATCTTAATGTTGAGTTTCAAGCCAACTTTTGCACTCTCCTTCTTCACCCGCATCAAGAGGCTCTTTAGTTCCTCTTCACTTTCTGCCATTAGAGTGGTATCATCTGCATATCTTAGGTTATTGATATTTCTCCCGGCAATCTTAATTCCAACTTTTGATTCATCTAGCCCTGCCTTTCTCACGATGTGCTCTGCATATAAGTTAAATAGGCAGGGTGACAGAATACAGCCTTGCCGGACTCCTTTCCCAATTTTGAACCAATCAGTGGTTCCGTGTCCAGTTCTCACTGTTGCTTCTTGATCCGCATATAGGTTTCTCAAGAGACAAATAAGATGGTCTGGTACTCCCATCTCTTTAAGAACTTGCCACAATTTGTTGTGATCCACACAATCAAAGGCTTTAGCATAGTCAATGAAGCAGAAGTAGATGTTTTTCTGGAACTCCCTAGCTTTCTCCATGATCCAGTGTATGTTGGCAATTTGATCTCTAGTTCCTCTGCCTCTTCGAAATCCTGCCTGTAGTTCTGGAAGTTCTCGATCCACATACTGCTGGAGTCTAGCTTGTAGGATTTTAAGCATAACTTTACTTGCATGTGAAATGAGTGCAATGGTGCGATAGTTTGAACATTCTTTGGCTTTGCCTTTCTTTGGAATTGGAATGTAAACTGACCTTTTCCAATCCTGTGGCCACTGTTGAGTTTTCCAAATTTGCTGGCAAATTGAGTATAGCACTTTTACTGCATCATCTTTTAAGATTTTGAATAGCTCAGCTGGAATACTGTCACCTCCACTAGCTTTGTTGTTGCTCAGCTTTCCTAAGGCCCATTTCACTTCACATTCTAGGATGTCTGGCTAGAGGTCAGTGACCACCCCATCGTGGTTATCAGGGACGCTAAGCTCGTTCTTGTATAGTTCTTTTGTGAAATTTTGCCACCTTAATCTCTTCTGCCTCTGTTAGGTCCCTGCCATTTTGGTCCTTTATCATGCCCATCTCTGCATGAAACGTTCCCTTCATATCTCCAATTTTCTTGAAGAGATCTCTGGTTCTCCCTATTCTATTGTTTTCTTCTATTTCTTTGCACTGTTCATTTAAGAGGGCATTCTTATCTCTTCTAGCTATTCTCTGGAATTCTGCATTCAGTTGGGTGTATCTTTCTCTTTCTCCCTTGCCTTTCGCTTCCCTTCTTTCCTCAGCTATTTGCAAAGCTTCCTCAGCCATTTTGCTTTCTTGCATTTCTTTTTCTTTGGGATGGTTTTAGTTGCTACCTTTTGTACAATGTTGCGAACCTCCGTCCATAGTTCTTCAGGCACTCTGTCTATCAGATCTAATTCCTTAAATTTATTTGTCACCTCTACTGTATATTCATCAGGGATATGATTTAGTTCATATCTGAGTGGCCTAGTGTTTTTCCCTACTTTCTTCAGTTTAAGCCTAAATTTTGCAACAAGAAGCTCATGATCTGAGCCACAGTCAGCTCCTGGTCTTGTTTTTACTGACTGTATAGAGCTTCTCCATCTTTGGCTGCAGAGCACATAGTCAATCTGATTTCTGTGTTGACCGTCTGGTGATGTCCATGTGTAGAGCCGTCTCTTGGGTTGTTGGAAAAGAGTGTTTGCTATGACCATCGTATTCTCTTGACAAAATTCTATCAGCCTGTGCCCTGCTTCATTTTGTACTCCAAGGCCAAACTTGCCTGTTATTCTAGTTATCTTTTGGCTTCCTACTTTAGCATGCGAATCCCCCATGATGATAAGGACATCATTTCTTGGTGTTGATTCTATAAGGTGCTGTAGGGCTTCATAGAACCGGTCAATTTCATCCTCTTCAGCACCAGTGGTTGGGGCATAGTCTTGGACTACTGTGATATTGAATGGTTTGCCTTGGATTCGCACTGAGTTCATTCTGTCATTTTGGGGGTTGTATCCCAGTATTGCTTTTCCTACTCTTTTATTGACTATGGAGGCTACTCCATTTCTTCTGAGGGATTCTTGCCCACAGTAGTATACCTGATGGTCCTCTGAATTAAATTCACCCATTCCTGTCCATTTTAGTTCGCTGATTCCTAAGATGTCGATGTTCAGTCTTGTCATCTCTTGTTTGACCACGTCCAGCTTGCCTTGATTCATGGATCTTACATTCCAGGTTCCTATGGAGAAAAGATCTTTACAGCATCGGATTTTCCTTTCACCACCAGATGCATCCACAGCTGAGCATCCTTTCGGCTTTGGCCCAGTCGCTTCACTCTTTCTGGCGCTGCTAGTACTAGCCCTCTGCTCTTCCCCAGTAGCATATTGGACACCTTCCGACCTGAGGGGCTCATCTTCCAGCGTCATATCTTTTTGCCTTTTGGTACTGTCCATGGGGTTTTCATGGCAAAGATACTGGAGTGGGTTGCCATTTCCTTCTCCAGTGGATCACATTTTGTCAGAATTCTCTGCTATGACCTGTCCATCTTAGGTGGCCCTGCACGGCATAGCTCATAGCTTCAATGAGTTACGCAAGCCCCTTCGCCACGACAAGGCAGTAATCCATAAAGGAGAAAAGATCAAAATAGTAGAATCAAAATATTTTTTTTATCTAAAAAGCATAATTCCCAGAATATTAAAGATTAGTGATAAAACATTGAAATCCCAGTATATTTGAGAATAAAATCTAAACAAGAGGGTTGGTATGTCAGAAGTTATTCTATAAAAATACATTGATATATTTTTAATAAATTCATTCCTTCTAAAGTTTATTCTCATTCATATTGCATGTTAAAGGGATTCCTGTAACCTATCATACTGGTATTTCTTCTCCTGCGACTATTGTAAATCTGAATTTTCTTTTCATTTTAGCTGCCACAGTTCCTGACAAGTTGCCATAAGTTCTGTTTATTTATCCATTAGAGTTTTGAGTAAATAGTCAAAAGGACAACTTCCTTCCTTCCTTCCTTCCTTCCTTCCTTCCTTCCTTCCTTCCTTCCTTCCTTCCTTCCTTCCTTCCTTCCTTCCCCTGCACCTGCTTTACTTCACTATTCTAAGACGGTATATTAAATTGGAAACAGATGCCAAAGAAAAGACTAGAAAAACAATAAAACTATAATTAAACCCTGAAAAAGCAGGTGAACCCTATATTAAATTGCCATTAAAGTTCCATGGAACAAAAACATCTTCATTCTTCACTAGTACATAAAGCTGAGCAAATTTTCTTACATGGGGAGGGAATACTTCTGTTGGTCAAACTGTATCTCTTGTTCTTACTATCCGAAGTTTCTTGGTTGTGAAAGATATCCTAGGATCGCCAAAGAAATTGTAAACTCTATAAAGAGATTCACAAGTGAAGAGACTCTGTCAGCTACCTTAACTACAAACATGCCCAGCTTCATAGATAAAAATTAGCTTGCTGAATCAATCAAAATCTTGAGCTGGTCTTAAAAACCAATGATATGCTTATGCAACTGATGTCAATAATAGTTTATAAGTATAAAACATACAACCAGAAAGCAATCTGGGCTGAACCCTTTTGTACCACCTGCAATATCCTATTTTCCTCCACATGGAATACATTGCAGAAATCCAAATAAAAAGAGGTTAAGGTCTGGATCACTGTGACCAGACTCATTTCCTCCCGGAACATAAGACACTGAGATGTCATTCTAAAAGTACTGCTGGATGTAACACCAACCCTAGGTTAACTTGGATGACTTTTAACCAGTAGCTTTGATTTCACTGGATTGAATTTCAACTTATTGTATTAAAAGGCTGTAATGAAGGAATGAGAAACTTCCACGAACAATAAGCATCTACCTCCAAGTTTAAAGGCAGCAGGACTCCGAATGCCGGTCACTGAGGAATTGCAGAAGGAAATGGTGGGGGCCCTCAAAGAGGGCTTCTTTTATTTTTATCACTACTATGATGATACTGAAGGGTAGTAAGTAAAAAGGAATGCTCCTATTTATTTTAATCTACAAAATCTCAGAGGGCGTATAAATTTTAAGCTCTATAAATAGCAAGGTAGAAGGTAGTGGGGAGTGCTTTGCATTTAGCTGAACAAAAACCCTATCTAATATCAGATACTTTGTTGGTAGCAAATTTTCATCTGCCAGTTGACTATTAAGAGCAGATTTTCTTCTTCCTACTTGTTACTAAATATTTTGAAAGATTTTGACTTATTGTCTGATGCAGTAAAAAAAAAAAATCCTGGGAGAGTTTTCTCTCTGTGTTGCTTACTGCGTAGGAATGTAGAAAGAATATTGCGAAGTCTCTAGATGGAACTTCCAACAATATAAGTCCCTTGATAGCTTGTGGTGAATGTGTGATGATAATCAACAAGAGTTTAAAAGTAATCATCCTAGGAAGTTAATTAGAATCAAATGAAGTACCATTATTATTGCAATAAAACTGGAAATGCTGGGAAATGGGAAATATGTAGTTGTTGCAGCCCACATTATCTGATTGACTGGAGGAGCCTTCCAGGATAAATCTACTGATAGAGTCAAATGCTACTTTTGGAAAAACTTGTTGAGAGTTAGGGATGCTAGCAAAATGACAAAGCTTGTGAATTCTGATATGATTGTGCTTTCTAAACAAATGGACAGGTTGGAGTTCAGGTATCGATTCTTTCATACTTCCCAAATGTTCTTAGCAAAGAGAAATGTGCCAGGACAAATTTACATATAATTTGGGGATAAAATATATTTAGAAATTCATATTTGGGGAGAACATATGTGAAAAAAAGTATTTTAATGAGCATTTTATGCATATATTTAAGACAGGCATGACGGCAAGAAAGCATAATACGATTTTTATGGATAACGTACATGCAAGAAATAAATAGCTGTGCCATCCCAAATTGTACTGGTTCAGAATGCTGTAGGTCATCCCCCCCCCCATTTATTGATTCAAACAGATACTTCATTTTGCAGGAAAGAAATCAGGATTCAAGCCCAATGTTTTCTCAAATAGATGTTCCAAAAGATGTAATAGAAACATAAATTTCTGCCTTATATTTAATTAGATCTTTGTTTCAATGTTCTTAAGTTACCCAATATCTGTATTTTGATGTGTGGTAAGTTTTTGGCAGCCCCACCTGGAGACACTCTATTGAACCTTAGACTTTTGTGCATGGAAATCATGTATTCTGTCACAACATATTGACCTGTTTCCTACCATTATATATGTTTAGGCTGCATAAAAAAATAAGATATTGGGCACAAATCTCTCTCTGTCCCCCTTCACCTGCACATTCAGCTACAGCTTTGATGGCTCTGTAGGTACAGCTGCGACAAATTGACAGCATTGCTGGCGGAGATGGGGGGGGAGAGCGATCCGGCAACACTGCCAAACAGCTGCGCACCACGGGATGAACGAGATCAGCGGACGGGGCAAATGAGGGGAGGGAGAGCGTTAAGATCACGGCAGATTCCGGCTTATACTGCGAAACTAGGATCAATTATGGGAGAGCGAGGGGCGGGTAGACCTGTCACGCGCTCCATGACCAGAGTGCTGAATATCTCATAGCTATAAAAAGTGAGTTCTTTCAGCCATTTGCTCTTACTTTGATGATGTCAGCAGAGGACTGATGAAAGCTCAGTGATTAAAAAAAGGTTTTTTCTTCATCCCGGGATGGAAAAAACTTTTTATATATGTTAAATTTAGAAACTGCCAATCTCTCTCACAAAACAATTCTCCACAGTGTACAAAGAAAATATAAAAACATAAAAATTATATATAAATATTATATTAGTAGTTAAAATTCAAAGTTAAAAAGGGGGGGCTTCAAGGCTCTAACCAGCCCCACTGGCTTTCAGGTTTTTGTTGTTGTTGTTGTTGTTGTTGTTGTTGTTGTTTCTTCTTCTTCTTCTTCTTCTTCTTCTTCTTCTTCTTCTTCTTCTTCTTCTTCTTCTTCTTCTTCTTCTTCTTCTTCTTCTTCTTCTTCTTCTTCTTCTTCTTCTTCTTCTTCTTCTTCTTTACTACTTTGGGGATCCATCTGAACTAGAGGGCAGGTAACAGTATTTCTGAATGAGTATTTCTGGTATGTGTTTAGTATGGTTTGCTAACTCAGGATCTGACTATTTCAAACATAAAAAATAATATTCTTTGTCAGTGTTGATATGGCTACTTCATGTGTGAGGCCTAAGGCAATTACATTCATTTTCAGTATAACTTCTATCTTATGTTTGTGTATCTTGCTTGCACCCTCTTCCTGTCCTGGTAATAGTAGAACACAATTTGCAAATATAAACAACAATAATTACTGTGAGGGTGAAAGGTTCATTCTCCGAGCTTGTGGGCTGGTTTCCGAACATTTCGTTACCAGGCTAGGTAACATCTTCAGCAGAGTTTAGGGTATGTCAGTGTCACTGTGTTCTCCACTGACATCCCCTAAACTTTGCTGAGGATGTTACCTAGCATGGTAATGAAACATTCGGAAACCAGCCCACAAGCTTCACCCTCATCCTACACCTGAGCTACAGACATTCGCCACTACTGCAAATAACTACTGTGTTTTGTTTTTGAATAACATCACATTCATAGAACATAGCCAATCGCTCACTCATTGTTTTGTTTTTCTAATTGTATTGTGGAGCACAACTTTTACAACTTTCACAACTTCCTCCATCTGTATGCAAGGATAGGATTTTTATAGTGGTATTATCACTCTTTTATCCCAATCTTCATGTAAGGTACAAGCTTTAAATTGAATTCTATTGCGTTCATGCAACAGGTGGGAAGTTTGAGGAACATCTATGCTTTCACCTACTTATTAATTTTAAACTGATCTGTCAATAGGACTAAAATAAAATAGTAAAAATTCTGGTTAATTCAATAGTAATATATATTATTAGACAACCTGTGACCCCCTTGGGTAATTGTTTAAGAGATATTGTAATAGAATGTGTGGATGGCCTTGGGGAACAAAGGGAAGAGATGCTGCATAGGAAACAATCTGACAAGAGAGGCAGGAAAAGTTTAAGGGTCAGAGAAGGAAAGAAACTTAGGAAGGACCCAGACTAATGGATTAAGCAGTTAAAGGTGGTGGCAGGAAGTTTGTACTTTCACACTTGCAAGATTCTGTTAATGTAGCCTTACAATAAAATAGAGTTAGTTCATCTAGTTGTGTTTCCTGTCTCTTTTGCCTAGAAGAGCTAACAAATATTTCCTAAGCAGAGAAACAGAGACCATGTGCTGGCAAAAAAGCATTAGGAGTGGGAACGACTTCTGGCTTCCTGCCATCTTCCCCACTGACATTGCTTGTGGGAAGTTGGCAGGAAGCATTGGAAATCACTCCTTCTCCTTGGCTAACTTGCAGAACTGCCTTCCACTTTACTGGAAGGAAAGGAACAAAGAAAGCCATAGATTGTGAGGAAAATGGCACCCCCTTTTCTCAGAGTGTCTCCAAGGGCCCCCTCCCTTGAGGGAGGAAGAGGGCTTACCTGCTGACTACAGGCACCCTCCAGGCAGTTCTAACCCACCAGTAGGCACCCAGATCGCTTCCTCATCCTTCCATTACCTGCCACTGCCTTTAAGAGATTTCAGATTTCAGCCTTGATTCCAAAGGAGCCAATTGCGTCTTGCCCATTGAGCTTTGCCGCCAGCAGATTGGGGGAATGTGCTAAAGGGAGGCAAGAAACAGGATGGAAATATAACCTTCCTATATTCCTTTGTGCCATGCAACCTACATGTTTCTGGGAGGTCTAGATGAAAACTGCAGTGATGCTGAAGCGGTCACAACTTTACCAAATTTCAGTCACCACGGGGTCACTGGTTCTGGATTTAGAACTCATTCTGTAAGCTACTCAATTTGAGGTACATTAATTCAAAAATTGTTGGCCTACAATGCATCATTTCGCCCAACTGAAAGTTGCAAACAGACACAAAGGTTTTAGTAGTATATAGAATTGTCATTCTGTGAGGTTTCCCTGAAATTGCCCCATTTTACTTTTGTTTTCATTTTATTTTTCAGTCATGAGGAAAGTAGAGGAAATGAAAGAATAAATTCCCTTGAAATAATTCGGAAACCTTCCATCTCCAGAAAAATGCTACAATAAACATATACATTTGCTGGCACTAAATCACAGAACACAGTATTTTAGTGGACAGTAGTTCTCCAGAGTCCCTGATAAAGGTCTCTTTCTAGTCAGATTTTTTTCAAAGAGATCCAGTATGATTTAAGGGTTAGAATGTTGCAATGGGATTGGGAAGTCCAGGTTCAAAACCGTTTTTAGCCCTCAATGTCCTTAACGGAGCAGTCACTATCTTCCCATTAAACTCCCTCACTACACTGTTATAAATATCAATTAAAGAGCCTGTTTGATGTAGTGATTACTGTAAAGTACCAGGCTAGAAACCTGGAGACCATGACTCCTAGTCCAACCTTAGGCACAAAGCCAACGGGGTATCGTTAGACCAGTCACCCTCTCTCAGCCTTAGGAAGAAGTAAGGGCAATCTGTTTCTGAAATCTTGCCAAGAAAACTGCAGGAGCTCGTCTAGGCATTGCCTGGAGTCAAGACTGACCCGAAGTCTCTGTCTCTATCATCTCTATCATCTCCATCTCTATCATCTCTATCATCATCTCAAATGAAAAATCATGTATCCCATGTTGAAAAGATTAGGCATGTATGTATACATGTAGGTATACATGTATGTTATAAGGAGATTTAGGCAGGAGTACCAGGAACCAAACCTGAGATATTCAGGATGTGAAAAATATAGTTCACCCTTGCTGTTGGTCTCTTTCCGTTCTTCCGTACATGTTTTCTGTTTTGCAGGAAATAGCTCTTGTGTAATTTTTTTTTTTAAATGATGCCTTCTTTACCCTTGAAGGTGAAGTTTTTTCTTCATGCTCTCCCAAGTTAAATGTTGACGAGGTATAGGAAAATAGGACTTCTGCTGTTGGTTTAACACATGGGGTTTACGTTTTTCAATCAGTGGGTATATTTTCAGGTATTGCTAAGAACACGTCCATCTCCATCTGTGGAGTACATTTGATAACACAGGGAAGAAAATGAAAGCAGTCAGAGACAAAAGGAGACAGAAGATGAATGCTAGTTTTCCCCTGGGGTTCATGGTTGAAGGAATTAACACAGCTTGGCACTCTAACCTAGCTGTGTTTGTTTCCATGGCAACAGCTACGTACATGTTTCATAGTATCTACAGTGACACAGTTGCAGAAATAGTAGCTTGCAGGTTTCTGATATCGCATCAGTGGGCTAGCAGCACATACTCTGTCTTAAGTAAGTGTAGAAGAATTTTACCAGTCTAAGCCTCTGGATTCAGATAATTTAAGATGCTTCTGACATGAGTTAACTTAAAGGAAGAGGGCTGGACCTTATATGCCACTCTACCCAGGATGCCATGGTCAAAACTGAAAGTTGCAAGAAGCTGTTCAAGCAGTCTGCGTTGATTTGGGCAAAACAATCAAATGTGAGTGAATGCAGCTGGTTTAAAATGTGGGCAGTAAATTTTGAATGAAATTTTGAGGAGTAAATAGTTGTGGCAAGATGAAGGAAGTTCCTTCTTTTCATTTCTTTTTTCTTTTCTTTTCTTTTCTTTTCCTTTTCTTTCCTTAATTCACATGCAGACAAATCTTGCAGATTTATCTTAGTGCAATAAAATTGAATGTGAATGGGAAGATTTTAGACTTCACAGTTGTTATGTTGGGATTTCTTGAATTGTAAAGCTGATTCCAAATGAAAATGATTGAGCCGTCTGTTGACCAGCTGCTTAATTTGGGAAGATTTCAGTCTCTTATTGCCCTCTTTAGGGTTGTTGTAAATAGCAGAGCTACGTCAAAACATAACATTTAGTGACCCTGATTTGTCTTTGACATTGTACTGCTACTTTTTTATTTTTTAAAAAAAATCTATTTCCCCCCCTTCTCCTCCTCTTCTTTTTATCCACACTGTTATTATGACAAAAATAAGAATATCCTGATATTCTAACAATTATATTTACATATACATGCTCCAAGTAGGTATTGTACTTATCTTCCAATTGTTTCTGGATCATGGGGGAATGCATAGAGCTAAATGAATGTTAGAGTAAGTTTTAGCTCCATAGATTTTAGCAGTAGTATAGCCTATAAAGCACAGGATGTTGGTATATCATTTGCACTGATTTCTTTCAGCCTGGTTTCATTGTTTTGTGATTTCACTGTTGTAAAAGCAAAAGAGGGCTTTTAATTTTGCTAATTAAGAAGACATTATTCCAGAGGGTACAATCTGATATCTGCCTTTGCTTCCCTCTTTACCTATTCCATGTACATGCTTCTCCACAAAGGGGAATTCCCTTTTATTGGTTCACTCAGAGCAGAAACTAGATTGTGCTTTGAGTTAGCGTGTGAATGTTGCTTACACACATATCCCAATGTTGTGAGTCTTCAGCAACATGGACGTACACTGATGGTGTCAGTCACTTAATTGTCAGCGTACGTGCTTACATTGGAAAAATTAAAAAGGTCTATTTCCAAAATAATATGTAATTGCAAGCAATCAAATAAGGATGCCAACATTCACCAACTTATGGATATTCATTATGATTTCTTATCCCTGTTAACAATAATAATCAGTGTTAAAAATAATTTGGATAATCTTTCTCTGATTTGCCTGTTGCATGAAAAAGTGATGCGCTTGACTTTCTAAGACTTAAAAAACCTGTAACTTTCCCCCCCTAAAATTCTAATCTGCATCTAACAAACTACATAATTTACTATCAGCATCAACTCTAGGTAATAATACAATTGCATTAATTTACCAAAGTCAATCTGTGAATCATCCGCATTTGTGGAAAAGTTAGCAACTGCCAAGGTTGCATAGATGTTTGAAGAGCCCCACTATCCAGTCTTCAAGCTGATATGATCCTAATTCTCCCTCCATGCTTTTTCACTGGCATTTGGGTAATAAACTCAATGATCACCTCCTATATTCATGGAGTTATACATTAGCTCATCATCATTGGCTGAGGAGGGACTAAAATAGCCTTCCTTTCATGCTGGCTGGGAATTTTGGGAGTGTTGATTTCTCAGAACATTTATTTCCACTAAACTGGGAAATATTAGACTAAATAAAGAAAACTACCTTTAAAAATTGTCTTACACTGAAGATGAGGATGAGAATACGACATTGCCATCAACACTGAACATTTGTATGTAAGAAAAAATGTGAGAGGGTACAAATTTTTTAATTTGAATAGAGAAGAACACGCACACACATGATGGATGAAGGTTGCAGAATTAATTTATATGTGTATATTTTGTGTTTTTTACTGGAATGATGAAAGATAATATTTCTGTTCATTTTTCTAAGAACTGAGAGAAAACTGTCCAGATTTATAATACCCTGAATATTTCTCTCTCTGCCAGAATTAAATTCTAAACTACTCATAATTAGGTAGCACCCTTATTGAGATGAACATTACAGTTACTTTCTTAACTCTACCTAATTAATAGCATATTTTATTTTGGTGAATTTTCCATGCTGGAGGATTCTGTAACAGTACAGTGAGAACTGTGTTGATATATTAAAGATTTGCTACATTGGTCAAAAATTCTGCAATGCTCTTTGTTCCTAAGTTGACTTATTTATGAGGACTAACATAGTGCAACATTTCTGCTAATGAGAAGAACAGATATACTAGTACAGGGGTCTGCAACCTTGACATAGCTGGCTGAGGAATTCTGGGAGCTGAAGTCCACAAGTCTTAAAGTTGTCAAGGTTGCAGACACCCGTACTAGTAGAACTAATATTTATAATTTCCATAAAGCATGTTAGATTTAAGAAGATAATAGGAATAAAGTCTAAATATCTGGAAGATCATCATGAAGAGATGTAGAAAACCTGAATAATAATAAATTGAATAATGTTTGATGTAGAATAATGGATTTAGAAGCAATATCAGAAATTATCTAGTCCAACTCTCCACTCAGTGTAAGATTTGCTAAAACATTTCAGACATGTAGCAAGGTAAAAACTATTGAATATCTCAGTAAAGAGAGACTTACTTCGCTGTAATTTCAACCCATTAGTTCTGGTCCTGTTCCCTGAGATGGCAGAGAGCATTCAAAAAAATATGCTGCAGACATTAAGGCCTTGGAAAAAAATATTCAACTGCTGTGATGTGTCTATACTTGCAAAGATTAGAATCATGCAAGCCATGGCATTCCCTGTGACAGTATATGGAAGTGAAAGGTGGATTCTGAAGAAGCAGATTGATAAGAGTATTGAAGCTTTTGAATGTTAGTGTTGGAGAAGACTCCTGAGAGTACTGTGGACCAACAAAAAAACAAACGAATGGATCATTGAAGAAATCAACCCAAAGTTTTCACTCAAGGCACAAACAACAAGGCTTCAAAGATCAACTCTGGAAAAGGCTCTAATGCTGGGAAAAATGGAAGGAAAGAGAAAAGGTAGCAAGGTGGGTGGACTCACAGTGACAATGAGTGCACCATTGGAAAAGCTGAAAAAACAGGTTAGGGATAGATTGCCATAGGGAAAAAAAATCTCTGTGGTTGCTAAGAATTGACAGTGAATTGATGGCATGCAATCAATCAATCAAACAATCAAGTATTTAAACAAGTCTCCCATTTTTTCCTTCTAGGAAATATTATTTGCAATTACACATTTGGTAGCTCATTTTGCAGATTTTCTCAATTTTTGTGGATACCTTTCTCCTTGTACTGAGTTTATCAAGAACTACTCTCCTGAAATCCCATAGATAGCCTGACTCTTCTGTATTCTTCCTCCCCTTGAACTCAAGGATAACATGGTCATTTTCTCCCATGTTTCCAATCACCTTCACTTTTACAACCAATTCCATCCTTTTGGTAAAAGTAGGCCTCTTTATTACTTTTTCTACATGTTATCAAGAAAAGATAGCGAATTGTAAGATCTTTGACTTTTGCAAAGATTGTTATTCCAGTACTGAAAGTTTGATCATTTGACTCAGAAAGGCAGAATATTTATTGCCTGTCTAAATGATCTATATTATATTCCCACAACAATATCATTTTTGTTTTTAAACAAAATACTTTCAATAGGATTTTTATGCTCCAGTTCATTAATTTCTGTGCATGCTTGTACTTTATTTATATACAGTGCTTAGAACTAACTTTTAACATATTCTGTCTCTGTGCTTTGGAGTGCAAGATGAATGCTACACTCAGCATTGTTAAGAAAAGTTTCCAATAAATAAAATATTTTTTACCTTCAAGCACCTTTTCTCTTTTAAGACACAGTGGAGGATGTGTTCAACTGAATAACAGAATAACTGAATTGGAAGGGACCTTGGAGATCTTCTAGTCTCAAGCAGGAAACCTATACGGTTTCAGACAAATGGTTGTCCAATCTCTTTTTAAAAACTTCCAGTGTTAGAGCATTCACAACTTCTGGAAGCAAGTTGTTCCACTGATTAATTGTTCTAACTGACAGGAAATTTCTCCTTAGTTCTAAGTTGCTTCTCTCCTTGATTAGTTTCCATCCATTGCTTCTTGTCCTGCCTTCAGGTGCTTTGGAGAATAGCTTGACTCCCTCTTCTTTGTGGCAGCCCCTGAGATATTGAAACACTGCTATCATGTCACCCCTCGTCCTTCTCTTCATTAGACTAGACATACCCAATTCCAGCAGCCGTTCCTTATATGCTTTAGCCTCCAGTCCCCTGATCATCTTTGTTGCTCTTCTCTGCATTTTTTCTAGAGTCTCAACATCTTGTTTACATTGTGGCAACCAAAGCTGGATGCAGTATTCCAAGTGTATTCTAGTAATCCAGTATGCAGTATTCCAACTACTTCATTGAATCAGCTATTGCAAATTGTCTTATTTACTTACTTTCATACTCATTGATTATTATAAGCACTGCTTATAACTTTCTCTTCTTTATATGAAATATTCCCTGTGAGAAATATGACATTCTTATCTACTTCTCCAGTGATGATGCATCAACTTGGGGGTTCTAAGATTGTCAATATATCCCACATCTGATTTTGGACTGCATTTGAAAGATCCTTTAAAAGCTTTTTATTAAAAAAAGGAGCATTCCTCTTTTAAAAGACTTAATTATTGCCTAACCATTGCAGATGGAAAGCTTAAAATATATTTTCTCATATAGAGGCATTACACTGCAGAAATGGGAAACAACTTCTAGTAATCTTAGCAAATTTTACCAGTAAATTAACAGTAACAAATTCACTATCCTGGCTTAATAGTTAATTGATTTCAGCCCCACCACCTACACCAGATCAGGAATCACTTCCAAAGGAAAGCTAAAACTACTTTTATTGAGAGTGACTATAATGATGGAATTTTGCAAGTTGGATTATGTTGAATCTCTTGCCCGTCTTATACCCTGTGAATTAAGGAGGTGTCTACCTAAGCCATTTCTGCATGCGTTCTGCCTTCTGGACTTAAACTATGTTTTTCTCCTTGTTATTTTGGTAACAGATGTGGCCTATGTTTACCAAGGTTATTTTCTTTACTTTCTGAATTGTTCTCTCACTGACCCTTTAAATTCTGCTAAATCAGTTTTGAACTTTAGACCTTCTAGGAACACTATCCACATCATCTGTCAAAAAAAATTGAACATCTGCCACATCATTGCTGCATTATTCTGTTTCAGAATCATATCTATAGAAGAATATCAAGTAAATAACATTTACTTCTGGAATAGATGGAAAATAGATGGGGTTGTGCTAGTAGTTCTCTATTGGTAGATAGGTTGTTTTTTTGAGGCTCTGGTATATAGTTTGATCAAGGGCTTAGCTGCCATTTTGAAAGCGAGAGCAATGGAAGTTTTGGATCAGATTGCATTTGTGTGGAGTCTCTATGCGTATGAATCAGGGAGAGCTCCCTAGTTTTCAGATGAATTCTAGGTGATAAAACAATATAAGAGATACCTAGCATACTACAAAAAGAAAACAAAGAACAAGAAGACCAAGCACATGTAATAACCTTTCTTAGGTGTTATCTTGTGGCAATAAGACTGGCAAAATTCAGTTATTTTTCTGTCCATATTGTGTCTGTGGAGAGCTATTTAAGTTGACCCAAGCCATCCTGCATAAGAAGGGGCAGAAGAATACTTGCAGGGCACAGTGAGGACTATTCAATGAATCTGTTATAGCACCTTTCCTATGAAACATCATTTCTTTGGAGATCTGGATGGCCCAACTCTTTGCCTTTCATGAATTATTAAGGACCAGGATGTTCTCTCAGGAAACTAGTGAGCCTTTTTTCTTCGGTTGTTCCTGAATTCAGGCCTTCTTATTGTCTGTATTTTTGACCCATGCTTACATGTTCTCATTAACTATTCCTCTATATCAACCAACAGAATACTTTAGGGGGGGGAAAGGAGAACAAATAGCCCTTCAGAATTTCAGGTATTCAACCTGTGTGACCACTGACCATGCTGGCTGGGATTCCTGAGAAGTGTAATTCTGAAGGACCATATATAAGTTGTCTAAAAGTACTTTTTCCCTTCAAAGAGATGAGAGTAGAACGACTTACTTGTGTAATACGTGCCAATTATCCTATGATCTGAGGTATACTTCTTGTGTACCATCTATCCACAGAATCACCTATGGAAAAACTGCATGGAATACTATAGCCAGCAAGAAATTTGCAAATACACAGGACATTCAAGCAGCCATTTATGGATGCAAAATATTAACGGGCCCAGACCATTGGACCTCAGCTGAGCAGCTTTTTTTTTTTACTCCAACTGAATCAATACATTACTTTTCAGCTGTTCGACCTCATTTGATTTTAATCTTTTGCTTAAAGGACTATAGCTCACTATAGAGTGATGCAATTAGTTGCAGCCTATATAATCCAGATTATCAATTAACATTAGAGATCCATTTATAATACCAGTTGAACAATTTAATTTTTGAATTTTTATTTGCACCATTATTATGTTATCACTGTTATTACTGTTTATTTAATAAGCACATGTGTTGCGTGCAGAATTTTCCTAGTTCTCTTTCCAGCTTCATTAGTTGAACAGATGAATATTGAGAAACAGTATCTTCCAGCTTGCATAGATACTGGGAAATAATATCTTCCAGCTTGCATAGACAATTCTGGCTGGATAGACCAGGCTGGTCTGCTTTATCATAAAACATCTAATAATCCTTAGTCTTTGTACAGTATAAAACAATATACCATAAATAATAATATATATTCTTCATCTTGAGTTATTTGTGAAAACAATAAATGTGGGATACAAACAAATAAAATAAGAACAAAATAAAAAAAGTTATCTCTGGGACATGGTCTGCCCTCTCTAATGCCTCAATAAATGGTCTCTTTTCAGTCCATATCACTTCCAATTCTAGCATCACTATTGGTGCTAAAATCATATTTCCTTCTCCAAGCAGTGATGTTCCCACATAGCAGTCTGATATTTTTTCACTCGAAAATACGATAATTTGAATAATTCAAATAGACTAAATATGTTTAATTATCAGTGACTCTATTACCTGTATCAGTGATGCTGCTTCTGAATTAAAATCATCAATGGCCATACAACTATAACTTGAAAACCCGCTAACAGAGACAATAAGAGGATATTCACAATAATATTGCCAGTAATCAAATGACGATATTTCTGTAATTAATCTAGCTGCTATACTGGACAACAAAAAAGTGGACTGGGGCAGTAAAATTAGAATAGGTAAACAGTAGCTCATCCTCTAAAAAATTGATTTGGTCTTCTGCAATTATAGTTAAAATATTTATTTTGAGACTTGGTTTTGCTCCACACTTTTTTTTCTAAAATCATTTATTTTAAGCAAACATTAAACTTGACAGAATACCTTTCAACTGGTATTGTTGTTTTGCTGTATAGCCTTATGCTCCTCTTGTCTGATAAAAGGGTAAACTACAATCCAGGTTTTAGAGCAGAATGCCTGATTAATCTGTCTGCTAGCTACATATGGAAATAAATTAGCAAATGGTGCATCTGGGACTGAACTACTATAGCGATGATAAATTATTGCCCTCTTCCATGGCTATATTACTGAAGCTTCAATGGTTTCTCTGTTCTCATTGCAAAGATTGATAATAGCAAATCATTATGGTTCTGGAAATAAGGTAACATTTGAAGTAGTGTAAGCAGATTCTAAGAGATTCTGAGCCTTATTTTTATAAACTTTTTTCTGTTTAATTAAACTAATTTTTTTTAAAAAACATAGCAAATATTAAATAGAAAGATTATGATTGAAAATATAACATGAACATATATTTAATCAAAGAAAAACTATCACCCAGAAAAGTATCATGAAAAATCTCATGAACGTGTCTATTTTATGCCACCCAGAGTCACCTTATTGGGGAGATGGCATAAACATTTAATAAACACATAAAAATAAATACATTTATTTTTCTCAGCAACCATTCAGAAATAGCTTGGTTGACTTGGCTTTCTTCATGGTTTTTTTTTAAAGTTGTACTCTATATTCAATCCTACAATTTTCTGGAGGTCTCTAACCAAGTCAGCTTCCTGAACCTTGTAAAAATCAGTCAAGATTATTCGATGCTACATAGAAATACATAATCACAGACAAAACTCAAAGAAATTTTCAGCAAATTGCTTGAAAATCCTCTTCATTGTGATTCTATCTATATTTTGTGCATGCAGCCATGTACCAATACAATTGTATTGAAACAGGCATTCAGGTTTTGTGCTCATTGCACGCACATTGGGAAGAGAGTTAGTGTTGGCCTTTCAAGATCTAATCCAAAGATGCTTTTTCCAAAAGGCAACTGGACTTCTTAGTTTTTTCTTTGAAAATATTTCACTTCTTATGCAAGAAGCTTCTTCAAAACTGATCTAATGTCATCTTGGAATAGATTTTGTAGTTGCTACTCAATTAAAAATATGCTTGGATTTTCAAATCTGGGAGGAAGGAGTGGGAATTTATTTTTTTGCCCTGCCATTTTATTTCTATGGAAATAATTCCTCATAGAGAAGTGTTAATATACTATTAATTTTACTGAAGAGCTGACATTAAGCAGAGATACAAGTCCCTTCTCCAACTGCAGACAAGCATACCAGGAATATTCAGATTGTATTCAAATAGTTGAAGATGCACAAGCAAATTCCAAGCAAAGCAGGCTACTAAACCAATAAAGAGTCGAAGAAGTGAGCTCTTTCCTGTGTTCAGTAGATCATCTTTTCCTCTACAGGACTAAGGTTAAAACTGGCCATAATACTGTCCAAATCCTGATGACAAACTAACATGACTTGGCTTCCATTTTCTGCCTTACATTTCAACATGATGCTTGATGAGAGCTTGTTGTGAGTCAAGTCAGTCAGGCATTCAGCCTTCCATGACTTGATGGGCTCCAGATGTCTTCCCAACCAATGTATCCGGCATACAGTCAAGGAACAATTCCTTGACTTAGAATACAGGAAGCATCATAGAAGACAGTAAGACAGGCTGCTCAGAATGGTAGGGCTTTAGGGAGGTGGAAGGACAAAATGATAAGTTTGATAGCTGAAAATTCTGGAAGTTGTAGACAAGCTACTTCTCAATGACAGCAGAAGCTATTACTTTATTCTATAGCACATCATTATCGATTTCTGAGAAATAAAATGTTACATGTTTATATATTTACCAGTATGCAGTTAAGAGCAAATGCTTATTGTGTGTTTTAACTGTATAGTCACCATATGGTTACGTAATTATCCAGCTATACACATGCATTATATTAGTTTATATACAGAGCAAGCATATGGTATTCACATCAATGGGTCTTTCTCTTACCTCATCCCCTCACTCACATACATTAATCATAACCTGTGAAAGGCTTTTATGCATAGAGTTATATGCTCATGGAAAGCTTGATAAAAAAAACAGTCTGTTTTTTAAAAATAAATAGGCTATTTCCTAAGTTAGCTGATTGTGCATGTACATCTAAGTCTCTAGAATCTCTTTTTTCACCAATGTTATTTGAGTTAGCTGGTGATATGGTCTAATGTAGTTGGGTTGAGATGGATAACCTTAGACTGATTGCTATGAGACAAGTCATGGAGTTGCTGTTGTGTGGATAAAATGAAAGGAGATTTTAAGTATCTATTCTCACACTTCAGAAGCTACTTACAATTCTGACTATATAGTCACCTTTTAGTGGTATATTAAGGTTTTCACTGATAAAGGTGTTTGTCAAACTGGGAAACACCCACTGAAGCACATCAGTGTCATTTTTTGACTACATCACTACCTGTCAATAAAACTCCATTTACCAAGGCTAGCACTTAAAATTTAAATCCTGTGGTTATCTCTGAAGAAATATATCTCATTTGCTGACATCATAATTAGCAGCTTTGACCATCATCATAAACTTCCCCAGTTTACAACTGATTTGGGGGGGGGGGCTGGGCGGAATGGGGCAGAAAACATACTACTTTGTATGGTCAGAAGTCCAGTCACAAAAATTAATCAACTGCACCTACAAATAAAATATGCATATTCTTATTTTTGTATGCAGCAGAACTAGAATTAACTTTTACAATTTATTTAGGGGGGAAAAGACTCCTTCAGCATTGGTGTGTGTGTGTGTGTGTGTAGAGAGAGAGAGAAAGAGAGGGAGGGAGAGGGAGAGAGAGAGAGAGAAAGAGAAAGAGAAATTTGTCTCTGTACAGTAGTTTTATTTGGAAGTTTTCTTTCAGGCTGCAATATATAGCCATTTATATCAGAGTAACTTCTATTAAACATAATAGAACTTACTTCTGAATCGATGTCCATAGGATTACACATTTAGACCATCAACAAGCTGCTAAGCTTTTGTTAAGACAATGCCAATTAAATAAATTTGTGTCCATTGAATGGTAACCTCGTGCGTAGTACTTGATTGTTTCTTCTGCCTTAAGTGAAAAGCTAGATTGATGAAAACCACATGTGGGTTTTCCCAAAGGAACCATGGGGCAGATAAAAGAATTTCCATTTTTATTGGAAATGTCCAGTCCAATCCAATAAACTGATCAAGAACAACTGTTTCACTATCCAGCATCCAAATATTTATTGAAGTTATAATCTGGGAGGAAAATAAACTTTCCCAGTGACCATATTATTAACAAGCTATGAATGTTTATATATGGAGAGTTATGATGCTTCTGCAGTTTTCTTTAGAAAGTTGGACTATGCAAAAGGTATTTATAATTTGTATTTTTGAGAGTTGCTTAGACAGCCTAAGCTTGCATCATTTCCAGAGTAAAAAATGAACTTCAGTGCTATGTATAGTGAGCGTGAAAGCCAATTTAACAGATTGCTCAGCATCTGATAACAAATGAGCCTCAATTTTGGGTTCTTTTCAAAACATTTATAGCATGTTTTATTTTGATTTAGTCTCTTAAATTGGTTTACTGTGGTTACTTGTACAATCTGTTTAAAGACCTTCCAGGTCCTTTCCAACCCTATGATTCTATGAAGGCCACATGAAAGCCATTTTGATGGTTCCATTTCTGTGCAGAAACACCCTAAGGTGATATACAAGAATTAATTCAAAGAGAAGCGAAATAAAATACTTTCTGAGGGATAATTCATATGACTGGTAGAGCAGGTTGACATTGTGTTCACTCAGATGAAGCAGGGTTGCTACTTCCAATTAGTGTGGGTCAGCCTCTTGAGAATCAGACCTGCCCGTTCCCTCCTTCCTTGTTGGGGTGGCTGGAGCTGCTATAGTAATGCTTCTTTTCTGTCACTAGGTGTCACTTTAACACTGCCTCTATAGAAGGTAGGGGTGTCAAGTATCAAAATAAACCAAGCATCCAAGGTATATTAGGAATATGTATAATGGTATATGGATGGGAATGGCCTTGGGAGATGTGGGGGTTGGGGAAGCAAAGAGATGCTGCTTAGGAAATGGTCAGTTAAAAGAGGGTATAGCCGGCAGCTATGTAAGGGGCAGAGAAAGAAACTCAGGCTACAAAACTTGTCAGGCTACAAAAGAGATGGCTGGAGAGGTATACTATTAGACTTGCCAGATTCTATTTAGGCAGCTTTACAATAAAGTAGAATTAGTTTATCTAATTGTGTTTCCTGGGAAGGGTGATAGTATGTGTTAGCAGGTATATATACATAGGTAGCTATAGAAGTCATTCTAGAAACATTTCCCCTGAACAAAAATGTGTATTTATATTTTTGGATCGCACAAAGGATCAATTTTTAGACTGTCTCAGGGAGTCCTCGACTTATGACCACAATTGAGCCTCAAATTTCTGTTGCTAAGCAAGACAGTTGTTAAATGAGTTTTGCCTCACTTTGCAACATTTCTTGCCATTGTTGTTAAGTGAATCACTGCAGTGCTTAAGTGAGTAACCTGGATGTTAAGTGACTGGCTTCCCCATTGACTTTGCTTGTCAGAAGGTTGCAAAAAGTGATCACATGACCTCAGGATAGTGCAACTGTCATAAATTTGAATCAGTGCCAAATTTTGTTCACGTGACCTTAAGGATGCTGCTGTGTGAAAAACGGTCATAAGTCACTTTTTTCAATGCTGCTGTAACTTCAAACAGTCGCGAAACGAATGGATGTAAGTCGAGGACTACCTGTATATTCTGGTTCCACCACCCTACCATATTAAGACCTGGCAGTTTATTTGGTGGAAATTCTATAATTCAAACTATCTTGGAAACCCATGACATCACAGTACATTCTTGAACCTTACCTGTATTAAGGCCTCTGGTTACTAACACTTTGCTAAGGTTGTCACCTGCAAGTTGCAAGATTTCCTATAGATAAGTAATGCCATTGCAAATATGAGAGCACCCAATTCTAATTCCAAAAATGTAATAAAATTAAAAAATATCCTGCTTGGTCTATTATTTTCATCTTTATTAATATATGTTTCTGAGACAACATATCCATCCTCACATTACTGTACTAGGTCTAAGTGATATAACAAAAAACAATTGAACATGTATGAATACATATTCTGGTATTCCTCCTTTGTCTAACACTCTCATATTCTTAGATTTTGCATCACCGATGAATGACTGAAAGAATTTCTCACAGACAGTTAAAGAAAGATGGTGAAGGTTGATTTTACAACCCAGACTATATGTTTGTGTGTGTGCTTTATTTAGTACCTGAGCAAAGAAACCAGTGTGCAAATATTATTTTGTGAGAAGCAGATATTTCAGTCATTTCCAAATGTTAATATGGTGAATACAAGAAAATATCATTTTAAACCTTGCTCTTGCCAAAACTCAAAGCTACAAATCACTGAGAATGTCAGGCTGTACATTAAGAACATGGTGCGCCCTTTTTTTGTTTACTAAATTGCTGCAGAAGTGAAGCCAGACTAAGCAAAAGTACAATATGCAAGAGAAAAGAGTTTAATCCCCCTTAAAAGGGAAACCCTGCATCTGCAATTAATATAAGTAAATATGCAGGAGACTGTGTGCCCTACTTTTTTTGGGGGGGAAAACAGCCCTCTGTTTGCTGAAAAGCATTCTCAATTTAAACTTTCCTTCACCCTTGTGTTTGGACTATAAAGCCTATTGTTCTCAGTGATTTGGCCGTGCTGATTGAAATGGATACTGTCTTTAAGGGCTGTATAATCCAAGTGAGCTAGATAAAGAATCATTGGAAGGGAGAGCAAAGAGTCTCAAGGTAGCTCATTTAGTTATCATGCCCTCTGGACCCAGGCTGAGCAGGCACAAATTGAGCAGATTGTCTAATCGTAGTCTTCTCCAAGAATCAAAGAAGTGCTCATTGGAAAGGACATTGGAAGTCTTCTAGTCCAACTCCCTGCTCAGTACAGGAATCTTCATACCATCCCAGATAAATGGCTGTCCAACATTTTCTTGAAAACTTTCAGTGATGGAGCCTCCATGACTTCAGAAGGCAAGCAGTTCCGCTGCTTAATAGCTCTCACTATTCCTTCTCATTTTATGTTTGGCTGTCTCATTGTAAAACGTACTTTCCTCCATTGGTTTTGTCTTACCTTAGGGTACTTTGGATAATAAGTTCACACCTTCTTCCCTGTGACTGCCCTCACTGGCAAATGAATGCACTCCGATATTGTACAAATCTGTGTCCTCTTATGAATGGGTTGATGCTCTTCTTTTGATTTTTTGGCAAGACTCATGATCATCATGTTTTAATTCTACCAACCAACTCAGCAATTACTCTTCCATGAGCAAAATGGCACAGAGAAGATGGAGGCTGAGTTCCTATTTCAGATTTCTAAACCTGCATTAGTTTGCAGTGCTAATTTCTCCATTTGGAACTAGGCTGAAGGAGTGACAGTTGTTAGGATTTCAAGGCAATTATGAGTTCAGCAAAATGTGATCTTTGTTGTTGAAGAAACAGGGTCATCAGCAGTGCATCATTGTAATATAGTGAATAATAAAATGATCTTAGAAATTACTATCATTGAGGATAAGTACTGGAAGTAATGAAACCTGACAAATTTGAATTTAATAGACCTTCTTTGGATTAGCCTGTTCCATTAGTTTTGCACTCTGTCTTTCTCATAGCCTTGTAGAGTTAAGGGCTTTAAAAAAACAACAAATTTAATAACAAATGGTATTAGGATCTCCAGTTGAGGACTCCACCTCTGTAATATGAGAGGAAAGATCTTGGTTTATCTAATTTCCAGGAAGTAAGATCAACACAGGGATAGTGTGACTTGAGCTTGTTGTGCAGAGATTCCTTTTCTTGTATCTAGCCATCTCAATTTAAACACTGGAAAAATTGAAAAAGCAGATGCAGGCACCAAAGCTAGTTCTACACTTCATAAGTTGGGCTATTACAGGTATTATTAGGTCTTTAACTTCCTTTATTAATTAGAATTATATAAAGGAAACTGGAGACAAGTGTACCACATCCTAACTGCCCCACCCAAAATTTTGGTGTCTATGCAGTAGGAAGATTGTTGTATACATATAAATAGGTGGAAAATCAAGGTAGTAAATTGTAGAGATACACATATTGAGCAAATTCTGTGTTGCATATGGTTGCCATTTAATTCATGGGTGATGTAAGGAGCATCAGCCCATCCCATCAGATCCAGCAGAAGAGGAATGCTATGCCATCTGTGAGATGGGCAGCATCTAAGTTTTGTTAAATAAATAGTCTGCTAAGGAGGTACACTTAATAAGACCTAGGAGGCAGGCTTTCTCTGCTCACCTTATGGAACATCCTCTCCCACCTCGCCCACAAAGTGAGACTGACTCAATTCCTGTTGGTTTACCAGAAGTCCCTCAAAACCTGGTTATGTTATCAAGCCCGGAGGCCTCAGGAGACCAATGACGTACTGAGGTTACTCCATTGTTGTTGAAATTTGCTACCATCTCCTAGCTTTTACTCACAATGTTTAATTTTTAATGGATTAAAAAAAAATCTTTTATAGTTCTGTTGTATGCCACTTTTTTGTAAGATGGGTAGCCATATAAATTTGATGAATAAATAACTCATCACAGAAAATGGAGTTAGTGACCTGAAGCTTATACACACTGCCCTGTTGCACCATTGCCAAAGTGTTTTTCTGTAAACAGAAAAAAATAATGTCAAAACAGAAAAAAATAATGTCACCTTGCATTCACCCTCTAATTACCAGGGAAGTGACCTCTAGGTGTGCTTTTCTATTGTGTTTAAAGTACCATTTCCATTTATTGAGTACTTCCTGTCGATTTTGGTTGGAACACTTTATTTCCTGACAGGCTAACTCCAGCAGTTCATTGGCTATTTCACAGAAGAAGGATCATCTCTTAACTGAATAAATAGTTGGCCTGATCTCTAATATCTTCCAGACTTTCCTTTTAACAGCAGTGTTAAAATAGAATAGCAGCTATGGCTTTTACCTGCTGAATAAAAATGTTACTGGCAGATTTCTTTTTTTTTTTTTTAATTAAATTCTGATATTTTCTTTAAGTCCAGGGCTGCATTGCTTCATTATTTCTCCATTCACTTGAAATACAACACAATCAACAAGATAGTTAAAAAAAATCAAATACTCCAAATATTGAGAGATAATGGGAAATGAAATTAAAAACCAAATGAATGGTATTAGGTTTAATAAAAACTGATTAGGGAAAGCTGCTATTTCCTACATTGCACCTACATCGCTGTAGATGAAGGGTAAGTAAACATTTTGGGCTGAGAGCTGTATTTAAAATGTTTTGAAGAACTGCAAATTGAGTGGTACAATGGTACAAAATCAGCAAGATTATGTCACGCAAGTGGGCAAAACCAGTACTTTCTTGAACTATGAGAAAGACACCTTGTTTATTATTTGAAAGTTCAGCCAAGTTATCTGTAGATATTTAATTATGTCTTGTCCACATTTGATATTATTCAGAGGGTGATACAAACTCTGGAAACATTTTCTGTTAGTAAATGTTTTTGTTTCAAAAGAATCAGAAAACTACAGCTTTCTGGTCATACATACCTTTCACGTTGATTAACTTCAGACGTGCAGAGCATTCCAGGACAGGTGAACCGAAAAAGTAAAGTTGATATAATTAATACTCATTCCCCTCTTTGTAAACATTTTAGGCCAGATCTGTTGTTGGTGGAACTGCACATGACTTTGAGCACTTTGGATCAAGGACAGCTTTGAAGCTTGCCTTTTTTGTTTTGACCTTTTCTAGGAATGACGTAATTAAACATAGACGGTGGTATCTAAATTTGAAATGTAGAAAAGCCAAAGCAGGAGTGAGTGTTATTCCTTACTTTCATTAAAGGGAGGACCACCTATGTATTTATGTATATCTGTGTATGTGTGTCCGCACACTTACTTATACATATAATGTGTGTGTGTGTGTCTGTGTGTGTTTCTAAAGTTACTAAAATATGTGTTCCCCAAACAAGTTATTCTGTGATATGGTTGATATCAGCACATTGCCATGTTTACATGAAGCTGCCATGTGAGGTTAAACAAGCTCTTCTCTACCTTTACAGTTCCCAAGAATTACAAGTGAGATTTCATTTTCTTTGGATGTACTACTTGCTTATTCATCAGAAATCTCTAGAAAAGGGTTGCATGACTAAATGAAACCACACTTGATAAAATTCAGAAAAAAAAAATGCTTCTCTGCCAGTACCATTAATCAGAGTTTAGGAATTTTTTTAAATGTCTTCATTTATACAAAGAGAATACTGCATTAGCAGTTGGAATTTATATTATTTTTGAAAGGTGGGTCATCCCAGGATCCCTTGGCAGAGTTCTAGATACAACACAAAATAGCTCAGCGCCTAATTCAGCCTAAATTTAATATCTATGGTTAATTACAGTGGTAACTGAATATAGGCTTAAATGTCAGCCACCACCTCCAGCACCTTTCTTTGGCTGTATTTACCTTCATTGTGCCTGATAAAGAATTCTGGAGGAATTTCACACCTGCGCATTAGTTGAGTTGATCTATAAAAGTGATGCACAATTTTTTTTGCTATCTTTTTATTTCTCTGGACAGCATAACAACCTTTCCTTTAATAGAATTCAGCAATTGTCCCCCAGCATTTATCATACTTGTGATTTTTTCCCCCCTGATCCCATGTTAAAGTGATGGTGGGAAAAACACTTTACTTTGTTTATTAGAATGATGAGACAGATTCTTCCTAAGCACTCAGAGGCTGTTGTATTAATCTGAAGTATGTGTCTTCAGTTCTAGGTCTCTTTTAAAAATATAATTTGACCACCATCAAAGCGGCAGCAACAGCTGCAGCTTTGTCCTCTGTTGGAACTACACTGTGTGCTATTTCATAGATGTATAGATATACGGCTCTTCAGTATTTCTCACAATGGGCCTGGCTGGCTAGATTGCTGGGAATTATAGAAGCATGATAAAGGAGGATTACAGATTCAACACACGGTATATTTATGGAACAGAATGGCATCTCTTGGGCCCCTGAAAAGGCCACAGCTGATCATTGTGGGCAATCTCAGAAGTTTACTGAGTGATTTTGGCTTAAACCCAGGGAGGAGATTTAACTCAAGTTAAAGATATAGTAGAAAAATATATAAGTAAATTTACATAAAATACCTCTAAAGTTGCAATTTATATAAACCACCTTTTGCATTGGTATACTAATTAACACTTTTATATTAATATTACAGTAAACTCATGATTTATTTGTACTCAGTTAAGAGATGGAATGCTATGCACCCTAGGAAGGGGTTGACATACTGAAATAGAAAATACTAGGGCTGTAATCCAAAATAAGAGCATTGTTATTGTAAAGACAATAAGACAAATGTGCTAACTGAGAAAAAATAATGATTAATCACATTACTTGCAGAAGTAAAACATATCACTTTTGCAGGATATGTTAAACCAAAAAATGGTTGGCACAAAGGAGCATCATGAATAATTGAAGTTAATTTGCACTTGTTAAATAAACTAGCCAAGTGCATCAAGAGATACATTACCCATGCTATTAAGTTGTGCACTTAGGTCTCCCTTTGTGAAGTACGTCTGCAGTCTTTATTTGTGTGTGTGAGTGTGTTTGTGTTTAGGCTCTGTATAGCACATTTATCTCCCGTTTTTTCCTTCAGCAAAGGAAAGGAAGTTGGCTGAGAGAGAGACTGACTGGTTCAAACATGAACTTCCATGTTTTTATAATAGTCCTTAACCATCATCAATATATTTTTGCAGCAAAATATATTTCTGGTAATGACAACAATCTTAGTGCTGCAGCAGAATGGCAAAAATCAGTGCACATGCTACTAAGTCCCTTATCTGAATTACCTTCTTAAGTTTACCATTATAGTAGATCGTACGCAGATGATTGTGGTATGTCCCTCCTTACTTTCAACCAATCTCCATCTTCTCTATCCTAAACAATGGGATGTGGCTGCTGCTGGTCTTCAGCTCATATTGGTGGTGGTTCTTAAAATGGCAATAATTTGGGCATATGAAGCAATTTTAAATTCCTTGGAATTGCAAGGATCTAGTTTGCGACTTTGCTGCCAAGACATTGTATAGAACAACAGTCTGGTTTTTCTGTGTGTGAGAGTAATGGAATCAAACAGTTTAAGTACCACTGTTCTAGAGAAAAATGTAGCTACGTGAGGTTGCAATCTCTGACCTAATTAGCATAATCTGAATAAACTTTCTATGAAGAGTGTTGCATTGAACAGGGCTCTAGATGAAATGCAGAAACTTAGACAAACAGGTAGTCTTCAACTTATGATCATACAACAGTGCTAAAAAAAAGTGCCTTAGGACCTTTGCAGCATCCCCACAGTCATGTGATCAAACTTTGGGCTCTTGGCAACCAGCATATATTTACAATGCAGTCATGTGGTGCCCGCTTACAATCTTCCAAGGGAGTGTTCAACAAGGAAAGTCAAGGGGGAAAGCCAGATTTGCTTAATAACCATACGATTCTCTTAATGACAGTGGCAAAAAGTCATAAAATCAGGGATGACTCACTAAATGGCTTAGTGAGGGAAGTTCTGGCCCCACATTTGGTTAAGTTAACCTTGTGAACTCTCAAGCTTCCTCCTTCTGTTATATATTCAAGATGGACAGTATTTAATATTTATTTGTTATGTATATGTAGGGGTGTGGGTCTATACATATGTTGTATATAGTATGTTTTAGGTGTGTGTCATGTATGTGTTTCACTTTGAGAGCGGGCAACTAAATTTCATTTTTGATGTGTGCCGTTGTGCCCACAGTAAAAAAATGTCAATAAAGGTTATCTTATCTTATCTTATCTTATCTTATCTTATCTTATCTTATCTTATCTTATCTTATCTTATCTTATCTTATCTTATCTTATCTTATCTCTATCTATCTATCTATCTATCTATCTATCTATCTATCTATCTATCTATCTATCTATCTATCTATCTATCTATCTATCTATCTATCTATCTTATCTTATCTTATCTTATTTTATCTTAAGTCTAGGATTACCTATATTAACAGATGTACTCAATGATTTGATCATGGTCTAGATCAGTGGTTCTTAACCTGGGCGATATTGCCCCCCAGGGGGCGATTTCATTTTTCAGGGGGGCGATGGAACGAAAAGGGGCGATGTGGGGGCGAAGGAACGAAAAGGGGGCGATATGGGGGCGATGGAGCGAGACGTTTTGGGGACACTTTTGAGCCTTCCTCTGCGGCTCTGAGCCTCCTCCGCCATTTGCAGAGAGAGACAGAGACAGAGAGAGGCACTTGCGCTTCCCTTCTCTCTCTCTCTCTTTCTCTCTCTCTCATGCGGACTTGCCCCCTCGCAGGGCTCCTGATTGGCCCTGCGCCCAGGTGCCCCACCCCCTGGGAGCAGCACGGCCAGGAAGTCCCTTTCCCTGGCTGGCCCCATCTGAGGTGCACATGGCCAGCCCTCCCGCAAGCCGCGGTCCAGAGGGAGAGCAGCCCCTGTGATGCCCAGCCGGTGAGACTGTTGGCCAAGCAGCAGTAGAGCCGGAGACGGTGGCGGGCGGGAGGGAGGGGGCTCCGAGTCCATGGAGCGCTGCTGCGAAGCATCCACGGGGCAGGTGGCGTGCCCCCCCGGCTTCCCTGTACCAGGTGGAGGGGCTGGCAGCTGCCGGTCAGGCAGAGCAGCCGCAGCATCGCGGCCAGGGCCAGCGAGCTGCGGCTACATCTCATGGGCGGAGGGCGAGCCCGGGCGGCGTGGAGTCCCGGCTGGGGCAGAGGCAGCGGCTTCCTCGCCCTCCTCCTCCTCCTCCCCTTCTTCCTCCTGCTGTCCCCTGGGTGGCAGTCCCAGCTGGGGCGGCAGGGGCATCGCTCCCTGGGCTGTCCCCGGGCAGCTCCCTGGGCAGCCAAGCCGGCCACACTGTCAAGCCCCCGTGGGCTTGACATTCACGGGAAGGGGGGAAGCACGCTCCAGGCGGCGGCCGCCGCACAGCCCGTCGCACAGCCAGACGCCGGTGGGTCACGGATCGCCGGGAGCGCCGTGCAGTATGGAGCGGCCCCAGCTCCTCCAGCACGACAGACCTACCGGTGGCACGGGAGGCTCCAGCGTCGGTCCTGGCGGGAGGCGGATCGTTGCCCCAGTTCCGACCGAGGATGCCGGTGGCGCGGAAGAAGGGTTGGCGATGCAGCCGACGGGGGGGGCGTTCTGCGGATGCCCCGCGGCCCATGACTTGAGCCCAGGGATGCTGGCGGCACGTGGGATGGCCTGCCAACGTGACCGTGAGCTGGGGTGTCCCCGCAGGCCCGGCGGGCAGCGGAGCTGGGTGCCTCCAGCGGCGACGGGGTCTGGTGAGGCCACCGCAGGCCAGGGGCGGGCCCGCAGTCCGGAGCGAGAGACGCAGCTAGGGAGAAACACCTGCACTGGATGGCGGTGGAAGGGAGGCTGGGTCCCGGATGGCTACTTTTCACGGCCAAACACTGGATGCTGGGCAGCTGACTGGGGTGGAACAGCAGAGTGGGGGGAGGCTGCCCAGGGAGCGATGCCCCAGCCGGGACTGCTGACCAGACCGGCTCGGGGAGACGCGCTTTACATAGCCTCCCCCCACCCCGCTGTTCTGCCCCAGTCAATTGCCCAGCATCCGGCGTTTGGCCGTGAAAAGCAGCCATCCGGGACCCAGCCTCCCTTCCGCCGCCATCCAGCACAGGCATTTCTCCCTAGCCGCGTCTCTCGCTCCAGTCCCGGCTGGGCCGGCGGCCGGCAGGGGCATCGCTCCCTGGGCCGTCTCCGGGCCACTCCCTGGGCAGCCGAGCCGGCCACGCGTCTCCCCGGGCCGGTCCGTGGTGCCCCGGGCGCCTTTCAGCGCCTTCTGCTGCCTCCTGCCCCCCTCCCTGCCCCTTCGGCACCGTCTGCCTTTCGTTCTCTCTCTCTCTCTCTCTCTCTCCTCACCTGGAGAGAGAGAGGGGGGAGGGAGGGAGAGGAAAGAGAGAAAGGGAGAGAGGAAAGAGAAAAAGAGAGAGAGAAAGAGAGAGGAAAGAGAGGAGACAAAGAGGAAGCGCAAGTGCCTCTCTCTCTCTCTCTCTCTCTCTCACACACACACACACACACACACACACACACTGAGTGGGGGAAGAATTATTTGCATCGATATGTCCTGATGACAATTTTAAAGGAAACAAAAAAAAGTGTTTGCATAAATTGAAGAATTATTTCCTATGTTGTGATTGAGAGGTTATGTTGGGGGAGGGGGGCGATGACAACTTCCTCATTGGCTCAAGGGGGCGATTCGTTCAAAAAGGTTAAGAACCACTGGTCTAGATGAGTGATGTAATACATATTTATATTTATACATAGACATCTCTTGGCACTTTAAATGCAAAAAGTACATAAACTGCATTTAGGAAAATAGATAGGCAATCCTAGGATCCTGGTTGCTTATCTTGTTCTGAAATTTGACTGATTAATCATGATATATTGAATATTGAGCAATATTTTAATAGAAAGTGTCCAGGCAGAACATTTTTCTTCAGAAGAGAAGTGAAAACTCCTAAGGGAGAGGAGAGGAGTTGGGTCAGTCAGTGGATGTATATGTGAAAAACAAGTAGTCCTTGTTCATTTAGTGACCATTTGAAATTACAGAGGCACTGAAAAAAGTAACTTAAAACCGTTTTTCATACTTACCACTATTGCAGCATTCCCATGGTCATGTGATCAAAATTCAAAAATTTGGCAGCTGACTCATATTTATGACGGTTGCATGTCCTGGTGTCATGTGACCTCCTTTTGTGACCCTCTGACAAGCAAAGTCTATGAGGAAGCCAGATTCTTTTAACAACCATGTTACTAACTTAACAACTGCAGTGATTCTCTTAACAACTGTGGCAAAAAAGTCGTAAAAATGGGGCAAAATTCGCTTAATAAATGTTTTGTTTAGCAACAGAAATTTTGGGTTCAATTGTGGTTGTAAGTCGTGGACTATCTGTATAGAAATTATAAAACAGGAACAAAGTTAAGTTCCTTTTAGAGAAGACTTAAGTAATCTTCCATCTTCAATTGTTTCCTTGCGCTTCCAAAGTACATGGATCGTATAGATTTGCCACATATGAGTGTGCTGACTTACAGTGGCAGTGGCAGTCGCTGTTGTTAGGTGAATCTCACACAGTCATTAGATGTCGTATGATTACCATTTTTTGATCTCTGGAGGGCTTCCCCATTCACTTTGCTTGCCATAAGCAGGCAATAGAAGTTGCAAATGATGATCACATGATCATGGGATGCTGCAACTAGAATTGTGAGGTAGTTGCCAAGCATCCGAATGGCGGTCACGTGACTGCGGAGACACTGCAATGGCCACAGCTATGAGGTCCTAAGTCTTCCAATTCAGCACCATTGTAACTTTGAACTGTTGCTGAATGAGTGATCTCTGAATGAGGACTTCCTGTATACATAAAGCAATGACTCCTGAGAAAACACTTTCATTCAAGACATGTTACTTGAAATTTCAAAGTGAAATCGTTATTTATAGATTTCATGGTGATGACGCATAGGTGAACATCTGTGGAATGGCATCTATGTTGATGAATTATCTCCTTTCTGGGGAACAACAATCCCCAGGGCTGACATGTTTTAGTCATTTTTTAAAAATTCAGCTGTGTTGGCCTTCTCTCTTTAATAATATTTCTAACACTTTTAATTTTGGTTTTGGTTTTAGTTCTTCCTACTGTATTATTAATGTTGTCATAGCTGTTGTAAACCACTTTAGGATTTTTTTTTTAAATTGGAAACAGTATAAAATACTTGGAATAAACATGTACTGGCACCTTACTACCTCTCTTATAACCGCACCCTGACAAATAATATTTCAAAAACAGACGTCTCTGTTTATAACCCAGGTGTACAACCCAAGAAGTCTAAGATTCTGGGATTAGCTGTGGCCCCAGAAAGCCAGACTCAAAAGCTTCCACCAAGTGCAATTTTTAATTTGGCAGAATACATGACTGCAGTGTAATCATTATGCATATACATTCACCATGCTATTTCTTTTTAGGGTAAATAATGCTGTGCTACATGGAGAAAAGTAGAAAAAGGCAGCCACTGAAATGAAAGGTGATAAAGAGAAAAAAGGAAACAAATCTAAATCTAATTTAAACTGATACCATTCACTATACTTCTCTACAAATTTCGGTCCTTGCAAACTGTCTTTGCTTTATTGTACCCATATACTGTTTAATACATTGCATTTTTTCTTTAAACTTTTCACCTTTCTTTTTTCTGAAAATCTCATCAATTCCATGCAATTGTGTTTTTTTAGCCCTTAACTCTTCCTTTACGTATTTGTTTTACAATTCAGTTTTCATTCATTCATTCATTCATTCATTCATTCATTCATTCATTCATTCATTCATTCATTCATTCATTCATTCATTCATTCATTCATTCATTCTCTATATGACCAAACTACCTCATTGTTCTTTCATAACTCTCATTTTATATTCAGTTCACATTAATTTATTACCATTCATTCGTAACTTCACCTGTTTTTGTTTGACCACACAGTTACAGTAAATGCTCCATTGCCGGTGCATTTTATGTTGCTCCCAATATATCCAAATCTACTGCCATATAACACTGTAAAACGGGCAGAATGTCTTTAACAAATGTTCAGTTTCTAGTTCCCAGTCCACATGTATGCACTATATTTCTATTAGCACCTGTCCAATTTAAATTTCTTCATTCATTTTCTAAACTCTTGCTTGTATTCTTTTTCATAATTCCCTTTAGTGTAATTCCATATACTTCTATGTCGCATTGTAACATAATTCTTTTCATTATGTTCCAATCAGCTTCTACATTTTCTTTTGTCCACATTCTGTTCATTCTTTTGGAAGATTAATCTATTTTATCATGCTTTTCCATATAAGATTTGTTCTTTTGCTTCCTACAATTGTTGCATTGTCATTCTCATTTCAATTTGCTTTTCTTCCATATCTGTTTTCCCCAAGATTTACTCTTGATTCTACCAACAAATGGTTTGCCCCACATTCAAAATCTGTCAACATCATTTTATTCTTTACTAATTCTGTCAATCTTTTATAATTTATATTACATCCATCATTCCTTTGCCATAGGGGCATATGAATATATTTGTGCCTTAACCAACTAGAGCTTTTTCTAAGCAGACACTCAACATTCACCATTCTCATTCATTCTTGGGTTTCTGAATGAACCAATAGCTGTTTCTGTACTCTATCATCTCATTCCCATCAGCCATTCATGTCATCTGGCAGAGAAATTTTCCCCTCTGAATTGCATTCATTTAGAATATTGTATTATTCCCACAAAACTCATCTCTGGTTGTTCCATTATTACTGTTCACTGGAGTATAAAATATAACTATGATCAGCCTATGATTCTTAATTTTATACAAATACACAACCTAGATGATGCCAATCAATACTTTCTAACATACGTTTGCCTTTTGATTCATAATTATTGTGAACTATATATCTTCATTTAACTGCATGTGTTCATCACCCCACTCCAGAAGATCAGATCAACGTATTTAACTTCTATAAACTTTCCTCCATTTTCACATAAACACAACATATCACATTTTCTTTCATTAATTATTTTGCTAATTTATATTCTTTATAGATTACGCCACCTATAATCCAAATTACAATCCACCATATGCTATGGTCATCAGGAAATAGATTTTGCTATCCATCATGGTTTTGGTCAAATCAGGCTTTCATGTAACACTTTTTGGTAAAATAAATATGGTGCAGCCAGGTTACTAGACTTAGAGATGCTCACACTATATGCAGCATTCACAGCTAAGTGAAAGAACAAGGCGCAATTTAGGTAGTGTGCATTAAGTTCATTAAAAAACAAGGTTTACTCCAAGCCTGTTTATAGTATTGTATGCAAACTAGGATCTCTAGATTAGACTACTAGAGAGATTAACTGCTGTCAGGATATGAATTTTAATCATACTACTATAATTAACTAATTAAATTTATATTAAATGTAAATGAAATCAAACCAAATTTAATTTTTATCCTGACCCTATGCATTACTTTTTGGAATGTGGCCCCTGGTGTAGAACTATGGGTTCCTGAATTTGAGAAGGTTTTACCCTTCTGTCGTATAGCAATTCAGAGAGCAATTAGTTCCAAAAGATTGAGGTCGTTAGACATCAAAACTGTATCATTCAGTTTAACTCTCTCAAGCCTCATTTACATCAATAAATCTGGAGAGAAAATATTGTTATTTATGGCAATTGAAATCCATTAAACATTTATAATTGATATTATCAGTAAAAGTGCAGCCCCTTTCACTAGTCATTATGTTTTCTTTTAATGTCATCATTCAGTTATACATGACTTGGGTCTATAGTGGTACTGTGGTTACTACCTGCAGAATTCCCAGCCTTGTAGTTATTCTGGAACATTATCTCAATGCATCTAGAAAGCCTCTTGGATTAGGGATGGCCCTCAAAATGGGAGGAGGAACTGACATTCTTTAGATAACACCACAATGCCAATGGAATGTGTATGGTGGATGGATGGAGAGAGAGAGAGAGAGAGAGAGAGAGAGAGAGAGAGAGAGAGAGAGAGAGAGAGAGAAAATATCTATTTTCTTTACTGAAGGTGTGTATTGTTTTGGAGAGATTATTTTAAACGTTTATAGCCCTAAAATCTATACCAGGTGGCAGCACCTAACTGACCATTATGGATCTTGAAAAGCTAAGCAAAGTTAGGCCTAGCTAGGATTTTGATGGGAGAATATCAGGGAATCCTAGAGGTTCAGACCAACGTAGGAAGCAAAGAAGGCAAAATTAAGTTACTTTCATATTGAATAGAATGTATGTGGATGCTTAGTTGTGAAGTCACCAGGACTTCAACTTATCTTGACATAGACTTTCCCTACAGCCCTAAAGTTTGTTAATTCATTTTCAGTAAGTGATATCTGGCATTTAAAGAAAGCCTTTAAAATACTTGTTCCATTCAAAAATGATATGTATTCAGATAAAAATAAATGCACCAAACCTTGTGTGTGTTCTTTAGCTTAGCATAGCCTAGCCTATTTATCTTATCTGATAAATGCTCAAAATAAAAATGATCACCCTTCAAACTAGTAACAGCATATACAATGTATTCTTTTCAGAAAGTGCAATCCTTACATCTACTTACCCAAGAATAAGAATACTTTCATAAGGACTTGCACAGGTCAGAGATTGGCTATGTAGTCTTACACTCTCATATAATGGTCTGTCTTGGCAGTTGGGTGAATTTACTTCCAGCTCAGCTGAGGTATGGAGTTTGTTTTCAGACAGAAACGTTGGAAGTTGGTAGAGCATGAGCAGAAGCTAGTTCCTGATTACTTCATTCCTTAACCCAACTTTTGGACTTTAACTGCCCTAGTAAGTTTTGTTAAGGTGAATGCTAGCTTGAGAAATCTGTATTTCCCCATCAATGGTCCAGATGAAGTAAACAAAGTAAAACAAAAATTCTGTGAGTTTTCCTCTTCTGTTTAATAGATTCAAGTCACCTGCAAAGCTTCGGGCTGGCTGGATATTTTCTTCTTTCTCTTTCGGTTGGAGTGGGAGATTTTTTTTTATTCCAGGAATTGCAGTAGCTTGAGGGCAGGCACTGATTTTCTCTCTCTCTCTCTCTCTCTCTCTCTCTCTCTCTCTCTCTCTCTCTTTCTCTCCCTTTTTTCTTTCCTTCCTTCCCAGAGTGCTTATCAGCCATTAGTCTATAAATGTGATTTTATTACTTTTATCTGAAAGAAAGTCGTATCACATTTCACTTCTCTCATTTTATTTCGTCCTCTGGCTTTTCAGGAAAAAATATTTGATGTAAATAAATGAATTCAGAGTCAGTGATTCTACAATGGCTCATCTATCTCAGGTGCTTCATTCTTATACTGAGCTTTTGCCTTTTAGGCTTTTGCACAGAAAGTTGAGTTGTATATCTGGTGACATCTTCATCAGCAATATTGAAGGATTCTACCTCTTATCAGTTTCTTTTTTCCTCACTTTGTTGACTGTTCTGAAATTTGTAAGAATACAATCCATATATACAGACATGCACACACATAAACACACATGTATTCATAGTATAGAAATAGTCCTGATACAATATTAAAATATTGAATGAAAATATGCATTTGACACTATTTTGTTTTGTTATATTTGGTCATGGGATATATAATATATAGGCTGTTTTGCATAATATGATTATTCATGGTTAAACTACGCATGATTTGCCAATTTTCTTGGTTAGTACAACCTAGTGAACCATAAACTAACCATACAGGCTGAAGGTACACTTCCTCCAATTGTATCTACATTTTTATAAAATGCATCAAGCATTGGAATAGATTCATTCTCCTCACTGTATCCCCTGCATGACCCCATATCTACTTTAGAGGAGCAATATATGGAAAATGAAGGAGACTTCTTGTTGTCTGTCAGAAATAGAGATGTGTAACATTGGAAGGATTGGTTCTGAACTGATATTTCAAAGTAAAAAAGTTTGAAATAGTTTATAAAGATCCTTTCTCAACTATCATTGAATGATTGTATAATTTTAGCATCTACTTAGTAGGTTATTAATTTTTAAAGCAGGCTGTTGATCTACCTAGAAGTCCATATTTCTTCCCAGAATGACCAGTCAGATGTTTCTGCACCATGTGTCTGGCAGGTGATCACACAAGCAAAAATATTAAATGTATTAAATAGTGTTTAGCTATTAGTGGCAAGAACTGGAGTAGATTTATTTACTTATTAAATTTATATACTGCCCATCTCACTATCAAGCAATTCTTCTGAATGAATTTAATCCCATATTAAATTGAAAATAATGAAAAGGTACTGTATTTCAACAGGCATCAAATTTAATTGTATTAAGCTTGTTTTAAATTTACATTTCAACTTTCCTGTGTTTTGCTGCCTCGGGGTTCAATCAGAGAGGCATCATAGACCCTGCCAGAAAGGTGTGACTAAACGCGTCCCTGGAGTTATGGATTGCCCTTCCCTACTATAAGATTTAGGATAGTATGCATGTTTCTTCTCCATTGTGTTACCCATGACTGTTCATTTCATTTATTTCTGATATTATACATGGAACATTTGCCTTGGTCCTTCCTATTCCACCAGCCTCTTAAAACTTAAATATCTGACATACTTTCCTGAGGTGCTATAGCATTTTATGTTCATTTCACTGTAATAGTGATATTTCACTTCCTTATATTCTTCAGGTTATGTGCTTTTCCTATGGGTACTAAAAATGTGGAGAGAGAAGCAAATAATATCTTCTTATATTCTTTGTATCTTACAAATAATGCTGATTTGGTTTGCATTATAATAAGCTGCTTCAAATAATACCTTCTGGAAACAAATGCATTTAAGTAATTTGATGGATGTGTTCTTATTTTTTATGTCTTTGTCTCTAAACATGCACTACACTGAATATGTAATGTCATTGACTGTTTGATGGTCAGGTTTTGTTTTAGGTTGAAATAAAAAGCCCATAAATTAGTAAATAACCCTATTGAAATAAATTGAATTTGTATTTTTGTATAATATACACAATTCACAAAGGACTGAATATCAGATAAATCAATTAGGACTTGAATTGGTGTTTGTTTTATATAATGTTTTAAAATTGAAAATGCAAAACTTATTTCTTGGTTAATACTCCAGAAATAATGTCACTGTATTCATAGAAAAGGGCACTCAGGGACTATGCTACAAAATGGTACAACTTCCATTTCCAAAGAGAATACGCTTCATTCTTCTTTTAAGGAACTACTTCCCATTTTTATCAATATAAGAGTTTCTTGTAACTCTTATATTGTCATATAATTCTAAACTATGATATATTGTATGACAGTATGACTTACTCTTAGATGTCCAGATCTTTTAGATAGCAACTTCCATAATTCTCAATCAGCAAGTTTAGGGTTAGGATAGTGGTGAGGGATAAATTAGGCTGTATTATGGTCCAACAGTTAGAGATCCAAGATTTTCAATTATTTGGTTACATATAGAAATTTGAGCTAATTCTTCCCTTCTTCTTCTGGCCAGAATGATGAGAATAGACATTTCTATTATTTCCCTGACAGGATTTCTCACTGTGTCCAAATGTGGATGAACAAATGTGTTGTTATTAACCAAGTTTTGGACAGAGAAACAAGATGCCTCCAAACGGTAGCTAATTAACCTGGCTTATTCCTCTTAATTTGTGTAAACAGGTACAATAATTATATTATAACTATAATTCCTGGTTTAACCCAAACAAGGGCATGCATCACTCTGTGCTTAATCAGTCATTTTCATGGTGCTATGCCAACTTGAGAATTACAATGCAGTCCTGATGTCTGATATTGATAAGAAGGGTAATCCAACATATCTCAAAGATATCAAGTTGGGGAAGACTGAATCAGAGTGGTAGATAATGATTCTGTTTTTAAAGCATGCTAGGGTCGATGCGAAAGAAGTTGATTAGATTCAGCCAAACAAACCCATAAGGTCTGCACATGATAAAACCTACTCAATCTAATCAGCGATATTGTTAAAATACTAAAATCCTGTCAATTTCTTTACCCTCCAGGGAAATCAACTGGAAAGAAAGAAATACTGAAAAAGCAAGTTCCTCCATTACAATATTCTTTGCAGCACAGAATAAATCTCACAAACAATGATTGCATTTAGTGGCCAATGGAGATAGGCTTAGTAAAGTAATGAAGCCATGCCAGTACTCTCCTTGTGCTTATGATAGGGGCAACAGGGATTTGCTGGAGAAAGTGGGCAAGATTATGTATTCATAAAGTTAGGTCTTTTTGCTCACTTATTTGGATTGTGTGATACCAGAAACACTGATGAGCAGATAACTGAAATGCAACTGTTGTGGAAATGGGAGTAGTGGTTATTTAACTGTGAGACTGAAAGATTGCACTTAGATTTCTCCCTTTCATTGCCAATGCTCTATCCATCATACTGACTGCATAGTGAGAGAACAAGTGTATCACGTTTGAGCTTATACTGCTCCAGAAATAGACAGAAAGTCAGTATAAACATTTTAAAGAAGGCTTTCATATGATAGAGACAGTAACAACAGCAGTGACTGATTTGAGTAATGCAGAGCAGAGTAGTCAGGAGAGACCAAATTGGACAATTGAAACATAGAAAAGAAGAGCTTGAAGTAAAGTGAAGAATATCAACATAAAAACAGCAAAAGTGATCTAATTTTCAGTTAGGCTGCTGGTGCATTTAGCTTTGCATTGCTTACTCTGACTGGCAACAGTTATACAGGTTTTAATCCTAAATATAGAGGCAGGGATTGATGGTCAACTTATGAGCTACAGTCTTTCCCAGATTCTTTGGGGAGTATAGAAAATAATAATGACAAGCCAATTATCCAACTAAGATAGATTTTAGAAAAGGTACTTTCTACGTTGAATCAGCCGCATGAATCAGTTTGATATTATAAATGCATTGGGATTATATAGTGCTTTTATATATGCATTTAGTATGCATTTATTTGACTTTTAATTTAAATTACTTATTAATAACAGTATTCTTATTATTAATTAATATTTGACTTTATATACGAGGGCAATTCGGAAATAAACCTCCGTTTGATTATCAATGACACTCACAGATACAGAACTTTTATTGTGCACATTAGAAAACTACAACGTTACATTACTTTTCTACATAATTGCCATTCAAATTAAGGCACTTGTCATAACGTCTTACAAGGTTTGAAATTCCTTAGTAGTAGTCGCTTGGCGCCAAATCTGGGCTATGGGGGTGGTGGTGATCAAAAACATCCCAACGAAACTGCTTCAAAAGTTCTTGGGTGTGTCTAGAGGTGTGCGGGCGAGCATTATCATGAACCAACACCACACTGAAAGTCAGCATGTCCCAACGCTTGTTATGGATGGCTTGTCTGAGTTTTCACAGTAGACTTCTGAATTGATGGTTGAACCATGCTCCATGAACTTCACTAGCAGTTCTCCTTTGGCATCTTCACATTTGGCGGGATTTTCTATGGCACCACTTCCGGTGTGGTGTTGTTTTTTGATCACCCCCCCTATAGCCCAGATTTGGCGCCGAGCAACTACTACTAAGGAATTTCAAACCTTGTAAGACATTATGACAATTTGAATGGCGATTATGTAGAAAAGTAATGTAATGTTGTAATTTTCTAATGTGTATAATAAAAGTTCTGTATCTGCAAGTGTCTGTCATTGATAACCAAACAGGTTTGTTTCTGAATTGCCCTCGTCAGGGCTTTTTTTCTCATAGAACGCCCAGAACGGAGTTCCGGCACCTTTTTGGGATGGAACCTTGTAGGATAGGCAAGGCAGGTTGTTTGACATGTGTGAGTTCCGGCACCTTTTTTTTTTTTTTTACAAAAAAAGCACTGGCCCTTGTATTATGGAGTACCAACCTTCTAAATTGCTTATAAATTAAGAAATAAACTCAAAAAGGCTAAAATGAATTAAAATAGGTAAACATTAAAATATGTTAAGAGCGAAGTGTTCAGAACTCTTTATTTAAAAAAAAAATACTGGATTGGTTTAAGGAATTGCAGACAGAGAGTACATTCGTATTCCTGTGAACTCTTTTTGATATCTAATTTCCTCCAGGATCAGTTCTAGTGGGTGTTGATATGGGGGACAGATCTAATGTATGGTCCATGCTTTGCTTCAGACCTCAAGTGTTTCTCCATTCCAGTTTATCATCTACATGAAGCCTCGGGGTGAGGTCATGTGCAGGCATGGGATGAAGTATCAGCTTTACATCTCTGTCTCTGGCTGACCATGTGAAGGTTCTGCCTCAGTGTCTAGAGGCTATGGAAGTCAGGAACAGATCTCAATGGCTCTTAGGGGCCCTCTGGATCCAAGGATTTGCCATCTCTTGTTCTGGATCAGATAAACAACCTGGGGTTGGGTTGCTCTGGACTCACAAGTCCTATACAAGAAACAATTGGCAGTCATGGCCAACAGGGCTTTCAAGCAACTTCACCTTGTGCACCAGTTGTGCCCTTTCTTGGACCTAGAGGCTCTGCTCATGGTTGCTTATGTTTTAGTCAGCACCTGAGTGGGATTACTGCAATGTGCTATACATTGGACAGCCTTTGAAGAGCATCCAAAAGCAACAGCTGGTGAAGAATGTAGAACCAGAGGTAGTTATGAATATATCGCAGTTTACAGATATTTCTTTGCTCTAAGAACTGCATTGATTGAGAGTGTGCTTCTGGGTGCAGTTCAAGGTGCTGGTTGTCATCTATAAGACCTTATGTGGTACAGGGGCAGATTATTTGCTGGACTGCTTCTTCCTAGTCATTTTTAACCTATCTCATTATGCATGATGCAGGTCCCCTCCATTAAAGAATGTCATTTTGCAGAACCCAGGAAGTGAGCCTTCTCAGTTGATGCTACTGCCTTATGGAAGGTGTTCCCCCTGAGATTAGATTGGCCCCAACCAGTATTTTGCATGGGATTTCAGACATGATTTGAACCTGGGCATGGGGATTAGAGTATATTGAGAGTCTGTGATGTTCATAGCCTGCTCTGAATCCAGTTTGAATGTTTTCAAGATAACCCACTTCTTCCGTATCACCTGCAATGAGAAGCCACCAGTCCCTTAATCATTTTAACAATCTTGATTAATCTGTACTGTAATACTTTTCTGACCATCACTTATATATAATGTTGCCATTTTTAGTACATATATTTTCACTTCAATAGCTGCCCCAACAGACATAAATCCAGGAGCAGAGGTTTTCTCCATAACTTCCACAACCCATGCTTGTCTTAAAAATACTGATTGGAACAAAAATGGCAAACCTAGATAGAGAACACATTAAAGCTCCATGTCAGAATATAAACATAGAAATCATGTAGAGTAGGCCAGCCAGTAGAGACAGAAAGTTGCAGCCTTCTTATATTGTCATTCCTGAGTTTCTGATTACAGGACACTGTCTATGACACATGAAGTAGTATACAGTCATTACGAAGAATAGCCATTGGTAGCCCCAATATGTGCGAGTTGGAACAAATACCTCTAATATCATTTTCTTGAGTACAGGTTCTCCTCAGGGCTGCGTCCTAAGTCCGTTGCTGTTCACCCTGTTGACCCATGACTGTCGTGTTAGATTTGCCACCAACCATATTGTGAAGTTCGCAGATGATACAACAGTAGTGGGCCTTATTCATGATGACAAGGTGGAAGCTTACCGCAAAGAGGTTGAGGGGTTGGTGAACTGGTGTAAGGAAAACAGCCTAGTTTTAAATACCGGAAAAACCAAAGAGATCATTGTCGATTTCAGAAAAGGCAGGCACAGCCACACTTCTCTGTGCATTAATGATTCACCTGTGGAGATGGTTACCAGCATCAAATTCCTGGGTGTGCAGCTAACGCGTAGGCTGGCTTGGTCGCTCAACAGTGAGAAACTGGTGAAGTGGCCACAGCAGCGCCTGCATTTTCTGCGTCGCATGAGAAAAGCACATCTTCCTTCCCCTGTCCTGACCACTTTCTACAGGGGGACGATTGAGAGCATCCTGTCATACAGCATCACAGTCTGGTTTGGAAGCATCACTGCTTCAGACAGGAAGGCAGTGCAGAGAGTGGTGAGGATGGCCAAAAAGATCATTGGCAGTTCCCTCCCTCCCATCCAGGACATAGCACAGAAGCATTGCTTGAGCAGGGTCCGTAAGATTATCTGGGACACTACACATTCTCTTCACGACCTGTTTTCCTTGTTACCTTCTGGGAGGAGGCTTCGTGGTATCCATAGCAGAACATCCAGATTCAGCTATAGTTTCATTCCATACAGCATTAACCTTGTGAACTCTCAAGCTTCCTCCTTCTGTTATATATTCAAGATGGACAGTATTTAATATTTATTTGTTATGTATATGTAGGGGTGTGGGTCTATACATATGTTGTATATAGTATGTTTAGGTGTGTGTCATGCATGTGTTTCACTTTGAGAGCGGGCAACTAAATTTGGCATTTGGTTATGCTTCTTGGTGGTAAAATGTTCTGTGGATGGTAGACTCATAAAGCTGACATTTTGAAAAAGTGAGAATTGTGGTAGAGTATAAAAAAACTGAATGAGGAGATAAGATATGGAAATCAGATACAGAAAACAAGGAACTAAATCTTTTCTAGATGTAGAACTGAAGTCTGATTTCCATCCTTCCCATTGAAAGTTCTACTGAAGGACCTTTCTTATGCCCTTCTTTTATACCATTAAGTTTTAAATATTTATTCCATTTGTATATTGTTATATCTTCCAGTCGTTTATAATCATAAATCAACAAGTAAAACATTGGTGGCAGAGGTTCAGGATTAATTGTTTTTACATTGGTGCAAAATCCACAAAACCTATTTGGCAAAGGTGGAAGAATTTATATACATAAACAGTGATGCCTCCTCAAACTACCTTTAATTAAATGGCTATGTTTACATGATACCCATATTCATCATCAACTGAGTATGCTTAGTTAACCAAATTTTCTGGATTTACTCAACATACTGAACCATCAATTAGGCAGACAAGATTGGTCATGCACAACACTAGGCTTAAATATATGCTTAATTTATGCTATGTTGGGCAAAACACAACCAGTGTAAAATATTACAGTTTCTTCAGTGAAACAGACTGCTGTTAGAAGCAAGGACCAGAATCAGTAGAAATTAACAGCACAGTAATAAAAAGGTGAAGTACAGTGCCTTGCTCTGGCGAAGTAATGTTTTCTTGTAGTGAATCTTTTTTTCTTTTCTTTTAAAGGTATGCAGCACAATCTTATGCATGTCTGCTCAGAAGTAAGTCCCACTATGTTATATGGTGTTTACTCACAGGTAAGTGTGCATAGGATTGTCGCCTTAGAATAAACCTAGATTTAATTTCATTTTTTTCTTTAATTATTATGTTATGGCTATATAGCAGGGGTCCCCAACTCCCAGGCCATGGCCCGGGCCATGGCCCATTGGGAACCAGGCTACACAAATGGCAGACAAATATGGAAGCTCCATGTGTACAAGTGGTGGGCACATGCTTGAAACCATCCTCTCTCCCCCCCACAGCTGCTGCCGATCTGCAGAGCTAGAAAGCTCAGGGACCACTGCTATATAGGGTAGACAACTTGGACTCTATATTGGATAGACAACTCCCCAAGTCTGTTGTCATTGGCCAGGCTGGCTGGGGCTGACAGGAACCCAAATCCTAAGTTTCTGGAAGGCCCTGGGGCTATGACATAGGGCAATTTCTTATCTACCTTCTACTTCTCTGTAGTCTAATTTCCCTTCCCATATTACATTTAGCAGAACAACAACAAAAGTTTTGTTTTCTTTGGGCATCCTACTCCCTCTGCTTTATTCATTATTTTGTACATCTTTTTATCTATCTCATGACCTAAGGCAGAAGTGACATAATTTGCCATTAGCTAGATGAAGCAGCAGCTGTGGAAAGAAGGGGTGTTCTTCTGTTCCTCATCAGTGAACTGAGAGGTGAACTCTGCTAGTCAAACAGGTTATTGAGAGAAAACATGTGATACAGTTTCAGAGCAATTTTGCCAACACCCTTCAACACCAGATACATGATTCATCAGTTGGAAAGCTTTTGATGTGTTAAGACTTGTGGATACGTCCACAGGTTGCACAATAATTGGCTGCTATTATCTTCATCCCTCCTTCATCCCAGCCTTTCTCCCTTTTTACCAATTGCAAGGACAAGAATTTCAAAATCCTGTTATTCTGCCATTCAAAAACTGAATGAATGAAATTATGTTGCAAGCTCAGGTCCTGTTTAGTGACCATGTCTTTAAATTTCAAGTGTACTTCATTTATGTGATATATTTCTGCTCAGAGGAGCACTACAGGATGGTTGCTTTTATAACAGCAAAATTGCAATGTTACAGTATTAAACTATATGCAACTGTATTAAACTGCTGACGTCTTCTCATATACCAGTTACTTCTTATTTTTTAAATGTCACATGATGCTGAGAGCATGTCAAGTGCTGTAGCTTTATGGAATGGAAAATGAAGCATTTGAGGATGGATTTTGGCCTGCTGGTTCATTATTCAATTTTACATTCTGTTCAACATTAACTAACACAAGGTTTGAATGGTAATTTCTAAAGGCACATAAGTTGTTTGTATAAATTAGCAAAAAGAACTTGGAACTGATGTGATGTGGAGTTACACAGAGCCCCAGTCAAACAGCTATGTTACAATAAATGCTTTGATATCATTTATTACAGTTGATGATGTTAAGCATATAGATACCTCCTTTGAGATTAACAAAGGGATGAATATACGATACCTGTTTGTAATAAGGAAGTTGGAAATACTGGTTCTGGAGCAAAAACTGTTGCTCCAGTTTTTTAGCTTTGATAATAAAGCTGAATGTGGGGATATTCTCATTTATTTTTAATAGTTTTCTTTTTTCATTTGTGTAAATCAGGGGTCCCCAACCCCCAGTCCATGGATTGGCACCGGATCGTGGCATGCCAGAAACCAGGATGCACAAACATCCGCCGGATGCAGGCAGCACATGAAACCATGCCCATTCCGGCCCGTGGAAAAACCTCTCTCCATAGAACTGGTCTCTGGTGCCCAAAAGGTTGGGGGCCACTGGTGTAAATTATTGTGCTACAATAGCATTTATGTATAACTTTTTCTCTTCACCAGGTATTTTGAGCTGAGCTGAGCTGAAGCAAATGTAAAATGGGGCAATCAACAGTTAAAATAATCGAAAGCAAATGTCACTTTAGTCTTTTTCTCCTAGTTGTGGTGCTTCTCATTAATCAGGTGTGCATATATGATACTTTTGTATGTAGAGCAGGATTTCATTTTAAGGTCACCCATTCCATTCTGGAGAACATAATTAATGCATTTTATACAGTTTTATGGTTGCCTATAATACCAAATAGGAAAAGGAGGGAGAAGATCCACTTTTCTTTAACAGAGGAATAAATGTGCAACAGCTGGGCCTACTTTAACTTAATTAAAGGCATTAAAGAAAGGGTACACATAAGAATGACTCCAGATAAAAGAGCAGAAGTGGCCTAGAATCTGTTTTATTGAAAACGGTTTTGGAAGCCTAAGTTCAGTTCCTCGGAGCCCCCTACTCCACCCCGATTTCTGAGTTTAAAGTTTACTTTGCGGTTTGTCTTCAGTGGGGTCAGCATTGTAGTGAATAATTTATAGGCAGGATGAATGAGCTCATTAGTCACCTTTTCAGAGTTTAAATGAGTTTGGTGCTTGTCATTACATGGGCCTTCTGTTCAGCCACATGGCAAAATGACAGTTTGGCAGTTAGCTTGTTTGTAGTAGAGTAGACTGTCTCATTTTAGAGCTGCCTTTGCTTTCAGCCCCCTCTCCCTCCCGTTTGTCTCATCCAATGCTGATCCAGTAACTCTCATGCTTCTCATGGTTTTTTTAAGCAAAGAGTTGATAGCTATTGCTGACATTATAGGGATCCTGAGACCTCTTTTCCACCATGAGACTCTTCTATTCTCTTTCTACATTATCTGCCATTTTCATTTATTTAGCAGGAAAAGGAACCAAGGAATATAGGAAAAGCAAACTCCTGATGTTTCTTAATATGGGTAAAAAAATTATTCTTGCACAAAATGGAGGCATCAGAAAGCTCAGATCCACTCAAACATCTGCAAAAAATATTAAAGTATTTATTAGTCACATTTATATAGCTTCTCTTCTCACAAAAAATGAGTCTGGGTGGTGTGCAACAATCAATAAAATAGCAAGTAAAAATATTTAAAAATAAATATTAAAAATGAAAAAAACTATAACAATTTTAAAATATAAAAATCACACAGAGAGAGTAGGATCAACTATGAAAGAGCCATATAAAAATATCTCCAGTTTCCTGAAACCCCCAGGCCTGGTGACATAACCAGGTTTTCAGAGACTTCCAAAATGATAGTAGGGATGGAGCTAACCTGATTTGGGAGCGATAGGAAGAGTGTTTCATGGGCAGGGGCCATGGCAGAGAAGGCCCACCTCCGGGAACCCACCAAATGTTGGTGCCTGGCAGATGGGACCTGCAATATGTCTTTTCTGCCAGATCTAATGGAATAGGCAGATATAATTAGGGAGAGGGGTCCCTTAGATAAGTTGCACCCATATCGTGAAGTTCTTTAAAGGTTAAAACCATCAGCTTGAATTGGACCAGAAAACAAACTGATAGTCAATGCAGCTCACCCAGCAGAGGTGTAACATGTGTGCTTCTAGGAGCACACCTAATACCTGCGCTGCTGTATTCTGCATCAGCTGAAACTTCTGGATACTCTTTAAGAGCAGCCCTATATAAAGCACATTATGTTAGTCTAGACTCTAGAAACATTTTAGAAAAAAATCTTCATGTGGCTGACCTTAATTCTTCCCAATATAGTCTACTGTACTGGAGATTAATGTATTTTTGGAGCATGGAAAATGGGTTAACTTTTAAATGGGTTCAAAACATCTGAGAGAATGGGTAAAATCTCATACAAAAGGATAGTGTTTGCTGATCAGGATCCTGAACAAAGCCACTTCCAACCATTATATTCTATGAATCTTTAATAATTCTCAAGAAGGTGTACTATGTGGTAGCTAAAAGTTGGTATCAACTAGATGGCGTACAATAAAAATTATTATCTACTTTATAACAGACCATGGAAGACAGACCATTATAGAACAAGAGAATATTAGCCTATGCCCACCATTAAGTGAACATAATCTGTACAATGGCTTTTCCTGATTGCTGTGGGTGCAACCGTTCTACCTAGAAGATTTCTCCAAGCCAGGAACAAATACTGAGAGTGCATGGAGGATATTAAAAGTAGAAAAGTTTTTATTCAGTAGTATGATCCCACTGAATCAGAGCCAGAATGTGTACTTAACATCTTATAGCCATTGTTGTGTTTTGTGGATGAATTCAATATTCCATTGCTCAAACTCTGTTCCTAACCACAGTGATACCAAAATGATGAAATGGGACATCAGGATGAAAGCGCTGCCTTTCTGTAGTTCTGTTGTGACATTGTCATTGCATGTCTCATCCTGCTCCCGTGGACATCTATATCAAAGGGTTACAACTTAAAAATTGAAACTGTAGAAAACATAAGAAAATGATATCTTGCTTTTATTACGGATGAATACATACACACAGACAGAAACACACAGGCATACACACACACACACGTGCAATGTATAACTGAACAAAGGCTTCCATTAGGATTGAGTATACATTAAGTATAAGCTAATTAAGAAAAGATGTTACAAACATTTTTGATTTGGACTAAAGTCCTTTTTAGATTTAAATTCAGTTCACTTTTTTCTCTATCTTTCTCAAGTTTCAACTATACTGAAGACAGATTTTTTTTTGCTAGTAATTGTACTCCTAGTTAATAAGAATTAACGTAAACAACTTCAGTGGAGAGAATAACTTAAGAAACACATGTATGCATTTATTTATTTAACTAGGCTTATATGCCATTCCAATCGTCAATCAATCCTTAAAGGTTTACAGTCTTGCCATATGGAAACAAGATTAGATATGGTAACCAAAATATCCAACAATAAACAATTACATACTAGAACATTCCTGTGCCAAGAAATCATGCTCATATAGTTGCATATCCTATATAGGAGGAATGTCTCTTAAGTCATTGCTTTTTCAAAGCCTTGCTGAATTAATTTTTAGTTGCTTCCCAAAATTTCAGTAATGTTGGGGCAAGCCCCTCTGTGAGGGAAATGGGTTGTTCTTAAATATGACAAACAAATAAATAAAATTGAATACTCCAAGGGAATAAAAACTTAAGAAATGCCCTGCTGGATCAGACCCAAGGACATCTAGTCTAGAATCAGTTCTCACAGTGCCCAACAACTGCACAAAAAAGCCCACTAGTCTCCCAGCAGATGGCCTTCAGAGGCAGGCACACTGATATCAAGTCATTAATCCCCACAGTCCTCATGACTTGTATAATTCGGTCCAACCTTTTTTTGAAACTAACCAGGCTGGAAGCCAACACTATTTCTCCTGCATCTAAGCCAGATCACAAAGCTGTTTCAGAGAAGGAGGCAGCAATAGAAAATGATACTTCTCCATAGAAGAATTCTGTACATGGCATTAAAGAGGGAGTCTGAAGGGAACCTTCTTTTCCTGGACTAATTGCACTGTAGCAATCAGGAGGAAGCCACTGTATAGATTATGTTCACTTAATGGTGAACAAATACTGTATTTTAACCTTGTTCAAATAAACCAATTTTATATTCCTTCCTTTTACCTCTGAAAATCTTAATCTTTAGTTCATTCAAATATTGTCAGAATATTTGATTTCTCTTCAATTCTTCTTTATCCAACTGAATAGGCTTCTTCAATGCTTTAACAAGCCTCTTTTGTAAACAAAACAAAATAAAACAGTTGTACATAACTTTTATGGGTTGCTTTAGCAATGCAGTTGAAGTTCCCATGTCTAGAGACTCTTGGGGTATAGATGAGAATAAACAGCTAAAGCCAAGCAAGATGGAATTGTTCCATTTTCAGAGAGATTCTCTGCCAGTTCTTATGTTGTCTCTTGAAGGAATTGAACTGCTCTAAGAAGTCGTCCCAGATTCACAGAAATTGTTAGTTTAGCAGATGGAAGCTGTGGCCAGGACAGCCTTGCCATTAGGCTGGTTCCACTCAAGTGGTATGCCATCAGGCTGGTATACCGCCTGGAGTGAGCAGACATTATAAGAGCAATTCATATATTCATCAACTGGTTAGACTACTGCAAATGTCACACATTCAAGGTATATCAGACTGGGATCCAGTGTCATGTAGCTTAGAAGTACTTTTATTGTAAAGTTATAGTAACAGAATCTTGTGGTTCTGTTGTTTGTTCTTCTATCTTTGTGAGAACTCAGGAGGGGCTTCTCGGAGACGTTTCCTCAGCTATATATTCCTGCCATGGATTCAGTCTTATCTGACCATTATTTTGGTAGTGTCTCTTCTTCCTGTCCCACAAGGCCATTCTCTCTTCTCTGTACAGCAATATACTCTATATGGGGCTGTCTTTAAAGACCATTTGGAAATGAGGTATTTCAAAATGCAGTGGCCTACAAGTTACTTGCAGTAGGTACTATAAGCCCACGAGAACTTTACTTTATTAGCAACTATGGCTGCTAATAAATTTCCAGATGTACTTTAAATCTGTTTTTAACCTTAAATTCCTATATGCTTTGATACTGAGGTACCTTCAGGACTATATGCTTCAACTAGAATTATGAATTATCTGAGGAAAAATTACTTGTCTTCGATTATTATGAAATTAGGGAGCTGAGGCCAGAAGAAAGTGGCCTTTATTTTCTGGGAAGTCAAATTAGGCCTTTGAGTTATTCTTCCAGAAACAATTTTAAAAAATTCTACTACAGGGCGATGTCAGCCTTCGTTGGTAAACCAGTGAGAAAACCCAACCAGATGAGCTAAATTTACTTTATTGAAAAGCTACATTAACAGAATCTTGCAAGTCTGAAACTACAAATTTCCTATCTTTCACTTTGAACTACTTGGTCTTTTAGGATGGGTCCTTCCTTAGTTTCTTTCTCTCACTGTTAAGCAACTGCAAGCTTCTGCCCCTCCTGTCTGATTGTTTTCTAGTCCGCATCTCTTCTCTCCTGTCCTCAAGGTCATCCATGCATTCCATTATATCTGAGACCACACCAAATAGATGTTTTTTTTTGTTTTTTTTTTTTATATATATTTTTATTTTTTTAAGACAACAAAACATAACACACATAAACATACAATGTATACTCCTTTTTTTTTTTAAACAGCAATTTCGTAACTGTAATCTTCTATTATTTACATTTTCCCCCTTTATTCTTCTTTTTAAAAAATATTTGTCCTTGTTGTCCCATTGTTTCTTATTTCCATTTTCTTCGTTCATACTATATTTCATACTAAGAATAATAGATATTATTACTATACATTATTATACATTATTATACACACATTTTCCCTTTCTTGACCTTTCTGCATTTATTTTCATTTATTATTTCTAGTCTCCAACCAATCATACCACTTATTCCATATTACATAGTACTCTGTGTCTTCCTTTTCTTTTATCTCTTTTGTTAATTTGTCCATCTCCGCACAGTCTAAGATTTTCCTTATCACTTCTTCCTCTGATGGTATATTCTCATTTTTCCAGAACTGTGCGTAGACTATTCTTGCTGCCGTTGTTATATGTAAGATTAAGTACCGTATTTCTTTACTGTATTTTCTATTTAAGATACCCAGCAGGAAGATCTCTGGTTTCCAATCTACAGGTTGATCTATTATTTCTTCCATCCATCTTCTTATTTTAGTCCAGTATTTTTTTGCAACGGGGCATGTCCACCATAGATGATAATATGTTCCATGTACCTTTTTACATTTCCAGCATGTCGGTGAGTTGTTCTGGAACATCTTAGCAAGCTTTGCTGGTGGAAGATGCCATCTGTAAAACATCTTCAACTGATTTTCCTTGAATGCCGCAGACATAGTCAGTTTTATGTTTGTTTCCCATATTTTTTCCCATTTCTCCAATTCTATGTTGTATCCGAAATTTTTTGCCCATCTAATCATTGTGTCTTTGACAACCTCATCTTCCATTTTATATCTCAGTAAATATTTATATATATTACTAATTAATTTTATTTCTGTTCCATGTATAATTTTATCCAATTCTTGCGATTCTTTTTGTATTTCATATAATTTTTTGTCCTCTGTATATTTAGATTGGATTTGTGTGAATGTCCACCAATCAATCTCTCTGCCTACATCTTGTTCCAATTCTTGTTTTGTTTTCAGATTTCCCTGTTCATTTACCAATTCCTTGTATCTAATTATCTTATTTATGTCCAGTAGGTTTGGGTGTTTCAGAGCTTCTGTTGGGGATAACCACATTGGAATTCTTATGTAATGTTTTTGTTTTATCTTTTCCCAAGTCTGTAGCAATGCATCCCTAACTATATGTCTTCGAAAGTATCTATGTACTTTATATTTTTCGTCCCATAGAAATGCATGCCACCCCGCTTGCAAGTCGTGTCCTTCAAGTGTTAAAATTCTGGTATTTTCCAATTTCATCCATTCTTTTAGCCAAGTTAGGCTTGATGCTTGGTAATATATTTCCCACTCTGGTAATGCCAATCCCCCTTTATCTTTCGTATCTTGCAAGAGTTTTAATTTAATCCTAGGTTTTTTCCTTTGCCATATAAATTTAGTAACCAATTTATTTAATTCTTGAAAGAATGTTTTCCCTAGTTTTATTGGAATAACTTGGAACAGGAATAATATTTTTGGCAATATATTCATTTTGATCGTTGCAATCCTCCCTAAAAATGAAATTTGTAGGTTTTCCCAATTTTCTAAATCTTTTTTTATCTGGTGTAGTATTTTATCATAATTATCCTCCTTAATCGAGGAGCACTTCGCTGTAAGCCAAATCCCTAAATATTTTATTTTTTTAGTTACGTTTATTTTTGTTTTATCTTCCAATTCGCTTTCCTGTGCCTTTGTAAGATTTTTGGTTATTAATTTGGATTTATTCTTATTAATCTTAAGTCCGGCTACCTCACCAAATTCTTCTATTTTTTGAATTAATTTAGGGCCGGTTTCTAATGGGTCTTCCAAAATAAATACCAAATCATCAGCGAAGGCTTGGACCTTATATTCTTCCTTCTTAATTTTTAAACCCTTTATTTCTTGGTCCTCTCTGATTTTTGTCAGAAGTATTTCTAATGATAAAATAAATAGAAGAGGAGAGAGTGGGCACCCTTGTCTTACTCCTTTAGTTATGTCAATTTTTTCTGTCATTTCGTCATTCATAATTACCCTAGCTGTTTGTTTAGTATATATTTTCTCAACCATCTTTCCAAATTTTGTCCCAAATTCCATGTAGTTCAGTTGTGTTATAATAAATTTCCAATTCAAATTATCAAATGCCTTCTGGGCATCAAGGAAAACCAGTGTAGCTTGTCTTTCAGAGTGGACTTCATAGAATTCTAAGGTGTTCATTATTATCCTCATATTGTTTTTTATCTGTCGTCCTGGTAGAAATCCATTTTGATCTGGGTGGATGTAGTTATTCAAGATTTTTTTAATCCTTTCTGCTATTATTGTTGCAAATGTCTTATAGTCTGTATTCAGTAAAGAAATCGGCCTATAGTTTTGAATTTGTTGCAAGTCTGAGTCTTCCTTAGGGATGAGAGTAATAATTGCTTCAGTCCAAGATGCCGGTATCTTCGCCTCCTCCAGCACCTCATTACAAATCTCCAACATTATCCATTGTAGTGACTCTTGTGTATTTTTATAAAACTCAACCGGAATTCCATCTGGGCCTGGTGATTTATTATTTTTTTGTTTTTTCAATGCTGTTTCTAGTTCTATTGCGGTTATTGGTCTATTCAACATTTCCTTTTGTTCTTCTGTGATTTTGCTCATTTTTGCTGCCTCTATATATTGTTTAACTTTATCATCTGCTATATCTTCCTGATAGTATAGCTTTGAGAAGAAATTTTGTATTATGTTCTTTTTCTCTTCCCGTCTATATTGTAATGTTCCACTTTCATCTTGTAGTTGATGTATTGTTCTTTTACCTTTTTCTTTTTTTAATTTATAGGCCAACCATCGACCGGTTTTATTCGCGTTTTCAAAGTAATTTTGTTTCGCCATCCTAATTTTCTGTGCCATTTCTTTTTGTGTTGTCAGATTAATCTTGTGTTTTATAATATTCCATTTTTCTTTTAGCTTTTTGTTTTGTGGATCCTTCTGTAGGTCACTTTCTGTTTCTTTAAGTTCTTCTTGCAGTTTTTCTTGTTGAAGTCTCCTATCTTTATTTTTCTTAGAGTTGTATGCAATTGTCAATCCCCGAATGTAGGCTTTTGTAGTATCCCACAAATTTTGTGTTGATGTCTCTTCCTTTTTATTTACCTGAAAAAATAATGTCAGTTCCTTTTCTAGCATCTGTATATATTGTTTGTCTTTACATAGTCTTTGATTCATTGACCATCTTTTTCTCTGTTTCTGGCCTTTCCATTTTATTGTTATTGGGTTGTGATCTGCCCAGTCATTAAGTCCTATTTCAATTTCCTCTATCCCGTTCTGTATTTCTGTTGTTACCCAGGCCATATCGATCCTGGACCAGGATTGATGCGGATACGAATAAAATGTGTATTGTTTGTCTGATCTGTGTGTCTCTCTCCATATATCCCGAAGGTTAAGTTCTGTTACCATGTTAAAGAACGATTTTGGTAATATATTTTTCTTCTTTTTGCTCTTTTTGCTACTCTTATAGTCTTTCTTAACATCAACTATTGCATTTAGATCCCCAATCATACAAATACTTTCATAATCCAGATCCACTAATTTCTTATGTACCTTTTTAAAAAATTCATGTTGGTTATTATTTGGTGCATATACTGCCGTTAATAAAGTTTGTTTTTGCTCTAATTCTATTTCCAACATTAAAATTCTCCCCTCTTCATCCGAATATATTAATTTTGATTTTATTTTTTCTTTGACATATATAGCAATTCCTCCTTTTTTGTTTTGTGCTAGTGTTGTGTATAGTGTTCCTAATTTTACATTCTCTAGTAGTTTTCTATAATCCTTTTTTATATGAACTTCCTGAAGACATATCACGTCTGCATCCAATTTCCTTAATTTATTAAACGTTTGTACTCTTTTTCTTGGTATGTTTAAACCATTAATGTTTACAGAAAAGAGCTTAATTGCCTCTCCCGTTTTTTACTTGATCTAGTTTTTTTGTGCTTCTTGTCTCTATTACCCTTCCCTTTGCTCCTTCTCTTTCTAATCTTTCTCTTTCTTGTATCTTTTGTGTTTCTCTTTCTCGTTCAAATTCTTCTAATAGGTCTTCCTCCTGTCTTTTACTCTCTGGCTCTTCCCTACTTTCTTGTTCTTCTCCCTGCTCAAAGTGGCATTCATAAAAATCCTGCGCTTTCTCGAGTGTGTCTATCTTATATTTTTTTTCTTGCCATGTTACAAATATGCCTTCAGGTACTAACCATCGAAACATAACTTTGTATTTAGTTAATTGGGTTGTTAGAAATTGGTATTCTCGTCTCTGATTTCGTATTCTACGTGGTATTTGCTTTAATACAATTATTTCTTTACCCTTATATACTATCTGTTCATCTCTTGTTTTTTTATATATTTCATTCCTTATTGATCTTCTAGTAAATCTTATATGCACCTCTCTCGCCAATCTGTGCCTTCGTGCATAATTTGTATATACTCGATATATTTCATCTATGTCTCTTCTTGTTTCCTGTTTGTCCTTTCCTAATATCTCAGCCAATATCTCCGCCATCTTCTCTCCCAAATCTTCTTCTTTTTCCTCTACGATATTTTGAAATCTTAGGAAGAACGAAGCTTTTTCCAATTCCAAGAAGGCAACAGATTCAGTCAACTCTCTGTTTACTTGTTTGGATATCTGATCCATCTTTTCTATTTTGCCATCAACTTGATCTATTTTTGTTTCAACTTTTTGAATTCTTTGTTCGTTCTTCATCATTGTTTGTTGTATACTCTCTATCTTGTCATTCATGTTTTTAATTTCATTTTTGATTTCTTTGTGATGAATTTTTGTTTCTTCATGATTATTTGCTATTGCCTCTTGGGTCTTCGTCATTGTTTCCTGCATCATCTGTAGCATTATCTGTATACTCTGTGGGTTCATCGCCAATTCTACTTTTTCTTTTTCCTTCCCCAACATGGTTCCTATCGTTCTTTGACCTATAGGAGATGGCATTATAGGTGTGGGATTTGTAGCTGGTTTTTTACTTATTTTAGTTGTTGCTGTGGTACTTGTCATTTTTATTACTTGAATAATATTTTTCCACACTTGCATATATCAATATTATATAACGTTATTCTTAGAGTTAACCTTAAAAATAAGATTACAAATAGAGTTATACCTTTTCTTATCCCACTATTATATAATATAATTTATAATACTCTTAACACCTCTTATATATATTTCTATAATACTACACACAATGCATATACATATACTATTCTCTAAGTATTATCACCGCTCTTAATTTCATTCACTATCACTCTTGTTTGAATAATCACCTTTCTCTCTATGATCCCTGTTTGTTAACAGGTGCTGCAATATTGCATCAGCCTTTTTTCTCTCTGTCTCAGTTTAATGTGTCCACATATCCACCAAATGTCACCTTATTTCTTATATCCAATGAATGCAAAACGTCCACTAGTCACTTTGTCCAGATATATGTCAGTTAAGATTCAAATTTCAATGCTATTTGTTCTTCAAAAATAAGATCCACTAATTGGTATTAGGTTTCTCCGTTGTCTCACTTCAACTTTTAATCCTTATGTTAATTTTTTCAAAGTCTCTTAATCACCCTTTGTTGCCTCTGGCCGTCTCAGTCCTTTCTCTAGTTTCAATCTCTGCTTCTTGCAGCTTTTAAATTCCAGCCTTTCACGTTTTATAAACTTTACTGTGGGCTCTCTGCTTCTTCTCGCTGCTCTCGTTCTGCTCTAAGGCTCCCTTCTCCACTCTATTCAATTTCAGTTGCCGCTGTGTCTCTCTCCTTATCGCTTTGCTTTTTCCGCGCCTTCTATCAAGTATTCCTCACCTCCTTCAGGGGTTTCCTTCGTCTCCCGTACGAAGCTGTCAGTTCTACTTTTCACTTCCCTCTCAGGCTGTCGCCATTGCTCCCGGCCGGCCTTAAAGACCGGCTTCTTCTCCGCCAATTTTAAGAGTGCTGCTCCTGTCTGCTCGGGTGTTTGCTTTCCACCCGGCTTCTCTGAAGCTTCCTCTTTAATTTACCGGTCTCTCCGGGATCGGTAAAGCCCTTACCGGGCTCTTAGCGAAGAAATTTCCGGGATTTAGGAACAGAGATCTGTTCCTTCACCCGCTCCACGATGACGTCACAGCCGGAAGTCCAGATGTTTTTTTTTTATTGTAAGCACCTAAGGTGAGATAGGTGGTATAGAAATGTAATAAATAAATAAAATGTTTATATTTCTCCAATTAGATTATTTGTTGTAATTTTTATTACATTGTGATGATAGACTGTGGTTGTTTTACATTCATGTTTGCAATCATTCTTGTACATCACTGAGTTGTACAAATGGTTTAGAAATCTATTAATATATCACAAATTAAACATGAGAGGGATAATTTTTCTTTCGGGCCAGCACAAGTCAAGAGTGAATCACATGTAGTCCTTGAATCAATTTCTTGTATCCTTCAACCTAATTTCAAAATTTCTCTGCAAAAGATCCATTCAGATCTTTTATAAGTGTCTTCTCCTTATTCCCTACTCCTTAAAAGGAAAAGCTGCCATCTGAGAAGAGAGAGAGAGAGATGGGGAGGAGAAAGGGGGGGGGGAGTCCTACCAACTTTGGCATGATGCAAACAATACCCATATGTATCTCTAGATGGTTTGCAAATATTTAAGTACAGCAAAAGCAAAATCTGCCTAAAGTCCTAAAGTATTAAGAGAGGTTTAGTCCTGTCCTCAATAGGGAAGGCCTCCAGTATCATGTTTTTTTCTGTAGTCCTCCTGTGGCTCTCTCAAATGTTTCCAAAAATATTGTAATTATCTGTAACAAACGTTGATGCAATTCAGGGATATGAACAAGGCTCTCTCTCCCTCTCCCTCTCCCTCCATCTCTCTCTCCCCGATACAGATTATCCTTTGGAGTGACTAAATACTGTATGTTCAGATTGGGACTAAATCCTGTCTGGAAAAGATCTTCAAGATAATCTTTGGCCTCACTTGCATTAGCCTTATCCATACTGCAACCCAAATAGATTATCCCTGAGGGAACATAATGCTAAACAGAAAAAAGGTTGTTCAGTCTTCGAACGAATGTACCTGTAACACAGCTGGAGGAATTGAAAATCTGACTAATTAGTTTCATTTATGGTCGTACTGGATCACTCCCATTTCATTATTGCATTTTACATTTTCTGGTGATATTGCAGTTCTTACTCAGACACACGAAAATATTAGGGTATGCAGTATTCCAGTGGTGGGATTCAGCCAGTTTGCACCAGTTCAGTAGAACCGGTAGCTAATTTTTTGTTGCCCAGGCCCAGAATGGACTTCCGGAAGCGGCATCCATACAGAGAACCGGTTGTTCACATATTTGAATCCCACCACTGCAGTATTCATACTGAAACAAAAAGCATATGAAGTATCATAATTCTGAAAAAAGTAGGAGGTACTAAAAAGGTTTACAGCATTGCCATTGCATATTCCTATTGCCACAGCATTGTCTCTTTATTTTTAATCCAATATTTGTCTGAGACTATACATCAATGATTTGAGGAAAGTAATTGTTATATGACAGAGGAAGTATATTTGAAGATGAGCATTTCCTGCCTGTTAATCTCTTCCCTTCTAAAGAGCTAAGCAATGAACTTCTTCCTATCCTAGTTCACACCGAGTATCTTTTTGGATTTTTTTTTTTGGGTTTTGTTTTGTTTCAATGCTGCCTTCTGTGAAGGTGCCCCCTCCCCATTATGACCAGCTGCACGCACCTTTTGTCCCTTGTCATTTATGTGACAGAAACCAGTCTTATCAGGAAATTTAAATAGAGCAGGTTTTACCAGCAGTGTACTAAAGTCTTGATTATCTCAAATAATTGTCATAAAAATATACAGCTAATGGAAAATATCACCAGAATGAAATGACAGATTAGAATGTGTATCATACGATTCCAGAAATAGATATCACAGTACTGTGTAAAATGTGTACATCTATCCTAGATCTATATATTTTTGATGTAAGACATATTCCAGGTTTGGAACAAAATATACAGTGTTTAAGTGCTAGTCACAGTACTTTTGCTTCACAGGCTCTGTGAACAAAAGATTAAATTCTAATTTTTGTTAATGAAAAACAAACAAAATACTTCATAAGTGAGCTTAGGAAAGAGACTAGTTTCTGACTGCACATTCCTATATACCTGCCTTTGTTCCAATCAAACAATATGAATTCTCATTGTGGGGCCTTAAAATATTCAAGGTTGCATCCAATTGTGTTCATTCATTAGTGAATGGGAGAACAGGCTACCTCCTCTCCTCTGTACTATTCACATTTCCCAAAGCAATGCTAGAAGGCTGTAGGGGAGAGATCCTTTACATGAGTAGTTAATTTACACTCTAGCGCTGGATTCACCAATATAGTGCTCATAAGAATGCTGATATGCTCCTGGATGTCTTTTTAATATTCAGCTGGTTCCTTGCCTATTTGTGTTTTTATAGTTTAATAAAACTACATAACAAAAAGAAAGAAAGAAAGCTGATATTCTATAAAACAAAGGAATGGCCTCCACTGCCATCATCTTTACTTCCAAGAACACCTCAGGATATTAATTATAGTCCATAACTTTTGTTAGACAATGAAAGTGATGAACGGCTTTAGCCCAACACCTATGTGACCCCCATCAATAAGCTACATATGGACAGTAAGAAAGTGCCAAGTTTCCATTCAACTGAGAGCTTCGTAGCTAAATCAGGTTGGGATCAGCTGCCAAGGCAATGATTTTACCTGATTATTTCATTGAATATTTTTAATATTTCAATACACTATTATTTTTCTCATTTTATTTGATATAACTATTATACTAATCCAGGGGTGTCAAACTCAATTTCATTGAGGGCCGCATCAGCATTGTGGTTGTCCTCGGGGGGCCAGGTAGGTGTGGCCAGGGTGGGTGCAGCCTACTGGGTGGGCGTGGATGGAGTGGGTGTGGCCTACTGGGTGGGCATGGCCAGCTCTACATCGTTCACGTCAAGGGTGCCTGGGCAGGAGTGGGACAGATCTGAGGGTCTCTGGCAGAAGGGGGTGGGACCAGGGCAAGTGCCAAGGCATGGTCCACTGGAGGAGCCTACTGAAACCCCTCCCCCGAAGCCCATCAAGCCGGATATGTGAAGTAGGCGAGGGCCATTTGCTGGCCACTTCCAGGCGATGGTGCATTTCTTCATTCCTCACAAAGGGTGACACCTCCCCAGCACGCGCCCAGGGGGCAGGGCCAACGCGGCAGGGGTGGTTCCTTGCTGTTTCCAGACGGCCTTGTGGAGCTAAGACTGAATGCGTTTCAGCACAGATGGCCACCACAAAATTGTACATTGGCTCCCGGGCGGCAGGGGCCATTCCCTCACTGTTTCCAGGATGGCTTCACAGGCCACATGAAACCACGTCACAGGCCGCATCCGGCCCCCGGGCCTTGTGTTTGACATGTCTGTACTAATCAATAAACTAATCTCTTGAAAATGTGCCCATCTGTCCAGAAAAAGGTCAGAGTACTCTTTACCAAGACTCTTGCAAAGACAGTGGATTCCAGAACAATATATTAAGCTATGATTTCATTGAGGATATGTTTGTCCTGTTTATCTTTAAGATGCAAGGTTTTTTTTTTTGTGTGTGTATGTGTTTGCCATAGTGCAATAATATGGCTACCTGTTTGCATTAAGAAAAGAGACATTTTTCCATATCAAATAATTTATCAAAATTCAGTTTAGTTTGTTTACCAGTGTACCTGAATCAGGTGGCTGGTATCCCATATGTTTCAGAGGAAATGACAAAGCGAGAACTTATTCATAATTGAGTTCTTGGCAAAATCTCCGTGTAGGCAAATGTTGTGTCATAAATCTGTGTGATTTGGCTGTTATTGTTGTTGCTGTTTTGCCTTTTCCACTTTGCTACTATTTGTGTGTATTTTCCCCATCATTCATGAGTCAATATATTCTTGATTAGGTCTGTAATGTTTACTGACAGTCTGCCACAAGTATGTAATTTTAGGGCAAAGTGTACAGCTTTTCATTCTAAGTGGGAAGACATGTAACTAGAATAGCAATATTCATCTAAGTAGGTTGTAGGAGACCATTATAGAAAACACTTCACAGCTTCCTTTATTGCATGAAAATCATTTTATAATGTACAAACTGCAGACATATAATTTATTTTTTATGATAGTTTGGTAACCTTGTGTGCGCCAGCTAAGGATCTGCTATATTTTTTTCCATAAATTTAAGTCTTTGTAAATTTTGCTTGCATTATCTTGTATAAAGGATAAATCAAATGAACCTTCAAAGAAAACATTAAGGTGATTGAATAATTTTGGTTATATGCTATACATCAAATACCGAAGGTGTAATTGCAAATAATTCTTACTAGAAAGAAAAAAGGAAGACCTGTGTGGATACAAGATTGATTGACAATGTGCCATCAAGTAATTGTCAAATCTCAGCAATCAAATAGATTTCCCCCCCAGGATAATCTGTCCCTGAGCTGGTCTTTCAGGTTTTCCAATGGTGCACTCATTACCACTATAAGTGACTCCATCCACCTTGCTGCTGATTATCCTTTTCTTCTCTTTCCTTCCACTTTCCCCAGTATTACAGGTTTTTCCAGATAGCTAGATCTTTGCACAATGTGTCTGAAGTAGGATGAATTGGAGCTTGGTCATTTATCCCTTGAGCTAGAACTCTGGATTGATTTGATCAATGATCCATTTGTTTGTTTTCTTCACAGTACTCTCAAGAGTCTTCTCCAACACCAACCTTCAGAAGTGTCAATAGTCTTCCCATCCTGCTTCTTCAAAGTTCAACTTTTACTTCCATAGTCACTAATCATGCCTTGCATAATTCTGATATTTGCAAATATAGATATATCACAACACTTGAATATCTTTTCCAATGACTTTGTAGCTTCTCTACCAAGTGCTAGTCTACAGCATATTTTTTGTCCACCTGTTCCTTTTCTGGTGTGGTTGATTCTAAAAGGGAGAAGCTATCCACCATTTTGCTATCTTCATTGTCAGTTCTAAGGTTGGTTGTTCTACCTGTTATCATAAATTTAGTCTTCTTTATATTTAATTTTAGTCCCAGTTTTTTCACTGTGCTCTTTGACTTTTAGTACTAGGGCTTACACATCTTCTGCATTCGCAGCTATCAGGGTAGTGTGGTCAGTACTTTACAGATTATTAATGTTTCTTCCTCCAGTTTTAAAACCATGCTCATTTTTTTCCAATCCCCTTCCCTTAATATATATTCAGAATATGAGTTGAATAAATAAGGGAAGTATATGCAGCCTTGTTGCACTCCTTTGCCAACCTGGAGCCAGTTTTGTTATGTCTATACTATGACTTTCTGACCTGTATAATAAGTTTCTCATGAGGGCAAGGAGATTTGCTGCCATAGCTTGGTTAAAATCTTTCCTGTTTCTTCTTTTTTTGCTTGCCATTTTTCAGTGAGTATTCCATAAATTCCTATAGCCTTCCAGTTTGTTAATGATCAGAGTATTGATGTAACTTCAATCTTACAGTATATTCTAGCTAAGAATATACAATTTTGCAATCAAATTATTCTTCAGGTTCTATCCTATATCAACAAGTGGTATAAATGGCATAAAATGGCATGAAAAGGCATAAATATACATCTAAGTATTTTGACAGAAAGTTTTACTTGGCAAACGTACGTTAAACATAATTTAAGTGAATTGCTTTAACGTATTATGTTGTGTAAAAATACATATTATGTCTTCCGGAAAACATCTCTATTCATATGCATGAAGAATGCTTGACATAGGCTGAAAGGACAGGATAAAATCAGGTATGATATCTGAAGACAATTGCTTTAGATAATCAATTATGATCATGGGACTAATGTCAGCAATTGGAATTCTGAGGATGTCATTCTTAATCATAATTTACCACATTAGCCTCATTGAATCTAGTTCACACATAATTCTAAACTATGGTATGTTTAATCATTTACTGAATAATCCAGAATTGACTGGGTTATCAACTAGTTGAAAGAAAACCAAACAAACCACAATAGGGCTTTGCATGATATGCAAAATCATTTACTGTGACATAACTTCCAAGTAATCATTCTTAGATTAGTCTGACTCATAACTCATGTAGCTCTTTCTGTTGTTTTTTTATTTAGCTTTAGAACTTTTCTCTCATCTCATTAAAATTAAATACCAATTTTGCCTTGAACATCAAATGGCATAAAACCTTATTTATCACAGGAACATGCCACTTTTAACTCTTCTAGCTAAACATTTTTCAAGAAACACATCCAAACATCCCTGAAGAGTTCCTGTTTATTATGTGGTTGTTACATTGAACTACATGTGTGTGTGTGTGTTTTAGACACTTGACTTTTGACATCAGTCGCAAACAGAGAGAGAATGCCTTCTCTCTTGTTGATTTACTTACTTATCTCATTCTGAAAGACCTCTCAGAATGCTTTGAATACTATATGTTTTTTCTGTGGGTTGGGTTAGCATTTGGTAACTTGGGTTATATTTTAAAAACAGTAAAATGGCCATGAGATAAGCATTGTTTGACTTAATAATTCAAGGTCTGCTTTAGTTTTAGATAAACAGGCATGTTTGCAGGGCAAGCAAGGATAAAGGAACAATGGCATTTTGCTTTATAAGGGCCCTAGTTTTAATTACTCATTCCTTTCACAAGTAGGCTACAAGGATTGGCTAGATATATTGGGTTGGCTTTGAGTAGTTCTTATAACTATCAATAATTCAATTCAGCCACTGTGCTGGACATACACACCATGTGATTCATAGGGTGTACTATCTTAATGCTATTAGTCATACAGCTGAAAAGGAAAGCAAATGATACTTAAAACTCACATACCTATTCAGCCTTGTCTAAAAAGGGTTCCAAAAGGAAGACACTGTTTCTGGATTACTGTGATTGTTATCATATATTACTATTTATTTAGGTAATTTAGAAACTTAAATCCTGCAAAGATTTTAAGTGTGGTGATTCATTTAACAATGAAATCTATTAGTTACATCCATTTATGCAAAAGCCTCTGAAAAATAATGATTTGCAGAAGCATGTTTGTATGAAAGTTTCATATGTTTCTATGAAGAAACAAAAATGCATGGATCCAGCTAAAAGCCTAGCTAATGCAACCATCTGTTGCATAGGGGCTATCAGATGCTTTTTTGAAGCCCCATATAGGAACTGAAGAATAGCACTGTCCTGCTTTGTTTACCAAACAAATCATACCCATAAACTCATCTGCTTCCTACACCACATCAGCTAAACTGTGGCTTGTTTAATTCTGGCAATGTGTTATCAGAATTAAGCCACTGTAATTTATGATAGTCTTGTTGTGAAACTCATTTTCATGTATAGTTTGTTTGATAAAATTAAACAAACTATGGTTCAACCATGCCACTGCTCCAATACTGAAGGACAAAACACAGACTTCTTGACTAGTAGCTAACGATAACCTTAACATTTATAAATTTCTCTGATATTTTTTGAGCCAACTAAGTTGAGATTGTCTTTCTTTTTTTTTCTTTGATTACATACATGACATAATTCATGTTAGGCTTAATTGTACTATTAAAATAAATGAACATAACATTTACTTGGGAATTAGTCCCACTGCATCTGGTGCTTTTTACTCTCAGATGAGTATTAAGATTATACAGTGCTACAGATTCAAAGGCAAAGAGATGCTCGTGCAGTGTTGCAGATAGCATCTGGTTGCAACTCCATAATTTTTGTTTTGGATCATGCTATAGCTGCAAAGAGCATTCATACCATACCAGCTGCATTGAGGAATTGTGGACAGGTGCCATGTGAGTATCCCATGTACTCCAAAATACTTTTTTATCTTGAAATCAAAAGGGTTACACCTACAGCTTCATTGAGCAGGGACTTACAGATCAAATTGCTTGTCAGCAAATTATGAATATATGTGAATAAGAATTCCAACTTGTAATTGTATACATAGATAATCCTTAATATACAACCATTTGTTTAACAAGGGTTCAGAGTGAGTTACGACCCATTACAACTGTCATACCACTCCCATGAGCACACCATTGTGATTTGGGCACTTGGCAACCAGCTTGCAATGTGACCAGTTGCAATGTCCTGCTGCTACATGATTATGATTTGGACCTTCCCAGCAAAGTCAATGAGCAGAGGAGATTCATTTAATGACCACAAAATTCATTTGATGACTATGGTAAATGATTACAAAATTGGGTGGTCGTGTAATGACTCATTTAATGACTGCATTTCTTAATGACTGAAATTCCAACCCCAACTATGGCCGTAAGTTGAGGACTGCCTGTATGTGGGGGTATTTTTGGCTTAGGAAGAAAAATTAGGTTGATTTTGTCCCAAAATATTGCTGACCAGTGATTGAATAGCTTGTTGTTTGAGGTTCAGTGTGTGGAATGAAACTGATGACAGATTTTAGGCACTCTTTGACAAATGCAGCAATTATCAATGTTATCTATTATACTTTTGTGTCATTCAAACGTCAGATTATATTCCTGAGTAATATTCAACAAGTACACTTAAAATTATGTTCAAAAACAAGATACACAAAAAAATGAAACTTGGACCTATAAGTATGCATCTATGTATAGATTATACGTGCAGACATGTACTTATTTCCTTTTTTCTTTCAGTTGTTACTGGTTTTGCCATTATTTTTTTCAGTGTCCATTTTCCACATTTTTTTATTTTGTCAAAAGAAAAAAATACTGATATATAAGCCATCTTTGCTCCACTAGATGAGTTTTGAATGCTTTTTCAGATGTCATCCCAGAAACATAGACAAGTTGATAAGACATTATATTGTGTGCCTACTTTTGTCTTAATGCATTGGGTGAACTCAGATTATTATGGTTTATAAAACATGTAATGTGAACTAACTAGTTGTAATTTAGTGAATAAAACTTGACCAGATGAAGTATGCATAGTTTGCAGCAGTGTGCGAATACAGACACAACATTGTTTGTGCTTTGTTTAGATTATGAACTTTTGAATCAAGTAGACATATTGGAATAAGTATTTCTACAAGACTGCAGACTTACTCATTTTGTTAAATTTCAATATAATTATGTTGTGTTTCTTATTTTCTCTGTGGTTGGCAAATCTGTCAATATCAGCTTCTTGAACCATTTTTCATAACCTATAAAAATATTCTTTTTCCAATATGAAAATGCATTCTTAGTTTGGGGGAGGGAGTGAAATTGTCTCTGAGAATCACATCAAATGTGGGAGAGCAGAAATAAGAAAGTTGTATTTTGCTCATATAGTTTAGAATGGACCTCTGGATAGCATTCACCTGAAAAAAATTTTTTTTCAATGACCTTAGCTGAGACCTGTCACAAGATCTCTATTTGCCTTGCATTTATATGAAGCCAACCTGGGGGCCTCCTTCATTGTGTCACTTTCATTTCAGTGATCAGGGATTCTGAAAATTAGAGCCTAAAACAACTTGAACCACGTGACCATTCCAGGTTTATGGCAACATCAGAGTTCATAAATTGTGTTGAACCCAAACCAAACAAACCATACTACAGTTTGGAGAGATTGTGACTCTGTCTCTGACTTTTTGATCTTTCACCTGGCCATTTTATACACCTAATAAAGAAAAGCAGTGAAATGTCAGTGTCTCACTGGCTTGGTTTGCAGGGCACGTGGAACACCACCAACTAGCCAGCCACATTTTAATCTGACTGTGCAAACCTTATGATTGTATCAAGCAAGCTCAGAAAACTCCATTTGAGTTAGCATTTTTATAGTATAACCACAGGTAAGTGTTAGATGGGCAGAGCAATTATGTTCAGATACAGCTTGTTCCAGTTCAATTCCCAGAATTATTGCCTGCATCCTATTAGTTGTATTTAATTAGGAGCGAGATCTAGTGAATTCACGGGGACTTACTTCAGAATTGAATTGACCCTTCAGGAAGTGTTGTCTTTAAGATGCCCGCCCCAACTCTCTCCCTGCTTGCGTCTTTTCGTTAAGCAGAGACGAGCAGGTGCTATCTTGTAGTTGCAGTTTTGGAAAGGCAAAACTGTCATTTTTTTTTTTTTTTTTTAACGCGGAAGGGTGGCGCGCGCGCTCACACACACATCCTGAAGTGACTTTCAGGCTCATCCACATACCACGTAGGCTGGTGGGGAGGGGAAAGAAAGAGGGAGAAGCCAGTCAGAACAACCGGAGGAGGAGGGCATGTGCAGCGTTTGGGACTCTCCAAGTGGTGGAAGGAGAGGCCGAAGGAGGCGGCAGCCTGAGAATTTCTGAGGGCTCACAGGCCTCTGGCTGGGCGGCGGAGAGAAGAGAGCTGGGCGCCGCTGCCGGAGAACGCGCGCGTGGGTGGAAACGCCGACCTAACTCCGCGCTTGCCTCGCAATTAGGGTCGCGGAGCAATAAAGCCCCCCTTCTTTTCTTCTAACCCCCCCCCCTCCCACCCACCACCTCCGCTAGCCCTGCCTTCTGTGGCGGCTAGTCTCTGCTGGCCCTGCCCACGTTTCCCTCGTTCCCTCCCTCCCCCCCCCGCGGTCATGTGTTGCCTTTTTTTTGTTGTTTGCAGTGGAAACAATTTCGCCTTCTTCTAGCACCTCCGACCCAAACCGCTACTCGCTCAGACGGGGTGGCGGGGGGGGGGAAGAGAGCAAAGAAAGGGGAGACGGCTGGAGCGTGAGGCGAAGCAAAGGCGGGGGGGTGAAACTGCAGCAAGGTCCCATGCTCGCCTCAGATTTCCTTTTCGGCTCTGGGCTCCCCTCGCTTTTTCCCTTCGGCCACATTGTTGGCTTCAGGCTGGGGGAGGAAGCAATGCCTCGTTCAATCGGATGAAAAGTTTGCATAATGATCACGGGAAAGGCGGCAGGGAAAATCTAGAACTCACCCAGGACAGGTAAGTTTAGATTTTTTTTTTTAACATACGTGTGCGTGCGTGCGTTGAGTATATGGTGGGGCGTTTTGTCTTTTCTGCTTTCTGTGTAGATTCCCGTTTATTTCAACTATAATTCCTTCGCTGGAAAGATTGCGTAAGATTCTCTGCATTGGAATAGAAAGAAGGGGGGAAAGCACAGAGAGACAAGAAAAGGTGAATGGGCGCAAGACGCAGTAAAATCAGTTTGGAATGTCTAAAAACAACTTCCTGTTCGTCTTGAAATAAAGGGATGTAAATTCTCTTGGTATTGTCAGGTGAAGCGGGTCGAGCCGAGAGTTTGCAGGCACGACCCGAATGTGTAATTTTGTTATTGCTGCTCTAGTTTTAACTGATAAGACCCTTGACGAATAGAGTTGGTATTGTGTTTTAAAGTTGGGGAGGGGGGGAGTTTGAGGACGAACTCCACCTTTACAACATCTCTAATAATTATTCTTTTTTTTTTTGCGACAGGGATTGCTTCCAATCGCTTCCTGTAGTTTGGGGGAGCATTTTTTCTCTCTTAAGTTTTAAAATCCCGTCGTTGGTTTTTTTAAGTAGTAGTATGAGTTTTAGCATTAAGACGGCAAATTTTTGAAATGATTTTTAGAGAAATAGATTCGTAAGCTCTTGGGGGGGGGAGGCGTATATGATGGCGTGATGTAGAAGAAGATAGGCCAATGCAAGGTTTAAGATATCTGACCAGCATTGAAGGTATGTTCGCTGCAAATGGCACTGTATAGACATAAGTGCAGTTTTCCAGTCGCCTAGCAACGCTATTGATTGATTTGAATCCCAGCCAATCAGCGGCGTCCTTCTCCCCTTCAAATGTTTTTGACAAGTACAGAAGGGAGTGTAGGCAAAGTGCAGTCTTCCTGACTGCTCTCTTCTTCGCTTAAAAGTATTGGCCTGCTGTTTTATTATTTCTTTTATATATATAGATATGCGTTATTTTGAGAAATAGCAATAACTAGTAATTCTTCCTTTTTGTACATTGTTTCAGTTTTTACAATTCTAAATATTAAAAACAGTGGCTCTCTCAAGCAACAGTAATGTTCATTTTACACACTGATGTCAAATTCTGGGGACATCTGACAGAGCTACCTCTTTACAAAATGTTTGTTGCTAATTTGTGTGTAATTGTTTGGTTAGAATTCTTCAGCCCCTGTGTATTTCGTTAATTAGAAATGGCAGGAAAGTTATTCCTTTAGAGCTAGAATCCAGTTGAGGAAAACTCAGCTATGTTTCTAAAATTTATTTTGCTGTATACTTTTTTCCTTCATGTAAATCTAAACTAGAATTCCTCTTTTCCATAATTCAGTTTAAGTTATGAAATTGCTGTTCTTTCAACTGAAATGCTGCAAACTTTGTTCTTGAAACTGTACAGTTAGGTCCCGTTTCTAGAATGGATGAAAACGTGCTATGTTTTGCATCACTTCTTGAAACTCTTATCCTTGTGCACATGAAAGAGGCCTTCTTATAGTTTCCAAGCTGTGGATGTTGAAATGTACATGATATAATGCATATTTCAATAAAATCTCTCCTTCAGTCATGTGCAACATTTCTCATTAAGTTATTTATATTTTCCAGTGATTATTAGAATCCATGGGACATTTACAGCATGATCCAAAGTCTGCCCTGTAGTATTCAGTGGCTTTTACTCTATATAAATATAAATAAAATCACATGCTTAAAACATGTAGTAAAGTGGTTGTGGCGGTTAATCCAGACATAAATTGTTTGGTGGGTTATAATTTTAATTAACTCAGATCATGTTGAAAACCATGAAGTTGACCCTGAATCTATAGAATTGGAAAGAGTTGCTAGTTTATCATAAGCTCTTAGAAGTCACTAGTTTTTGTGTGAAAATTGATGGTATTATATAGTCCTTTGGGAGAATGCTGGCAAGTAAGCAAATTAAACTGAAAGAGAGCAGCATGTTGTCATAGCAACAGAGCAATTAAATTATGTTGTCAGCCATGATATAATTTTCCTATTTAAAAGCTTGCTCATGGGATATAAGTTCTCTGTACCGAATGCATTTGGCTACATTGCTTTCAACTAAAGGCGGGGAGATTAATGTTTTAGGGATATACGTTGCAGTAATCTCCCTTACTTCCCCAGTGCTTCCATGTTTCAATGTACTAAGAATGTCTTCACTAGGCAGCATTTCTTCACACTGAAACAGCATTGTGAAGAAAAACAGCATTGAAAACCCTCCTTGAGCAATGTTTCCGGGTACTCTCACTACCTCCCCCCCTTCTTTCAATTGAGAGATATGTAGTTTCCATATCTAATTTTAAAGAACATCTTAATCACATTTTTGTTTTTAATGGTTGAACTTTGCTTTAAGAGTTATCAATACATTTTCTCGTTAGTAGCAGTGTTGTATGAAATGGATTCATTTAACTTTTTCAGATATTTTAATATTTTCCTTCAGTTTCATTTTTATTCAACTCTTATCTCCAAGAATCTTGTTCTTTTTTTGTGTGTGTTTTTTCTTCAACTCACCTTACTGACCTCTTATGTAATTGTAATTTATTTCACTGTTTGAAACCTCAGCATCAAGTGTTTTACATAGATTTTTGATATGTCATATCTTATTAAATTATTGTGATTTTTTTACATTCAGCTTTTCAACATGCAGCTTTGGGTTGTCTACTTGGTTTCCTATCCAAGTACTAATCAGGATACATACTGTTTAATTTATTTCCATCAAATGGCTAAAAAGGCTTATTAAACAAATATAGACTATCTCTGTAAAGAAATACATATATTTCAATTTAGAGATCCTAGTTTTATTTATAGTGATGTGTGAACATGCTTGAACTTTGATTATATTTGTGGTATACTTGTCAAACTGTGCCCAAAGCAACCAGTATTATCTTTATAGTTAGCATGGAATTTTGCATGTGGCAAAAATACAACTAACATAAGCAACTTAGCTTATACTTTCTCTATCATAAAAGCCTTGATTGACCAAAGTCATGATGTGGAGTGATGGTCAGTATCTTGAGGATGACAATAACATATGGAATACTATTGAAGATAGATAAAATAATGAATTGTTGTTAATCAACTTGTTTCAGATAAAGAGTAAAAAGCTTAAGATGTGGCTTTGATTGCTTAATCTTGATAATGGAATTCAGGTTTAATAAGTTTGTAATGCTTTCTCAAATACTTCCCCAACAAATATCAGATAGTTAGGCTATTTGTTTGTACACATTTTCTAGCTTTGGTTAGCCTGATCTATTTTTGCATACTATTCTCTGAGCCCAGTATAGCAACAACAGTATCTACTGATCAGTGTATGACATCACTGTTCATGCTTTCTTCTAAGTCATGCTTATCACATTCAGTGTTTACTGTAATTTCAGCTAAATTTGTCGTTGTGGGGGTGAATTCTTTTTCTGTATATGCATCTTTTCTCTGCTTCTCTAACTTGTATTTAGATCACTGAAACTTAATTCTGAATGCATACCACAAATTCTGTTGCAGTTTCTTTGGGAAGCTAAGTGAATGCTTGGTTGTGTGTGTGTGTGTGTGTAAACATGGAGTTTTGCCTGTTTGTGTGTTTTGCCAAAGTTAGAGAGGCTATAATTATAATATGGCTGTGTTCACACTGGAAGTGAAACAGCTGAAATTAACATGAAGCAACTGGTCTTAAGCTCTCAATTTTGTATGGTTATTGCAAACAGTAACAGTTATTATGACCAGTGATAGTGGAGTCCATACTAATATGCTTGTTTGGGAGAAAGTACAATTGATAGCATTAGTTTATTTTTCAAGTGAATGGATAAAGCATGACAGCCTTATTTTAAAAGGGCATCAACCTATTTTTTGTTGTTGTTGTTTATAGGTAGAAAAATTAATGTATTTCAAAAAAATGCAATAATGTTTATTGCAAAAATTAAAATTCCATCATTGTCTTATTCTCTGAATGTTGCTTGTATCAATTTGGATATGTGTGGGTGCATAGTCACTAGACTTCATAAAAGACCTAGTGCAGACTAGGAAAATGTTTGAATGTTATTTTCTTTTTATCTATCTAACTTTTTTCTTGTAAAATTTGGTTTTATTTTATTAGGAGCCTCAGACTAAATGGGTCCAGTTATGCCTCCTAGTAAGAAGCCAGAGGGCTCGGGAATTACCATTTCCAGTGGACTGAGCCAGTGTTACACAGATGGTGACCTATCAAAAACTCTACAGGATGAGGAAGACTTAGATTTTTCTTTGCCTACTCTTCGATTGGAAAAAGGTCCTATAGAAGATGAAGAACTTACCAATTTGAACTGGTTACATGAGAGTAAGAACTTGCTGAAAAGTTTTGGGGACTCTGTCTTAAGAAGTGTTAGCCCAGTTCAAGACCTGGATGATGATACCCCTCCATCTCCTGCTCATGCTGACATGCCCTATGATGCCAAGCAGAACCCTAACTGTAAACCACCATATTCATTTAGCTGCCTCATATTTATGGCCATTGAGGACTCTCCAAACAAACGGCTTCCTGTGAAGGATATATACAACTGGATTTTGGAACACTTCCCTTATTTTGCAAATGCTCCTACTGGATGGAAAAATTCTGTGAGGCATAATCTGTCATTAAATAAATGTTTTAAGAAAGTGGACAAAGACAGAAGTCAGGTGAGGCTGGAATAATGTCTGTAAAATCCATTTAGTCTTCTAATCTTTATTACTACTTTGGGTTTTGGGGTTGTTTTTTTTTGTTCTAGTTAAAATGGATCAAGCAGTCCTGTGTCTCCTTTTTCCTCTCTCCCAGTATTACTTCATGCATTTGAAGAAATAGTATTTGCTCTCAAGTGGTTCATTTATAAAACATTGAATTTTTTTTGTCTAGACAGCTGTAAGATATTGTTTGTATAAATATGTAGTATGCATTTTTAAATTCCATTTTATATCTCTCTATAATACCAATATAGGGTATTTTGTTTTACTGATGATTTTGAGACATACCAGGTGCATGTAATCACATAGAATGAGTTGAATACTATGCTTGGCTTTATATACGTCTGTGCAGTTTTTACTTCTCTTCCACTTTAATTGAATGTGAAGAAATTGATTTCTTAGTCTAGTGTTGCATGCACAGACCTTTGCAATCTTGCAGTTTTCTGTTTATTACTAAACAATTTTACTATTTTTATATTAATATTAATATTTTTATATTAAATTTTCATTTATAACTATCTGCTGTAACTTTGGTTTATTTTGGGTTGCTTCCATGCAAGGAACTGGTGAGATCTGTATCTTAAGTTCAGTAAAATTCACAGATTGACCCATGGGGAAAAAATCTTAGTATCAAAAAATATGTTTTTTGGTTTCTGTTTGCTTAAGTTCGGATAAAGTATTTGAACTGAGGAGAAGTAAAAGCCTAAGTTTTGCAAAAAAAGAAAAGCACTGTGAGTTGAGATAAATAGCTTATATACAGATATTCCATTCAGGATTGCATCTTACAGAAGATGTACTTAGTCTTTCTGGTCTGTATTTTATCACTGGCAGCAGATCTGCAGATTTAAGCAACTGCTGCCTAATTGTTTGCATTAAAGAAGCAAGAATTGAATGTAGGACCATCTTTATACCAACCTTGTCCTCTGTGATTGGAGAATGATCTCTTGCCATTGTTAGTTGTTGAATTATATCATCCAGCCTTTTATTGAATCTGTTATGATCTAAATCTTCTTGGAGCTGCTTCTGAGACAAAACAGTACTTCTATTAGATGGTAACTTTTTGTTGGTAAAATGTGAAAGCTGAGATTAAGAGTGATTTCAGGAATGTTTATATCTTGCACAGCTGTGTTAGAAGCAAAACGTGAATGATATTTGTGCAACATACATGGTGTTACTATGATTGATGTCTCATTTCTATCAAACCTAATGCATTTTAGACTTTCTGTGAGGCACAGCAGTTAAAAGTCTTAAAAGTGCATGGTACTAAGATCAATAACATTTGAATTAAAAGCAGTTTTTGATTTAAAAAAATATGTATATTTATACAACATTTTCTTTCTCCAAAATGCTAGTAAATGTAAATAACCTACTGAGGTATTTGGTAACCCCTGTTTGAGGAAAAGATATTTGATATTCAACAGGCTGAAGCAAATGTTGCAGATTATTTTGAGCATTCTTTGGTGTTGGATTCTTTTGGTCGTGCCTGTGTGTGTGTGTAAATATCAGAAGAAGGGAATAATGCAAGCATAACATTTTTTCAGATGTTTTTCTTTCAACTTTCTGCTGTTACCTTTCTGTACTCATGTCCCACTTTCCTTTGGGATCAAGCAGCCTGATACTCTTATTTCTGTTGTGTTAACATCTCTTCCAGCTGTTTGTAGTCTCCTACTGAGAGACTGATGAAGGTTTTTAAAATGTGATATTAAGTTATAAGTGGAGTGTATTAACTTAAAAATCAAGGTGATTTAGTCATGAATTGTTAGGAAAAAATAAAGAATACCTTTAAATCAAGTTTCTAGTTTGCACTTTCAATATTTCTTTTAAAAGATGCATTGCAGTTGCTAGCTCTGTTTTGAATTTTTTTTTACATCTAAATAAAAATGCATACTCTGAATACGTTCACATGTTACACTGAAGTACGCTGAACCAAAAACTAATCAACATATTTTAGCCTAACATCCAGAAATAGGACAAATTCATGTGTTATCAAGTTTTAGAAAACTGAATTGAGTAAACTATGGTTAGGTTAACCAGTATAAAAATATATTGTACAAATATATCCTCTATGTTAAAAAAAAAAAAGCATATAAGTAGTCTGTGACTTATAACCAAAATCTGGGCTCCTTATAGTTGTAAGTTGCCACAATAGTAAGTTGAGACACCATGTGACTGAACTGAATTTTATGATTGTTTTTATGATGTTCATAGAGAAATTCACTGTTGTTGTTAAGTGGTTGTTAAGTGAATCACATCACCTAGATGAATCCAGCATATCCAGTGGGTGCTTTTTGCCATTTTCTGCTGGAAAGTGGCAAAACGTCTCAAATGGTGTCACATGACTGAATACTGCAGTCAGTTGTAAATGTGAGCCGGTTGCTAAGTGCCCAAAATGCAATCATGTGACTGGTGTGTGTGTGTGGTGGTCATAACTTCAAGGATAGGCAATAAGTAGCTTTTTTGAAGTCCATCCTAACTTCGAATGGTCATGATGAAACTATAAGTCAAGGACTACCTTTACAACACATTCCACATAGATACGGTGTTATCTAGGGCATGAAACAGTTCTATTTCTCCAGGGGATGGGGACGATTGGACTATAAATTCTATGCTTCTCAGCAGCATTGTCTATGTTAGATGGGATATGAGTTTGAGGATTTCTAGTTAAACTCAAATATAAGGTATTGGCTTGAGAACATTATCTTACACAAAGAATGTATTCATTTTTAGGCCAGGCATCTAGATCAGTGTTTTTCAACCTTTTCATAGACTGTACCACTTTTAGGATATGGCAATATTCAAGTACCATCATTCGCTTAACATGTGTCAAAAACTTGATGACCAAAAATAGAAAAAAAGTGATAAAGTAGAGGTAGTCTTCGACTTACAACAGTTCGCTTATTGACTATTACAACAGCACTGAAAAAAGTGACTTATGACCATTTTTCACACTTATGACCATTGCAGCATCCCCAGGGTCACGTGATGTACATTTAGATGCTTGGCAACTGATTCATATTTATGATGATCACAATGTTTGAGGGTCATGTGATCCCCTTTTGCAACCTTCTGACAAGCAAAGTCAATGGGGAAACCAGATTCACTTAGCAATTAGTGTTACTAATTTAACAACTACAGTGATTCATTTAACAAATGTGGCAAGAAAAGTCATAAAATAGGACAAAACTCATTTAACAAATTTCTTACTTACCAACATAAATTTTGGGCTCAATTGTCATAGCTTGAGGACTATCTGTACACCCACACCACACTTTTAATGGGAAACTTGTGCCTATTTCTCTGACATTAATCTTTGCACTGTTCTATCCCCTTCTCTCCCTCTGCTTGACTCAAAGAAGCCTCTCCTCTTCTTTGTCTCTCTTTCTCTGTCTCTCTTTCTCCGTCCCTTTCTCTTTCCCCATGGTCTTTTTTTCTCGCCCTCTCCCACCAAACCACCTCCTTTTATATCCTCTCCTCTCTCCCTCCTCCTCCTCCTCTTCTCTTCGGTGCAACTCCAGCTGACTCCTCTCCCCCAGGCTGCGAGCTGCTCCCTCTCTCTTTCTCCGTCCTCTTCTCTTTCCCCATCATGTTTTTCTCTCTCTCACTCTCCCGCCCAAACCACCTCTTTTATACCCTCTCCTCTCTCCCCTCCTCCTCCTCCTTTTCTCTTTGGTGTGACTCCAGCTGACTCCTCTCCCCCAGGCTGCGTGCTGCTCCCGGAAACGCCAATCATCTGGAGACCCACGCCAATCCTGGGTGCTCAGCAGAGCCCCCGCAACACCGCAGCTCCAGCTGACTCTCCCACAGGCCTGTGCGGCGGTGCCGCCGCTTTAGCTCATTCCCCCGCTACACTTTTACACTTTTTTTTACACTTGTTTTTTACAGCGCTTTTCAACCCGTCATACACATACCATCTGCCAGGTACCTAAGTATTACCAGTGGTAAGTGTACCCCGGGTTGAAAAGCACTGATCTAGATTTTCTTTTTTTATGCTATTAGTTACAACAGTGCTAAGGTGCTAGTAATGCCAGTTCATAACTTGAAGACTGAACAAATTGCAGAGCTCAGCTAATTAGCATTCATTAAATAAGTGTGTATGGCCTCAGTGATATATGCATTGATACTTTTGGGATCAAACTTGAAACTTGATGCATTGCCAATGTATTTCTCTTTTTGATTAAGTCTCGAAAAATACTTTTCTATACTTGGAAGAAAAGCATTTTTTGCATTTCTTGTACTTAACATGTAAGTTTACAAATCTGATAGTTTTTACTGCAGTTTATTGTAAAATATCAAAATACTATTGAAGTTTGGTTCATGGACTCCATTTGAAGAGATGTTTAGGCATTGCTTTACTTTATTTATCCAGAACCTGTTTTTTTAACTCTTCAGATGGTAGGCAGAATAGAAATATTGTAAATAAATTGGTTTTATGAGTTCAAAACCATGTTTTGAAAAATATATAATGTGGAATGCCATACGGGTAGCCCTCGAATTACAACAGTTTGTTTAGTGAACATTTGAAGTTACAATGGCACCGAAAAAAGTGACTTATGACCTTTTTTTACACTCAAGACCATTGCAGCATCTCCATGGTTATATGATTTGGATGCATGGCAATTGGTTCATATTTATGATGGTTGCAGTGTCCCGGGATCATGTGATCATCTTTTGCAATCTTTTGACGAGCAATTCTATAACAACCATGTTATCAACTTGACAACTGCAGTGATTCACTTAGCAAATCTTTCAAGAAAGATGGGGCAAAACTCATTTAACAAATGTCTCGCTTAGCAACTTTAATTTTGGGCTCAGTTGTGATTTTAAGTCAAGGACTACCTATATTTGAATAATTCCACTGTGAGGTCTAATTTCCATGATGTTATGATGGATGTAAGGTGTTATACAACCTTATGCATTTGTGTTGCTCTTTGAATATTTTTCTGTTAGTTATTGTGTGAAATAAGGTGATTGAGGAAAAAAATAAAAATATAAATAACAATTTTATAAAATGTTTGCCTTCCTTATGAGTAAAGTTTACATCCTGTAAAAGCAACAGATGCCACTGGATTTTTACATTGGATTTTCCTTTACTTCTTTATATACTTCCTGACTTTTATAATCTTTGAAGTGGTAAAATGGTTAAAAATATTTTTATCCAAAGTTGTTATAGCCCTAACTGCTTTGTTTTCTTGTTGTTGCAAAGTGTAATTGTAATTTAAAAAGTGGTTTATCTTTATTCAGAATTTGAGCTATGTAGTAATTCCCAAAATAGAACCTTATAATTTGATTTCAGCATGTCTGAAGATTTTTTTTAACATGCAGCTCAAAACTTTTCCAAAATAATAAAAAAGCAAAACTTAGCCAGGACTAAGTTATACATAACACCCCAAATCTCTTTAGCATTTGAATTAATGTTTTTCTCTTTTCTGTCTTAAGCTTTTTATTCTTTTGGCAGTTCAGACTCAGTTTTGTTCAACTGAAACTTTTTAGTAATTTAATGTTCTGTTGAAATTCATTAGAACTTTGTCATGCACTTGGCACCATTTTCTGTTTCAGAAAGAGAGCAAATTGAGGTATACAACAATTAAATGGAAAATAAATGCTCATTTATTTTAGACTTCCCTTTATAAATGGTCTTATTATCCTGAGTATCAGTATATGTACAATATGTGCTTTGGTGGCTATAAAACATTTGGGATGCTGCAAGAGCTGGTCCGAGGAGTTTCTTTTTAAAGCAAACTCTGGAAAATGGTTTGCATTAACCTTGATTTTCAGAGAATAGGATAATTGTGCTTTCCATTTTCCTGTTAGATTTATTCCCATGAGTTTAGGGATATTTCCAATAGAACAGAGGTGGGAGGCAAGCTACAGCGGAAAGGAAAAATTCCTAGAAATCAAGAACACCCCCCTTCCCTTGTTCAAGCATCCTTTATTTATCCTTTGTCAATCCTGATGTTGATCCAAATGTTTTAAAGAACTTTAAGAATATTGGTTTGCCCTTTTGATATATTTGAGTGCAACATGTTATATTAAACATAAGGTTTAGCTATACAGCAGGGGTGTCAAACTCGCAATGTCACGTGACGTGTCACGATGTATCGTGACTTTTTTTCCATTGCCGGCAATGGGGTGGGTGCAGTTTCGCCATGACGCATCTGGCCCATGGGCCAGCAGTTTGACACCCCTGCTATACAGGGATAGGCAGAACATTGTTAAAGTGAGCAAGCTATGAGAGTTGTTAAATTGAATATAAATTCAGTCTATATATTCTTAAGACAGCAAGAAAAAAATCTTACAGAACTCACCTGGAAGGGAAAAATAGATTGAATTGCGAATAGCAAAAGTTACAAAAGTAAAGTAAATGGATAAGCATAGGAATAAGTTTGATCAACTGTGAATTAAGCCAGATAGGGCATTGCTTCAGCCTCATGCCTTTCTGATAGCTACCTTTAAAGAAAAGAAAGTTGCTATCACTGCTTGGAGAGTTGCTTACTCCTCTCCAGTGGAGTTAAAACATAAATACAAGCTTGCATTTTAAAATCCTTTTAGCTCTGGGAATTTGTGAGCATTTATAAACTGATGTTGATTCTTACTGCTTTTTTCCAGTTATGAACATTATTTTCACTTTTGTAATAATATGTAAAAGAAATGCTTCTTGGGTTTGGAATGCTTTGTTATTTTATAAATTTTATAAAATATAAATTCATTTATAAATTCAGTGGTAGGGCACAATTTTTAAATATTTGTTGAATATAGCAACACTGGTTAGAGATATACACTGTATTAAGTCATAAGCCATAGGGTTACACAATATGCTAAGTGAAAACTTAAACTGCATTATGACTTGGTCTATTATATGAACCCAACAAATTTCATGCAAAACGTTTCACTCAGTTTAAAACCTACATTCACTTGTTGGAAGACTTTTTTTTTCTGAGCTGCACCTGTATTTTGAAGACTAATGTTTCCACTGTAATGAGAGTTTCAGAATTATTTATTTGGACGGCATAGTTTGGAAAGGTTTAAGCTATAAGATTTTAAAGGATCCCCTATATTTAAACATTTTTAAAATGTGTGGTATTTATTTAAAGCATTTTTACTCTTCAGTTAAAAAAATACATGAATTACAAAAAGTAACATAATAGCACTAGTCCTCAAAAATAAACTTAAACACAGTTTGAAAGTAAGATTGGAAGTGGATGGTAAAATGAAGAAAATTGAAGCTCAAGCGGTAATTCCTAATATTAAAACTTAAGTAGGGCCCATCTAGATCAGATCAAAAGCTTATCCACTCCAGCGGTCTCTTCCCACATGTGAGCTGGAACAGAGACAATTCAGGTAGCATTATGAAAGGCTGCCATTAGGTAACAGTTCTTGAATGGCCAAGCTCTCTCTAATTACCAGTGGAATTGCTCAGCCTCCTCTTTAACTTCTTTATGCTGTTGGGTGGAATCACTTTCCTTAAAATAGTGCAGGAAATAACTGTTTTTCAAGCTATGAAAACTCTATTATGGCATTACATATATTACTAATTTGCAAAAATTGACCAGCTTCCTAGGTTTAACAAACAAAAACAAATGCTTTTTTGTGCTAAGCATGGTGAAGGGACCATCCAATCTGGTATCTATCTGAGGAAAAGGGATATGATATTCCTCCTGCTTGGTTAGGCTGCTGTATGCTTAGATGCAATTTCTGGTTGCCTGTAGCTACCAGTCTAGTACTTAAATACAAGGCTATGGGGAATACTCACTGACTTGTAAACTGTAGATATAGATATAGAAATGTGAGATTGTTTTTAACAACATCTCTGAGATCAAAGATATGAATCCCAAAAGTTGCTTGAGCACCTAATGTGTTGGGTGCTGTGTTCCTGTGAAGGATAACAAATATGGCAAAGATACAAGTAATAGAATAAATAGGTGCTGAAATACAAGTTTTAGGAGTACTGTATAAACCATGCTAAGATGCTATTGAGCATTTTCTTGAAGAATCCTAACTTAAAACTGCCAAGGTGTGAGTGCTATCATTCATATAATAATTTGAACAAATGTGTTTGGCCCAATTGCTTTTTAACCTCAAGAATAAAAGCTTGGTAAACTGGATATGAGGGACTGATTTTATAGTATCAGTTGGCCTAAAGATATTGTGCCTCCTTCAGTATTCTTCATATTTAGCACAGGTTTTGAATAATTTTGTGTTATTAAGTTCAAAATCATGCTTCTTCTGTTTCATTGCTGTATTAGGACTACAGCTCCCAAAATTTCCAAGCGGCATGGTTCATCCTGGTTGCAAACTATTGGAGTTGAAATTTGCAATATCTTAAGAGGGCATCAGCTTGGGAAAGGGGGATGGACAATATTTCCATATATAGTATTTCTATTTCATTAGACAGTCTAATGTCTAAGACTTATAGCTAAATGTCCCATTTTAATATATCCATATATAGGTAGTTCTTTGTTACCAACCATAATTGGACCAGGAACACTGTTGCTAAGTGATGCAATTATTAGGCATATAATATGAATGCATTGACTTTGTTTAACAGATCTGACAGTCCTAGTTCACATTGTTAGGCAAATCCTGTGCATTTGCAGTATTCCACAGTCATGTGATCATCATCTGCAACCTCCAGCCAGCTACTCCATTGACTTTTGCTCATTGGAAACTGGCAGAGAAAGTTGCGAATGGCAATCATAGACTGTAGGATGCCTCAGCATAATTGCAATCTGGTCACCAAGTGTCCAAATCACTATTTCTTGGCTGTGGAATACACTATGATGGCCAGAACTAAGAGGACCCATCCTAAGTAACCTTGTTAAGCGCTATCGTAACTTTGGATAGTTGCTGAACAAGTGGATATTAAATTAAGACTAGCTGTATATGCTTTTAGATTAGGTTGTTAACAATTTACTGTTCCCATATTGAAAACTCTTAAACTTTCATGATAGACACCATGAAAAAGAAAATCAAAATCAAGGAAGTGAAATTGAGAATCCTGAAGAAACATGTTTGGTTGGAACGCTATAAAAAGGCTACATAAACATTTGGTGCCAGTTCTTTTTTTTCCCCTATAAATTAATTACATCAGCTTTTTTCCCTCCCACTTTCTCAAAATGTGAAGATAATGTAATTGTAATTGATAATGTAATTGAAATATTGATGTTTTCTTATGTGTGTAATTTTTGCAGCCTCAGGTCTTCAGCTTTGATGGTGGTGAGAGAAGAATGCTTGATATGTTAACAAATGCAGATGGCAAAAAAGATAATAGGAGGCAGCATTTTTTGTGTTTGCTCAAGAATGTTTAGTTGGTCATTGAATTGCCAAATCTTGCTGATAGAATGTAACTTCAAAGCAGTCGATTTAGCCATCTCTGCTTTGATTAAAGAAAAGAACATAATTAATTTTGTTTTCATTTGGAAACCGCTTTTGGACTTTGTCCTTGAGATGGAAAAAACTGAAACTTTGATTTGGGTTTTGCTGATTAGATAAGTTTGCTGTTATAGAAATGGCTAGTGTATATTATCATATAAAAATTAAAAAATTGAGTTTTATGTTACTACCTTATTCTACTGCACTAAAAGGATCGGAAGTCAATGATTTTCTTTTTCTTTTTCCTTTTATCCTACTTCTCTCTCTTTCTCCCTTATATTTGCATTATTTTCATTTTCTTTGTACTTCTATATTTTATATTATGATAAACTAATAAAATACTAAAAAAACAAAACAAAATCAAACATCTTACAAAGCCATGTCAAGTTACAGAAATGACATTTGTGTGCCTAAAATTTGAATGGATGATTTAGTTCTGTAACTTGGGTCTTGCAAGCATATATTTTTCTGTGAGTGAACACATCACAATGTGAGATCTTTCTTGCACTCCCAATCACAGGAGATGTTAGATTAAGAAGGGTTTTTTGGCTAGCAGAACAGTCCTGCCATTCTTGTGGGGAGAAATATGTATTTCTTAATTTCTAAGCCTTACTGGTTTATTGAGGTTGATCTGTGCTCTATTCTTTATCTCAATGGGAGGGAATTAAGTATTCTAGCTCTTGAATTAGCATACATTCTCTTTATGCTTTGGGGATGATTGGAATAACACAACTCCAGAATGCTAGCAATCCTTCACTGCATATAATACACCTTTGATTGTACTCAAAGGACTCTATTTTCAGTCAATGTATATTTATACTTTTTATTTACAGATTTTATAGTGATCTGTTTTAAATGCGTGTATAATACAGTCTAGATCTGAATCTAATAGTTAAGTGCCACTTAACATAAACAGTAGCTATTTCTATTTAATAAGGATGTAAATGTCTCATTAATTTTTATAAGGATTTCTATCTTGCCTTTGCCCCATAAAGTAAGTGTAAAACAACTCACAGAGTCATATATTAGATAAAACACATCCTTAACAAGTTTCTAATCATAAAATATCCTCAAATAATAATTGAGATAGCTATTTCTATAGGTCTAACAGAAAATAAACAAGGAAACAAATGGATGTTTTGCATGATATGTGAAAGAGTCAAGAAATGTGATATAGTTTGTCCTTTACTTTCCTAAATCCCACTGTTTATAAAGGAGCTTCTAGGAAAATCACATATGATCCTAAGAACGATATTGCCTACTAATATTTTCTTCTGTTTTATAGAATAGACTAGGAGCCAGCAAACATTGTGTACACACTATAAAAAAAGATTGTTAAATACTGGGATTTCTCTGGATGGCTGAGCAACTCTCCCTAATGTTGTTAAATAATGTTAGATTTATGCTACATGCACTGGATTTTTTATTGTAAAATGCCTTCAAAAAGCATCTTCAAGTTTTCTTCATTTGGTGAAGTATGCTATTGACAGCTGTATATTAACAAGACTAATATTAAAGTTGTTTTAGATAAAAGGGCATGGATGGGGTGGCTGCTGAAAAACAATAGTGTCATTACAGAGGTCTTTGTCAGTAAAATCAGCTTGTATGTACAAGCCTGAAGTCTTAATGATGGCATTGTAACTATGACAGGAGAGGTTTTCCCCTTTTTCTTTCTCTTCTTACTAGTAGAATTCCGTATCCATTTGCTTTGTTTCCATCATTTGAATGCAGTAGTATGTCACCCATTTAGTGCAATCCCTTTAGTCTGTGCCTTTCCTAGCTTTATTGCCATCTGGTCCTTGGCTATAGAGAGGAATTTTTCTTGTATATGTGACTCTGTAACAATGAGCATGCGGTTGATATGGAAAGTAAGCAGTTGCCTTAGCAACAGAGTTACTGATGTGGCAGTTCCTCTGCTTGCAGGCAAAAGATCTTGTTTAGTTCAAATGTATTATGCGGGTCTGCTATAATATGGTTGTGACCACTAGTGCTGTTGCAGGTAAGACGTCTGCAAGCATCTTGGTTGCAGCAGCTGAAATGTTTTTTCCTAGCTAGGTTTAGATAGGAAGGATTTGTCTGCCAACCTTATGCCATGGTGAATTTTATAAAATTCAAACCAAGTTCATACCAAGAATGTTTCTTCTCAGCCCATGGCTTTATAGATGGGAGCCTTTCTGAGTCTGTTAATGCAGAGGCCGCCAGTTATATATTTTACAGTGCCATTTCTAATTGTGTCCATCTTCCTCCCAACTATTCTTCCTATGGCTTCTCTGAGTTTTGAAGAGTCTTTGCCTCTCAAATGGCATTCTCTACTCTACTTTTCTATGGTATCTTGGGGTGTGTGTAAACTACTGAGAAGTGGGGGAATTCCTTGCTGAATACTACACAATTCTAGGTCAAGGGGACATTAAAGCTCATAGTTAAAACCATGACATTTTTAAAGCAGAAACATATTATTGAGATTGCTTTTTTTTTTTTTTTTTTTTGCAAGGATAGGTTTTGACAAAAGCACCTTTTAGCAAAATCTGATGAACCTGTTAACTGTTTTGCTCTTAGATTAATCCGAGTTTTTTCTCCTTAATTGTTTATTTTATTTTTTTGCTTTAGCAGAGACAATTGCTTATAATTGAGTATGTTGGGGAATTTGCATATTGTATCCTGGATCACAGGATCTGAAAAGGAGGACATATAATAGAAACAATTCCATAAGCTCATTTTGAGAACTAAGTTTGTTCTTATTTTGTTCATAGGGACAAGGTACAGTTTAATACAGTTTTAATGTATTTTTTTTTTAAAAAATAAGCAAGCCCATTGCCTCAGTATCAAATTCTAAATGTTCTTAAAAAAGGGCTGCTTCTTATTATACTACATAGATTTTATTTATTGAAGTATTAGTTTTAACATGTGCAGTTCCAGGGTTCCAGATGGGCCCCAAGTGGTATTTTTTGTGGACCCTATAGCCCCATCTGATTACAGACTGTTGCAATGTCAGTGGCATTGCAAAGGAGAACATCTATTAAAATTGTAATATAAACTGAATAAAAATAGGTTTTTAAAAGCTATCTCAGAACAATGGCAATTAGAGGCAAGATGAAGGAAAGCAAACTCCAGCATTTTGCAGAAACTTTTTTTCTTGCTGAACTTCTCCTTGCTATGATGCTCAGTTCCAACCCTTCTGACCTTCCACAAGAGCTTAAAGACCTGTTTCTGCCAGTTGGCTTGTGATACCAATGGAGGGGCTTCATGTTGAAGGGTGGTTGATTGATTAACATAGATCCTATCCTCTCCCCCTCTCATCATATTCCCTCCCCCCATCTCTTTAGCTACGTTTATTTTTGTAGTATTGTATCTATATTATTATAATTTATACAATTTTATCTTTTAATATTGTAAGCTGCCCAGAGTTACCATGTAGCAAAATGGGCAGCTAATAAATATTGCAAATAAATAAATAATTCTAAATTCGCTGCAACATGACTTTTAAGATTGGTAATATTACAGGTAGACCTCGACTTGTGAGCACAATTGAACCAAAAATATCCATTGCTAAGCAAGGCACTTGTTAAGTGAGTTTTGCCCCATTTTACGACTTTTGCCACAGTAGTTAAGCAAATCATTGCAGTTGATAAATGAATCACGTGGCTGTGAATCTGGCTTCTCCCATTGATTTTGCTTGTCAGAAGCTGGCTGGAAAGGTTACATGTGAGCCTGGGAAAGTGTAACTGTCGTAAATACAGGCCAGTTGCCAAATGCCCGAATTTTGAACACTTGACCATGGGGATGCTGCAGTGTTGATAAGTGTGAAAAATGGTCATAAGTCACTTTTTTCAGTGCCGTTCTTTGAATGGTCACTAAATGAATGGTTGTAAGTCAAGAACTACTTGTACTTTATAGTGCAGATATGTCCCAAAGCTGACAAGAAGGTTGACTATTAATGTAATATTTGAAAACCTGTACTGGTCACTCTATATTGCTATAATTTTTCTTTATAATTCAGGTTCATCACATTGATCTGCATTGTCCTTGGTAATGATATAGAGATAAAACTACAGATAATAGTGACATAGTTAGGGGCTATCTATGCACTGAATGAGCTGGTTTATGCAAAATGACTACTGTGTTCAACAATAACAGAAACAATTTTCTGAGAAAATTTGCTAAGGACTGTGTATGACCTGATGCAGCTCTAGCAGGTTGCGTGCATTATTGTTAGTTGAAAGATGTTAGATTTCTCCACTTCGATGTCCTCCAATGTATGGGAATTACAGCTCCATTAAGTTCGAAGAACATCAGATCAGTAGACTTACATATACTGTGGTAGGTCTTAGTCTTAATTATATAGGAAACCACAGCTTGTTTAGCTCATATTCCAATAATTTTTCTCTTCCTTTTCCCAGTTCTAGGTCGAAGTCTGATGGAAAGCATAGCAGAAAGGATTGTTATTGAGTAATGGAAACTGTATAATCAACGAATAAAACTTTCAGTAGAAAGAACATATTTTAAATGTCATAGAAACAAAGCAGGAAAGGATAAGGATGTCATTTATTTATTTTGGACAGGTAGCTAAAAAATTGAAGAATACCTATAAAAACAGTAGTCATTATTCTGTGCCTATATTCAAGTACCCAGAACATGTATAGCTTTCTAAAATCTTCTACTAAGTAGTAAATATTACATTGCACTATACAATTTAAATTAATTAGATTTTCTTTCCCATGGCATAGAACAGGGGTCTTCAAACCTGGCTCTTTTATGACTTGTGGACTTCAACTCCCAGAATTCCTCAGCCAGGCATGCTGGCTGAGGAATTCTGGGAGTTGAAGTCCACAAGTCATAAAAGGGCCAAGTTTGAAGACCCCTGGCATAGAAGGTAATGTATGATCTCAGTGATGACTGTACAGCTAAGATAATCAATACTTGATATGTTCTGGTTCTTTCAGGTTGCTATTTTTCATGAAATATTCCTAAATTGATCTAACCGAATAAACAGCTTTTGAAAGATGCTAAGCAATCTAAATGAATTTATTCAAAACTTGTCTGAGTTATTAAATGTCCTAAGATGTGTGCAAAACTGAGGCTTTTAATCTTCAGAAAGGTCATTCGAGGTATATAAGAGAATTAAGCTTCACAGGAGTGTATAATATCCCTCTTATTGTCTGTTACTTCCTTTGTATGTGGTGAGAAGGAAAGCACACTTAAACTTCAATTAAAATTAAGCATTTTATGAAGTGGAACAATACTTGTAATATTATATGTCTCAGTCTTAAAGCAGGATGAAGCTTTAGTGTCTGTAATGAAAACAAAAGAAGTAGAAACTCAGCAGTCTTGTTCTGACTAATTTTGGCTTTCTACTCCAGGCAATATTTTTTACACACCATACTCATTTTTGCTATTTTTATCCCTTTCTCAGGTGTGTGTGTGTGTGTGTGCGCGAGAGAGCGCATGCGTGCACACTCACTAAAAATAAATGCTATTTTCCAACTACAAGTAGCAAGTGTGAATCTTTAAATATGCCCAAGTCAAAAGTTGAATGGTTTTTATCATTTTATTTTTTAATCACTTAACTGTGATCATGGCTTTTTTTAAAAAGAGATTCTTGTTTTTGCAAAAAGAAAAAAGGGTATTGTGAAAATAGCTAATTTCTCCTTTAGTTTAAATATATATCTGTCTTGCAAGGGTGCAATTGTGATACTAATCTTTTTGGATGTGAAATTTTATGTTGTGCAGTTTAAAAGTTGATACTTCTAATGCTGAGCAAGTATATTTCTTAAATTTGTTTTAAACTTATTTTGGGATAATTCATTTGTGAAGCAGTTGTGTGTAGATTTAATAGTTCCAATTATTGCATTATTGTTTACTTGTTAAACAAGCAAACAAGAGAAATGACAGCTGACAAAAGAATTACAAGTAGTCCTTGCCTTATGACCATGAATGGACTTACAACTAGTCCCAGAAGTATGACCACTGCAATGACCCTGTGATCAACTTTGGGTGTTGGCAGCTTCCCTGAATTTAGGATTGCAGGGGCGCTCCAGCTCCCCCAGTCTCCTACCTTTTCTCCATCTGTGCCTTTTGGCCCCCTGCGTTCCACAGCCCCTGCCATCCTAGCTGTCCTTCACTGTCTTCATGCTCCCACTACTGACCAGCATGCCCACCTGACCCTTCACAGGCAGTTGCTGGCTGCATGGGGCTGCATGAAAAAAATGAGCCCGCATGGCCAGCAGCTTCCTCACGAAGGGCCAGGACAGGCAGACCTCGTTAGCAATGAGAGCAAGAAGATGCAGAAGATGTGCTCACGCTAGGAGTGCAGGATGGTGAGAATGACTATGACTGGGACTCAGCTGGGTCTTCCTGGAGTGCCGAGGCTGTGCGCTCCAATGGTGGGAGTGTCTTAGGCTTTGCATCACACGTGGGGCTGCTGAGCCTTCTAGAGGTGGCTGTAATCTCAATCTGACATTCTTAGAGAGGGGAACATAATTCTTTGTATATATCACTTCCCACATTTCAGCGTTGTTGAATTATTTTCCTTAGAATGTTGTTGCAACAATGTATTTTCTTTCTAATTTAAAGTAAAATACTATGGAACTAAACTACATATTAGGTTTTGAATATATTAATTGATGGATATTTATTTATTTGTGAACTTTATTCATTGCCTGAATCCTAGGGGACTCCCACTGGCTTACAGAACTCGCAAAATAGAATACTGTGTAAAAATAAATATTATAATTAATTTTAAAAATAAAATCCAAAATTTATTTCCCCTATAATTAATGAGTTGAAATTTGTTTGGCATGGTGATACTCCTTATAATAATCTCTGAAGGTGTTTGAGAAGAGCTAGATTTACCTGTATCTGGAAGGCCATAAGGGTGGAGGCCAGCCTTGCATCAGGGGACAATCTACTCTAAAAGAGAGGAGCTATTATAATCTGCAATACTTTTTAAAGAGTTTCATAAGGGAGCATTTAATTTTTCCCCATTAATTAGTGGTTGAGATATTGTGTGCAATGTTAGCTCTGTTAGAATTTTATCCCTATATTAGCTTCACAGTCTTTTATCTCATGTAGTTCTCTTTCAAATTAAAATTAGTGCAAAGGCAATTGATGCTAGATGGGTCCCCTGCCTATGTTTTTAAGGTGTTGCTGCTTGTGATGCAGATATGCATGCTGACCCGCAATTATACACCAATTTATTTTTATTAATAAGTGTTTTACCTGTTGGAAAAGTTGATGTAAATTGTGTACATTCAGTTTGGTCAGGATGGTTTCATTTTAAACACCATATTATGAGTAATTCTTTAAATACTGATGTATAATTTAGGATGATTGCACAGAATAATGTAGGTTGCAGTTAGGTGTTTCCAATTTGAGTTGCAGGATAATTGGAAATTGTTGTACAGGTAGTTCTTGATTCAACCAGTCGTTTAACAGCTGTTCACAGTTACAACAGCTTAGAACGGGTGATTTATGGTTCATAAAAAACTTCTGGTCATCATAAAAAGTCATCTGTCGCCCTATCACATATACATATTTTGGGTGTTTCAGAACCTGCTCACATTTACAACTGGCTGCCAAGTGCCCTGTGATCGTGGGATCGCCATTTGCAATCTTCACTCTGACTTCCCCCAAAATCAAAGGGGAAGCCTCCAGGGAACATTGCAAATGGAGGGGATGTGGGATATGAGGTGTTTGAAATCTTCCCACATGCTGGAAGAATGGATCTCAAATCTGGCGAAAATACTAGTGAACACCCGCATCTGAGCGTTTCAGAACACTGGCATTCACTAGCATTTTCTCCTCCCCTTCGTGGGGTAAAACTCTAGCTAACAGCAGTGTTCTGAAAGGCTCAGAATACTGGCATTCACTTGCACTTTCATCACCCATCCAGAAGACTCAGAAAGGCTCCAGAGGGGAGGGCAACCCGCTAGCTTAGAATGTTGGTGTTTGTGTTCCTCTAGAGCAGAGGTAGGCAACCTTGGCTCTTTTATGACTTGTGGACTTCAACTCCCAGAATTCCTGAGCCAGCCATACTGAGGGGAAAGAGAGAGGTTTCCAAGCTGAGCCATGCTGGCTCAGGAATTCTGGGAGTTGAAGTCCACGAGTCATAAAAGCCAAGGTTGCCTACCCCTGCTCTAGAGGGAAAATCCCTTGACACATTAGAGGAATAGACTTTAAATCTGGCAAAAACATTACCAAACACCAGCATTCTTGTGACCAGTCCCCACCCTGCCATGCCTCGGAGGCCCGGCCCTCTCTCCAGTGGTCTCTTAACAACCTGCGTGATTAACAACCACACCTGCGAGAGCTGGGTTTGCAGTTGTTGAGCAGAGTGGTTACATGGCTTCTTACTTAACCATTCCTTCACTCAGTGACCAAGGTTCTGGGCCCAATTGTGGTCATATGGGGAGGACTACTATATTTGTCTAGATAGTACTATCTGTGGTGATTGAGAACAGTGAAAGCTCATAATATGTTTCAGTGAAAGCTTTTCCCCTTTAGCAACCTTTTTATTCTTTTTTTCAAGAACATAAGCTTTCCCCTCATTTTAGAAGGCAGTTTGTAACTCTAAATCCCTCTGTTCTTTAAAAAGGATTATGTATCCAGAATACAAAAAGCAACTGAAATTAATTTTATCAAGGCCCTTTGAAGACAATCTCTTCTCTTTTTTTTGTCAGATTGTACCCAAACTCTATTTTTGGTTTTTAATCTTTTGAAATGGAGGCACCGTGTGCCAGGGATTGAACCTGAAGCCCTTTACTTGTAAAACACATTCTGTGCCACTTAGCAATGGTTGTTGGTCTATGCTTCCTGGTTATTTGTTTGCCAAGCATGTGAAATATAGAAGTGGATTTGTAAAATCTTTCCCTTTTTTCTCTAACTGAAAGGTTGTCACTGTACTATCCCTGACTAGCAAATGACATTTAGAGGACATGGAAGAACAGTTGGATAGTCTATCACTCAGTAAGGTGTGTGAGCTTTCCCCAATAGTCTAGCTGTCACTCCTTTTCTTTGCATCTTTTTCTTCTGGGGTTAGATGCAGAAAGCTGGCACTGTAGGATTTGATTGTGCTCCAATAATTTTAGTTTCAACCCTCTCTCCTTAGGCTTATAGTGTAGAGGGCCTGGGTATTGCTGCCAATTAGTGTTCACTAGTGTACCGCTAGCACTAAATGCTAGTTTTCAATCAGTCATCTAAAACTAAGTGGTAAAACTACATTTTTTTGTACATCAGTAAAACAGGTCTCCTATTGCTTGTCAGTTTAGAAACCTTGCTCCTGGCTACCAAGAAAATTTTGCCTCCAGCTACTGATATTTAAGCAGTATGTTTGTCTTCAAGCTATAGTTGAGTACTTAATTTTAGGTTTTATTTATAAGGAGAACCAGTTGCAGTCTGGGCATAAGAAATCCCAAAGCGTATTTTTTAACATCAGATACTTATTTCCCATTTTTTCCTGCAAGGAGATCAAAGCTAGCTATATAAACTCTCTGTCACTTCTGCTTAGTAGTTCTAGAGTTTGGCTGGCACACGGGTCATCCAAGTAAGCTCTCTGGTTGAGTGGGAATTTAAACCCGAGCTAACTTAGCACAGCTTAGCTTAGTTAAATTGTAATCACAGCAGCTCGTTGGCTCTTCTTAAAAGAGCTCTGTAAGACAGTATCAATTTTAAATTAATTGTTTTTAAAACAATTAGGACTTCCTGTGCCATGTGGCAGCCTATGGGAATAAAAGTATGCAAGCATTTTGAATGTTAATTCCTGGCCTAGGTCCCCAAATATGTATGAACTAAGTCATAGTCATTTGAATGTTTCTCATTTCTGAATGTTTTTACAGTACTTGCTGGGGCCTGATAAGTCAATTTTTTAAAAATGTTCTGTTAATCTTAAATAGATGGCATCAAGTAGAGAAAAAATGTAATATGTTGATTTCATAGCCTGGTCTCTTAAATATTATTTGAAATATTTGTATTATATAATACAGACAAGCCATCCCAGATAATCAACTGTATGTGGGCCTCATTCATCTCTATGGGACCTGCCTCATGATCAGAGTCCAATTTGTAGTGAATCTGAGTGATTTTATCCAGCAGATGTCTAGCATATACCTCAGATGGCTTGCAGCTAAACCTCCAGCTCAGCATTTCCTAAAGGGACCATGTCACTCTAAACAGGGCTCCTGGATAGCTTTCTCTATAAGCAATAAGAATAGAGAAAGATTGACATTTACCCATTGCCCATTACCAATCTGAGGTACCACTTTTAATAGCTCCTGAGTAGCTCCTGCTCAGTCAGGTTCATCCCTTTTTGTTCTCAATTCTTCTCTCATTTCACCTCCCTCAATTGCTTAAAAAAACAAGGAAACCCTGGCAATCATGAGGGGAGATAGAGTGTATAGGTACGTTCTCTCATTCCAGGTGATGTCTAAAGTTTCAGTTGGAGCATGCACTAAACCTTCAGTGCTCTGTGAAACCCAGTAGGGTCCATCAATTAGTTGCCTGTGATGGACCAATCAAATAGGTCCTGCCTTCCTGTGATAGGGAATAGCACCAGAGCATTCCAAGGCAATCATAAAGTGATCTGAACATGATATACAGGTGATAGTAAAATTCAGATCACATTGCAGCTATCCTGACAAAAAAAAACCCTAAATACAGTATGCTGGACACTATTGTCTGTTGAGTCTTCAATGATCTAGATCAGACATGTCAAACTCGCGACGTCACATGACGTCGCACGACGTATCGGAGCTTTTTCTCCATTGCCGGCAATGGGGTGGGCGCGGTTTCCTGGTGACGCGTCCGGCCCATGGGCCGGCAGTTTGACACCCCTGATCTAGATTGAGTCCATGGCTGTTACAATGATCATGAATTCCTGAGTTACCTCAGATTTTGTCCCCAGAGAAGGCAAGTTGAACTCCAAAACTATAAACTATAAATTATCTTTGGAGCACCATCTCTGAACACCATTAATGTACTGGAAATGACCATGTTTCAGCTTAATATGGAACCATTTTAATATAGTTTTCCTGATAACATAGAATAAGAATGATTTTTGCATATGCCTTTGGATATTGTTGGATTATAGTTCCACTAACCCTCAATGTTCACCATATTGGCTGGATGAAATGAGAGGTGGACTTCAGTAACATCTGGAGGGCCACTTTTCGGCGAACCTATCCAAGTAGCTTGCATACATTTTGGCCTCCCTATTGGAATTTTGGAATAAGGCTGTACCTGATGCAGTGTGAGAAATGCTATATTGCCTGGGAAATCCTGATTCACTTTCTGAGAAATTTTTGGAAGATTGATACTGGTGTTGGAATTTGCAGTAGAGTTGGGTTCCTTGTTTATAAGTCTAGGGACTTTAATATTGCACAATAGCAAAGAATGAAATTGTACTGCAGGATCTCATAACAGGACTAACTCATAAAGGGCAGAATTTGGGAGGGGAGCAGTTGGCTTCTTGCTGGTGTGCTGTATTCTACTTTGTTGGCAGATTTTTCTAGTCTTCATCAAAAGGGATGTGGGTAGCGTGTTAATAGTAGTTGCAGCTGGGCCCATATGGGTAAGTCTCATTTCTGTTTCCATACAGTGGCATAGATAGCACTGTTGGGGTAAAGGTTTTTAACTGCATTGCTTATGAATCCACTAATAAGTTGAGTGTTACTTTAATATTAGCATATTAATATTAACAGCATTTGAAAGAAGTGTTTCACAAATTAAAGTATCTCTCTTCAAAATGTTAAAGCAGTAGTAGTCTTGCATGACTACTTTGGTGTCTATCCTTAGTTGTTTGCTTATGCATGTGCTTATGCATATGCATACATCGACAAGTTGCTTTACTTGTGGTTTTAGCAGAAGTGTTGTTTGGGTATACATATTATATAGTACTGGAATCTGTTAAGAAAGAATTGAAAGTGGATTTTCATTTAATTAAAAGGTTTACTCACTAATCTTTAGATGACCTCTTAGTGTGATTTTCTTTTCTTTTTATCTTAAGTTGTGAGTTCCTCTGAAAAAGAGTAGAAGACAGTATGAGGCTAATCAATCATATTTTATATAAGATGATGCCTTGCAGCTCTGCTTGTATTTTACTAGTTAATGAAAATTACTGTCACAAAATGACTGAAGGTTTTGTTAATTGTGATCTATATAGCATCTATATTATGCTTTGAATAACAAAGGTGCTTGTAATTGTGGCTTCCTTTCTAATGCTATTTGTGATGTTTTCTATCTTATCAACTTACATTTATCCAAATTCTGACCTGTACTTCATTAGACAGCAAAGAAACCCATACTTTCTGATATAGTTAAGCAAATTTGTCAACTCTAGTTATTCTCCAGCATGAAGAATGGAGAATCCACCAATGGGTTAATTCTGACCTCCTGCCCAAGTAGACCAAGTCAGTCAAAGCTGCCACGCCCGTCTGGCTGAGGACACGCCCCCAGTTTCGATTTGTTCTTCAGCCCAGACAGATGTGGTAGATTTGGCTTCCAGCTACTTGAGAACAGCAGGTTTTATTAAGTTTATTCCATTCGTGGATTCTTCCCTTTCTTTTATCATCTGGTCAGCGCTGGGATCAGCGCTGTTCCAGATCGGTAAATTTCTTTATTGTAAGTGTTTTTTGTTGATTTTTGTGCCTCTCTCCCTCTCTCTCTATTTCGTTATTGTCAGTACTGATTTCTTGCTTATAGTGAACCTTTTGGGGGGAAAAGATTGTTCCCCGTTCTTCAGGCCTTGAGAATTACTCGGCCAATCCGGCTCCTTATAGTCATTACTCGTAATTACTGATTTATCTTTTAAAGAGAGCAGTTTGGGGAAAGGAAGTGCTCCCTGTTATCTAGGCTGCCTTGGGCCTTGAAATTATTTAGCCGATCGGTGGGCGCCGCGTGGCGAACGGCCCATTTCTCCTTTGATTTATTCTCTCTTCAGAGGACCAAAAGGGAGGCTTGGCAGCTCTTAATTTAACCAGGATTCAAGGAAAACTGTATTTTCCTGGACAAAGCAACTAAATCAGCTTACTTTCATTTTCCCCTGGTCCGGATTGCTGGCGGCCGCCATTTTAGTCTGCAGCATGCAGTCAAGGCCTTGAATTCCGGACGGAGCAGGGGAGGGAGTAATCCAAAAGGCCACTCATTTGCATCCCTCCTGTTGGAATCATTATTCAGTGTGTGTCAGGGGATTTTGATTCTAATCAGGCCTTTGGTTGCTTGCCATTTTAGGCCTTACTTGCTGCTGGCCACGAGGGCTCTGCTTGACCCTATATTGCAGCACGGATACTGTGGTCCCCTGTATTTGTACACACCAGGCCTAACAAAATTGGACCCAGCGTCAGTTGCTCTCTTCTAACAATCATCACTCAACGCTCATTTGGGCCTTGCCAGTTATAGCCTGTTGCCATAGTCTGCATCTAGTAAACGGTCAAAACTGAGTTTGCCGTCACTAAGTGAGACACGTGTGATCCCGTCACTAAACACGAACTTGACCTCAATGATAGGTCTCCCATGCTCAGTTTCATCATCGCTAAGTGACGTGCGACATCCGTCGCTAAGTGTGACTCCGTGCTTGCCGGTGGGCCGGACTATCACAGATCCACGTGCAAGCCGGTCCCACCTTGGTGGTTAACAGCCGCATCTCTTGCAGACCGAGACGCTTCAGCACCCCACTGAAAACTCTCGCTTTACAATGGCAGATAACACCGAGCCACAGGCTTCCACTTCAGGTGGACACACAAAGCATAAGTCCTCTACTCAGAAGGCAGCTGCAAAAAATCAAGGCCAAAACTAAGGCCGGCTCAAACAAGCGAGCCTCCAAGGCGGCCGACAAACAGGCCGGCTGCAGGCATCGTGCCTTGGAGAAACAGTTCTCCCGTGCACAAAAACTGGCTGTAGGGGAGACGGTCAATCCGCCCCCTACCACAATGGCGACACTGCCTTGTGGCCCACACCCTGAGCCCCCTGCACCCATATGGTCCCCAGAACGGGACTCCGAAGGGGTTTTTTCAACTGGCCATTATCAGGAGCACTTTTCCCTCTTTGAAGAGGAACAGGGGCCTCAGGATCCTAAGGCACCAGAAGCCACATTTACTCCAACTGCAGCGGGTCTTCAACCTCTTGAGGGATCGTTCTTCGCGGGCCAAGTGCAGGCTCCAACTGCCACTTTTACCCCCACTTTTACCCCCACAGCAGCGGGGCTTCGCAATCTGGAGGACCCATTCTTCAAAGCTCATCTACAGGCTATGGTTTCCCAGGCAGTTGCTCAGGCTATGACGCCCATGGGGCGTACACAAGTGGCCTCCGCTCCCATGGTCTCCACGGCATCACCAGACCTCTCGAGGTCCGGCGCTCTCCAATACCCAGAATCAGATTCACCACCTCATTCCTTTGCCAGCGGTGTCTCGGAATACGCGGAGTATAGCCACGCGGAGGGGCAGTGGTCGGACGATGAGGAACCTCCTCCTCTCGTAGGCTTGTTTAATCCCGCGCTCTTTCCGTCCCTGCTCCGCAAGGCCTGTGCGACCGGTAAGATAAATCCGGTTCAGCCATCGGTACCTGAACAGGTACCTGAACAGGCTCCTAGCCAGGACACGGACCCGTTGTTTTCTGAACCGGTTGTGATACACAAACAAATCCCTTGCCCCCCATGTTCTTGAAATCCATTCAGGGGCAATGGGAGTCCCCAGGTGCTTTTCCCTCAATAGGGGGAATCGACCATAAGTTGATTGACACGGTGCCGATCTTGAATGAGGCGCTGGAAGTGCCTGAGGTGGATGAGTCCTTAAACCCTTTATTTTCTGATTCCAAGGTGCCAGGGGATATGGCGGAGGCGTTGAAGCCCGAGGATAAGAAATCTGAGGCTTCTCTCCGCAGGACACACCAGGCTTCGGCATGGGCAATAAGAGCGTCCACCTCAACCTCATTCTTCGCAAGGGTCTCTCTTATCTGGCTCTGTCAATTACAGGCCAGAATTCCCCCAGAGGAGGTAAGAGTCCATCAGGACTTAACGAAATTAATGGCGGCATCACAGTACATGGCAGACATGTCTCTGCAGGCTGCCAGATTCTCGGCCTGTGCCATAGCATCCAACGTCACTGCATGCCGGTTGCTATGGCTCAGGAATTGGAAGGCCGAGGTTAAACACAGATGGCGCGTGGCTTCCGCCCTGTACCGTGGCGCCCGCCTTTTTGGGGAGGCCTAGCTCCCTATTTAATTGAGAACAGGGAGAAACGGAGGGTCCTTTACCACCTTTCCAGGAGGCCGAGCCAACGGTTCTCCCCGTACACCCGCTGGCAGCCATTTCGTCCCGGATCAGATTCAGCCTCAGCACAAGTCTTTCTGCAGGTCCGGACCGTTCCTTTGATCGGTCTGGCTACAGAGACAGATACAGACAACAGGCTCAGGGTAAGCGGTCCTTTCGAGGCAGGGGAGGCCGTCCCTTTCGTAAATCCAAGTGACTCAGGGAGGGACTCTCCCATAGGTGGTAGACTAATGCCCTGGAATGGCAATGGCACACTCTCGATGTCCGCAGGGCGTTACGCTATTACATCAAGCGGACGGCGCCTTTTCGCAGGTCTGAAGCTCTTTTTGTTTCCTTCCACCCGGCTTCCAAGGGTCAGAAAGTGTCTTCTTCTACCATTAGCAGGTGGATTAGGACCTGTATTTCGGAGGCCTATCAGGCATCCTCCTTAGCGATTCCAGGTCATTTGACGGCACATTCCACTCGCAGTGCTGCTACCTCTGCAGCATGGGCTACACAGGCCACCATAGATGACATTTGCAGGGCGGCGACGTGGTCTTTGCCTTCCCCTTTTGTGCGCCATTATAGACTTGATAAGTTTGCCTCGGCGGAGGCCTCTTTTGGCCGCAGGGTACTGCAACAGGTGGTGCCGGCGGCAGGGACACTGGTCCAGTCTGCTTCCCCCCCATAGGGACAGAAGGGCTTTGGTATGTCCCATTGGTGGATTGTCCATTCTTCATGCTGGAGAAGGGGCGTCTTACCTGAATGCCTTTTCTCAGCATGATGAATGGAGAATCCACACCCATCCCTTATGCGCAGTCCGGTCCAGCGTTAGGGATCTGGGAGCCAACACGTCGTACAGTCATTGGCTTCGCCCTCTTCGAAACTGGGGGCGTGTCCTCAGCCAGATGGGCGTGGCAGCTTTGACTGACTTGGTCTACTTGGGCAGGAGGTCAGAATTAACCCATTGGTGGATTCTCCATTCATCATGCTGAGAAAAGGCGTTCAGGTAAGACAACGCCCCTTGTCAGTTACTAATTTTTGTAAATATGTCAAGTTTGTTTTTTTCTGAATTTTTCAATTTCTGAATATATCAGTTTTGCTTTCTCAAACGTATTTTTTAGAAACACAATTCTATTTTTTATGCATTTTGGTGTACATTCCACATATATGTATAGGGGTTGGTTTTGGTTTTTTTTGCGAGAAATCAAGTGAAAGACCACATGGATAAGCCAAAAAGTTACTGAAAGAATATTTTGTAAGGACCAAAATAGAACTTTTTGACTTGAATAAAAAGCATTACATTTGGCGAAAGGGAAACACTGCATTCAGGATATGGTGTTGGCAGTATCTTGGTTTGGGTGGCTTTGCTGCCTCTGGAGCAGGTTGGTTTGCCATTATTGATAGAACTAAGTGTTCTAAATTGTACCAGCAAATTCTACAGGAAAATGCCAAGATATCGGTCTGTGAGCTGAAGCTCAAGAGAAAGTGGGTCATGCAACAGGGCAGTGACCCAAAACACACAAGTCGGATGATTAAAGAAAGGTTAAAGCAGAATAGAGTTAATGTTTTGCAATGGTCCTGACTTTACTCTTATAGAAATGTTATGGAAGGATCTGAAGCAGGTAGTTCATATGAAGAAGCCCATCAACATCCCTGAGTTGAAGCTGTATTGTAAGGAAGAATGGGCTCAATTTCCTCCAGGTGATGTGCCAGACCGAACCACAGCTATCAGAAACATTTAATTGCAGTTATTGCTGTCAAAGATATGGGACGCTCACTGAAAACAATAGTATGTACTTTTGTCTCACAAATACATATGCAGCTTTGGATCATTCTCAATAAATAAATGAACGTATAATTTATTTATTTATCAAATAAATATAGCCCCCCATCTCACCCAAAGGGGACTCTGGGTGGCGCACTATAATAAATAAAACAGCCAATATAAAACCAATAAAAATTTCAAAAGCCACAGTAATAAATAGCACAAAAACAAAAATATTAAGTCTGGATAAAGGGAGTATAAAATGGCTCCTCCCAACAAATGTTTCTGACTCAATTATTTAATTGGCCTCTCTTTATTTGGGCTTAGGACTTATAAAAAGAATATATCACATTTTAGGGCTTATGCAGAAATTGAAAATTGAATTGAAAATTCGAAAGGGTTCAGAAACTTTTGAGTACCATTGAATGATCATCTTCTTATAGGAGATGACCAGGCAGAGCCCGAAGGAGGAGTCAAACACATCATAAGTCACAAGTTTCTATGCGCCCGCAAGAGATCTAAGTCCAGCCCACCTTGAATGCCTTTCTTATCTCCTGCTCATTTTCCATGACTGCTAGTTGGTCAGATTCTTGTAGAGAGCTTAAGCTTGCAATAAAATCTTTATACTCATTTGAACTGCCTGAATCTTCTGATTTCCCCGGTGTTTGACACTTCTTCTATGTTCAGATCAAACTTTAGACTGCCAAAATGAAGCCACCTTCTTGGCTTTGTCATTGGCCAAAATAAGTAATTGTCAGTACATGTTTCTGGTAAAAAATGACGTATCGGCAGATAGGCAGGATCTGCATCTCTCCGTGTTCACAAAGTGTGCTGTTATCCACTAAAACTCTCCACTTGAGCAATAATAAAATAAATGACTATTTGGTAAGTAAGTCTCATTGAACTCAGTGGAATTTGACTTTTGAATAAATAGGCATAGGATTATAGGTACTTCAGACCACACTGTTGTAATTAGTGGTACTTCTGAGTCAAATGATATGGTCTAAAATTATCATAATAGTAATTTTAAGTAACTTCAGATTTTGGCAGAGAAAATGTCTAGGTATATCTGCTTGTTTCTATATTTCTTTTTAAAATAATGGGATGAAAAATGAGTAAATTTCTTTGAGGAAATTGGAAACATAAGAAGGTGCTTTTGTACGGAGTGAGACTGTTGAGTTCTTCTAGCTAAATATTGTCTACAGTATTTGTTTACTGATAATAGATCTCCAAGGTTTTAGACAAGGATCTTTCTCAGTCTTAACCAAAAGATGTTGGGTCATATAGATAAGATTGTTTCATGCAAAACATGTGCTTTGCCACTAAATAGAAACATGTGCCTTTTGTATAGAACATATTCAGATGAGGTATTTCTCTACTGCTGGTTTTGTGTAAGAACTGGAAATTTCAGAATCTGCCCACCATGTGACCACTCCTGATTTTGTGACTGTTTTTGCAGCAGATAATTTAAGCAAACACAGCAGTTGTAAAGCGAACATGGCAGTTGTTAAGTGAATCCATTGTCCACAATGAGTGTTTTTTTGCCAGAAACTGAAAGTAAATACTGGTTTCTGGCAAAAAAAATTATAAATCATGGTCACATGACTGGTTGCTGAGCACCCAAAATGCAGTCACGTGATGGGGAGGGGAAGAAGAGCTGTTGGAGCTTTGAATAAGTAGCCCTGGGAAAGTTTGGCGAAACTTCAAACCATTGATAAACGAGTGGTCATAAGTTGAAGACTTACCTGTAGTGAAAGAGTACTGCCAAAGGGCTACTCTTGATTAATGATAGGGTAGCTGAAATTCTGAATATAATTTGCATAATTCTGCAGTATTGGCAGCATTTAAGTAAAAGTGAGCCTCCTATTTTCCTGCTGGCATAAGAGCCATTATTTGTACAGAATATATAATTTTTTTTGACAAATGTGTAGAACAGAAATCTCAGTGTGTACGCAATGTAATTTAGGCTAATAAACTCCAGATTTGTCTTGATAGGTTTATACTTATTTCTAATTCACTATCTTATTGAACAGGTAGTCCTTGACTTACAACCACAATTGAGCCCAAAAATTCTGTTGTTAAGTGAGACATTTGTTAAGCGAGTTTCACCCCATTTTGTCATAGTTTCGCCCCATTTCTTGTCACAGTTGCTGAGTGAATCACTGCAGTTGTTAGTAACCCGGTTGTTAAGGGACTCTGGTTTCCCCATTGACTTTGCTAGTAAGAATGTTTTAAAGGGGGATCGCATGACCCTGGGACACTGCAACTATCATAAATATGAATCTGTTGCCAAGCGTCTGAATTTTCATCACATGGCCATGGGGATGCTGCAAAGGTTGTAACTGTGAAAAATGGTCATAAGTCCCTTTTTTTAGTGCTGTTGTAGCTTTGAATGGTCACTAAATGAACTGTTGTAAATCGAAGACTACCTGTATGCTCCTGTGAATTTGAAATAGTTTGTATGTATAAATTTCAATTGCTATTGTATTCTGAATCAATCAACAAATACCGATGCATAAAAATGACAAAATTATAAACTGTAAAAGGTCTGATTGGAAACAAGGTAGGGAAAGCTTGTAGGACATGGCTTCTGGAATTTTTCCAGTACTTTTACTAGCAATGACTACATGCTGGTGTATGTATGTAAGGATTACATTCCACTTAGTGCCAAGTACTTGATGGCAAGGGAGGAGGTTTAGAGTAGAGCAGCCTTCAATATCTTGAGCCCCTCCCCAGCTGCCTCTCTTCCAAGAATGCATTTGGAATATTTTTGAGACTCTTTGAATCCAGAGCCCTTCATCTGATTTGGCCCATTCTGAAACTTCAGTTTTATTTTGCTGGCTTTTTTGATCTCATTAAAATTCAGTCTTGCTGTGTTCTGTTTTCAGAGAATTATTCTGCTGAAGATGGACAGACATCTGGCCCTTTACATAATTCCTTTTCAACATTACTTAGGTTAGAAGGATTACAAAGATTTGTTCATAACCTATGATTGGAAGGCTTCAAAACACTTATTTTTTGGCAGAATGGGATGGAAATGGTAGGGTTGGAAGACTTTTTATATGGAAACACTGTCTAATTTTGCTAAATTTTCCAGGGTTTTACATAATATATATTTGAAATATCTCCCCTTTACCTCTTTTAAGCAGAGATAATAAGCTTCAGGAAAAGACACCACAGCAGCCTTCAAATTGCCCTTGCTGCTTCAGGCAGCAGGATATTTATTCTGTGATGTGAGAAAAGTGGCATGTTTAACTTCTCCTGGGAAGGATCTCACTGGTTTTGGTGGGTGCCAGGTTAGTCTAGACATATGGGTTAAGCTTGAACTAATTTGGGCAGAACTCAGAAGAATGACTTGATTTGACTAAATAGGGTAGTGCAGCTTTTGGTCTTGGTAACAAAAAGATTGGCATAACTAGTTGAGAAGTTTGTCTCTTCGTGTGAAGGCTCCCCTCATCAATGACATTACTTGTAATGTCAAAGTTGTAACTTGCTGGTATTAATTTGTGGTAATTAATCAACAGAAGAGGGCTGGCATATTGAGATGCAATGTCATAGATGGAGGAAGAGAACAAGTCACATTTATAATCTTGCTACTTCTATTAAAAGTGGTAAATATGTAGGCCAACATTTGTGAGACTTGGCACCCATTCATCATTGATGGGTATTTAAATCTATCATGCTGAATTTGAAAATAAGGTTTGACTGAAGAATGCATATGAGACTGTTCAAACTTAAGCCCATATTAACAATGCTGAGGAATGAGTTAAACTAAAATTCAAGTCAGCTCTCATCACTCTAGTGTGGATAGGACCAGCACAAACATTAAAGCTTGTTGGAGGCCACATTAAAGAGGCTGAAGCTGTAAAAGGGAATACATCCCAAACCAGTGTTTGCCTTGCCACTCTAAAAAAAGGTGTTATAACTCATTTTCTAGTTATTCACATCAGTATTGTAGAGCCTGTCACATCACTCAATCTTTCTCATTATTTTTATATAAAAGGTATGTTGCAGTGATATTCTCTGTTACAACCAGAAAAGTGCAGCAAGCAACCCAACCCCCAATCCATTAGATCTGGGAAGTGAATTGAAATGCTACTCGAAGCTACCTGTTTTGATTTACTACTTTGAAGTAGATTCCTGCTTTGGTTTGCAAATCTGTTTTGATAGTATGATTGAACTGAAGATTTGTTGAATGGAAGTATTACTTTATATAACTCTAGTCCAAAGCCATCCATGAAGTTAAAGCCTGCTTTTAGCTACAGTCACACAGTTACAAATATTGTCAAAGATATTCAGTGCTGTATTTTAGAAATGTCTCAACTCTGAAATAGAGGAAATTCCAGACTCCTGCAGCAGAAGCCATGAGCATGATATTTTTGAAAGGTTTTTTTGACACCATAAAAATGTAACTATTCCAGTTAGTGCAACCAATCACAAATTATTGGAAATATTCTTTAATTCTCAAGTGTTCACACATCTCTTATATATATATCATTCTCTCAGGGTTTCTTTGTGCTTGCCTTTCCTAGCTTGAACAGTCTTCTCTTCAGTAATTGTTATTTGTCTCTGCAGACCCTGAACAAGTTGGTATGCTTAATCTTAGATTTATTTCTGTCTTTGAGATCTGTTTGTTTTATCTTTGCCTATCTCATTTTTCCAGGTTCTTATGAACCATCCTGAGTCTTATGAGCTACAACTCGTGTAAGTTAATGTTTATGTGTTCAAGTCTTCAGTTACTCTTCTCTATACTGCCCATCTCACTGTAAATCGGGGGTCCCAACCCCCGGCCCATGGACCGGCACCAGTCCACCGCATGCCAGAAACCAGCCTACGCAAACAAGTGAAGCACGCAAAACCACACCCCCTCCGGTCTGCAGAAAAACTTATCTCCATGGAACCAGTCCCTGGTGCCCAAAAGGTTGAGGGCTACTGCTCTAAATGCAACTCTTTTTATAGTTTGTAGGGTTTCTCCACGAGGAGAGGAAGCTGTGTAACAGGGTTCCTATAACTATGTTAGAAATTTTATTGCTTGACTCTTGTCAGATGGTTGGGGGTTGGCTGATGAGTACAGCTAACATGTAGGGTGCTAGCACATGGGTAGAGGTAATTACACACATGTTGGTTAGTGTTGGAAGAAAACCCTCCAGTGTTTTTCTTAAGTTACTAAAGTATTTTATAACCTCTGTCGCTTTAAGATTTGTGGACTTCAACATGCTAGCTGGGAAGAGGCTGAGGTTCAGAAATGCTGAGTTACAGTATGTACCAGACCCACTAAAAGAACTTTGTGGGATTTAAATTATAAAAATTATCTAGATTTTCTGAAAAGTCATTTAATCATTTCTAAAATATGTGAGACATGTCTATTAAGAATGGTTTGAAGGTCTGCAGAAATTTTACTGGGTACAAATTGTTTATATTCCTCTGAATTTTAGGGTATAGTGCTTTGAAGTAAAATGTCAGTAACTTCTGTTTTTCTTTACGGTTTCCTCAGCAGTTGAATTTATTCAGCATTAGAAAATTGTCAGAGTACTTAATTTCTGAGTTCAAATGAATACCTATTTTTTATCAAAGAAATACTATAGCAGTTGTTCTGTAATCATTATTTATACAATACAGAGAACTAAATTCAGTTGCTTGGGAAATAGATTTAAATAATTTTGTATGCCTTAGTTCTAATGTTCTCAGAATTGCAATTGGAGGTAAGATAGAGTTGTCAAGCCACAGTGTTACATAGATAGAGGGACCACTTAGAGTAAGTAAGTAAGGCTGCAGATTTACTGCCTTCGGAAGAGTGAGGTGCCAAACTCTACTTTCTTATTATGTGCTGCTAAGTGTGCCAATTAGAAATTGATCTTAGCAATACTTTGAATTTTAAAAATTCAAAATATTAAATTAAAGAATTGTTACAATACTCTAATGCCTTCTTAGAAACGTCCTCATATTGGCTGCAAGTGACTAGAACATCAGGTTTTAATTTTTTTTCAATTCTTGTGTAGTGATTGTGAATAACCAGTGATTTATACTGACTGATATCTAGGAACAAATAATTGCATCCTTTATGGAAGGTATGTCAGTTTGTCTCCTAACTCCCCTTCAGAAGCTGTAAAGTATTCTAGAGCTAATGGGACTGAAGTAAGGTAGAGATAGCTGGAATCAAAATAAGTAGCTAGTTTTCCCTGTCTCTTTCAGGGTAGAACTAACACAGAATTTCATCACTGTATAAGATCCTGATTGTATATTGCAGTCTTTTTCTCAAGTATCCACAGGAAGGGCAAATACAGCTATGTATCATAATATCATCATGCAAGTGGCAAAAATGATGTGTCATGATCCATAAGGAATGGTTGCTGGAATTGGGTATGTCTAGTTTAATGAAGAGAAGGACTAGGGGTGACATGATAGCAGTGTTCCAATATCTCAGGGGTTGCTACAAAGAAGAGGGAGTCAAGCTATTCCCAAAAGCACCTGAAGGCAGGACAAGAAACAACAGATGGAAACTAATCAAAGAGAGAAGCAACCTAGAACTAAGGAGAAATTTCCTGACAGTTAGAACAATTAATCAGTGGAACAACCTGCCTCCAGAAGTGGTGAATGCTCCAACACTGGAAGTTTTTAAGAAGAGACTGGACAGCCATTTTTCTGAAATGGTATAGGGTTTCCTGCCTGAGCAGGGAGTTGGATTAGATCAGTGGTTCTTAACCTGGGCGATATCGCCCCCCAGAACAAGCTAGCTTCAGTACAGAATGCCGTACATATGTGAATACGCATCGCTTATCTTCATGCGCGTTGCGCAGCAGCCTCTACCCATACAGTGGCGCGCCATTGGCCAGAATGGGCAGTGATGGAGGGGGGAGCGCTTCTTTTGAAATATCGCATGCTGACTGGCTGTCCCCTGTGACATTATATTTTCTTTGTGTCTTTTTAATCCTTTTTACAGTGTGCGTGACTATACTTTCCTCGAATCTTAATTTAGTTTCAGAATTTTCATCTTGAAATTCTTAGTTTTTCTTTTCGGGCATTTCACTTTCTTGCAATTGAATTTTGTTTTCAGTGGTCATTACATTTAAGTGTCTTGAATAAATAAGATAATAATGAAATACATGATTCATGAAGTTTGGGAATAAAGTGACGGGTGGCACCAAAATTTTTCACACAGTTGAGATATGGGAAAAAGACTGGAAATAAATTATTTGCATCGATATGTCCTGATGACAATTTTAAAGAAAACAAAGTGTTTGCATAAATTGAAGAATTATTTCCTATGTTGTGATTGAGAGGTTATGTTGGGGAGGGGGGCGATGACAACTTCCTCATTGGCTCAAGGGGGCGATTCGTTCAAAAAGGTTAAGAACCACTGGACTAGATGACCTGCAAGGTCCCTTCCATCATCATCATCATCATTACTATTACTATTACTATTAGTATTATTAGTAGTATTATTAGTAGTATTATTAAAACATGTCAATTTGACATCATTGTGGTTTGTTATAGATGGCTATGCTCTCTGAAATTCCTGGGCCACTGGAACCAGGTTATTGATTCAGCAATGGTCTTATAGGTTTATTTATTTATGTTTTGAATTCTTTCTTAATGGCACTATTTATTTTAGCAAGTACTGATATGTCAACCAATTGGAAATCATGTTTATGGAAGAAGCTTAAATTCATGCTGTTGGTAAATGTATTATATTTATTTTTTTCATATCGTTTGGTTTGGTTAAAAGAAATCCAAACTTTAGGCCAAAGTTCTTTCCACAAAGTGCATTTCTAAGAAATTATTGCATGCTGAAGCTGCAATGAAAAGCTCAGTGCAACAATTTCTTTAGGTGTTAAAGAGTCCCTTTCAAGTTATATTATCAAGGAAGAGTAATTTAATACAAAAAGAACATTTTTATAAATGTGGAAGTGAAACAGTGGGGGGGGGGGGCTTTTCTGTGAACTTGTTATTGGCAAAGCCTTTACAGATTGTGAAGATAACAGATTCAGTGGAGATGTCCAGTTGTAATTCAAATGAACAATATTAGATGGAAGAGTAAGTGTTGCAGTGATCACACAGCCATAATTTAATGCTGGCTTCTGCCCTCTTAAGAAGTCCTATCCCCTATCTATTTGACTTTGGGGACCTTATGTATCAACAAGTTTAGTGTATGTGTATTTTTTCTATAGCTGCAGTCAAGACAATATGGAAACACAAACACAAAAACTGTAAGACTTTTAGTTCCAGAAGGGAAAATGAGCTTTGCTGATTGATTCAAGTTCTGTCTTTAATGTGTTCCTATCACCAGAAACTTGGCCAACATTTTCACAGCTGAATATTTGTTTCAAGGGAAAGTTGAAGTGGTTACTGTCTCTGAATAATCCATCTGGCTCCTCTGTTTTGATGATTAAATATGTATTTCAGTTTTGGAGACATCCAACATGAACATTTTGCATGTTCAATTTCCAGAATGTCAATCAGAAAGCATACTATGGTTTTGCTTATCACAGTGGTCTGTGGGATTATTTTTGTATTACATAGCAATAGCAGTTAGATTTATATACCGCTTCACAGTGCTTTTCAGCCCTCTCTAAGTGGTTTACAGTGTCAGCATATTGCCCCCAGCAATCTGGGTCCTCATTTTACCGACCTTGGAAGGATGGAAGGCTGAGTCAACCTTGAGCTGGTGAGAATCGAATTGCCAAACTGCTGGTAGTCGGCAATCGGCAGTTGGCAGAATTAGCTTGCAGTGTTGCTTTCTAACCACTGCACCACCACGGCTTTACAGGTGATTTCTATAATAATTTCTGTAATTTCTGATACAAGTAATTGAAATTGGACATTAGAAATGGGGAAGAGATTTGCTGATAAAATATTCTGCTTGATTTGTTTTGAGTACTAATTTGTGTAATTCTGTAACTAAAACTGGGTTTTGTAAACACATTATATATGTCGTAATGTGTTTGGTTTACCTTACTGTATTAATCCAGTTACTGTGGTTTATAAACCATGGTTTATGCCTTAGTTCAGTTTGTGCTTTCAGCCTTTGTAATGTATTCATTACAACATTAACACATTGTATGAATTGAAATCAATTGAAATCAGCATAATTTCTTTCATGCTAATATGGATTGTGGGGGGGGGTTGTGTAAAGTTAGATTTCTAGTTTTCAGTATGCTAAATTGTATTGTTATTTGATTTACATCCAGATCTATTTCAGGGGTCGTAAGAAATGCCTTAACAACAACCAATAATCATAACTTGTTTTATATTAGTTAGTTTTAAGCAGAAACTCTCTTTTAAGTACCATTCAGATCTGAACTAATTTATGTTTAAGCTGCAAGTTATCCTCCAGAAAGTTGATATGGGAATGCAGAAAGTATCTGGAATGCAGAAGCCCAGTTTCTTTGTTATTTGCTATGGTTTTTTTTTACCATTTTGGGTACATATGAATTTGATTAGCCTTTTCATATCCCATGCATTATGGAGCCAGTCTTGATTGGGCCTCTGCAAGTTTTTGTTGATTTTTTTTCCAAAGCTCGCTCTCTCCAGAAAGTTTAGATTAGGAATTGGTTTAGATTAGTTAACAGGACAGTCTGACAGTTCACCAGTACACTATTTTAGAGTGAAAATGGTGTTAAATTTTGGTACGGGTGGAAATCTAGTAGTAGTTAAATCTTACGTGTGATCGGCCATAGGAAAAACACTATTGCTGTGCAGGTTGGTGAGACAGAGGGCTCTATTCTTTACAGGCAGTAATGGTGAAGCATTTAGCTCAGTTTTAATCTTTGATCTTCCATAGGCTGTGTGCTGAAATCTCAATCTGGGTCAGGGATCACCAGAATACTAACTCCCCCCCCTTATTTTTTTGGCCTTGAAGAAAAGAGACAGATGGGAAAAGAGAACAAATATAGACTACAAATAAATGAACTAAAGATGGGTAAAAGCAGATTACTGCTGCAGATTTTTCACTGATGAGATTACTACTCTTGCTTTGTTTTGCATTGGTTTTGACTTTGTTGTTTTGGGGGTTGATTTCTTAAGGGGGCTCCATTTCAAGGATTTAGGGAGACATTTGAGAATTGTTTTTCTTTTGTTTCAATTAATATTGTTTGGGAATTTATGTTTGTATTCTTTTGTTTTCTGATTTTCTTCCTGATCTTTTTAATAACACATGTTTTACACTGCTGAATTTTGGACTATAATACATGACAGTCTTCAATAGCAATAGCACTTAGACTCACAGTGCTTTAGTTTACAGCCCTGTCTAAGCGGTTTACAGAGTCAACCTATTGCCCCCAACAATCTGGGTCCTCATTTTTCCGACTTCGGAAGGATGGAAGGCTGAGTCAGCCTTGAGCTGGTGAGAATTGAACTGCTGAAGATGCAGGTAGCCGGCAGTCAGCAGAAGTAGCTTGCAGTACAGCATTCTAAACACTGTGCCACCATGACTCATGAGATCCACTTCATTGCTTTATATGTATGAATGTAGGTATGTATATTAATAACAATAAAGTGGGTCTCAGGTTGAAGATAGGGATTAGATGCATAATGCAGCCTGAAACAGATAAAGGATGTCCTGGAACACCTTCCTGTCGCTCTGTAGAATTCTCTATTTAGAAGCTCGGTATAGGGAGACACAATTGGGTGCTAGCTTCCTGTTGAATGGTACTGTACTGCAGTATACACAGCGCATAGCTCTACAGTTTGCATTCATTTTTAACAACTTGTATGCGAAACAGCTTTTTAGGTCATGAAAGTGATTTCAGCTACCTAATGGCATAACATTTTTTAAAGCTTGGAAGTACTGCAATGAAGAGGAATGTAGTAAAGGAGATGCATTATTGATGTAAAACAGATTTTTTTTTCTTTCAGAAGCACCATCTGGGCATTTCACATTTGTAATATTTCTGCAAGCATATGTAAACTGGCAAGTGAAATTTAAATCAGATGCCAGATCATTACATTTGCCAATTCTAAATTTCAAGTAGCAAAGAGGTGGTGTAGAATAGTGTCTTAATAGAAGAACTTGATAATCCTGTGAAAAACAGCCAGAGAAAATGAATTGCAACTTGAGGCTGGCGAGCCTGCAAAGGTGGACACTTTCTTTAGTATCACTAAGAATCATATTATAAATCTATCCCATGGACACACTTTTATATAAAACCATTATTAAAAAAAATACATGCTGAAGTTGTATTTCCCAAATTGATTGTATATGGGTTAAACTTTCTGGGTTATACTCTTTATTAATATGCCATTTGTTTCCTTGGAGAATCAGAGTAGCTATACATCTGGAGGGAACCAGATTGGGAAAGGCTGCCTGAAAAAATAACATATCCTAGAGCAAATGCTTTTATTGTTGATGGAGCAGTAGGGAAGCTAAAATGTTTCACTCCTTGGCAGATTATAATACCTGCAGTAAAAAAATACAGCTTTGTTGTACCTTATATGTTTTCATGGAGCATCCTGATTACTAAAAGTACCTGTTGGTCAATAGATGTACCAGAGTCTTAAGATGGAATTGAAACTGATTTTAGATTATTAAAAGCAATGAATGAGGAGCATTGCTGTCCATGAATATATTTTTCTGTTAAAAATTGCAAGATCAATGGTGCATTGATCCATTGTAGTTCTCCAGCATGATAGATGGAGAATCCATGAATGGGTTAACTCTGTCTTCCTGCCCATTAGACTAAGTCAGTCAAACTTTGCCACGCCTCTCCTGGACCAGGACCTCCCAGTCACGACTTAGTCTGTGCCCAGGAAGGACGTGAAAAGTTTGGCTCCTAAGTTGCAGACTGAGACTATTCAGAGCAGGTTGTATTGTTCCCCATTCGTGGATTCCCCATTTCCTTGGCTGCGCTGGGACCAGTGCAGTGCCAAACCGCTCGGAAGGGTTAGCTGGCTTGCTGGCTTCAGGGAAGCCTCAAGCCTCCGTTCTCTTTTCGGCGCGTCTGTTGCGGGCGCCATTTTGGAAGCCGCGTGGGGGGGGGTTCTCCTTGCTCGTTCCTTTTGTATTTTGGATAAGTTTGTTTTTGACTGAATCAGCGTGCTCGCATCGCTCGGATCAGTCAGGATCCTTTTCAAAACGTTGCGTTTGCCGTTCTTTTCGCTTTCTTTCGTTTCGGCTGCAGCATTAACTACTTTTGTTTTCGGCGATAGCGCGTGCCATTTGGGAAGCTGCTTTCGTTCCCTCCAGCAGGGGGGAGAGAGAAAGAGAGCATTTCCTTTTGGAGGCCAGCTCAGTGAACTAGGGAAGAGGACTCCTTTCTTGCTTCTTGCAAGCCATTTTTTTCCTCATTTGCCCTACTAAATCAAGCGTGAAGATTTTAGTTTAGTCACAACCTAAACTTTTAAATTCAGCGTGTCTTCTTTCAGAGGCAGCGTTTGAAGACTTCTGAGCGCTACACAAGCCACAGTAATTACAAATCGTTATACTACAACATAAAGTTACTGCCATAATTGCTTTCAATTATCCCTTTTTTCTCTGGACTCAAGCCTCACAGAAGTAGATGGCCACCCACTAAGGGACTACAAGAATAGCTCTAGGCCTCAGCCTAGGCTTCCTACGTTCATCTTTCAACAGACAAAGTGTGCTGGCCGTGCCATTCTTGGCCTTGCCGCCACCAACTAGGACTAGTGCCTAGTTGGCCGTTACCACTGAGGTGGTCTTGCCGCCACTAAGTGAACTACTCGTGCGCTGGCCGTTACCACTGTGCTGGTCTTGCCGCCACAGTAGACCTGACCAGTGCACTGAGGGTGCATTTACTGGTATTGTTGCCATCAGGAGCGTTGTAAGTGGCTAGCCGTAACCATTAAGTTGGTCTTACAGCCACCATTACCTAAGAGTACTTGTTGAGCCCAGTGAAGTGGCACACAGCCACATTCAGTACTCTGCTCCTTACCTTTGAGATTCTTCTCAGCACACCACTGAGATAACTCCTCTGAGATCCCTCTCAGCTGACCACTGAGATATCTCTGATTACGATGGCAGACAACATGGCACCTGAGACTTCGCAAGGTGCCCCCAGCACTCCCGGGCAAAAGAAGCCCAAGTCCTCCAAACAGGAGGCTGCTGGGAAACTCAAGGCCAAGGCCAAAGCCATCTCTGGCAAACGGTCCTCCAAGGCAGCAGACAAAGAGGCCAGCAGGAGACACCAGGCCTTAGAGAAACAGTTCTCCAAAGCACAAAAGCAGAGCATGGTGGGGACAGGGCATACTTCCTCTGCTCCCGCAGAAGCTTCAGTATTTGGCCCTCAACTTGATCCTTCAACCTTGTCTGCCCAAGGGGTTTGGTCCCCGGAACCCCTTGGGCAGACAAGGTTGAAGGGGACCCTGGTCAATTCTATTTTCCCAGGGCTGAACAGGAAGAGAGGATTCCCTTCAGCGAGGGATCTAACCTCCAGAGGTTGCACCTCTGGGCCCAGAAGCCACATTTACACCCACAGCAGTGGGTCTTCGGCCCTCAGAACCTCAAGGGGCGCTGTCACCAGAACAATTACAGGCCCTGATATCTCAAGCTGTCGCCCAGGGTTTTGCCTCGACACTCCACCAAAGGCCTAGACCCGAGTCAGTGACGTCAGTGACTCCGTCTTATTTCTCCCAGGCGGGAGCAGACGACTTTCCAGGTTCTATTTCACCCTCCAGGTCTTCCAGGAGCAGAGTGTCGTTCTCCGAAGAGTATGGGCAGATAGACTTACCATTATCAGAGGATGAGGACCTTTCCCCGGACCCTTCTCCCTTCATGGGTCTATTTAATACTTCTCTTTTTAAGTCACTGCTCCACAAGGCCAGTACCACTGCCAAGATTGATTCTGACAGGGCCCCTCAGGCTGGCCCATCCACAAGCCAGGACACAAGTCCGGTGTTTTCCGAACCCACCGTCACTCAACAGCACATCCCCTGTCCCCCTCTTTTTCTCAACACAGTTCAGAGGCAATGGGAAACACCTAGCACTTTTCCCTCTCTGGGGGGGACGGACAAAAAGCTATTCAACATAGATCCAGCATTATCAGAAATGCTAGATGTTCCTGTGGTGGATGAACCTCTAACTCCACTGTTTTTTCCTTCCATGGTGTCAGGTGATATGGCAGAGGGCCTGAAGGCGGAAGACAGGAAATCTGAACTCTCTTTCCGTAGGACACATCAGGCCTCGGCATGGGCGGTAAGGGCGGCTACATCCACCTCCTTCTTCGCCAGAACCTCACTTCTCTGGCTTCACCAGTTGCAGACCAGGGTTCCTCCGGAAGAGGTACGAATGCACCAGGACTTAGGCAAGTTAGTGGCGGCTTCAGAATACATGGCTGACGCGTCACTGCATGCCGCCAGATTTTCATCTAGGGCATAGCCTCCAATGTCACCGCTTGCAGGCTCTTGTGGCTCAAACAATGGAGAGCGGATGCTAGATCCAAGTGGTGCTTAGCGGCTGCCCCATACCGCGGCTGCCAGTTGTTTGGAGAGGCCCTGAGTCCTTATTTGGTCGAAAACAAGGACAAACATAAGGTACTGTCCCACCTTATCAGACAGGCAGATAGGAGACCTACCCCGTATGCCCGCAGGCAGTCCTTTCGATCAGGGTCAGGGCCGGAGTTTGCTCAGCCCTCCCGCTCCCTTCCTCCCAGATCTGGCGGTCAATTCGACAGATCTGGTAACAGAGACAGACCCAGGTAACAATTTCAGGCCAAGCAGCCCTTTCGAGGCACGGGAGGCCGTCCCTTCAGGAAATCCAAGTGACTACAGGGTGGCTCCTCCCATAGGTGGCAGGTTGGCTCTCTTCGTTCACAAATGGGAGGCCACCACCACAGACCTCTGGGTCCTCGACACCATCAGGTATGGCCTGTCTCTGGAATTCACATCCAACCCCCCGGGGCGCTTCATCTCTTGCCCATTGTCCAAAAACCCGGTCAAGAAAGATCTCATGAGAGAGGCCATTCGATACCTCTTGGAGATAAGGGCCATAGAGGCAGTACCGCCTGGACAACTGGGAAGGGGGTTTTACTCCATTCTCTTCGTCGTTCCGAAGGCTTCGGGAGGATGGAGGGCAATCCTCCTCCTAAAGGGATTGAACTCTCATCTGACATACAAGAAATTCAAGATGCAAACACTTCAATCCATCTTGGCCAGCATCAGAAAGGGGGACTTCCTGACGTCTGTCGACCTCACGGAAGCATACCTGCACATTCCCATCCTCCCCAGTCACCGGAAATTTCTCAGGTTCTGCTACGCAGACCACCACTTCCAATACAGAGCCCTACCTTTCGGCCTGTCATCGGCCCCCAGGGTATTCACAAAGATCCTGGCGGTGCTGGCCGCACATTTGAGGTTGGTCCCAGTGCGCATCCAGTGTTACCTGGACCACATCCTCATTCAATCCTCATCGATTCAAACGGCCCAGTCGGACCTGGCTTTGTCCATCAAGACCCTCGAAGATCACGGGTTCTTGGTGAATTTTCAAAAGAGTCAAGACAGTTCCCTCTACCCGCTTTCTTCACCTGGGCGCAGTAATAGACACAAGACGGTGCGAGGTCTATCTATCTCGGGAACGTCAGGACAGCATCCGAGCCCTGGTCTTCCAGGTCCAAAGGGAGCGTGTAGCTACACTGGCCATGCTTTCCCAATTGTTAGGGAAGATGGTTTCCTGCATGGCGATAGTGCCATGGGCCAGACTACACTCCAGGAACGTATAATGGTTTTTGCTCCCATTTCAGAAACTGGGCACCAGCTCCTCCAACCAAAGGGTAAGGGTTCCATCTCAGACCCTAAAATCCCTTCAGTGGTGGACCTCCCCAGAGGTAGCCAGAGGGTCATTGTTCAAGGAACCCGTTCAGCTCACCCTGACTGAACGCCAGTTTGTTTGGCTGGGGAGCGCACCTACGGTCACAGTTGGCTCAGGGCCGGTGGTCCCGGTCAGATCTGAAGCACAACATAAACTGGTTGGAGCTCAGAGCTATACATCTGGCTCTACACCACTTCCGCCACACGGTGGCGAGACAACACGTTCTAGTCCTTACGGACAACGTGGTGGCGAAAGCCCATGTGAACCGGCAAGGGGGTACCCATTTCAGGTCCTTTATGGCCTAGGCTCAGTTGTTGGGAACCTGGGCAGAGACCAACCTCTCCTCCCTCAGGGCCGAGCACATCTCGGGAAAGGCAAATCGGCAGGCGGACTTCTTGAGCAGGTCGACAGTGGATCACTCCGAGTGGCACCTGCATCCCGATCTCTTCAGGGAGATACCAGAGAGGTTCGGTCATCCGGTACTGGATTTGTTCGCTTCTCTGGCGAATTCCCAGCTTCCAAGGTTCTTCTCCCGGTTCCCATCTCCAGGGGCGGAAAGGGCGGATGCCCTCCGCAGCCCATGGCCCGGGTGTCTGCTTTATGCATTTCCTCCCCTCCCTCTGATCCAAGCAGTTATCCGAAAGATACTGCAGGAACAGGCAGAGGTGATACTCATTGCTCCACACTGGCCAAGATGGCCGTGGTTTGCCGACCTCGTGAGCCTTTCCATTTCTTCCCCATGGAGGATGCCTCCGGATCGCATCTCACTCAGCCAGGGGACTCTGCAACATCCAGAATCCCAGTGGCTCCAGTTAACCGCCTGGCATTTGAACGGCGGCTTCTGACGCATGAGTCCTACTCGTCAGACGTAATTGCGGTGATTCAGGCCTCACGAAGGCCCGCTACAAACAGAATTTATGACTCCACGTGGAAGAGTTTCTGTCACTCGTGTGCAAAGAAACAGCTAGACCTCTTGGCTATTACCATTCTGAGAATTTTGGACTATTTATTGGAGGGGCTCAAAAAAGGCTTGGCACCCAACACTATCCGCAGACAAGTGGCTGCTCTATCCACGGTGCTTACATGTGGCAATTCAGAGCCATTGGCTCAGCATCCCATTGTGCGCTCCTTCGTCAAGGGAGCAACCAACACCAAACTGCCCGTGGTTCACCGGTATCCCTCTTGGGATCTGTCACGGGTCTTACAGGCCCTTACTTCACCTCCATTTGAGCCCATCAGAACCTGCACTCTTAGGTTCTTGACGATTAAGGTTGCCTTCTTGGTCGCCGTCACATCGGCTAGGCGCATCTCTGAACTGGCAGCTCTCTCTGTCAGAGTGGACTTATGCGTTTTTCATGATTACAGGGTGGTCCTTCGCTTAGAACCCTCCTTTGTTCCAAAAGTCAATACCTTGTTCCACAGGGCGCAGGAGGTGATTCTGCCAGATTTTTGTCCTCATCCTGCTCACGACTTGGAATGCCAATGGCACGCCTTGGATGTCTGCAGGGCCTTACGTCATTACATTAAGCGGACTGTGTCCTTTCGCAAGTCGGAAACCCTCTTCGTTTCCTTCCAACCATCTTCTATGGGGCAGAAAGTGTCCGCCTCCACTATAGGCAGGTGGATCAGGGCTTGCATTGCAGGGGCGTATCAGTCGCATTCCCTGCCGGTTCCAAGTCGTATCACTGCACACTCCACTCGCAGTGCTGCGACCTCAGCGGCGTGGGCGACACAGGCGTCCATTGAGGACATCTGTAGGGCGGTGACGTGGTCTTCGCCTTCCCCTTTCGTGAGGCATTATAAGTTGGATAGGTTTGCCTCCGCGGATGCCTCATTTGACCGGAGGGTGCTACAGCAAGTAGTGCCACAGGGTGGGACACAGGCCCAGACTGCTTCCCTCCCATAGGGACAGTGCGGCTTTGGTATGTCCCATTCGTGGATTCTCCATCCATCATGCTGGAGAAGGGGCGTTGTCTTACCTGAACGCCTTTTCTCGGCATGATGATGGAGAATCCACACCCACCCCTTAGTGTCAGTCAGGTCCTGTGTCAGGGGTATTGGAGCCAACACGTCAGACTCATCAACAGCTTCGCCTTCGTCGTGACTGGGAGGTCCTGGTCCAGGAGAGGCGGGGCAAAGTTTGACTGACTTAGTCTAATGGGCAAGAAGACAGAGTTAACCCATTCGTGGATTCTCCATCATCATGCAGGTAAATATCATCCACCATTCTTTGTTCCATAATCCATAGAGCAGAGACTTTGCTTTTCCCTCCTGGACATAGCTCCAAGAGAAAAATCGGCCCCAGATTGAATAGAAGAATAGTTTGAATGATTGAGCAAGAAAAAAAGATCAAAAAAATCCGGACTAATCTCCAAGATAAAGATACAACAATATAAAGTTACACTATACATTGCCATCTGGCTTAAAGTGGCTTCCATGGTGGAAGACCCCACTTTTGATAGACACAAAAGAGCCACATTGGATATTCCTAAAAGGCATGTTGACAAGCCACAGTTCTTCTGGGAGATTGATTTTTGGACAGACGAAATAAAATTAAAACTTTTTAGTAAGTCACAGCGGTTATGTTCAAAGAAGAAAAAAACAATGCTTTTAAAGAAAAGAATGCCATCCTTAATGTGAAACATATAAAAGCTCCATAATGTTATGGGGTTGCTTTGTTGCCTCTGGCACTTGAATCTGTGCTAGACACAATGAAATCAGAAAATTATCAAAGCATTCTGGAGCGAAATATACTGTTATATATAATATATATATATATAATATAGTGTTAGAAAGCTCTGTCTCAGTTTCAAGATAATGACCCCAAACATACATCTAAAAGAAGCCAAAAATGGTTGAAAACCAAACATTGGATTGTTGTAATGTGGCCTGTTATGAATTCTGATCTGGATACAATAGCCCAGCTATGAAAAGAGCTGAAACTCACTGTTGGGAGAAGGAAGGCACGGAATCTAAGAAAATAGGAATAATTTGCTCAAGAATGGGTTAAATTGCCAGTTGAGAAGTGAAGTCTCCTTCAGAGCTGCAGAAAGCATTTGATTGTAGTTATTGCCTCAAAAGGATGTGCTACAAAATATTAGGCTATGAACATTGTATCCATGCTCTTTTCATTTGTTTTTTATTTACAAGAAAGTTATATCCCACCTTTTTACCTAGCAGGTGTTCAGTAATAATATTTTTCCATAATACAGGAACTGTATAGTAATGACATAGGAAGATATTTGTTTATGCATATTACATACATCTTTTAGCCCATGTATATGATGCTATCTCTAATGTGCAGTTGAGATAGAACTTATGCAATTTAATTTATCTTTTTCTCAAAGATAAAGAAGCCAGTTCTTCTCATCTCTATTTCTAAATTCCAGTTTCATTTTGGATTTGAGGAGACCTTATCTGGCTTTCAACAATGGTTGGAAATTACTTTGTTGTCATTTTTCCTCCAAGCTATGCTTTCTAATTCTGTGATACAGAAAAAAACTACTTTGATTTTGTTCCAAACCAGAAAATAGAATATGTACGCCAGGGAGGCAATATAAAATTAGAGAGTGTATTCACAATTGCCAAATCATGGTTTAGTTATTAGGAACTTTGGTATGCATATGTGTGCCTTTGAATCAGTTTTTGCCTCCTAGTAACCACCTGAAGAAGTCCTTGCACTTTCCTTAGCAAGGTGTTATGGAACTGGTTTTTGATTGCCTCCTTCCTATGGCGGAGAGAGAGAGTGACTGGCCCAAGATCATTCAGGTGGCTTCATGCCTAAAGTTGGACTAAAACTCGCAATCTCCCAGTTTCTAGCCTGATGCCTTGACCACTACGCCAAATTGAATCTCATTATGAACATATTATATTTGCTTTATTCAAATCTCACTTGGTCTTTCTTTGCAGTCCCAGTTCAAAGTACAAGTATTAAACAGCAATGGTCATCATGGACAGAAACCCTGGTGCCTGATGGAATGCATATTCTATATTTTCACATTCAGATCCTAAGATTATATTTAGAGTCATGGTTTTAGTACTGTTTTGTACTTAGGTACAAAAAATTACTACCCAGATGCAGGCCTTATAGTTAACAACCCTGAGTTGCTGGTTCAATATAGGTGACTATATAAATTAAATAAATAAATTACAAAATTAATATCTCTCTGGGGTATGCAAAGAAATATATCCAAAATCAATCAATTTGAAAACAAGAATCATTAGTTAATATAATAATGTACTAATTTTTAAATAGATAGAAACATTACAAATACTCTAGCTGATGCTTTTATTGATCTTATTATATATAATGTATTTTATTATTCATTTTAATAAATCTTAATTTTTATTTTTATGTTTTTTGGGTTTGTGTGGTGTAACCTGCCATGAGTCGATCTAGATTAGAAGAGCAGTATCAATAATTTAAAAATAAATGTACAATTGAGCTATTCGCTCTTCTGATATTTGTGGTTTGTTTACTTTTAACATGTGTACACAAATGGTTTGTTTAACAAATGGTTATTAAAATCCCGGATTAGCATTAACTCTAAATGCAGCCAATTAGATATGCTTAATGTGAAAATGTATGCTTTACGTCAGTGGTTCTCAACCTGTAGTTCGCGGAGATAAGTCTTGGTGGTCCATGGCCACAAAGAGTATTTAAAGGGGGTCCGTGGTGAAGAAAAGGTTGAGAACCACTGCTCTACATAACTTTTCCCTGAATTAATATATAATATTGTAAACAGTGCTTTTTGTACGTTGCGGTGATGTAAGCTCTAGTCCAGATGGAATCCAGCATACTGATGTTTTAAAAGCAACTAACATAATGAGGGGAAAGGAAATAGTTGTCACGTTAAAAGATCATCAATAAATAACATATTTGGTTACATTGATGCAATATTGTCCCCATCCTCATATCAATGGGTAACAGATTTAGGATAAACCATATGTACACTTGCATTCAAAAGACTGCATCACCTTGCTAATGGAGGAATAACATACTAAACCTCACAGAACAGTTTACAAGAAGAAAAAGAATACTAAGGAATGTGCTTTTTTCTTAGGATTTGCTGTAATTGCTTTTATCAATTTTAGCGACTAGTCGGGTATTTTCCAACTCTATTCATATTTTACGAAAGCCAGAATTAGGGCTGTTGGTGTTTGCTGCCCACCTCTTGGGTTGGGCCCCAGGTTAGTCATACAGAGATCTGGTCCTGAAATATAGATGTCTTGATCCCCCAGTATACCAATACAATCCAGCTAAAAGTCTCTGAACTGGAAAATAATTAGTCTTTCAAAAACATTAATATTGCAGGCCACCCAGACTGATAACAGTCTTAAATATGTTAATGTACCTAAGTTTGTTTAGATTGTTACTTTTTGGAGCTACGATACTAATCAGAAAGTGCAGAACGTTGATAAGGTTTATGGTAAAGAATGGCATTAATGCCTTCTGGCTCTACAATCAGAACTACTTTATTTCATTGATAGTTGAGTGTTCAAAACCACTGTCTCCAATTTTCTTTTACAATATCCATGATAGAAGTTTGATCTGAGAAGCTTCTTCATCATCTATCTGGACTGTGATTTTTTTCCCCCAACTAAACATCAATTTGTGGGAAAGAGAATTTCCCCAAATATTAGGGAACCAGTTTGGGATAGCGATTAAGGTGCTAGCCTAGAAACGAGATTGTGAGTTCTAGTCCCATTTTAGGCATGCTAACGTCTGGGTGACTTTTTGCCAGTCATTCTGATGTGGTTGTTGTTGCGGGAAAAATAGGAGGAGGAAGGAGTAAGAACTTTGAGTTGTATATTTTTTTTAAAAAAGACAAGATAAAAATCTAAACAACAATAGCTATTTTTACCATTGTTTAAAAATATTAAATAGCCTTGGTATCTTCTAAACATTAGCAATGCAGTGCATCAGAATTTTCCCTGAAATTTATGTCAAAGAATGAGATCTGCTTTCCTTTATGAGCAGCAAGAAATATTCTCATTGTTTTGAGAAATGTGAAAAATATATTATTTTAAAATTATGCTTTTTTTTTATCATCCTCTGCAGAGTATTGGGAAGGGGTCTTTGTGGTGTATAGACCCAGAATATAGACAAAATCTTATCCAGGCTTTGAAAAAGACACCCTATCACCCATATTCCCATGTGTTCAGCACACCTCCAGCATCTCCTCAGGCATATCAAAGGTAAGAAAACTTGAACATACCTTTATATGAACATGGCAAAGTCTGTAAATTAGCTATGTACTGACTTCAGATTTGCAAGTGAATTTATCTGTTCAAATATGTTAAATCTAGAAGGAATGTATGCATGCATGTTTTAAATAAGTAAAATATAACTAATATATAATAAGTGGCATAAGTAGGAGTGAGCAACCTGCATCCAATGAACGGCATGTAATGATCAGACTGATAATTTATTTCCTTCTTTAGTGTCTACTAAATCAACAACCAGATCCATTTTTTTACATTTAAGGGTTGTCTTACAATATAAGCCTTAGAATGTATTTAAAAGAATAAAATAGCTATTGGTCCCACAATTCTGAGATACCTACATACAAAAAGTAGGAAACAAAACTAGGAAAGGACTGCCCTGCTTGTCCCAAAGGTGCTTTTTCAAAAGACAACTGGACTTTGTTTTTCCTTGAAGACTTTTAGACAAGCGAAACGTCAGCAAGGAAAAACAAAGTCCATGTACCTTTTGAAAAAAGCACTTTTGAGACAACCATGACCTGGATGACTGAGAATCTCCATAGATATACTGCCCTGCTTATGACAACCTCCGAGACACAAATTAAAAAAAATGTTGGGGTCACAGTCTTACCAAAGTTGTTCCCACCAATTGCTGTTCAGAATAAGGCTTACTCAACATTTTTCTTTGAGTGTATCCAACTACCTGATTACATCGAGTGGTCCTCTCAAAACTATGTGATAATCAACAAAAAACTAGAGCTTGCCAATCCCAGTCATGAATGGTTACGTTAATTATAAAAAAAGGTAGGTCCCCACCTGTTGCCAGACCATAGGCATTCTTACAGCCCTAGTTAGAACTATAGAATTTCTTACCAGTTTTGATGAAAGTTACATGTCCGCTTCAATTAATTTCTCTACGTTGCACTGCTTCTGTAATTATTACCAAAAATCTTTGTCCTCTGTACTTGGGTTAGAAGCTGTGAAGTATAAGAAAAGATTCCAGCTTTTCATGTTATGCTTTCATGAGTGGATAAATTGCTGCCGAATCTTTTTCTCTAACGCTATGTTTGGAAGATTGCCTCATATAAACTTTGGCTTCCAGGTGATGAAAGTATGTGTTTTGTTTTTTTAAACTGCTGCTGTTGTGGTTACCTGCTCTGCAAAGTAAGTGTGAGCAATTATGCTAGTTGCCATAGTGCTTTTCTGTTTGGTAAAAGGGTCAGTCAGGTCTGGTAACTTTAAAACGGCAGGGAAAAAAACCCTTAATGGATGAGTTTGTCTTTTTGTTCTACTGCAGTGGAAAAAAGGTATGGCAGATGTAAAACCTGCCACATTTCAAATCTGCTTGAAAATATATGATTTGTTACAGGAAGTTTGGAATCCATAATTGCTGCAGCACTTAGCATGATGTTAGATAGCTATAAATAATAAATGTTTTGTGAAATCTGTATAAAATAGAGCCATGCCTTCATTTTTCCCCCTAAGTACAGACATTGGTTACACAAACGATTGTCTGATAGCATTTTTTAAAATGCCTATTAATATTGAGATTTGGGAGTGCAGTTGCACCCTTCAGTTATAATACTCCTTTAAGAAGTGACAACTTGCAATGTAATTTCATTCTGGTAACTCTAATAAAGTGCCTGAGCATCTCTGCTGAGCCCTGCGTTCCATCACATGGCCCAAACAATCAATCTTCAGGCAGAGATTGGGAAGAACAGCTGGGCTTTTGCAGAGAACGGCTGTATGTCTGCCCTTGCTAGGCGATTAGCGTGATGGTAACCATAGTAACTAGAAGGCCTCCATAGCAACGCATAGCTGAGACAGGTGCAGTTACATCACAAGGCTGTTTGTTGCCTGGCAAAAGGACAGGCCATTAGTACTAAGACATGCACTGTTGCCTTGGTAACAGATAACCTTACATAGAAACTACAATGGGTTTGAACATTTTATCATCTTGATTAAAAAAAGGGGGGGAGGGATTTCATCTTCTTTTCCTTATTTTTAATTTAATTATTAAGAACTCTTTATACATGGTCATTTGAAGTTACAAAATGTTTTATTGTAAAAAAAAATGAAAAGAGAATAAAGAACAGCAATTGAAAGTTTTCAGTAGCTGTAGTAACTTAAGAATTGATAATAACTTAAAAATTATAATCTACATTGTCTTCCCAGTCAGTGAATTCTATAAAAAAAAACTTTGCTTCATTCTGTATTCATGTCTGAATTAGGAAATATTTGTTCTCCAAATATTTGTTCTCCAAATATGCTGGAATACAACTCAATAATTCAACTAAATCCAGAGATTCGCTGGCTTGAAAGTTTGGGAATTATGAGCTGCTGCATTTGAAGGGAACCAGATTGGAGGAAGGCTGAGCTAGCTAAATATTTTGTAACTTGGCTTGCAGGCATTCTGGGTGACATTATATGTTTCAGCAACAATAACCCTCTTCTGCAAAGCTCTTATTATATATGCCATTCAAATATTTATTTTGATTTTTTTTCCATTAAGGGCAGAATACAATTGGACATGTGGGAAAGCTTCAGATAGTCCACAATGAAGGGCCATTTTGTCTTTGCCAGTATACTGTAGATACCATACTTGGTGTTATCACAGTTCTTGGATGCAGTAGTGGAGCAGTAATGGTTTAGAAACAGTGTATTCCCCCCTCCCCCTCCTACTAGTTCTGAATGTTGTCATTTCATTCCACCTTTTAGTATGGGAAAAGAAGAGAATTCAAACAATGTTTCCATGACTACATACAGAGGTTTTCTATGTTTATTTGTCTAGGTTTGACAATATGTTTCAAAACAGCATTTTAGTGTGTTTCAGAATTATTGTCATTGAGACAATTGACATAATGCATTTTACATCAAAGCAAATATAGCTTTATTTAAAAGTTTTCCTGTGGTACAAACAAGCTTGCATATCAATGTATTTACATTCTTAGAGAAGAAAACGATGTGGTTAAAATCAGTTCAGTTAAGGCAGGGATGTCAAACTGCTGGCCCACGGGCCGGATGCGTCACGCCGAAACCATGCCCACCCCATTGCCGGCAATGGGGAAAAAGTTGCGATACATCATGACACGTCATGTGATGTTGCGAGTTTGATACCCCTGAGTTAAGAGATATTTGCTGATGCATTAACCTAAACATACTATTGCTAGAAGTTTCTTGGCCAGGCAGATCTGTGCAAATGAAATATATCAAGTCTGGTTGAAGTTGTCCCTATTCATATATCATAAGGTTACATAACAGTAGAACAGTTCTTACCTGATCAGTGCAAATCTACTTCTGTGTAATACATTTTATAAAAAGACTGCTGCATACTTTGGCTGTTAAGTCCTTTGAAGACCTAATGAATAGAAATTGTTTTGTTTATAAAGACAGGTGTGGGAGTTCGAATCCCGGGGTCCAGCGCCTGCTGGACGGACCAGTGATGTACGTTAGCCTAGGCCAACGGACCTTGCGTTTGGTAGATAGGAAACACACGGACAACATGTTTCTTCAGGTTGATTCAGCATGCAAGAGTGCAGAAGGATCTGCGTGCCTCTCTTTTATTGGTACACTTACGTCACAGCAGGAGGTTGTAAAGGGTGGGTTTTGCCAGGAAATGAAACTTAAAAGGGTACCTTAACTTAACTCAGGAAATGGAAACTTAATAGCATAAATGAAACCTTAAGCTATTGAAATGGTTGCAACATCTCCACTGTTTTTATTTTTTAAAGTTCAATCTCTATCCTACTCGTAGCCATCATCTGCATCCTCCGAAACAGAAGAGGGCAACTCCATAAGAATACGAGATTCTTGCTTGGGGGCAAGAGCCTCCATGGCTAAGTCTGATTCAGTATCGGAACAGTTGGAGTCCGTGTCAGACAGTGTCAGTAGGGCAACCTTTTCAAAGGGGTGGAATTTGGGTTTCAAGGGTTCATATATATTGTTTGAGGCAAGCATAACATTAATCTTAGAAAGATTAGAATCCAAACCATTCAAACGATCCTTGAGAAATTGCAAAAGGCGTGAAAAAACACATGGGCCAATCATACATAATATAAGCAAAATTATACAAGGTCCTAAAATAGCAGAAAGCAATGTAGTAATCCAGGGAGAGAAATTAAACATGCTTTGATACCAGGATTGTTGGGAGAACCTTTCCTGTTCCCTGTCTTTTAATCGTTTGTGTAACTCATTCATAGAGTCGCGCACAATGCCAGATTGATCAGAATAAAAACAACATTCTTCTTTTAAGGCTACACACGTTCCACCTTCCTTTAAAAATAAAAGGTCGAGGGCACGCCTATTCTGCAAAACTACTTCAGCAAGAGACGACAAAGAAGTTTGAAGGGCAGAAATTGAAGTCTCAATGCGGGAAAGATCATCATCTATTTCTAGACTAAGTTTTTGTATTTGTTGTTGATTAACAACTAAAGCCGCAGCTCCAGTAGCTGCTCCTGCAGCACCTAATCCTAAAAGAACTGAAAGGGTTAGGGCTGTAACAAATTCACGTTTTACACGTAGGTGGTATTCCGGTGGTTCCATAAGGGAAACAAAGTCAGAGGGGGAATAATAAGTGATTCTAGGGACTAAGCGTACCTGAATACAAAAGGCTTTTTGTTGTATAAGGACATCCCCTGATACACAGGCTGTGGCACCTGTAGAGCAAGCCCAGATGGAGTTGTTGCCGGGGATGAAGAATTGGCCCTTTAAGCTGGCAGAAATATTACCATTACTCAAGGTAAAAAGAGAGTTATAACCTGCCATATTTACACTGCCCGATCTTTTCTGGGTGAGCCAAACATCACATTGGTATTTGCCAGTGGTGATATTAGCACAATATTGAGAATAATTTGCAGGAATGTTTCCCAAACAACAACCATGTCCCGTAATAGAAGTAATGGTAATAGACGTTGAGTTCCATCTGCAGGAGTCATCTTTTGTAGCATTCTTAATAGGTTCAATAGAGCCAACGGCGTCATAAAAGGGTGGAGTGGCTGATAAACAAAGCCAACAGTGGTCGGTTTGTGAAGAAGAATTAACAGCACTTTTTAGCAAAAAGGAAGAAGCATTGACAAGGTTAATCAAGGGATTAGGCATATTATGTACAACGGACTGTAAAAAAACAGGTTGAATGCTTTTGTTAGGACCTATAGGAGGGGAATGTGGTGACTGGATTGTGAGACGAATGGAAAAAACTCCGCCGTCGTTTCCAGAGCCGCTCCATTCTCTTCCACCCCAAGAATATCCGACAGCCCATTGCTCTGCAGTCAAAGTCTTTCCTTGGGATGTAAAGGTAATGTTCATTGGATTTTTCCGCTCACCACAACAATACAAATTAAAAGGGCAGGAAGGAGAAGGGGGTTTGCCATTACTACGGTTAATGGCAATATAATCATTTGAGCGAGGGGCAGTCCAGGATATAGCGCCCGTAGAAACACAAGACCATGAGGCACAGTATTTATCCAAAAAAGTGCCACATTGATATTTTTCCTCAGGTGTCTTTGGTTCGGGACAAAAATACAGGTCCCACCATGTTGCTTCTAGTGGAGAAGGTGTGCACGAACCTTGTTTGTCCCATTTGCTAGTTTGGAGAAATTTTGAAGCAAATTTATTGACCCCGGTACCCATTTCGGCAAAGTCAAAATGTAAGATAGGGAACCAGGGCCATATTGTGTATTTGGAGATTTGGAATAATACCTGATTTTCAAAGTCACGAACAGTCCATGTGTAGTTGAGAGGTCGATGAGGATTAGGATCAGGAGATCGCCGTCGTCGAGAATGAATGATGCGTTGGTGTGAGCGAGGTTGCTTTGTGGAATGAAAGTGTTGTAAGTGAGGTGAGGTAAAAATACGGGCGGCCAGGTCTAGGAAGGAGCGGGGATGAGGAACAAAGTTGTAAGCAAGTAAACGAGGAGACAAAGGAGGTTTTGCATAGCTCGCCACTGATGCGAGTTCAAAAGAATGTGTAGTATAAGTACCATAGGATGAAAATCCAGACACATAATAGCGCCCCGTAGTCTCAGGGGTCACAAGAATAGCAAGAGTTATGTGACAAGGGTAATGAGCATAGGTGAGGGAAATAGAGGGAGATGGTGGAAGAGGAATGCCACGATTAGGATACTGAGAAAACACAAAGGGACAAAAGGATTGACCTCGGTCATAACAATGAAAAAGGGCAGTAGTATTGAGATCAAGAAAAGAAAAAACAGGACCACAATATAGGCCTTTATGAAAATTTAGAGGAATTCTCAGGTGCTTTGTCATCATGGGAAGGTGCAGTGTGGATATTATGGGGAAGGAACTTGTCAAGAGTGTCATCAAAATTAGGGTCCACATGATTGATGCAAAAGTGTTGGACCCCTGGACAATATGGGTGGTGCAATATGCAGTTGTTACACCAATAACAGCACGTACATCCGCACTCACAAAGGCAATGATGGCACATCCGATGGAGTTGGTGGGTTGTGTGGAGTGATGAAATATGGGCGAATATAACGAGCAGGGACCCACAAAACTCTGTCGGGTAGTTGAACTGCAGTGTAGCCTCTTCCCCAGGTGATGAGTTCGGCTGGACCTTTCCAAGTTGGATCCGGGAGCTGCCTGTAGTATACAAGTGGTCTTGAAGTTGGGACAACAGGTTTAGTAAAGTGTCGAGACGCAGCAGACAAAGAAGGAGTGCCAGTGAGATTTAGAAAATTGAGAGTATACAGACAAACATTTAACACGTTTTGCAGTGCCGGGAGGTTTGGGGGGCATAAGCCCTTGGACCCCATATAACGATCTAATGCATTTTTTAAAGTTTGATTTGCTCGCTCAACAATAGCCTGCCCTTGGCTATTGAAAGGAATTCCAAATTTGTGGACAATGGACCAGTGATGACAAAACTGTGAAAATTGTGAGCTGACATAAGCTGGGCCATTGTCTGTTTTTAATATTTTTGGACATCCCAGCACTGTAAAGGTACGAATACAGTGATTAATCACTTGTTTTGCAGCTTCCCCTTTTTGTGGGGTTGCCAAAATAAATCCGGAGAACGTATCTACTGTAACATGTAGATATTTCCACGGGGCAAATGGAGGATATTGAGTTACATCCATTTGCCAGGTATCACAGGCTTCAGTGCCTCTAGGGTTAACACCCTGTGGGATACCTTTAGACTGTAGGCTACAGGTTGGGCATTGTTAAATTATGGCTGTAGCTTCAGCCATAGTGATTCCAAATTGTTTCATTAAGGCCTTCTTATTTTGATGAAAATAGCATGACTGTCCCAAGGGGAGACAGGAGAAAGAGACATGAGGCAGGTAGCAGAGGCCGCAACGTCTGCAATATCATTTCCCTTTTGCAAGAAGCCAGGAAAAGGTTGGTGGCTTCTTATGTGTGTGACAAAATAAAGATGTTTCCTGTTGGATATTACAGTTTGTAGGGTGGAAAATAAAGAAGTTAAATCAGGGTCCAGGGATGGAGAAAGGTATGATTGAAAAATAGTGGTGACAATTTGAGTGACATAGAGACTGTCAAGAATGAGATTTATAGGTTGAGTGGAAAATGTTTGAAAAGCTAGAATGGCAGCGGCTAGTTCCGCACGCTGAGCAGACCGTTGGGGTGGCGTTATTTTTGTGTGCCATTGGTCATGAATATACCAGGCACAAGCACCAAATTGTTTACTGCCATCTACAAAGAGTGTGACAGCATGTGGGATGGGAAAGCGTTGTAATTGGGTATCCCATGAAACATGGATATTTTGTAGGAGCTGAATGCGAGGATCAGCAGGAGGGTGGCAGGATATCTTTCCAGGCCACTCAGTGAGAGCAAGCTGCAAGGCTTCAGAGTTAGAATAGATGGTTTCCCATGTAGTGAGAGAACATGATACATATAGGACAGAAGGTTCTATTCCTGCAAGGGCTTTTGCTCGAAGGCGAGCCTTAGAGATGAGAGAGGCAAATTGAAAAGGTTTTTGGCTAATTGTGTTTCTAGGAGTGTGAGGGAGATGAAGCCATTCTAGAATCAGCAAGGAGGGAATAGTTTGGACAATAGCACATGTAGGTAAAGAAATAGTATTACACAATAAAAGAGAAAAGGGAATGTTTGGGGTCATTCGGTCAACCCACTGAATTTGTAGGGCTTGGTTGACCAATTGAATCACTTTTAAATGACTGTCCTGCAGTGGAATAACATCTGCAGGATGTTTGCCTTTGGGTAAGGCTGAAAAAAGAGGTGATAATTGAAAAGTGGTGAGACCTATATAAGGTCGAATCCAATTAATAGCACCTAAATATTGCTGTAATTGAAGTAAAGTTGGTTGGTGTGGTAATTTTAATAAGGGAAAAAGTGGTGCAGCATGGGAGGCCAATAATTTATGGCCCAAATATTGAAAAGGAGGGGAGGTTTGGACCTTGTCAGGAGCAATGTGCAAACCTCCTTTTTGCAAAATTGTTGTGAGGGTTGGCAAAGTTACAAAAACAGTACCCTTTGGGCCTGGTACTGCGACCAAAATATCATCCATGTAATGGTAAACCAAAAAGGAGGGATGAAGGTCCCGATATGGTTGCAAAACATGGGAAACAAAAAACTGACACATTGTAGGGCTATTAAGCATGCCCTGTGGTAAAACCTTCCATTGGTAGCACTGAGTTGGTTGAGAATTATTCAACTCAGGCACTGTAAAAGCAAATAAATATTTATCCTGTTGATACAAAGGAATGAAAAAACAAAAACAAAAAACAATCCTTTAAGTCAATTATCATTAAGTCAAAATCTTTTAGAATTAAATTTGGGTTTGGGAGGCCGCATTGCAATGCTCCCATAGGTTATAAAACAGCATTCACTGCACGTAAATCATGGAGGAAACGCCATTTGCCTGATTTCTTTTTTATAACAAAAACTGGAACAGAATAAGATTGCAACATTTTATGCCCTAAATAAAGATAAAGTGTAACTGTATCTTTTCCAAGGCAACTTGCAATCCATAGATACTTGAATCATTTTGTATTTCAAAAAGCCAATTAAATTGTATTTTTGGGGTTCCAATTTAATCAAATTCCATTCAGATGAAACAAATTTTCATGAAATAAAAAAAAAACATTTACAAATCTAAGCAAAACAATTCAGTCATTTCTTTTGGTTGATGGATGTATATGTCTAACTAAACAATTTAAAACTCAAAAATTTGCAAAAGAATTGCCCAACAATTACTGCCTCCTCTTTCGAGTAAAAAAAATAGCAAGCTGAAACTGCAAGAGTGGGCATCAAATTTCACATCCACCCCCCTTCCTCAACCCAAACTTCTAAACAAAGGAAGAAAAAAAAAAGTTAAAACGACAGCTGCCCCCCCTCCTCTATCTGCCCTTCCTTTGCTCTTAAAACAATACAGCCAGCGAAAAACGAAAGAGGCAGGAGGGGGGGGGAAGAAAAAGAAACTTTGCAAAAATCTCACCACCAAAAAAATTCACATGCAGTCACATGTATAAATTCTTTTATACCTCTTCCATAAAACTTTGCACATGCAAACTCATACCATTGCGTTCCCATGTTACAACAATAAAAACTACAATGTTACTATTCCTTTCACAGCGTGGGATGGGTGGAGGGGTGAGGGCTAACACACACATTTACACCAGCAAATTAACTCATTCACTTCCATTCTGTTTGCTTACACCATTTCATATACAAATATTTCATTTCATATGTTTTTCAAGCAAAACTTTATTTTTAATTAAGGCCTTTTTGTTTGTTGTTATCAAAGAGGGTTTTGACCCTTTTCCAAGTCTTGGAAATAACACAAAACAACACAGACAGACATATATACACAAATACCATTAAAACAACATTTATTTAGACATATGGCTTGTCCTGCAAGAAGCGAGAAAATCATGAGATGATTCCAACCAAACATGTGGTTTTTATAGGGCCCTTTAACCATCTCCTATTTTTCTCACCATTCCAAGTCCAAACGTAACGTTCTAGGAGTTAAACATATATAAAACAAAACACACACATCAACACAAAGCACCACCAGACATTGTCTGACAGGGTTCAAACTTAACAGATTACAAAAGAGTTTCAAAACATTCCAATTGTTCAAAACGCATTGCAGAGAAGTGCAGTTTGAGTTAATTTATGTCTCTAAATTGTTCTGAAAATTTATTGTTTGGTAGTTTGATGAAACGGAAGCATTGAGTGCAGTTGCAAAACTCTGCAGAACAGAATACAGGGTTGCCTGTTTCTGTTTTGGAGGAGAGAGAGAAGGATAGAGCGAAGAGGGGGTTTTTTTTTGGCTGTGCCGGCTTTGGAACGTCTTCCGTAGTAGGCACAGGTTAAAAGGAAGGGTCTGGGGATAGACAGTTGTTCCGTTAACTTTTTGCAAACAATTTGCCTTTCTGGCTAAAGAGGAAAGTTCATCCACATGCTTGGACAGAACCTTGGAAAGTGAGGACCCATACTTACGATAATCAAGCCTTTGCCAGGTGCATAAATACAGGAGCCAGAGCAGCGTTTCCCTAGACAGAGAACACGCCGTGGAGTGAATCACGTCATAGAGTGAATCACGTCGGGGTCACCAGTTGTGGGAGTTCGAATCCCGGGGTCCAGCGCCTGCTGGACGGACCAGTGATGTACGTTAGCCTAGGCCAACGGACCTTGCGTTTGGTAGATAGGAAACACACGGACAACATGTTTCTTCAGGATGCAATTAAATTCAGCATGCAAGAGCGCAGAAGGATCTGCGTGCCTCTCTTTTATTGGTACACTTACGTCACAGCAGGAGGTTGTAAAGGGTGGGTTTTGCCAGGAAATGAAACTTAAAAGGGTACCTTAACTTAACTCAGGAAATGGAAACTTAATAGCATAAATGAAACCTTAAGCTATTGAAATGGTTGCAACAGACAGGTGATTGAAAATATAAGAAGAGTCTGTATCACTGCAGATGCTATTATGATCCACAAAGATTTCTCGAGGGCCAAACACCTGTGACAACTTTCACCCCAAAATGTAGAGAGGAAGTTGCTCTCCATTCTAGTCATACTCCAGGCTGGAACTTGCCCTCTTTCAGGATACTTTATTTTATGACTGTTTCATAGCTTCCCAGTTCTTCACAATTAAATAGATTTGGTGGTTTTAGGTACCCCATTAAAGACTTTCTCTCACCTCTGCAACGCTTGGGGCTCCTCCAAATTAGTTGAGTCCATCTTGAATTGTGTCATTTTGGATATTTAAGAAACAGTATTTGAAAATTTGAGGTTGGTATAAATGATAGCAATTCTGTATTGTCCATGTCTCGGTAATCACTTTACTTTTATGACTGTAGTGACATTTGGAGTCCTAGTTATGTAGAAAATATTATGTAACTTCTAGCTGATACTTGTTGCAGTGGATATATATATTGAACTAATAGAGATGACATTCCATTAAATTTATAGAAAAAATATAGACTTTAAACAGCTGCAATAATAGTTTATTAAATAACTGGTGATATTTTTCTATAAGAAAAATGAGAATAAATATGGAGATGTTTTTTTTACCTGCTTGGAAATTATTTTCATTTGTTTCTTATAATACTACAGCACCTTTGACTTGTATGATAAAGTTGTCCCCCAAAAAAATCTGCCTTTAGGGCTGTCAATTTGGCCCTAAAGTTGAAAACATAGGTATTCTCTGAAGCTGACAAGAATCAGCTATTGCAACTGATTCTTCCTATGCAATATATTAAAAGCAATAATTTAAGTTTCTGTATCTTTGTGTAGCTCCTATTAACTTTGGGACTGTACAGTAGGCTTTTTTTGTTTATTAAAAGCAACAACAATCATGTTGGTCCATAAGGAAAAACTCAACACCCACAGTAGGGCAATAGCTTTCTGAGAACTAATCAGAATGGCACAACTGTCTTCCTCACTGGACATGATATTTCAAAATGCAAGAGATGGGGAAGAACAAGAAAAATCTACAAATTAAATAAATTGTGTAATATAAAGTATGCCTCAAGTTGGAGATTGCAACTTGAGATGTATTAGTCAGTGGTATATTTTGTTACTGCTGGATTATAACCAGGGTGCCAGTGTATACATAATAAAAATTTCTTGGTACCACACCAGGTTACTTGTCCTGTCTGGTTTTATTTTTATTATTTTTAGATAGTAATAATGATGGTAGTAATGCAAATCTATATTTCTAACAATTCATTTAGTTGTCATAAGACTATGGCACTGTGTTTTGTTTGGAAATATGCCAAATTCCCAATAACAAAATACAAAGCTTAGCCAAGGAGTTATAGCAGGAGCTAAAATTGCTGGTGGAAGGCATCCTTATGTGTTTTCCGTCTGGTAAATGGGTGCTATGTGATTGGCTGTGCCTGTTGTGTTAAGTCATAACCATAAATGTTCCGAATGTATCCACTGTCTCAAGAAGATTGGGAATTTTGGATGACAAGTAGCAGTTGGAGGGAAAAAATGTCTGATCTTTCCAGCTCTGTAAACATGGAGGGCTTAGTCCCTCCTGGTTAATATTGCAATATTTCTGCATTCAACTTTGTTGGAAGTATTTTGCGGAAGATAAATTGGGAAAAAAAGTTTTAAAAATTAAAGTGTTTTTTTCTTTTCTCACTTATGAAGCTTATTTAAAATACCAATAAAGTATTTGAAGTAGAGTATTGGACTAGCTCATAAATACAAAATACACATTGCTGAAACCGTTCCTATTATATAAACTTCTGTTGGGAGGTCATTACAAGGCACTGTTCCAAGTTGAAAGCATTTCATGAAATGCTACCTGCCATTTCTTAAATAATGGTTTTGCATATATGTATGTACCTGAAGCATTCATTCTGTTCAGATTCTCTGTTGGTAGAAACCTGCAGAACTAGTTTTCAGAAGTGACTGAAGTCTCCAAAAGAGAAGCAGATTCTCTCTTGCAAGTCAGCATTTTGTAATACGACTGTGATGTTACATGAACAGATGCTATCTTCAAGGAGAAATCAAATGTCAGCATTCCATTGCATCCCCCCAAATGCTGGATTCTTGCTACATAGTTCAAACTACAGGCAGAATGGCTTTAACTCTTCCAGTAATAAAAAGCCTCTAGGGGGTTGGATTAAGAGAAGGAATTAGAAGATTTATACAGCTTGTCTGGCAGGAAACCACAGAGGGAAAGTGACCCACTGTTCATGTCTTTCAAACCTTGGAAAGAGATGCATTTGTTTGACACACAGTGTTTTAAAGCTTATTCTACTCAGTGCTGTTGCTGTGGTGCACATATTCTTTTTCAATTATCTGGGATCTGTCTGTATGACCCAAATATTGCAAGCTTCATATGGTTTAATGTATGTTGTAATGTGAATGCAGTGCTGCTTATGCATTGATTGCAATAGCTGCCAGTATTTAATATAAGTTTCCAGTGCTACCAGGACATGCCAACTTTGGCCAGCTTTTTTTGGCCAGTTATTTTGCTGATTCAACATCAATTTTCTTTTATCAGAATAAGCGCCTTTCATATACAAAATCAATAAAAAATAGACAATCAGAAGATATTTCCTGTAGGACTTTCTTTTCTTCTTTTTCCTTAAGAAGAATACTGTGTTGTTCTTCAAAAATGTAAAGCAGGGTAGGACTGGTTAATATTTGATGGGAAATACTAAATCTTTGGGATAGATTGGGAAGTTTAAAAAATCCTGAAAGAAAACAATAATATAGATCTGAACATGAAATCATCAGGAGTTCTAGGAGTCAACTGTGACTTGAAACATAAAACCACAAATTTTGGCACTTACTTTTATCAGAGTTTCATGTGGGTACATTGATACCTAAAGAGAATTGGATCTTGCTGATATCTGACCAGAATCTTAGAAACAAACAAATCAGTGGAATACTGCATCCAGATTTAGTCACCACATTACAAAAAAGATGTTGAGACATTGAAAAAAGTGCAGAGAAGAGCAACTAAGATGATTAAGGGCTGGAGACAAAAACTATGAAGAATGGTTGCAGGAATTGGGTATGACCAGTCTAGAAAAAAGAAGGACTAAGAGTGACATGATAGCAGTATTCCAGACTTTGAGGGGTTGCCACAAAGAAGAGGGCGTCAACTTATTTTCCAAAGCACCAGAAGGCAAGACAAGAAACAATGGATGGAAACCATTCAAGGAGAGAAGCAACTTGGAATTAAGGAGAAACTTCCTAACAGACAATTAACCAGTGGAACAGCTTGCCTTCAGAAGTTGTGGGTGCTTCATCACTGGAGGCTTTTAAGAAAAGACTGGACAACCACCTATCTGAAATGGTATGTTGTTTGTGGGTTTTGGGGGCAAATCTCAGACAAGCATCAATGTTATACTTAGTTATGGCTTCTGCCTTAATGGATTCCAGTTTTACTTATTACACTTAGATGTAGTAATTAAGTGAGCCATCATGTAACTGTGACTTGTTACTTTTATTGCTGGCTTCGCTGTTGACTCTACTTGTAGGAAGTTGGCTGTGAAGTTCACAAATGACAGTCACATAGTTAGAAGACTGCCACAGGTTGTGAAGTGCCCAAATCTCAATCATGTCATTATGGGGACACTGCAAGATCGTAAGTGTGAGAACCCATTGTAAAATTACTTTTTCAGTGCCATCATAACTTCAAATCATAGCTAAACAGGGAAATTGTTAAGTGTCATAACTTCAAATATTAGCTAAACAGGGCAACTGTTAAAGATGATTGGGGGGCTGGAGGCTAAAACATATGAGAAACGTTTGCAGGAATTGGGTATGTCTAGTCTAGTGAAAAGAAGAATTAGAGATGACATAATAGTAGTGTTCCAATATTTGAGGGATTGCCACAAAGAGGGGGGGGGGGTCAGCCTATTTTCCAAAGCACCAGAAGGCAAGAAGCAATGGACGGAAACTGAACAAAGAGAGAAGCAACCTAGAACTAAGGAGAAATTTCCTGACAGTAAGAACAATCAATTAGTGGAACAACTTGTCTTCGGAAGTTGTGGATGCTCCAACACTAGAGGCTTTTAAGAAGGGACTGGACAGCCATTTGTCTGAAATGGTATAGGGCAGTGATGGTGAACCTTTTAGAGACCGAGTGCCCAAAACCCACCACCCCCACCCCTGTCCCCGCTCTGCCGTGCCCGCTGGACCACCCACCACCTCCACGGCCCGCCACAGATCACCCAGGCAGCCCAGCAGCACCATGGTGGCCACGCCGTCCGCCCGTACCCTGCAGCATCATCTGCGCGCAATGGGGTGCAAAGGCGGAGTCTTGTCCCTGCTGCCCGGCTACCATGTCCTTGGCTGTGCAGCATTGCGTGAGCCATGCCCGGGGGCGACTCTCCTCCGGAGGGCTGCTGGTGAGGAGGGGGCCATGGGAGGAGGCGGGGCTGTGGCAACGGTGCGTGTGCCCACAGAGAGGGCTCCGAGTGCCGCCTCTGGCACGCGTGCCATAGGTTCGCCACCACTGGTATAGGGCAGGGAACTTTGGCTCTTTTATGACTTGTGGACTTCAACTGCCAGAATTCCTGAGTCAGCATGGCTGACTTCAGGAATTCTGGGTATTGAAGTGCACAAGTCATAAAAGAGCCAAGGTTCCCTACCCCTGATATAGGGTCTTCTGCTTCAGCAGGGGGTTGGACTAGAAGACCTCCAGGGTCCATTCCAACTCTGTTATTCTATTAAACAAAGTCTGTACATTTCTTCATGGCTTTAGCTAAAAAAAGAAAAACTTGTAGGTATTTAGATGTTGTACTTGATTTTTTTGTGAATGCCTGGACGATTTAATCCTGTACTTTTGTAGTGAGTTTATTATGATTGCCACTCTTGAAAAGATATACTATATCAAGTTGTTCTCATTTCAGACAATTTATTTGTTGATTTTCTACTCACTACAGTCAAGAAACACTTGGTCACTTAAAATATAAAATACACTTGGTATGAGACTGGATTGGTGGAGCTTCAAAACTTTATAAATAGTTTTCTAACCTTTTCCAGACTAAAGGGCATTCGTTATTATTTTTACTGAGATTTTCAGAAATAGCTTTTGAATACAGTATTACATAGATCTAGAATGTGTGTTTGTGATAGAGGGAACCGAAATTTGTGAAACTGATACAAAGTAGGGGTGGCCCAATTCAGCCTTCATGATTTAATGAAGTTCTCAAACAGCCACTTCTACAGCTAGTTCAACTTATGGTAACTTATAAGTTTAGTTGAACTGATTGAAGGAACAGAGCAATTAATATATTTTTTCACTGCAATATAACATGCTGGATAGCTTTACTTATGAAATAAATGAAATGAGAACTAATTTTGGCATTATTTCTTCACTCAGATGTGCTTTACACATTATAATGTTAATCATAATTTAAAATTTATAATTTTATAAATTTTATAACTATTTTATATTTAATCATATTTATATTTTTTTTCCTACTGGACATAAGATTTTTAGTAGTATGGACATAAAATTGCAAACCAAGAGACAAGAGTGAGGAGTGTGTACTTCATTTTCATGCCAAGTTGCAGTTTTTAATATCAGGAGAAAGCTAGATTATCTGTGAAATTGTTGGAATAAGACCAAGAAAGTAGCTCTTCATATCACGTATAATAAACTAATGAAATTTCCTGCCACAAAATATGGTTATGGCTATTCTTTTTGATAGTTTTCAAGAAGTACTAGGTAAAAAGCACATTTTGGTGCTTTTAATTTTTAATTTTGAAAGCATAAATACGTTTGAGTCACAAATAGTACACATCTAAAAAGCAACGGGAGAAGGGAATTGCTTCCACATTGTAATAGTGAGCTTCCCATAGTTGTACCCAGAAAGCTAAACTGATCTATAAGGACTGTATTTTTTCATGTAGATATATTTTTATATATCCTTGTATATCAGAGCATGTGTTTTCAAAACTTTTTCCAAGCTTTTCTTAACTACATTGCTTTGTATCAAGATCACTTCACCTGAAATATTTTCCTATGTGCTTTTGAACATTTATTAATAAAACAGGTAGTTGTTGACTTATGACCGATCACTTAATTACCATTAGAAGTTACAATAGATTAAAAAAAAAGGTTACTTACAATGCATTCTCAAAGTTAAGACTGCCACCATCACTATCACCCTGTAGGTTGCATGATCACATTATTGAGTGATTGACAACCAGCTCACATTTATGATCAATTAAAGTGTCCTGTGGTCATATGATCATTTTTGTGATCCATCAGATAAGGTGGATTCAGACTTATGACTATATATTCACTTAATTACTATGTGATATATTTAATGATTATGGTGACTCACTTAATAACCATTATAAAATGGTCATAAAAATCAAATCCTGTCATGTGGTGATCCAACCTATGGCTGCAACAATTTATAACCAAAATTCAAGGGTCAATTGTGATTATAAGTCAAGGATTACTTGTAATGACAATTACATAGAAGATAACATTTGAGCAGACTTCATTATTTATAGATTGGAAAGGATAAGGTAATTTCTAGTAAGTTCTCAATAGTCATAGTTACAAATACAGTCAATTATTATTTGTGATAGATAGTTATAGTCTATAAAGTTGCAGTAAACACTGAATTAGCAAATACTGGATCTCACCTGGGAATGTTTGCATTGGGCGACTCAATTTTTTTTTATGAATGGCCCAATTTTTTTTATGAATGACTGCCAGAAACCAGAAATAAACACAGGAAAAAAGCAAAAAACATAAATTGCAGTCACATGACTGTGGGACATTGCAAACCGCCATAAATGCAGGCCAGTTACTGAGCACCCAAAATGACTATTGGGGAGGTGTCGCTAGCCATCAGATCTTTGAGTCTGGCTCATGGGGATTTTGTCATAATTTTGAATGGTCGCTAAGCAACCAGTCATAAGTTGAAGATCACCTGTACACTTATTCATTTACATGTTGCACACTTCCAGCAAAACCAGCTAGGTCTAGGCACCTTGTTTGAAGGATTGTAGAAAAACCTGGCTGGCTGATATTAATTGATATCCTTATATTTTTTGTTTTTCATTATCATTAAGCAAACTAATGTAATGTGTTTGTTGACCACTGCCCTTGGATACTTAAGAAATGCTGTTTATTCAAAGAATTGAATAGAAAATTTATATACAGATTGGATGTCTACCTACTGATTGCCTCTCACCACAAATTGTGAAATAAACTCTCTGTGAACTTTATGAAAATAACAATAGCAAAAGACATATATACCACTCCATAGTGCTTTATATCACTCTCTGAGTGGTTTACAGAGTCAGCGTATTGCTCCCAACAATCTGGCTCCTCATTTTACCAACCTTGTAAGAGTGGAAGACTGAATCAATCTTGAGCGTCATCAGGATCGAACTCCAGGCTGTGGGCAGAATTAGCCTGCAATACTGTATTCTAATCACTGCGCCACCAAGATTAGAGACCAGATTAATTCGGATTAAGTCTAGTAGTAGAATCCCAGCAATCATTTCATTAAAAATGTAGGAATTAAATCACTAAAATATATCTAATTCCCAGCATAAACCAAATATAGGCAACTGATTCACGTAGCTAATCAGGAATTAGGGGAATTGTAATCCAAACCATCTGCAGGCCTGCAGGTTGCCTATCTTTGCTCTAGAGGGCAAAGATTTTCAACCTTTTTCATCTCATGGCACAAATTCCATAGGTGAGAGTTCTGGATCTCAAAAGCAGAAATCTAATGACATCACAGTTTAGTGGAGCTTGGGAGGAAAAATGGAGGCAGTTCACCCCTAGTGATGTCATGGAAGTGCAGTTCTGGCTGATGCGTATGCATGTGGATCTTTTGTGGTGTACAATGTGCCACAGTACAGCCATTGAAAACCACTGCAATAGGGCAACTAAAATGTAATTCTTTCCAAGTCCTGGCCTAGAATAGTAAGGTCATTAATTTTATTGAAAAATCTGATGCTACCAGCTGTGTCACCATGGCAGAATAAAAAAGGACAGGTTATATAAAAGACAAATCTGTTGGTAAGCAGTTCATTACATTTAAATCTGTGCAGCTCAGGGCAATATGTATGATTCTTCTCTCATGGAATTATAGCCCAAAGACATTGAACTCCATATCACAGATTCAATTTCAGGGTCTCCCAAATGAACAGCAACTGTTAAGTGGAGATGATTTTTTTCCATAGAATTTAATCTCTCTTTCAATGAAGCATTCATAACTTCTTCAAACAGGGTATTTTATCCTACACTTAACCAGATTTTGTGATCTATTTTGGTTCTCTCATTCCTGGTAGATTTTGTTAATTTAGCAATTTAGGGTTTTGCATTAACCAGATTAAGATCCCCATTTAGCCATGAAGCTCACTGAATAGTATGGTGCCAGTTGCATTTTTGTAACTAATCTGTTTCTGAGATTGTTACGAGAATAGAAATGGAGAGGGATGACTTTTTGAAGTCGCATTCTGCTATAAATATAGTAAAAAGTTAAAAGCCAAAAAAGATATGCAAATGTTTAAAGTTTCTTTTTTACTTTCTACTTCTCTAATCTTGCCAAGTAGAACATTACTTCATTATTCTTTCTTCTCATCAGTGAGAAGATGTCTACTTTGTGCCAGCCCCACACATCTCATTTCATACACATTTCACTTAGACCCAAGACCACTTGATAAACGCTGTTATTGTTTTGCCTATGAAAAAGCAGCAGAGGTTAAAAAGCAAATCTTTGATCCATTAATAAAATTGAGTTGTACATAGCAAGGAAGTCCTTTTCCATTGTCCTCTATGCTGAAAATGCATATAAACATTCTTCCCCTTTTCAAGTCCTTATCTGACAGTGAAACATATCTCTGTAAAATCTTGGTGCTCAATCAATTAAAAAAAATACTTTTCTGCTGATTATTAAATTACACCCAGAGAGAAGAGAGGTGATATAGATCTGGGCATTCAACAACATTGAAAAGGAAAAGAATAAAAATGGCAAAGCAAAGTAGTCCTGGCCCCAATTAGTCTTGAGATTTCTTAAAGTGGATTGAAATTTGAAGGCCAAAAAAAGAGTAGGGAGCGGAGCAGAAGGTCATGAAAAGTGCCTATGAATCTTATAAAGAGCCTTTCTTTTGTTTAGAATAATTCAACAGTTTTGTTCAAACTAATGAGCCAATCCAGTTTGGAAATCTTGTGAGTTCATTAGAGGTGCAGCTGATCCTTATAAATGCTAAATATACTTCTATGAAACAGTCTTGATATACAGCTTGGGTGGCACTATGATGACTCCCAGATCTGTGTGTGTGTGTGAGAGCTCTTGTGCGTGACAGTTTCTTTCATATTGTTGCCCACTAAATGTCATGGTCTTTTAAAGCAGTATTCAGGGATGATGAATGAAAGCTACAATCTAGGAATGAAAATCTTTATCCCAGAAATCTAATCCTAGGTACAAGACTTGCCCATCTGGTCTGTGATACTTTTAGTGAGGAACCACTGCCCAAGGCCCATCCTCCATAATTGCTCTATATGTTGTCCCTTTTATTTGAGACTATAGCATGGATAAAGCAGAGGAGTGCTGACAGAATCAGGTCATCTTCGCCTCTGCCTTTCCCAATGCAGGCAAACAATGGGACAGAGATAAAACTAGCTGAGAGTTCATCTAGTCTAGGAGTGTCAAACTGCTGGCCCGTGGGCTGGGTGCATCATTCGGAGGCCGCGCCCACCCCAGCTCTGGCAATGCAAAAAAAGTCACGATACGTCGTGACACATCACGTGACGCGGCAAGTTTGACACCCGTGATCTGGTCAGCACACCTGAAGGACTACAAGAAGGATTGGGTCTCTTCATCCTGTCACATCATTCCCTCTTGTCTTAGACTAGTGGAGTAAAAATAACAAGCTTTAAGAGCTTATGTACATGTTCCTGCTTCATACTAGTACACATCTTATCACTGAGAGAAGATGCCCATCAGACATCACCCTTATCTCAGTGCTTGACAATATAAGGAGCAATGGGAGACATCTGAGAAGGAATGAATGACATTATGGAGTAGCGCTTAACTTGTCACATGATACCCTTCAAGTCCTACTGTTTGACAACATCTGATCCATCAGGTCGAATAACAGAATGAAACCAGTACTCTCAGCCAAATCTAGTTGCCCCTCCCTACTATCTTTAAAACTTTCTGGAGGTCATCCACTGAGAAAGGCTGACTTATCACAAATATGTGAAGGTGGCAGAATTTTTGTACGTATGGCTGATTGTACAAAAAATTCTTTTCAATCTGGAATATTGCAAATGGTCAAGGTGCCAGAAGGCCCCATGCATAATAATTTATGCACATAGAGGTTTATAGAAATTTTGCTTTATAAAGTTTACACCTTATTTATAGATTTAGATAAAAAATGTAATACCTTTCCATATGACCTAGGCATATTCCATGTCTTAAGTTTTGCAAAAATATTAATTTTACTTCTTTCTTTCCAATTTCATATGTGACTTAGTTAACATTTAGAGTAAAGTTTTCAACACAATTAGCTTTAATAAACGAGGGAGCAAAAATCAATTATCTCTTCAGATTGTGAAAGGAGAATTTATATTCATCTTATCAGGGGGTTAGACTTTTTCCTGGAATAGAAACATGCTTGAAATTGGGATGAGGACTGAAAAAGAGTATTTTCCAAGAAAACTGAAATATGGCAAATGAAAGTTACATTCTCAGTGAATTATTTATAGTCATGTAATTAAATTGATTTAGAATTGCAGAGTTTGTAAATATAATGAATAAAGAAAAATTTCCTGAGGATATAGCTCAATCTGAGTTTTGATGCGCTTGTCCTTTGGACATAATTATATGTAAATAATTCAGATTTCTAACAGTATTCAAACAGTACTGGCTTAGCAGTTTTTAATATAATTAGTTCTATTTTCCCATTGAAAATTTATTTTAGACAGTTGTCTGATTATTGAAGACACTGATACTTTATAAAGACTATTTTTATTATTAAAATTGTGCACTACCTTTATATTATAAACATTCAGAGCTTACAATGGTAGAAATTTTATTTATAAATGAAATGGAAATAATTGTTTATGATTGTCCTAGTATCGTGCAAAATGGGACCCTGATGTTCTCTTGTTCTTTGATCTGGCTGATATCTTCGCACCTTGTTTTTACAATGATAGCAAAGGGAAAATTCACAAATAAAAAAAATGGTAAAAATTAAATTGAGGGTAGTGGAATCTAGTCGTGGTAGTGGAAAGTAATATGTGTCATAGATATGGATGAAATTTTCAGTAGTTTATTTAGGCTCTCTGACAAATTGAAAGATAAAAAGGACAAGTATAGAAAATGGAAAGAGGGGCACATAACTAAGTCAGAATATCAGCAAATAGCCCGAGCCTGCAAAGATGAAGTGAGGAAAGCTAAGGCTCAAAATGAACTAAGGCTTGCGACCAAAGTCAAAAATAACAAAAAAAGCTTCTTTCAACATGTAAAAACAAGAAAAAAGTTAAGGAAATGATTGGTCCATTAGTGGGTGAAAGTGGCAAGAAGGTGACAAGCAACAGGGAGAAAGCAGAACTATTTAACTTGTTTTTTGCATCTGTCTTTACACAAAGGGAAAAAACAGACCAACCTATCAAAAATAGTGCCATAAAAAACAGAATAGAAACACAAGTTAAGATAGGCAAGAAAATGGTAAGTGAGCACCTGTCCAGCCTAGACGAGTTCAAATCACCAGGACCAGATGGATTACATCCCAAGGTTCTCAAGGAACTGGCAGATGTGATCTCAGAACCATTGAACTATATTTTTCAAAGATCCTGGAGCACTGGGGAACTACCGGAGGACTGGAAAAGAGCTGATGTAGTTCCCATCTTCAAAAAAGGGAAAAAAATGGACCCAGGAAATTACAGACCTATCAGCCTGCTTCAATACCTGGGAAGATTCTGGGAAAGATAATCAAACAACGAATCAGCGAACACCTAGAGGCAAACAAAGTCATTACTAAAAGCCAACATGGGTTTGTCAAAAACAGATCATGCCAGACAAATCTTATTGCATTCTTTGACCAAGTGACAAAATTAGTGGATCAGAGGAATGCTGTGGATATAATTTACTTGGACTTCAGTAAGGCATTCGATAAAGTAGATCACAACCTACTACTTGACAAGATAGAAAAATGTGGGGTAGACAGCATCACCACCAGATGGATCCGTAGCTGGCTGACCGGCCGTACTCAGCGTGTGGTCCTCAATGGAACCGCATCTACATGGAGGGAAGTGTGTAGTGGGGTGCCCCAGGGCTCTGTTCTGGGCCCAGTGCTCTTCAACATCTTCATCAACGATTTGGACGAGGGGATAGATGGGGAACTCATCAAATTTGCAGACGACACCAAGCTGGCAGGAATAGCCAACACTCCAGAAGACAGGCTTAAAATACAGAAGGATCTGGACAGACTTGAACACTGGGCACTATCTAACAAAATGAAATTCAATGGTGAAAAAAGCAAGGTTCTACATTTAGGTAAGAAAAACCAAATGTACAGGTATAGTATAGGGAGTACCTTGCTCAATAGTAGTAACTGTGAGAGGGACCTCGGAGTCCTAGTGGACAATCACTTAAATATGAGCCAGCAGTGTGCTGCTGCTGCCAAAAAGGCCAACACAGTGCTAGGCTGCATTAACAGAGGGATAGAATCAAGATCACGAGAAGTGTTAATACCACTTTACAATGCCTTGCTAAGGCCACACTTGGAATACTGCATCCAGTTTTGGTCACCACGATGTAAAAAAGATGTCGAGACTCTAGAAAGAATACAGAGAAGAGCAACAAAGATGATTAGGGGACTGGAGGCTAAAGCATATAAGGAACGGCTGGTGGAATTGGGTATGTCTAGTTTAATGAAGAGAAGGACGAGGGGGGGATATGATAGCAGTGTTCCAATATCTCAGGGGCTGCCACAAAGAAGAGGGAGTCAAGCTATTCTCCAAAGCGCCTGAAGGCAGGACAAGAAGCAACGGATGGAAACTAATCAAGGAGAGAAGCAACCTAGAGCTAAGGAGAAACTTCCTGACAGTTAGAACAATTAACCAGTGGAACAACCTGCCTCCAGAAGCGGTGAATGCTCCAACACTGGAAGTTTTTAAGAAGAGACTGGACAGCCATTTGTCCGAAATGGTATAGGGTTTCCTGCCTGAGCAGGGGGTTGGACTAGATGACCTCCAAGGTCCCTTCCAACTTTATTATTATTATTATTATTATTATTATTATTATTATTATTATTATTATTATTATTATTATTATTATTAGGCAAAGCCTTATAAGGCATACTAGTAGTTGGGGGAAGGGAGGAGAAGTAGATTAGTCAAGAGGCTTCCATGATGTGCAATGCGACCCCCTTTTTCTTTTTGGTATTTTACTAGTCATCTGAAGAATTTCAAGGAACAGAGAGAAAGTTGACCTCTTTTGCATTCATTATGGAAAGGTCACTGCTGCTTAATGAATTACTGCATTACCTTTGTAATTAGTGTCGTTTGTCTTGGAAAAAACTAATACAGTGCCTTGCCTTGAATTTAGTAAGGAAATAGACTTTTAACATTCTCAGCAGGCTGACAGCAGGACTGAGTGTTAGAATAAATAAATCTAAATCTCTTAGTAGATGAAGACTGGACATTCTTCCCTTCTAGTGAGATACATGTTATATTTCATTTGGCCTTTATCTCTAAAGCTTGCAGAATTTCAAATTGCAGATACTTGCCTAGGAATTCTGGAATAGTAACCTGGAAGGCAAATAGTGATTTTAAAAATTACTAGTATGGAAAATAGTCTTCTCCTTTCATTTCCAGCTCTACATCAGAACTGGTTTCTGTATGTGTAGCATTCATTTTCATTTTAGCACAGAATTTTTCATTTTTGAGAAAGGACCCCAGATTTTATACATGGAGTCCTCAACTTACAACAATTCGTTTAGTGACTTATGACTGTTTTTCACACTTAGGTCTGCTACAGCGTCTTCATGGTCATGTGATCAAAATTTGGGCACTTGGCAACTGGCATGCATTTATGATAGTTGCACTGTCCCAGGGTCATGTGATCACCATTTATAACTTTCCCAGCTGGCTTCTGACAAACAAAGTCAACAGGAAAAACCAGATTTGCGTAATGACTGCATAATTCACTAAACAACTGGACTGATTCACTTAACAATTGTGGCAAAAAAGTCATAAAATAGGGCAAAACTCACATAACAACTGCCTTGCTTAGGAATGGAAATTTTGAATTTACTTATAAGTTGAGGACTACCTGTAAAACAGATTTACAACAGATCAGTAGATCTACACTAAGACAAAATATGAGTATGAAACCACTGTTTTTGGATAGAAACTGGTGCTTATTTATTTATTTATAAAGTCTATGTGCTGTATTTCTAAACTGTAATTTTTAAAAAAATAGAAGTTGGATAAAATTAATAATAAATAATAATGGTCTATAACTTCTGCTTAAGCAGAAAATATTTCCAATTAACAGTGCTAAATATACAGCTTAGGGGATTCCAATAAGTGTATCACTCAGATTTTCTGTTCTTAATTTCAATTTCATTTTCAGCATATTTTACATTCAGTAGGTCTTTCATTCACCTGATAATGGAAGATGTGAATTGGCTACAATAATATCATATGAAATTATACCTGTGCTTTCAAAAATAAGGTATATATGCCAGTTTTCTAACTTGTAAAGCAAAAAGGAATAAAATAATTATATTCACATCTAACAGTTTTTAATCCCTAGGTAAGAAGGTTTTTCAACTGGCAAGAGCCAGGTTTGCTTTAGTAACTCACCCAATCATTATAGTACAATCTGTAAATTTATTGAATAAAGTGAGAAACATTAAAATTAAACAGGAACTTCAATGAATATATTCCACATACAGGTACTTCTCAACTTACGACCATAGTTGGGAGTTGGAGTCTTGGTCATTGAGCAAAGCAATCATTAAATTAGATGTCATGTGACTGCTTCACTCAATAATTGTAGTCCTGGCACTCCTGGTTTTGGTTAAATGATCTTGCAGGTTGTTAAGCGGACAAAATTTCAAGTAAGGAGGGCGGAGTGCTTCAGGGTGAGGGAAGCTCTGAGAGGTTCGGCACAGGATGTGCTGCAGTATAGTCACAAAGCTGTATCCACCACGGAAGCCTCACTACCAACCAGTCCACCAGCACAAATAAAACACTCCACTTGTCATTGCTTTCCTGCTGCTGGCAGGATTTTCAGCAGGATTTTCAGCCCTAGAGCGGAAGGCAAGAGATGAGAAGGAATCCTCTCGGCACTGTTTGTGACCTTTCCTACCCTGTTTTCCTCATCGACTTTCTGAGTAATCATCAGGGAGGATTACAAATGATGATCTCAGGGCCCTTGGCAACCCATCATAAGTGCAAATGGGTTACCAAGCATCCAGATTGCAATCACATGACCATGGGGGCGCTGCATCAGGCACCAGTCACAAATCCCTTTATTTAGTACCATTGTTAACTTTGAAAGGTCACTGAATGAATGATAAGAAATCAGGCACTACCTGTATGTTAAAATGTTGCTGCAAAAATACTGACAGTATTTGAAGAGAAATATTATTCTCTTCTGTGAAAAGCACACAAGACTATTCACATAACACTGCAAATTTTCCATTAATAGTACATTCTTCTCCTCTCTCTTTAGTTGATATATCTGATGCCTGTCTACACACAGTGTTTATATAGAATTGCTGCTTGATTCACAGGTAGTAAGCTGAAGTAGGACAGTGATAACACATAAGCCAGCCCACATCAATTTAGAAAAGTTTGCTAACTGCATCCCTTGCTGAAAAGGAATGATTTGGTCATTCATGCCTTAGGACATTCAGGTTAGATTAAAATGCTCTGTATGGGCTTAGTTTTTGAAGAGTATTTTGAAATTACAGCTGTTTTTTTTTAGAATAGTTGGCTAGTCTTATGTCTTCCAGATACATTGGACATGTACATAGCTAACAAATAGCTTCTATCCAGTAATACATGAGCATATAATTTGTTTCTGAAATTGCATGTGACCCTCTAAGGTATCTCACAACATTTTTGTGAAAAAAATTGGAATGCCGTGCATGCCATCTTTTCTCCTGAAATAAACAATCTTTTTAAAATCATCCTAAGTTTTCCAGGTGCATATAACTACAGTAAACTAAAATCAATACTAAAGTTTCTGAGCTGTGAGAGAAGAATGAATGGGAGAAGCATATAAACATAATATTTCTACAGTTCGTTAATATCCTAATAAATAAGGGTTACCCTGATGAGTGAAATGCAGCAATATGTGTGATTGTAAAAATCTATGTACTTGGATTTCTAAAAAAAACAGCTGTAGATGTTTTAGCAACTCAAAAGTAACTGTGATTTTTAACTTATTTGCCAACTTTTTTGATAAGTTGTTTTAAGAAAAAAACTAAAAGTAAAATAAAAGGTATATCAAGTTAACTTGATGTTAGGAGCACTTTCCAAGGCCTGGCATCTTTGTGTTCTATGCCTTTATGCCTCCCCCCCCCCAAAAAAGGGTGTGAGGTATCTGTAGATTACCAAGAAATTGTTAATTACACTGGTTTTTCTTTTAGGATTTATTAAAATAGTAACAACACATTCTAAACTAAATTTGCTTAAGCCTTTTAAATGTTTTTGACCTCAAGCATGTCCTTTAATCTATCCCACTGAAAATATAGATTTTGTTCCTTCCCTAAACGTCATAAGTACAGTAAAATATTAAAATACAATTTTAATTAGTCTAGTTACTTTTCTATTTCTTCTATGCCTTGACTTGTAAAGAATATTACTAGCTGTTGCTAGGAAACACCTAATTGTGATATTAACTGCCAACAGTTGTCAGAAGGAATAGTAAATTCTTTTATCTTGTTAATAAAAATTACTGAAGTGATTGCCATACATAAATATTCCATTTTAATTTAAAAATTATAATGCTGCAATATAGTTTGGCTTGCTATTAGACTTTTTTTAAAAATTCTGCTAAAGAGCTTTCTCTTGGCTTAAATATTAGCAACTTTTATTACATTGTGTTGAGGTACGCATAATGATTAATCATACATATATATATATATAAAATGCTGGAATAATAGCATATATCACATGTAGTTATGTAGTTTCTGATTGTCAATTGCCAACTTGATAATGAACAATCAGTTCCACCCATATTTGAGTGGTTTTGATATGGTAAATGCTCTTCCCAGAAATAATAACAGCCGTGTAAATACACAGGAAGGACTTTTACAAACAGGATATGTGTGTAGCTGGCAGTTTTTCTTTCTGCTTTTTCTGTCACTCGATGTCATTTGAGAAGATCTTCCAGTTTCTATGACAGATTGTCAAGGAATAAAACAGGGAAACAAAGGATAGTAATAAACACTCTTAAGATGTTTTTTTACTGTTTGGGTCTTTGGCCGAAAAAGCTGTTGGATAGTATGACAGCAGTATCATAAAACTATTATTGACAAATCAAGTAGAAGCTGTCATTTACTTCCGGTTTCTGGCAAAAAATGCTCATGATGTCCATGACTTATAACTGTAATTTTGGACTCAATTACAATCATAAGTGGATGTCTCCCTGTATAAGGAATATTGGTGAGAAGGGATCTGTAGAGTTAAGCAATACCTATTTTTGTATATATTTTAGTGAACGTAATGTTTGGAAGTAGCACATGAGAATGGATTGTGCCCACATGTTAACATTAAGTATATTTTCACATGATCTGTATACTAAATTTTACTTGTATACATATTTTGAACTCAGATATTGTTTCCTCAAAACTTATCATTTGAAGAAATTAAAAAATGTTAAAAACAAAAGTTCAGATAATTTAATAAGTGTTACTTATATGTTGGGATAAATATTTGTGGAACTAGAAGAAGGAGGCTTGCCATATTTTTTTGCTTCGCACTTTAAATATAAATATTAGGATTCAAATATTTGAACATTGTTGAAGTAATTGAGAGCTTGTTTCTATCTGTCTGTAATTTCATAACATGTTTGGGGGTACTGTTCTTTATGAGGTCTGATACATATCTACCTGAGACCCTGAAAAATCACAGCTAGTCAGGATTAATAATACTGGGCCAATCTTGCACAGGTCAAGTATTTTTAGGAAATACTGCTTTGTACTGTACTAGTAATAATGTTCATTACTAGTCTAAAGTTGCCAACTAGTGAAGTTGGCAAATCAGTTTTTCCCGTATGATAGCTTCTGTTAATTCATTCTAGTAGAGCAGAGCAAAAATGTGGTACATCTTATTTGTTTAAAGCTTAAATATCTTCAAATCAGTCAAGCTATGAAAATAGCTGGTGGTAATTCCATGTATTTATTAAAACATGCATATTTCATTGTTTGATTTCATACATATAGTCTCTTGAAAATCTGAAACTCAGTTGCAAAACTTTGGTGTAAGTAGTTGTTTCCTGGCTACTGCGTTTTTGCAAATACAGCAGCATTGTGTGGTAAAATAACTGTAGGGTGCCACATAGATGGGACCTCTAATACAGTTTAAAAGCCTATTATTTTTCCCCCTGAGTGCTCTTTGTGCTCATTTCAAATCAGATTGTGAGCAAATTGTTGCCTTAATTTGATTTGGAGGCCCTAATGCAGATTTTACTGTCGAAGTAGGCAAGTTCCCAAGTTATACGTGATTTAACACCTATGCAATTTTATTTATTTTTTATTGTGGCTTTATTCTATCTATCTACAATTTTCAGACCAAGAATGTTCCAAAATCTAAATTTATGGTAAAAATATACTTCTTTCCCCAAATGTTCTTATTCTGGTTTCTGATATCATATATCTATCAAAGACATTTCTTGTTCTGCTACCCATAAGTCTTTATATGATTTATATAAATCATATAAATTTATGTCAAATCATATAAATTTATATGATTTGACAATACACACAGAAATGATTAGCTTATTTATAGTTTACTTGTACTGGACACTTGCATTTAATAGTGTATTAATATTCTACATGTGTTTAAATTTCATGAAGGTTGGAACAGCTTATCTGCTGTTTTTAAGAGTAGAAGTTGTCCTAGACTAAAATAAAATAGTATCTAGTTCAGGGCCAGATCCAAGCTTATATAATTCTTTTTAAAATTGTCTCAAAGCATATGAGAATATAAAATGGTGTTTTAAAATTAAATTTAATGCATGCTTTACTATTAATGGTTTTTAAAGGAATAGTACGTAGGTTAAACATTTTGTTTCTAGTTTCCCTTTCTTAAATGTGTGTAGGTTCTTTTTTCTTTTGCAAATTGAATATGGTTGATAAATATTGTTTATAAAGAGATAATTCTGCTATTCAGAAGATAAATGTTATTTTCTTAAAAACTGTTATCTAAATTTACAAAAATGTATAAAATGTATGATTAGACAATTTGCAAATCACCAAATATAAATGTTTCTTTACACCATTTCCCCTTTTTAAACTTTAGCACATCCAGTCCACCCATTTGGCCAGGAAGCACCTTTATCAAGAGAAATGGAGCTCTTCTGCAAGGTAGGTCAAAGATTCTTTGTTACAATAATTGTCATAACTTTCACATTGTTTCAGGAGAAAAGCTTATATTAGTGCTTTTATCCTTTTCCAGTATCTACATTCATATGTAGTATACTCATGAGCTCAATTTGTTTTAACCTGAAATACTTCAATATACTATGAATGCATCTCTTTTCCTCCATCCATGGTTCACACAGCATGATACCTTTCAACTTGTGTTGATGAATATTATAGTTTTGCTTCTACATGTATCAGTGGAAAAATACTTCCAGCCGTAGTCGTGTGATAGCTGTATCTTAGAAGGCGATGTACAGTCGTTGATATGTAAGACACAGTCACTTTTTTATTACAGGTAGTCCTCGACTTACAACAGTTCATTTAGTGACCGAACTAACAGCGGCACTGAAAAAAGTGATTTGTGACCATTTTTCACACTTATGACCATTGTAGCATGCCCATAATCACGTGGTTTACATTTGGATGCTTGATAACTGACTCACATTTATGATGGTTGCAGTGTCCCGGAGTCATGTGATCCCCTTTTGCGGGTTTCTGACAAACTAAGTCAACCAGATTCACTTAACAGCCGTATTACTAATTTAAGAACTGCAGTGATTCACTTAACAAATGTGGTGAGAAAAGGCATAAAATGGGGCAAAACTCACTTATTTCTCACTTAACATAAATTTTGGGCTCAATTGTCATATGTTGAGGACTATCTGTATAATTATGAGTATATTTCTCCAGTTCAGTACTGGAGGCAAGAATAGTTGTTCAGTAGTGAAGGAATGCTTGCAAGGTATGATTGTTCTCTTTATATTTGTTGGTTTTCATTTTTCCTTTTAAATGATATGGACCAGTAGTTATTATGGAGCTGAACTTGGAAATTAGATCGGATAGAATATGAAAGACTTTTAATTTTTTTTAATTGTTGCATGCCAGATTTGAATCTTTGAGGGTTATGTGATCGAAATAATCTTATTTGAATTTAATTGTCAGTGATGGAAATTGATATTCTTGTAATTTGAATGCCTTATTGAAGAGGAACTCTATTGATCTTTTGATAACTCTTGGGGAGATAGTAAGTATCCAGAATCTCTCATCCAGCTGCTACTGCTTCATTCATGTTCAGAACATAGAGTAAAGCTAATTTTCTACAATCTTAAATATATTTTTAATTTCTGCTTTAATCATGTTGGTTAAAACTTGTGTCACTGTGTCATTTTTAAAGGCTTGTATCTTTAGATTGCAGAATACATCATAATAACCATATTAGATGACTGAATGGATACCAAACTAAAAATTGGTATCTAATCCACCACTTATCTATATAGTGCTCAGAACAGGAATAAAAGACACCAAGTATTTTATTATTGTTATTATTATTTTTAATATATAATGAACAAATACTGTTATTATTTGAAGAGATATTAAGAAATCTACTCTTTAGGTCATGGCAGAGAAAGACATCTTATACTTGAAACTTTTCAGATTTACTAGGACTGCAATCCTCTACATGTTTATTAGGAAATATATTAATTTTATCCAGAAGAAGTCTGGATATGATTATGATTTATGTGTGTATATTGTTCATGTGTTCTTGCATTTTTGTATCATGAAAAATTATGTCAGTGCAAAAAATGAACAAAACATAAAAACAATTGTCCCTTTGTACATGTAGCTAGATCAGTTTACCTCAATTGACTATGTGCATTTATTTCATTATATTTTACCCAGGTTGATTGTAACTAGAGGGATAATGTGCTAGAATATTCAGAATCTTAATGTTTTTAGAATAGAAATGTAATGAAGTTTCCATGTTGATTACATAGCTGCCATCAGTTATGAGGATATTAATTAGCAAACAGGTTGTAACACATAATATATAACATTATCATCATAACCATCATAACCATCAACTGACAATATGTTTATTCGACTGGTTCCTTCTTAAATTGGTTTTGACTGCTCCAAATAATCCATAGCTTCACTATTTTTATAGCTTCACTATTTTGATTGTAGTAACTTCACTGTATATGCAATTAGCTTTTTATGACCTTGTGCAATTCTTATATGTGAAAGTACTAATAAATGTTCTTGGTTACAGTATATCTTAAAACCTTTGGTCCTATAATTCTCATGTGTAATTGAAACTTTTCAACAAAATTCTTTGGGTGTACAACTGGTTGCTTTCTAGCTTCCCCCCTCCCCCCATCCAACGCATAGAAATATCTCTCACTCCTATTTTTATAGCAGATGTAGATTGCTTTAATTTGTTAATAATGAATTATTAATTATGCAAACATGCTCAAGGAGAAATAACATTACACATAAAAGTGTGTACAGTCCTAGTAATCCTTGAATGTTCCAATCCAAATAATACTAACTTTTCTGTGTAGCTGGATACTTTTAATTTCTGGAGTGTAATATTTTAGTATTGTCAGAATGTCATTTGCTAAATTGAATACAAAGTGTTTTTTTTTTTAAATCAAAACATGGTACATTAACTAAATGCTCAAGATTTTGAAATTGTGTCTTCAACAATACAAGCAATGACAATTTCCTGTTATAAAAACAAGATTCAGAAGAGACAAAGGAACCCAAGATCAAATTGCTAAAATCTGATAGTTTGTAGAAAAGACCAAGGAGTTCAAAAAAGATTTCTATTTTTGCTTTATTACCTATACTAAGGCTTTTAACTATGTAGGAAACAATAAACCATCCTTAAAAACATAGGTACAATGGATTGCCTGAATATCCAGGTATACTGGATATTTTGAATTTATATGGAGTTGAGAAAGCAACAGTTAGAATAGAATTTGGAGCAATTAACTACTGTGTTTCCCTGAAAATAAGACCCGGGTTTTTGTTTTTTGTTTTTTGGTTTTTTTTTTGCCTCCAAAAGAGGCACCAAGTCTTATTTTCATGTGTGTTTATGTGTGTGTTTTCCACTCACCTCCGGGATCAACAGCCCTGCTCATCCAGCCCACTTCTTCTGCGGCCGAAGGAGCAGCTTCATTCTGCATCTGAGAATGGAGCTCTGGCCTGCATTTCACAGTCAAAGACCTTTCCAAAAGACTACTGCAGCCGAGAACTGAGCTATGGTTCAATCCATAGCTCGGTTCTCGGCTACAGAGGCCTTCCAGAAAGGCCTCTGACTGCAAAATGCAGGCCTGTGGACGCCACAGAAGAAGTGGACCGGCAAGGAGAGGCCTGGCTGCAAGGTAAGTGGGTGCGGGGCGCGTGGGGCAGCTCCACCCCTCCACCTCCGCCTTAGCTTGATTTTAGGTGTGTGCCTTGCCCCAAAACTAGGGCTTATTTTTGGGGTAAGGCTTATATAGGCCCACTCCCAAAAGTCAAGCTAGGGCTTATTTTCGGGGTAGGTTTTACTTTCAGGAAACACGGTAGTTGAAAATTGGAAAAAGAGTGTGCCAAGGTAATTGGGAGGAGGTGTGTGTCTGCCTGTGTGTTAGTCTGAACAGCTGGCAACAAGTCCATAAAGTTTTTTTTATTTTATTTTTACTGTAAGACTTATATGCAGATTACTTCAGGAGAAATGCTGAACTATAAAAAATAGAAAATGAAATTGAAATTGTTAGGAGAAACATCAGCTAGTAATGCCATCATTATTTTTTTCTCCAGTTCTAATTTATCACAGTGAAAGCTGGATATTCAGAAAAACTGAATGAAAGGTGAAATTGATGCCCCTAAATTGGGGTGCTGGAGATAACTGAGAACCCCTTTGCCTACAACAAATCACTCAAAACTAGGTGAAAGTGAAACAAGACTGCTCATTGCAGATCCTAATAATAAAGCTTTAATATTTTGGACAGATAATGCAAAGGCAAGACACAATGAAAAAGACTCTGATGGCTGAAAAAATCAAAGAAAATTAAAAAAGAAGCTGACAGAGAACAAGGTAGCTAGGTACTATCCTTGATAACGGAAGCATGAGCTTGAGCTTGAAAATGCAAAGAAGCAATTACTGCAGGCAGTTCTAGTTAAATTATGTCCATTGGGTCATGTAAATTTATGGCGGTGGCCTTTAGCATACATAACTCCTTTCACAGCTTTGCTCTTCCCCTAGTTTTTATATTGTTTGAGTTATGATATACATGGCTGCCCATTTTAAAACACAATTCTGGGCAGCTCACAATGACAATAAAACCCCAAACTATAAAAATCATAAAAACACCACCAATCCCCACCAGCTCAATCATCTCCTAGGGATGCTCCAACAACTGTCCCAAAATATCCTCACTTTACTCCAGCATTTGGATAAAATGGCACTTCCTGATAGTCATACAGCATCACAGTCTGGTTTGGAGGCATCACTGCTTCAGACAGGAAGGCGGTGCAGAGAGTGGTGAGGATGGCCGAAAAGATCATTGGCAGTTCCCTCCCTACCATCCAGGACATAGCACAGAAGCGTTGCTTGAGCAGGGCCCGCCAGATTTTCTGGGACACTACACATCCTCTTCACAACCTGTTTTCCTTGTTACCTTCTGGGAGGAGGCTTCGTGGTATCCGTAGCAGAACATCCAGATTCAGCCATAGTTTCATTCCATACAGCATTAACCTTGCGAACTCTCAAACTTCCTCCTTGCGTTATATATTCAAGATGGACAGTATTTAATATTTATTTGCTATGTATATGTAGGGATGTGGTCTATATATATGTTGTACATAGTATGTTTAGGTGTGTGTCATGTATATGTTTCACTTTGAGAGCGGGCAACTAAATTTCATTTTTTATGTGTGCCATTGTGCCCACAATATAAAAATGACAATAAAGGTTATTTATCTTATCTTATCTTTATCTTTATCTTGTAGAAGACTGAAAGGGTGGGGGCCTGCCTGATCATTGGGGGGGAGGGGAAAATGGTGTTCCATAAGGTAGGGACAACCACAGAAAATGCGCACTTCTGAGATCCCACTAGATGGCAAGAGTTTAGGAAAGGGACCTGGAGCATGCCTTCCCTATCTGATCTGATGGGATAGGCAGATACTCTCAGAGAGAGGTGGTCATGCAGATAACCTGCTCCCATACAATGTAAGGCTTTAAAAGTGATAACCAGTACCTTGAATTACACCCGGAAGGAGACTGTGTATGCATCTCATGCAACAGACTGATTACTTGGGTGAACCTAAAAGTGATCAACATTCTGCACTGCTTCATTCTGACCAGGTTGTTGTTTCTGAATGGTTTTCAAGGTTAGCCCCATGTAAAGCAGTAAATCCAAATGGGAAGTGACTAAGAGAGATGAGTGACTGTGAGCCAGATTTCCTGGTCAGGAAGAAGCACATTTGGCTCACGAGATGAATCTATACAAAGCCTCCCTACGCACACCTGCCACCTGCTTGCTCACCAAGCATGAGCTGTGAGTTTCAGTTTCATGTAGATATCAAAGGGAGAGATGAGAGGACTAAGCCTCAAGGCACCCCACACTGTAGGATCCTAGAGCTCTGCCCCTCAACACACACCAATTGGAACCATATCCAGAGAAAGGAGGTGAGCTGCAAAACAATGCCTGTTACTCCCAATCTCCATAGATGGTCCAGAAGGATGTCATGGTTGATGGCATCAGAAGCCACTGAGAGATCTGGGAGAGCCAGGATAGTTGCATCACATCTGTCCTGAGCCCTCCAGAGGTCATCCACAAGTGCAACCAATGCCATCTCAGAACAGTACCCTCACCTGAACCCAGAGTGAAAAGGGTCCAGATAATCCACTTCATCCAGGCTCCTCTGAAGTTGAATACCAACCACTTTCTCAATAACCTCCGAAAAGGGGAGGTTGTAGACTAGACAAAAGTTGTCTAATAGTTTAGGCCCAAAAATGGCCTCTTAAAAAGAGGACATATCACTGCCTCCTTCAAGGCAGGCAATACCATCTCCTCCCTCAAAGAATCATTAACCATCACTTGAACCTAACCACTGGCCACCTCTTGGGAGACCTTAAACAACCAAGAGCAGCATGGTCCAGAAACAGAGGCCAAACTCATTTCCTCAGGATCAATTGGCTCAAACTTTCCAGGTAACAAGGCTCACATGTGTCTCAGTCACTTCTAAAGGTCTGCCGAGTCAGAGTCCAAATCCGAGCCAAAGTGGGTTTCATTGCTAAGAGAGAGCTAGAACAGTTTCCGGGGTTTTAGGCCAGAATTTTAATCAAGTGGAACAAGTCCTATTGCAAATGCAATAAGGGCAGAAAAATAAGTACACTTTTACACCCTTATTGCCACAAGGTAAGTCCTAATATAGATTATAGTCTATAGCTCGGTTAACTTCACTTTTTGTCTTCCTCCAGCAGTGCTATAAGTCTCTCTTTTCAATCCACATTAACCCTTCAGAGCAAAGGTGAAAACCGAGTGTTATGAGACAGGGTAGTTTATAGCATTTTCAGCTCCCGGGAAAGGTAAGACAAAAGAGTAGGCTGCCATAAAAACGTAGACTATCTATTTTCATGCTGCAGACCAGGAAAATACAATGTATTAATGCAGCTTGTAATGCTGGCATTTATTGAATTTTCAGCATTTGAGAATTAGTTGCCACTTATCAAATTGCTACATATTTACTTTGAATATGGGAGAAATATTTTTAGCGTGTTTCAGAAATTTAGCTAGTTTTATTTGTGTATCAAATGAATGGCTTATTCCCTGTTAAAATTCCTCAGGGCAAAGTTTACCCTTTGTTTACTTAGCCTTGACAACTGACGGGAGTGGTACAGTACCTCAGGGTAGGTCAGAGTGCACTATGAATGTTAGGCTGGGTGTGTTTGGGCTGTAGTAAACTGAGTTTCTATATAATGTTCAGGGGAAAAAAGCCTCTTCTTTTCCTGAAGTGTACCTTCAAAAATAACTTTTGCTGATGTCAGTGTTCCCTCATCCTCCTTATGCCCATCCTCTAGGATGTAGTAATCTAAAGGAGACATGAAACAGCTAACAAAAATGATATGCTTAGATCATGGAAAAGAAGAGGTATATTTTGTAGAAACTGAATGTTAAGCTAATTTATCGAAACAATTCTTTTTAAAATGGGAGTGTTATTATTGATACACTTAGAAACTAAATGTAGAATGGAAATAAAAGAATATCAGTTGAATTAAAATATACAAAAATACACCAAAGCTAATCAGCTTTAACTTGAAGGGAACTGTAGAATGCCCAAAGTTTACCATAAAGAGAATAAGTAAACTGGCCCAACTACTAAACTATTAACAATATATAATTAATTCAGTCAACTAAAATTAACAAACTTAGAACATTAAAAACCATAAAAGCCTGTTGCTGGCAGTAGTCCAGAAGACACAGGTTCCTAATCAGAGGAGCCTCTTTATTCTCATGTGTTGTCTCACTGTTTCCCATGGAGTGGGTACATTTCAAGTGTAGTGTTGTGACTATAGTTTTCCATAACGCTTTAGATTGTACTGTCTTCTGCCATTCATTTATTTACCTGTATCCCATCTTTATTATTTTTGTAAATAACTCGAGGAGGTGTACATTACATTCCTTCTCCCTCCTGTGAAGTAGGTTGGGCTGAGAATGATTGGCCAAAGTCACCCAGCCAGTTTCTAGCCTGGCACCTTAACCGCTAGACCAGGGGTAGGCAACCTTGGGTCTTTTATGACTCGTGGACTTCAACTCCCAGAATTCCTGAGCCAGCATAGCTGGCTCAGGAATTCTGGGAGTTGAAGTCCACGAGTCATAAAAAAGCCAAGGTTGCCTACCCCTGCGCTAGACCAAACTAGCTCTAGGCAGTTGTACCCATTAAGGAGATGAGAACCAAAGAGGCTACTCTCTCACCTTTTTCTAAGCCCCCAGAGCTTGTTTGGGCAAATTTTTCAGACAAAATTCAGATTGAATTTGATTTTGATGTTAACTTCACTATGGTTTTTGAGTTAACTTTCTCTTGTTTTGCTAAATTGTTAACACTAGCGGTAGCTTCCACTTTTGAAAAATCAAAATGCTGTTAGTTGAAATTATTTGTAGGTTATTCTTTGTTGCTGTTCCAAAAAAGGAGGGACAGGAAAGTTCAAGAGTTGAACATTTATGTGCATAATGTTTAATTGTGGTTTAGCATTGCTTGCAAATCTTGCCATTGTAGGTGGAAAGCCAGACAAATTAGACCTATAAAATCACTGGTCTGGGGTTATTTCGGCTTCCCTTCATACATCAAGTTGCAAGGTGAAAAATCTGGCAATCTTAATCCTAAACATGTACACGACACGAATAACTGTAACATCAGGTAATAATAGGATTTGGTACATTTGATATAAATTACAGTATTAGAGTATTCTATGTTCTATTTGTATTACATTTAAGGAAACAATGTAACATTGTATTTAATGTTTAATATTTAAAATTGTGAAAAATAGAAGTTCATATATGCTATACCTGTATTTGAAACCTTGGACACGAATGTAAGATATCGAGGTCCTCTATCAATTAAGTAAGATGGATAATTTATTGGAAATTTAACCGTGTCTTGTTTCCTTTATAATGAATCAGATTTGTTAAATATTTTTAGTGAGGCCCTGAACCCCCGCCCCCCAAAAAAGCCCCAGAGCGTTTCCTCCTGGGTAAGCATTCTTCTCTTCTCATTTATCTACGTTTGCTCCCACACTAGAACTATCAAACCAATTAGTATAAATTGAACTTGCGATAGTTTTTCATTAAAGGAAGTATTATTTTGCATTCATATAATTTAAAATAGCAATTTCTTAGTAAAAGAATTCTAAGCAGATTTTGGAAATAATTATATAAATAACCTTTCATGGGAATTAAATCATTTTGCATATCCTAAGTCATAATAGAGATTTGAGATGTTGTGATTTCAGAAATTTGGCACTAGAAGGGACTAAAGTTTCTTATTTAGTGATGGAGTTGCCAGTCACAATTGGGGTTGTTAAGTGAGGACTACCTGTATTGGAGAAATACAGCTGTTATAGATTGTTGAAGATTCTCAGTCTTCCAGGTAGACTTGTCTGGATGTTGAGCCATGGTAACTGGACTTCTTTTCTTTTTTGGTTTAAAATGTTTCACTGCTTATCCAAGTAGACTGAAAAAGCTACTTGGATAAGCAGCGAAACATTTCAAACAAACAATCAAAAAAGAATAGCCAAGTTGGCATGACTCAACTTCCAGACATGGCTTTATAGCAAATTGGATAAAATAAAAAGGATTTCTTTTACAGTGGTAATACCCAGTTTCTTAATGGGATATATCTCAGTATTTTCCCTTTGTCAGAAAGACGATATCCAGATTTATAGATTTAGGTGGAGGGCAGATATTATTACATTTTGATATTAAATCCCCTATGCCTGTCAAGTGCAAAGAACCAGGTCCAAACACAAATTTACTGATTTATTGCTCAAGCGTATGCAGAGGAATCTTCTCAATTAATGGTTTGTCCCTGGATAAAGCCAGATGAGTTTCAATAGCATTCAAGGGCAATTTGTCCTTTAGTGACTGCATAGAGACTCTAAACCTATTCCTTGTTTGACTCCTCCCCCTTTCAGTCTCTCTCCTACAATGCTTGACTCAAGGGACAAAAGTGCATCTGGCTTGATGAAGATACTACTGATTGGTGTTTAAATGGGAGACCACCTGGCAAACGTGCAACACTTTGAATTCTGTGATGGGAGAAATATAGAATTTAGATCAGAGGTCCCCAACCTTTTGGGCACCAGGGACCACTTACATGGAGAGGTTTTTCTGCGGACTGGAAGGGGCCTGGTTTTGTGTGCTGCCTGCACCCCATGGATGGGGCTTTTCTTGTTTGTTTGGACCGGTTGCTGGCATGCCACTGACCGATACTGGTCCACAGACCGGGGGTTGGGGACCCCGGATTTAGATATACTAAATAATAAATTACATTCCTTTAATCAACATTGACACATTACATAAGCTTTGGCTATTTATGCATCAGCTCAAACAGAGAAAGGAATCATTCAAAAAGAGGGTGGAAGTTTGCATAATATTTTCATATACAGAAGTGGCCAAAATTGTGGAAACCTTTTGGGAAAAGTGTACATTTGAGGTTTGATGGCAAATAACACCACTTCTTTTGGAGTAGTACCATACAATTATATATCAATGGAAAGATAATTTAATCAAGAATGTAATGCAACAAGGTTTGTTCAATTATCTGTATTCTATGAAACGTTATAGCCAAATAACCAGAAAAAGGAAGCACAACTTGCTTAGGTTGGTATCAGGTAGCTTTCCTTCATCTGATTGTAGCCAGTGAGCATGAGTGTTTAGAGAGCCAATCAGGTGTCATCTTGTTTTGGCAATGAGCCAATCAGATCACAGTAGGATTCAGTTATTGATGTCATGTATTGAAGCTGAGAGGAGGACATTTGTCAGTGTGTTATGTGATCGCTATCAAGTTGGTTGGGGTTTTTTGTGCTCTTTCATTTAGTGAGCTTGTAAAACGTAATAAAATTAAAGTAATGGTGCAAAGAGTTGACTGGTCACCCAGAAAGTGATGTAAAATAGTATTATTAAGTGAACAAGGCTACAGTTATAAAGAAATTAGAAGAAAAATTGGTGGAAACTTAACCAAAGGTGGCATTTCTAAGTTTTTGAAGACGTATAAGGAGACTCAGTCACTACAAAACCACACTGGTAAAGGCAGGAAAAAGTGCACAACAGCAAGTGATGATAGAAGAATTAAGAGACTGTGCCTACATGACAGAAGAAAATCACCTGGGTGTACACAAGATGAAATGGCGCAATGCAATGTGAAGTTGAGTGCAAGGACTGTTGGGCGCAGACTGCAAGAATTTAGCCTAAAATCTAGAATTCCATGAAAAAAGCCACTTTTATCTCTCAAAGAAAGGTTGAAAACACTAAACTGGGCTAAAACCTATGTTACCTGGACAGACAGTGTTATTTGGAGTGATGAGACCAAGATCTCCCTGTTTAGTAGTGATGGCATAAAATACGTAAGGAGAAGAATCGGATAAGATCTGCATCCCGATTGCATTACATGTACCGTGAAACACCCAGTCAGTGTTATGATCTGGGGTTGTATGACATCAAAAGGTGTGGGCAGAATTTGTGTGATTAATGGGAATATAAATGGCCAAAAATACATTAATGAAATACTTGAGCCCAAACTGAAGCCTTCCACACATGATCTTTTCCAAGACAATGAAGCATTTATATTTCAACAGGATTCAGCTCCATGTCATGTTGCTGCTGTGTGCAAAAAGTGGTTTCAAGATAATCATATTCCACTGCTGGAATGGCCTGGGAATAGCCCAGACTTTAACCCAATTGAAAATCTATGGAGCCAACTAAAGAAACTTGTTAGTCAGAAGCGACCCAGCAATAAAACCCAGTTAATAGAAGCAATCATTCAATCTTGGTTTCACATTATAACAGCTGCAGAACTAAAGACAACTATTACTACTACTACTACTACTACTACTACTACTACTACTACTAATAATAATAATAATAATAATAATAATAATAATAATAATAATAATAATAATAATAATAATAATAATAAAGTTGGAAGGGACCTTGGAGGTCATCTAGTCCAACCCCCTGCTCAGGCAGGAAACCTTATAATATCTTCCCATGGAGTGAACCAAGTCCTTGGTTCAAATCACCAGGACCAGATGGATTACACCCCAAGGTTCTGAAGGAACTGGCAGATGTGATCCCAGAACCATTGATATATCTTTCAAAGATCCTGAAGCACTGGGGAACTACCAGAGAAAAGAGCTGATGTAGTTCCAATCTTCAAAAAAGGGAAAAAAATGGATCCAGGAAACTACAGACCTCAGCCTGACCTCAATACCTGGGAAGATCTTGGAAAAGATAATCAAGCAATGAATCAACGAACACTTAGAAGGCAAACAAAGTCATTACCAAAAGCCAACATGGGTTTGTCAAAAACAGATCATGCCAGACAAAACATATTGCATTCTTTGACCAAGTGACAAAATTAGTAGACCAGAGGAATGCTGTGGATATAATTTACTTGGACTTCAATAAGGCATTTGATAAAGTAGACCACAACCTACTACTTGATAAGATAGAAAAATGTGGGTTAGATAGCATCACCACCAGATGGATTCATAGCTGGCTGACTGGCCGTACTCAGCATGTGGTCCTCAATGGAACTGCATCTACATGGAGGGAAGTGTGTAGTGGGGTGCCCCAGGGCTCTGTTCTGGGCCCAGTGCTCTTCAACATCTTCATCAACGATTTGGACGAGGGGATAGATGGGGAACTCATCAAATTTGCAGACGACACTAAGCTGGCAGGAATAGCCTATACTCCAGAAGATAGGCTTAAGATACAGAAGGATCTTAACAGACTTGAACATTGGGCACTATCTAACAAAATGAAATTCAATAGTGAAAAAGGTAAGGTTCTACATTTAGGCAAGAAAAACCAAATGTACACGTATAGTATAGATGGTACCTTGCTCAATAGTAGTAACTGTGAGAGGGATCTCAGAGTCCTAGTGGACAATCACTTAAATATGAGCCAGCAGTGTGCTGCAGCTGCCAAAAAAGCTAACACAGTGCTAGGCTGCATTAACAGAGGGATAGATCAAGATCAGCTATGGCAAATCTAGACAGCATACTAAAAAGCAGAGACATCACCCTGCCAACAAAAGTACGTATAGTCATGGCCATGGTTTTCCCAGTTGCAATGTATGGCTGCGAAAGTTGGACCATAAGAAAGGCTGAGCGCCAAAGAATTGAGGCCTTTGAACTATGGTGCTGGAGAAGACTCCTGCGAGATCAACCCTGACTGCTCTTTAGAAGGCCAGATCCTGAAACTGAAACTCAAGTACTTTGGCCACCTAATGAGAAGGAAGGACTCACTGGAGAAGAGCCTAATGCTGGGAAAGATTGAGGGCAATAGAAGAAGGGGACAACAGAGAATGAGGTGGCTGGATGGAGTCACTGAAGCAGTAGGCGTGAGCTTAAATGGACTCCAGAAGATGGTAGAGGACAGAAAGGCCTGGAGGAACATTGTCCATGGGGTCGCGATGGGTCGGACACGACTTTGCAACTAACAACAACAGATGAAGATCACGTGATGTGTTAATACCACTTTACAATGCCTTAGTAAGGCCACACTTGGAATACTGCATCCAGTTTTGGTCACCACAATGTAAAAAAGATGTTGAGACTCTAGAGAGAGCAACAAAGATGATCAGGGGACTGGAGGCTAAAACATATAAGGAACGGTTGCTGGAATTGGATATGTCCAGTCTAATGAAGAGAAGGACGAGGGGTGACATGATAGCAGTGTTCCAATATAAAAGAAAGAAGAAGAGGGAGTCAAGCTATTCTCCAAAGCACCTGAAGGCAAGACAAGAAGCAATGGATAGAAGCTAGCCAAAGAGAGAAGCAACCTAGAACTAAGGAGAAATTTCCTGACAGTAAGAACAATTAATGAGTGGAACAACCTGCCTCCAGAAGATGTGAATGCTCCAACACTGGAAGTTATTAAGAAGAGACTGGACAGCCATTTGTCTGAAATGGTATAGGGTTTCCTGCCTGAGCAGGAGGTTGGACTAGATGACCTCCAAGCCCCCTTCCAACTTTATTATTATTAACTTTGACTATCTTTCATATAGAAGTCACCTTCAAATAGAGAGTTGCCCTGCAGCAACTCCTCAAAGGTGGGTGAAGACTGTATTATATAAAGTTGGTCTCATGGCTACACACTATCATGTGAACATTTAGACAATACATTGAGATTTCCAAAATGAAAATAGAGTCAGTGATTGGAATTGATGTTTTAAATGAAACATAGACCCTATGATGCAAACATAACCTTTACTACAATTCTAAATTTGTGTTTATATTAGCTTTAATTTTTCTGGCTTCTTCCCCAAAATCCTGGAATTAAGTTCTAATAAGAATGCCAAGAATTTACGTTAAGCCCAGAAACTTTGACTGATACAAAGTAACTATCTCCAGCTGAACTCTCACTCCCTGATTTTGGCGTGACGCCCAGACTGGTATATTTCTTTTGGAACTTGCTCAGTTTTCTACTTGTACCACATTTGACTTTACAATATTGAATATATTTCCAAAAAATGGATTTTTCTTTTCCATTTTAGGATTATAATATAATAATTGACTGCTACTGATTGGGACTCTTGCTGTTTTTTTTATTTCTGTGCTGGACTTGACTATTTGCTTTTCCCTATTTCGGTTTGGACTCTATATTTTACAATGCTGCAATCTATCTTTTAAGCTGAACTTTCACTAAAAAAAAAAAAAGAGAGGATGGAATCCTATTCATAGATTAATTATGGACTTATATTAGAAAATTTTTTGGAAATGAGAGTGGAATTTAAAGAACATATTAGAAGGCTTAGGAAAAAGGAGGTTTCAGAATTAAAAACTGAAGCTCAAATCTTGACTGACTATGACATACAATCAGATCTACAACTTAACGAGATGGATGAAATATATTCACAACTTACTGATGAGGAAGAGGATACATCCCACATGCAAATGATGGAGATTTCTGATGAGCAAAGGCAGAATTCAACTAAAACATTTACAATTCTAAAAGCAACAGGAATGGACTTCCAAATACGAGGCACTAAAAACGCTGACAATATGATAGTGCAGACAACACTGGACAAAAGAGAAGAAGACTATGATTGGACTCAATGGTGGGAAAATGCTTATAGCCAAACACTAAGATGGGAGGAACTAGAGGCCCTACTGTGGAAACCTGCCTGGCACAAAAAGAAAGCTAGAATTAGATTTAAAAATGAGAGTTAAAATTTTATCTGTTGGGTAAAAAGGGTTTTTAGAGACTTTGATTGAGCTAATACTTTTGAGATTTTTAAGGTTATATTGGTCTGAGTCAACATTAGATCTAAATTATGGATTTGATTATGGTTTGGAATGGCAATAGGGAAAATTGGAAAATCTAAAACTAAAGGAGTTAGATTGAGATTGGTGAAATATTACTGATATTTTTACTTATAAGAATTGAATGTTAATTAGCAATGTATTAAGTGGACTAAATTGAAATAATTGAGGAATTTTTAGGGATTTGGATGGATTTATAAAAATATTTGATTGAATATATGAAATAGAATATAGTTGAGAAACATTAAAATATAATAGTTATATTATATGTCTATGATAGAAATAATTATTGTTTTATTATTTTAAGCTAAAATGTAATGGTTTTAAAATATATAAAGTTATGTTCATTTACAAAATATGTATGTGGAACAGAATAGAATAAGAGATAGAATTTAAACAATTTATATTGTAGGAATGCTCGAATTATATACTATATGTTTATGTAAGATCAAATTGAAATAGGTTAATTGAAAGTTAGTTAAGCCTGAAAACGGGTGAAAATATGATTGACAGTTTTTGTTTTTTGTTATTGTGTTTTTTTTTCTTTTTTCTTTTTTTGATTGATAAAATAGAGAGGGAACCTTTAAAGAAGTAGTTTAAATTGTATATGTATGACTGTATCTTTTGCTTTGTTCTATGGAGTGCCCTATCTCCACGATGTGTCTTAAGCACTTGGCTGTAAAACAAAAAAAAAATTAATAAAACTTGTTACTAAAAAAAAAAGAATGCCAAGAATTCTGTAACAGATCTACAATCGTCTCAAAATTACAAGTGCCCAAGGGATGCTGGGGAAGAAGTAACTTGGTATACATTGGTAATGTGATAAATCTTGGAAACTGAAATTGCTAAAATCCCACAGAGAGAAGCTTGCTAACGAATGCTTTAGCGCTTGCTCTGTTAGAAAATAAGCTATTTTTGCCTCTCAGTAGCTTGTTCCCTGTGCTCTTCTTACGAATTAAGCTTGATCTAGTCTGGGTAGTTGATTAGTTATCTTCCTAAGAAAGAATCAAGCTATGGACTGGCGGTATCCAAATGCCGGATTTGCTGTCATAAAGTAAAAGAGTGCAATGTGATGAAATTCTTAATTTAAGCTTTAGAGGTAGATTTTGTTCGTTTGTTGACTTAAGGTCAGTGCTCTATTAAGCCTTTGTTTCTCTGATTTAATAATTCGTTTCTACGACCCCTTTTTCAGGCCGTGACTTAAAAGTCATATAAACATGTTGAAGCTTGCTGTTTTTATAAAACATAATAGTGAGCTAGAAATCTATGTAAACATTACAAAACAAACAATCACTTTGCGTACCAGAGTACCAGTCTTCTTGACAGCATTTTTTCTTGTGCTGGTATGCAAATTTGTCTGTCTGCCTATCCTATCTATCTATCTATCTATCTATCTATCTATCTATCTATCTATCTATCTATCTATCTATCTATCTATCTATCTATCTATCTATCTATCTATCTATCTATCTATCTATCTATCTATCTATCTATCTATCTATCTATCTATCTATCTATCTATCTATCTATCATTGCTTATTGTTTTCTACCTTCCCCTTTAAAAATGAATATAATTAGGGAAATAGCAGAAGTTCCATTCATACAGATAGTTGACCTCTACCAGCAGTTTCATGCTCATATTAATTAGCATAGGAGAGAGGAATGAGCCCCGAGGACCCCCATATTGGAGCAACTATCAGTTTGTTGTCACTCCTCTCAAAGGTACAGAAGCTGACACTGCCAATTTAGGAAAGGGTAGAACTACTGCAGAACAATGCATCTAAGCCACATTGCTGCAGGCAGCCAATAAGAAACTGTGGTTGATTGTATCAAATGAGATCTACAAGGACCTCATTGTTATTTCATTATTTCAATCCCAGTCAACCACATAATACCCCTAAACACTTCTATATCCATCATTTCATTAACTTACTCTGCAGTTGCTTCCTTCCCTAAAATCTCCTCCCACTAGGCAATAGGGGTGCATCCCCCTTGCCTGTATTTTCACTTCAGGATGGTCCACCTCCCTTGCCTCATGTCTAACCTACGAGGCAATCCCAGATCATCATCTCACAGCAAAAACAAGTCAGCTGGACAATCTTCTAGACATACAAGTTGATCACAAATTCAGAAGTAATAAACCCCAGCCAGGGAAGGAGTTTAGACTTTCATTCTGTGAGTTCTGGTTCTCAGATGGGAGTATGGGGGAGAAAGGGTTTTATGCATGCTTTCTTAGTTGTTTTACCTTGACATTAAATAAATCAAATAATTTTCAGGAATACCACACAGAATTTTATGAAAATGTAAAGTTTTAAGTCAAATATATTGTAAGTCTGTAGTAGGAGCCAATTTAAGAGATGTAGCTTACAAGATAAGTCTGTAAACGTAATAATTTATTGCCCATAATTATTTGTTGCAGTCATTTAGATTACTGCTATACTATCAAAGTGAAGCCAAGTGTTTCTAGTTTTTGATTTTTTGCACTTGGCTTATTTGAAAACTTTGATTTCAAATTATTTACAGGACTTTTTAAAATAATCCAGGTATTAATGATTACATGAAAGAATAATATATGTATTTGTATTAACTGTGTAAATTTAATTTTTAAATTAGGAGAGTTGTTCAAAGAAAGAGATTACTGCAGGATTTCTGATTCCTGAATTTTAAAATTAACAGCTCAGAGGCTGCTAAAATTGAACTGTATTTCAATTTATGTGTATATTTTATATTTATGAATGATTGACAATTGTCCTGCATCTATCTGTGGGGTGTATTCTGCCAGAAAATGAAATTGTACAGGAATAGAATCAATGTAGATATAGTTTGAGGTAGATGTGGACCTGGAACCCTGGCTAGGTTTGGAATATCAATCCTTTTTTTACATACCAGCAATCTGTAAAGGGTTTCCCTTCTATTAGAAAAGCAGCAGAATTGCATTTACTAGATTTGCTGAGTTCTTTCAAATAAGAGCAAACTGATAGATTATGCTGTACATTTTATGTAATGATGAGTACATTAGGATTATTATGGCATCGAAGGCCGGATGCTTATCTAATAATTAAATACAGCCTAACAATGTTTGAGCTGGACATGAAGAGTAGCTTTGAAACCTTTTAAATTTAATTGCAACATCTGTCACAAAAGTCAACCCCATTCTAGTAACGTCTGATGTGCCTGTTTGTATTTACCCCTGAGCTTGGCTTCACTTACTAATTAGAGTGAGTGAATGTTGTCTCCCCCCCAATACTTTTTGTCTCTTTTCCCTCTACCCATCTTTCCAAATTAAATTTTAGTGACTTGGCTGCATTATTGAGCTGTCTAGGTCAAAGTGACTTGCACAACAGTGGGAAATGAAATAGACCATTACATTTATTTAGCATTACTAAAATACTTGGGGCTTGGGTTGCTCTCTGCTGAAAGGAGAGCAATGCCATAATATGATAGTATGATTATGTGCATATGTTTGTAGTGAATGGCAGAGAAGTTACTGCAAGGCTAAAAACAGATTTGGTGTTCATGTGGAATTACCTTCTGATATTTCTTTGCTGCAGAATACAAGTTAAAAATATATTCTCTAAATTGTGTAGTATTAATCTAAGGAGGATTTTTAGGAAAGCCAATAGAAAGGAAATCTATAAAGAATTGTCAGCTAAATTACCTTTTTAAGATACGAGTGATATAAAAACTATATAAAACATATTTATGTAATGTCCCCTTTTGCTTTTCTGTGTATGCTATGATCTTAAATGTGGAAATATTAAAACATAATAGAAAAGCAAACATAGCATCATATCTACCAAGGGAAAAGAGAAAATAACAATTAGACTAAAATCACCAGCCAGTTGCTAGAAAATAATCAACCCTGACTGCCAAGACGGAAGGTCAGTGTTCTGATTCCAGTCTTTGTGGATCAACTTTCCCCATTGGTGCCTTCCAGCTGTGTTTTAACTACAGAAATTGCCAAGCATACGCAATAAGAACAGTGTGGATAGTAATGACCCTGTCCACAATGGTACAAAGTCTATCTCTGACAGTAAATACTGTGATAAGTTTTATCCAGCGAAGCAAACAGTGATCATATGCTGGCTGAGGAAAAATTCATGGCTCTGCATCATTTCTTGGAATCTATGTAGCTTTTACCTTGCACTTAGCTGTAAAGCATAGCATTCATTTCCTACATTTGTATCTGCTGCTGGTTAACTGAATAAATACTTAATGTCACTACATAATCACCAAAGTGTGCTTATTTGGCAGGTACAGGATGACACACGAATACTTGCCAATTAAAAGGGAGGTAGTCCTCTGGTTTTCCATATAAATATTTTAAATATAGTATTAGGGTGATACTTTGGCAGGGGGTAACAGTACCTGGCCATGTAGGCAAAAGCTATAGTCACCCCTTCAGTATATCATTCCAAGAAACTCTGCAGAACAGTACACAAAGGGGGCTGGAATGGCAAATTTTGTGATTTAAGCATAATGACAGATCTCAGAAAGGCAGCAGTTGAAAGTATTGCATAGGCCCAGTAGACTGCCATACCCAGTGAGGATGCGGTCTTGGGAGATGACACTAACATACTATGTACTGTATTTTCTAAGTGTTACAATTCACTTTTCGTGCATAGGAACTTATTCTTAACATTTCAGGTCATTGAATGGCTAGGTACTAAATTGAAAGCCCAAGATTCATCATCTTTGTTAGCAAAACATCCATTTAATAGGCCATTATTCTGGGCTGTTGATTGCAGGATATTAGATTGCTTATTTACAAATGGAAACTTTTCCTAATTGTCATTGACAGTAATGAAAATTGCACATCTGTTTTAAGTTCTACCAAGATTATAGGAAAAGCGGAAGTTTTTGCTTGCTAATAAAGTACAGTGAGTTGTATACCTGTACACAATCTTTTCTTGGAACATTCCAAGATAAAAACAGGACGGTATTGAGAATTTCACTTGACCCAAATCCTGCTGATTGTTACAAGTAAACCAGGGACTTTGTGGTTTAAAATAAACTAGCTTGCTTAAAAAATAAGTCACTGGAGACTTTCATGGTTGACTTATTTAGCAGTCATCTAAAGTTTGTAATGAAAACTGCAATGCAATGTGTAACAAACACATTGCAACAACAATCCAAATTGACAGAAATTACATATACATCCATTTTTTTTCTTTTCAGGGCAATGATGGAATAGCACAAAGTACAAAGTGAGCTCATTTCTGTGCATACTTAACTGTGTTAACCGTGGATTACTGTTGTGTTACATAACCGTCCCATTTGCTAACAAGCTTTTTATGGCCAACAGAAGTATGAAAAACAAACTGAGAGGTGAAGTTGCAGGTTACTGAACTAATTAGGGAATCCAACTTAGAACATTTTATCCAATATACCCAAACATGGTGAAGTTGTCCCAAGATAAACTTTTAGGTCTGTGATGGTTATCTGAATGCTCTCATATATAAAGGGGAAATGAAAATATTACATTTCACCTATTCCGGAAAATACATATTTTCATGAAGCGTGACTTGTTTTTTTCCATGTGAAAGATGACTGAGATAGCAGTCTTCCTGAAAATAATCTTGGTTTAAAGAAAGTTCTGTCAGTCTGTAACATTTACAGGTATTGTAGCATGATGCATATGTGTCACATGACTATAACCATTACTTTTCATGGTAAATATTTCCTCTTGCCATCTCAAAAGTAATTGTGATGAATTTTCACTTATTTCTAAAGTGAATGATGAATTTAGTCATTTCGTAATGAATTTAGTCTTTTGTCAAGAAAAATACCAAATAATTATTTCCATGCCCATGATATAATATAATATATTCCATGCCACCCTTCTGAATTTGATCTATATTGCTTAGACCTTTCATCAATCACATGAATATTTGCAACTGTTTTGTACTGAGTCAGACCCCTTGTTCCTATAGTCGAGAAATGGGCAATATAACACAGGGCTTTTCAACCTTTTCACCCATTGTACCACTTTTAGGATATGGCAGCATTTGAGTACCATCAGTCGCCTAGCAAGGTGTCAAAAACTTGATGACCAAAAAAAAAAAGGAAAAAAGTGATAAAGTACTGATAGTCCTCAACTTACAACAGTTCGCTTAGTGACTGTTCAAAGTTACAATGGCACTGAAAAAAGTGCCCCCCAAGCCACAGCCGAGCAAGATAGTGCCCGGCGGCGCTCTTCCTCCTGTCCAAGGTTTTCATTGTTGTGAGCATTTCTGTTAAGGATTGGGGGTGGGGTGGGGGGTGTTCGGTTTTTATTCCCCCCATCTGCTGGGTGGTTGCAGCAGGTTTTGGTCACTTCACATGACCCTGGGACACTGTGACCGTCATAAATATGAATCAGTTGCCAAGCATCTGAATGTAAATCACAAGACCCTGGAGATGCTGCAACATTCCAGTTGATCGGCGCTTCTTCTTGGCTCAGCAGAAGCACCAGGATCAGTGCTGCTTTCCAGCTGATTGGTGCTTCTTCACGGCTCAGCAGAAGCACCAGGATCAGCGCCGAGCTCCAGCTGGAGCCTGGCGCTGATCCTGGTGCTTCCACTGAGCCCTGACAGCCCCAAAGAAGTGCCGATCAGCTGGAAAGCAGCACTGATCCTGGCGCTTCCGCTGAGCCCTGACAGCCCTGCAGCTCCAGCCATCTCTCGCTCAGGCTTGTGCGGTTCAGCTCATTCCCCTCCCCCGCTACCACTTTTCTAGGATGGTCGTGTACCACCTGCCAGGTGCCAATGTACCACATGTGGTTGAAAAACCCTGATATAACACTCCACTTCATCTTGAACTGCAACTCTTCAAAACCCTTCACTTTTGCCAGTTCTGGCTGGAGATTTAAAAAATTGTGCTTCAGCAACATCTAGAAGACCATAACCCTGATCTAATCCCATTTTTTTCTTCCAAATGGCAAACAAAAGTGTTGCCTAGTCTACTGTCCCACCTAATAATATTTTAAGCTAGGAATCTACTTCATTACAAGCTGGATATTTCTTATGATGGTTCTTGCAATAAATTGTTCATCTCTGCAAATATGTATGATAAAACTTTTAGAATCACATCTAGATAATACAGACTATATTTTTTTAATTGCATAAAAGTGAAGCATATGAAGAAGTGAATTTGTGGACCAATCAATATATATCTCTGGGTGTGCGCAACATAATATAAAGAAGTCCGGTTGATGCCCAAACATCTTTTGTGCTGGATTTTTCTTAATGTAGTTTCCTTCAATAAAAGAATAGAAACTAAGTTCCTAGATCATTTTGCTTGGCAGCACATTCAGAAGAGAAAGGGGCTTTTTTTTATTACTTCTCAGCTCCTTCTCACACAAAGACATATTGTATTTTAAAAAAAAATCTTAGTTAGTAATATCTCCTGTCACAAGTCATCAGCATTCTGCTTTTTTGATCTGGCTGCAGTTGATAATGCAGTTTTATAAACTTATTGTACCAAATACAGTGATATTTCACAAAGATAAGCCCTAGATAGATTTTGTTTGTTTTTGATGATGATGTTTCTTTTATTGTTTCCAAATATTTAACAGAGGGGGGAAAATGGCATGATGGGCATGCATGTAAGGACATCTATTAAAGATCTCTATAAACATCTCTCTTCCAATATACTTGTAGAAATCATATATTACTTAATTTTTTCATAGTTTATTTTATTATCTTGTATATATAATCTGCATATTCCTAGTAAAATCACTCTGTAGCAGCTAGTTCAGATCTTATTGACTGTTTGTGTACTATTTCAGAAAAAAAATCCATTTTTTATTTCTGCTATAACTTTCACCAAGGGGATCATGAATATAATCTTATATAAGATACGTATATGTTCCTCCTATGCTTGCTGCTTTCCATACTCATTCCATTATTTTTGTTTCTTGTTATCTTTCGTTTTTTATATTTGACAGTTTTCTGTTTCTCCCATTTCTATTGATGTTATTTGCTAATCTGTTTTGGTGTCATATTGAATCAGTGGTTTCTTTAAAATTTCATGTAATTAAGCCTCAATGAAAAGTCTCGATATTTGGGGGAAATTGTAAAGTATGAAATTCTTACTGTATTTATTTGTGGGGGGAGGCAGTTTTTCTCAAAATAATTTATCTTTGAAATGGATGGGTAGTGTTAGACCAGTCTTTCTTAATCTTGTAAAGGTGGACCATTAATAAGCATTTGAAAAACACAAAGACATCCCTCCCCTATTTAAACTAAGTTCCTTTGCCTAACTTTTCATGTTTAAAACCATGTCAGTTCACATTTTTGGACAAATAAGATTAAGCGCAATCACAAAAAGGTTAACAAAAACTATTTGTTTGTAGGATTGTAAAGAGTTAACCTGTGGTAAGATAGGTGGCCAATAAATTGGATAAATAGATATAATTCATTTACTGACTACTGTGATGTTTATTTATTACACACTAAATAATATATGCACTTTGTAAAAAAGGTGGCACTTTCAGGTATAATAAGTTAATATATAGAATATTTTTTTTTAAAAGAAATCCCTTCTCACCCTTGTGAGTAGTATGTGTTTTCTTCAGTATTGGGTCCTCCACCAGAGGCCTGGAAGTTTGAGGATTCTGTGCAGTATCTTAGTTGTTCCTGGCATTGCACTCTTCTGGAGCTTTGATGATGTTCCTGATGATGATGATGTTGGAACCATTCTCCCAGCTTAGGAGTCCAAAGACCTGAGTGCTCCTACCATCACTGGGACCACTTTGGGTTTACTTTCCATGCCTGCTCTAGTTCCTCCTTCAGCTGTGTGTGTGTGTGTGTGTGTGTGTGTGTGTGTGTGTGTAATTAAATATATTATAAGGTCACTGGCCCTTGGCAAAACTTGAGAAATCATAGAAAAATCCAGTTATGAAAACTCAAGCAGAGGCTTCTTAAAGATACAGCACTTTATTTTCGATCAAAATAAGTCCTGGGTAGGAACACAATCTGAACACTGGCAGCGTTGCGTTCAGAAGTGCCATACCTTAGAAAGTTAGTAGCATTGCTTTATAAAGTTTGTTAGCCAATGAAAATCAGACAACAGAGTCATTACATTAAAAGGAAGACATCAATCATTCCTGTACACTCTCTTATTCCCTCCTTCAGTACATCCCATCTATGTACATGTTTCCCATGCTTGCATGAAATTTGTCCCTGATGCAAACGCTGATTACAGAAGCAAGATAGCAATAGTTAGGCTAAACAATTTATTTTTGTTCCAGTTACAGAACCCTTCAATATAATATTATAATAAGAGAGCCAGTTTGGTGTAGTGGTTAAAGTGCTGGCCTACAAGCTAGGACACCATGAGTTCTAGTTCCAGTTCGATCTTACCATAAAAGCTGGCTGGCTGACTTTGGGCCAATCACTCTCTCTGGGGCTGCTGGAGTGGGGCCCCAGTTATGGATCTGAGGGGAGTGGGTGAAGGGTGAGGTATTTGTGATGGGGGGGCAGGGAGAGCAAGAAAAAAGGAGGAGAATTTGCTCCTGAAGGTTATTTCAGGGTTGTGAGGGTTGTGTGGAGCTGAGGCGATAAAAGCTCCGGAATGCCAATCAAGGAGAATATTTCTGGCTCAAGGTTAAAATGAAGGGTCCTTGGGGGGGGTGTCTCTGAGGATGGTGGTTTTCTTGCAGGCGTTTCAGGACCCAAAGTGGGATAATAAGTGAACTGATGATGTTATCTAGTTTGGGTCATGAGACGTCTAAAAGAAACCCACGAAGCTCAAAGAGGACCAAGGAATCCACAACCGCCCTCCTCTTCCTCCTCTTCTCTTCTCCTCCACTCCACAAAGCCCGCTCTCTTCTGGCACTGCTGATGTTACCTAGTTTGGATCATGAGACATCTGCAAGAAAGCCACCTAGCTCAGAGAGCACCAAGGACTCCACAGCCGCCCTCCTTCTCCTCTTCTCCTCCTCCACTCCACAAAGCCCGCTCTCTTCTGGCACTGCTGATGTTACCTAGTTTGGGTCATGAAACGTCTGCAAGAAATGCTGAATGGAAATGGCACCTTGCCTTTCTGACAGATGTAACAGAGCTACTCAACAGTTTCAATGTGCAACTTCAAGGAAAGGGGAAGCTCATTTGTGATATGCATTCACATGTGAAAGCATTTGAAGTAAAATTGGACATACTCTTTAAACAAGTGAGGGAGGAAAACTTCTGCCATCTTCCCACAACTCAAAAAGTATTTGCAGAAAAACCAGCAGTTGCATTCCCAAACAAAACATATGTGGATTTACTGGAAATGTTGTATATTTTCTTCACTTAAAAACTCATTCAAATAATTGACCAATTCATTTTTCTTGTTTCATTTTTTCATTTTATACTTGATTTTACATTGTTCTATAATGATTAATTTTTTTCAAACTATAGTCCGACCCCCCAACAGTCTGAGGGACAATGAACTGGCTCCCTCTTTAAAAAGTTTGAGGACCCCTGGTGTAGAGAATCATGCAGATGATCTTGAGACAAATGGGCAAGAAGCAAAGAAGACTGAAACATTCCTTAAGTTGTGAGAAAAAACTTGGGAAGAAAATCACCATCAGGCTTGCAAGATTCTGTTAATAGTCAGTTTCAATAAAATATAGCACTTGTCTTTCTATGGAATCATTTTACTGATCTGCTCTAACTCACAGGGTTGATATCGGGTGGTGATCTGATGTGAAGAATCTATTATGTTTGGAGTTTGGATGAAGGATTTCAATCTTTCTCTAGGCAGTTTTGCAAACAGAAAAAAATGAGCTTTCTCCCTTTTACTGTCCCATGATTAGTTGTAATTAGGAAATGCAAGTAAACATTTTATGAATAAGACTTTATGAGACAACTCCTATGTGGGAAATAAGGCAAAATAACTCTTTAGTTTTGATTTTGCAAAGCACATGTGTTGGATAGTTTAAAACACATTTTGGTTTTTGCAGATAATAAATTAGCAAGCAGATTGTACATAAACAATAGTATTTTACTCTAATTGCCTAATGCATATGGGTATTTTCTTCTTTTTTTTCTCCTTTAAATTAAGGTGGCTTTCTAAAGTATATTGTGGCATTTCCTGTTCAGCCTGGCTTTTATATGATATAGTGCTTGTGGTATGTGAAATGTTACTCGTTGCCATGGCAATAGATAGCTGACCTAAACTGAGGAAGGAAATGATATGTCAGAAAATCTTGAACTGGGAAACGGCAAGGCATTGTATTTCTGGGTTGTAGAAAGTCCTTTGAAGCACATATACTGAGCCCATTTTCATGTGTAAGTCTGGCAACTACTACAGTACTGGTCTATTTTTAGGTTTTGAAAAACTATGCAGCTTGAAGATTACAGTTCTCCATTTTTACTGGGATGAAATTCAATTTTCGGTAGACAGTGTAGCCATGTTATTATTCAGATACAAAAAATATTGCAAAATCGGTCTATGTGGATGCAAAAGTGTCTAAGACTAGTATTTTTCCCCATATTTAATTTCCAGAAATTTGCTTCCAAGATTAAAATCGATAATCTCTTTAAGAAGAGAATAGATTTTCTTTGATCTTTTATTTTGAACAGATCTTGCTGAAAACTAATCTTTTTTGTTTTGTTTTGCTTTTTCCTCTTCACTTTCTCTTTCCATTCCCCTTTTTGGTGGCGCTTTGTGCCCAGTTAAGATCTAACTCTTCATAAGGGCTTTCCTTTTGAATGTTACCTATGAGTCTTTGTTTTTAAAAAAATATTTTATAGGAAATTATTTTAATTATGATTACTTGTATATATGTTAAAATATTTTGACTCTATAGTTGATGAGATTCATATACATCACTTTGACTGAGAGCTACAGACCTACAGTGATATAATGGGCAGGTACCATTTATGCCATCCCCACCCCCATACCCTGCCAGTTAGAGCAAGCATCTAATTTAAAATATCTCATGCAAATGACTGTTTAGCTTCTGTTTGAATAAATCCAAATAAGGCAGCCTGCCATCTATCTTGGTAATTGTGTCATGATGAAATTTCACCTAGGAATATTCAATTGGAATCTGCCTTTCTATGACATATGTGGCCCCACAAGATCGTAAACTTTTAACATTATGTGATTTTTAGTGATATTAATATACGTTAGCTATATTATGTATTTTATATGTGGGCCAAGACAATTCCTCTTCAATCAGTGTGCCCTAGGCAAGCCAGAAGTTTGGACACCCATGGATTAAATCCATTACTCTGCGTCCTGCCACAAAGAAAGAACAATACTTGTCTTTCTTATATATTACTTCTTTTAAATTATTATAAGAGTTTTATTATATCCTCCTTCAATTATCTTTTCTCACAATTAAAAATATCTTTACCTCCTTCAGAGGACTTAGTTTCATTTGTCTAATTCCTATTGCGGTTTCTCAGGATCTGTCTTAAAATGTGCTGTCTAGAACTCCACACAGTAATAGTGGTGGAATTTGACCAGAGCAGAAAAAATGAATGATTACTTTCCATGATTTGGATATTATATTTTATAACACCCCACTTAATATCTTTTTCAAGTATGATGAGAAACGATTGATTGGTACAATTTTTCCATCCATTGATGAGTACAATTTTTGAGTAAACTGTGTATCCATTTAATTGTCATTTAATTATTGGCTGCAATAATCTGACACTTTATCAATTCTTCAGCCAGGTTCTTCTCTACCTTCATCTGCATACAAGAAATTCAGGTCACTTTCCCCCAATATTCATCTACATGCTACTAAACTCTCCTGTCTATAATCTTCAGTTAGCTGAAGTTGTACATTATAGAACAACAATTTCTGAATCAAGATATCTCAAATGCATTAATTTGAAGAATGCATACAAAACCCAAGAGTCATTTCCATGGAACTGAAATTTCAAAGTTCTTAAGATTAGTTGTACTCATAAACATATGGCCTCTGCAGTGTAACACATCAGTTGTGGTCACATGATCATGATTTCCAATGCTCCCTGCTAGTTTCCATAAGCAAAAGCAATGGGGCAGCCAGCAGAAAGTCTAAAATCACTCCTGCTCACCCTTCTTTTTTGCCTGCCTATGGTCATTCTGTTTATCTCTTTTAAGTAAGTAAATATTGACAAAGGATGACCTAAGGATTATTTATTGGTTAGTATCAAGTCAAGGATAGCTGATTCTTTTTTCTGCCTTCTGAATAAGAATGTTATCAGCCAAACAAATAATGCATTTCTTGGAATAACTTCATTTGGTAAAGTTTGTCTTTCAACAGTTGTTTGGCTGATTAAAACCGCATTCATTATAAATTCATTGTTTCTTGAAAAGTCTGCAGTTTGCTTTTGGAAGGTATCATCAACATCTTTTTGTTTAGATAGTGATAATAAGTATTAATAATGATTTTGTTTTTCCCTTCAAATATTAAAAAATACATATTAAATTCACCATTAGAAAATCAGAACTTGTAGCAGATGACCAGGCTGAGCTGCGGGAGAAGTCAAAACACATCACGAATCCCTGCACGCCCACAAGAGATCTAAATTGTTAAGTATATTTGATCAATTGGCCAATGCTACTCACTCAAAACATTGATACCTTGCCAGAACACTGATAAATCAATACCTTGCCAGAACATTTGATACCCAAAAAATGCTGTATGATGGAAACCGTCAGAAAGAAAGTGAAGGCTGAGTAGACCATGAAAAACTTGGCGTCAGATATTAAAAGATGACTTATGGACAGTGGACATCAAATGTGAAGATGCCAAAGACACCGCCATGGATAGGATTCATTGGAAGAAGTTTGTAACCCTATGTGCTTCTCATGAAAGGAACCAATGATGATAATGATGACTCATTCAAGCTATTTTCTTGTTCTTTTTCTTCTTTCTCCTCCTCCTCCTCCTCTACAGAAAGATTCCTTTATAGTAGTATTTTTAAATGAAACAGAATTATTGAGAAATGAATTAAAATGAAACCCATTACATCATGTATTTGTATAATCTATAAATTGTTGAGGCATACTTTGGGAGCAGCTCAAAATCTCCAAGGCTGCTTCTCAATCACGTAAAATACATTTCTTTTAAGGAAAATGCTACTATCACATCTGTGACATAGAACAAGCTTAACTTCAAAGAGATTGACAGATTATTGAGTACTTGCAAAGCCCTGCTGGCTTTTCTGGACAAGACATAAAATACAAAGGAAAGATTGGCCTGTGAAATTATTCTTTCTTGAAATCCATTGGAGAGGATTATATTACAGGAGCACATTTTAATTAGTTTATCAATATGTGTGTGTTTCTGTTTGCCTATGAAGGGTAGGTTTGATTTTACGTTAATGCGTATTTTGTTAAAATAAAGATAATGTGAAATATGGCAATAATGTCAATAGCTCATGAATGTTGTTAATTATGGGATAACAAGAAAAGCATAAAATGCCTCTAGCATTCTAAGCAGAAAAATCCCTAGTTGGAGAAATGTAGAAAGGATGATTGCTGATTTGCAGTAAATACAGATGTTACATTCCTTGTGTCCAACTGCTTCACATAAAGACCTTAGGGAAGAGATTGTACAAGATGAAATCACAATCATCTAACAGAATTTTAAAAACATTTGTACTGGAAAAATGAAATGCTTAGGCACAATATGGGTGATACAGAATGAGAAATGCAGTAATGATATATAAAGATAGCAAATGCATTCAAAATACAGAGGATTACCAAAATTTGACATTGTTCAATAAAAGAGAATATAGGTACCTCAGGGTTGAAGTACAGAGAAAAGCAACAAAGATGATCAGGGGACTGGAGGCTAAAACATACAAGGAACGGTTGCTGGAATTGGGTATGTCTAGTTCACAGGTCGGCAACCTGCGGCTCTGGAGCCGCATGTGGCTCTTTGAGCCTTCCCCTGCGGCTCACAGCCTCCTCTGCCATTTGCAGAGAGAGACAGAGACAGAGAGAGGCACTTGCGCTTCCCTTCTCTCTCTCTCTCTCTCTCTCTCTCTCTCTCTCTCTCTCTCTCTCTCTCTCTCTCTCTCTCTCTCTGTGTGTGTGTGTGTGTGTGTGTGTGTAAAAAAGAGAGTGGACTCACGGTGTTCTCCGATGAGCTGAATAGCTTATTGGGCGGGGCTCCTCCCTTTGCTGCGTCTCTGCAGGAAGCAGGAAGGGGAGGAGAGAGCTAGCTAGCCCAGCTATACTGACTCAGGAATTCTGGGAGTTGAAGTCCATGAGTCATAAAAGAGCCGAGGTTGCCTACCCCTGAGCTTGTTGGAGAACAGCTTGAAGCCAGCTTGCCAGGTGAGCAGAAGATCGGAGCTCGCTCACTCGTATTATTAGCACGCTATATGCACATGCCATACTGTAACCATTATAACTGTTATATAAGTATATGCACAGGCTCCCTTGTTATTCAGCCCTTGCTCTGATGATGTCAACAGTTTGTTGACGAAGTGTTTTGTTTTCGGTGGGAAACGGGTCCAAGTGGCTCTTTGAGTGTTTTGGGTTGCCTACCCCTGGTCTAGTTTAATGAAGAGAAGGACAAGGGGTGACATGATAGCAGTGTTCCAATATTTCAGGGGCTGCCACAAAGAAGAGGGAGTCAAGCTATTCTCCAAAGTGCCGGAAGGCAGGACAAGAAGCAACAGATGGAAACTAACCAAAGACAGAAGCAACCTAGAACTAAGGAGAAATTTCCTGACAGTTAGAACAATTAATCAGTGGAACAACCTGCCTCCAGAAGCTGTGAAGGCTCCAACACTGGAAGTTTTTAAGAAGAGACTGGACAGCCATTTGTCTGAAATGGTATAGGGTTTCCTGCCTGAGCAGGGAGGTGGACTAGATGACCTCCAAGGTCCCTTCCAACTATTATTATTATTATTATTATTATTATTATTATTATTATTATTATTATTATTATTATTATTATTATTATTATTATTATTATTATTATTATTATTATTATTATTATTATAGTCCTTGGTGCTCTCTGAACTTGGTTGTTTGCAGACATTTCATTATCCAGCTAGGTGACAACATCTTGCATTGTTTGTGCTTTTATTTTACTGGCTATTTCAAGAATGTTTTTAATTTCACAGAAAACATTTGTAAGATCTCTATATCAAAGTCCAAGCTTAAAGATTTGTATAAAATATTTAACCTACATTTCAAGAAGTGATGACATATCTTTTTAATACATTTTTCAGTGGATACCTGTGTAGCTGTTAAAAATCAGAAATGTCATAACTTTTCTTTGGATCAGATGCTCTGATATTAGAACAAGTTTGATGTAGTGTTTAAGGTGCTGACTTGAAAACTAGGAGACACAGCTAACACTTCACATTGTTACGAACAGATAATAATAAGCAACATTTGCCTATCCCAGGTCCTTGCAAAGAACTCAATAGGTGGATAAAAATGCTGAATCCAATCTAGACAGCTGACTGACTATGCGACCAATATGATAATAATAATGAAGACAACAACAGAGAGTAAATGCTGTCTCTGCAAAGATACCTAAAGATATAGTGGACCAACTAATTAACTGCTGCAAGAAGATTGCACAGACTGACTACAAACACAGCATGACAAAGTAGCAACAAGGTTACATTGGAATATCTGCAAAAAATACAACTTGCCTGCAAGCAAGAAGTTGTGAGGCCATAAAATAGACAAAGTAATAGAAAATGAAGAAGCCAAAGTCCTCTGGGACTTTAGAATTCAAGCAGACAAGCATTTGCCACATAACATCCAGACATAACAATAAGAATGACAAAAAAATCTGGATAGTAAAAATTGCAATACCCGGACACAAGAGAGTAGAAAAGAAACAACTGGATAAAATCACAAAATACAAAGACCTGTAAATAGAAGTGGAATGATTGTGGTAAAAGAAAGTAAAATAATATCATTAGTAATAGGCATCTTGGGTGCAATTCCAAAATATTTGGAGCACCTCTTGAACACCATTAGTCAATTACAAAAGACAGCTTTACTTGGAACAACTTTTGACAGATACCTTTGATATTATTAAATAACATCTGTCTGTCCCAGGTCCTTAAAAAGAACTTAATAGGTGGACAAAAATGCCAAATTCAGTGTAAACATCTGGCTGACTGCAATCAACCAAACTAATAATGCAAGTGTCATAATAGATCAGTTTGAAGAGTTGCTCTGAACATATTACACTTCAACTTAAAAATGGCTTTTCTTTTAGAAATTATTGTCTGTATTAATTTCTGTCTAGAAAAAATACAGTCAGGGAACAGTTTCTTCTAGCCAAGCATCTTTTAAATTAAAATGATATTTAAATAGCCTTTTTCAGGGTATCATTTGGGACCAATTTCTTTACCTACCTAAACAACATATAGGTTTGCAAGGTTTTTCTTTCCTTTCAAAAGAAAACAGATTCTGGTTATGATGTATGAAATTGTTTTTAGCATTTAATTAATAGAATGGTGAAAGTTCCACCAATACCAGCCAGTTTTAAAGGATAGGTGGTGCTTCATGTAATATTATGCAGGCTTTTGCTAATTAATGTGTTGAATTATGTGGCAGCATGCTTTTAGGATTTTCTTTTTCCTTAAAAAGGGTTAATAGACAACTTCGGTTGCAAGAGCTTAATGCAGAGGCATTGGCGACTAGACAGATGGTTTTTGTATGCAAAAGATTGAATGAACATCTAGGTATATAATGCCTGAAATAAATTTAATGCCTCCGCATGACAATGCTGGTTATGACCCTATGTAAATATGAAGATTAGCTTCATTAATGCAAGCCTTGTAAAATAAATGTTCTCCAGCATGAGATGGAGAATCCACCAATGGGTTTAGACTATCTTCCTGCCCAATAAGACTAAGTCTGTCAGAGTTAATACGCCTCCTGCTGGGCTGATGCTCCCCAGACACGACTTAGTCTTCAGCCCAAACAGGACGCGTGTTGACTCTGAAGGCAGGTTGTATCATATCCATTGGTGAATTCTCCTCCTAACATCCCAAAACAAGCAAAAATACTCTCAGCCCGTAAATCGCCGATAAAACAGCTGAGCGTCGGGCTTTCCTTCTCTCTCCCGCTGAACAGCTGAGCGGCGGCCTCCGGGCCTGCTCGCGGGCCGATCGGCGCGCCCGCCGAAGGGAGAAGATTCAAATTTGAGCGGAGGCTGCAGGGGGGAGCAGAAGGGCACAGCCTAGGCTCGCGCAGCCCGCTCGTTGTCTCCCGGATCCCAGCGCTGCCGCGGAGCAGCTGCTTATCGCCCCGGCCGGAGGGCAGAGACTTAATTTCTCGCTGCCTGGAAGCAGCCGGCGGCGGGCAGATTCGCCGCGGCCGCCAAACAGCTGAGCGTCGGCTTGGAGCCACGCTCTTACGAATCCTCAGCCCGAGCATTGGAAGGGCACAAGGCCCTGGGAGCCTCAGCCGGGCCAGGAAAAAAGCTGTTTCTTGCACCTCTCCTGCACACAGTCCAGAGCCACGATCTGACAGCTCTAACGGACTGGAGTTTTGGCGCGCAAACAGCGGCCGCCATTTTGAGACGCATCGGCCTCACAGGGAAGGCCCAGTAACTGTCTGCCTTGATTCAGGGCCACAGACAGGCCAAAAAGCCTGCAAAAATAATAGAACTGCTATTGAGACTTGGGTCCAAAATCTGGTTAGACCCTCACGTCAGGCAAGCCACTACACTGTCTCAGCCACAGTCAATCTACAGCCATTTGGTGTCTGGACAGGGCGGCCATTACAGCCCAGTTAATTAAGGCCTCCACTGGCACGGCTAACCCAGATTCTGGTCGGCATCCGCCTTCCCAGGGCATCCCAAGCCCTAGCCTCAGTCAGGCAGACACTATTAGCGTGAGCTGGCACGCCTCTTGGCACCGCCGCCACCACCTAGGCTTCGTGTGCAGGCACAGTTCACTCTGGTGACAGCCGCCACCATAAGGAGAGGAGTGTGCAGGCACAGATCACTGAGGTGATAGCCGCCACTGATCGGCCAAAGTGCGTGCCGGCACTCGCCGATTGCGGTTCAACCGCTACTGAGAGATATCTTGAAAGACGCCCAGCCGCGCGCCACAGCGCCTTGGAAGGCATTGTCAGCCGCTTGGAGCCTTGAACGGGGGCGTAAGGGCGCTTAGGTGATCACAGCCCCGGAGCCTTGACGGCACGTCAGCCTCTGTTGCACCATTAACCTGGTGCTCGGCTCCTGCTCCTGATACACCAAGGCCACTGGCCACAGGCTATAATGGCTGACAACGCAGTTACTCAGTCTGCGCAGGGCGCACCCGGCACTCCCGCTTCAAACAAACGCAGGTCCTCCAAGCAGGAGGCAGCGGGAAAGATCAGGGCCAAGGCCATCTCTGCTAAGCGGACCTCTAAGGCTGCTGAAAAGGAGGCTAGCAGGAGACATACTGCACTTGAGAAGCAGTTCTCCAGAGCTCAGCAGCTAAATCAGGGGGAACAGGTACCCCTGGCCCCTCAGGAGAGCTCACTTGCTATCCCGCTGTTTGGCCCACCTGCTCCAGCAGCTCAGCAGGCCTGGTCTCCGCAGGGCCTACCAATACAGGGCACGGCTCTGTTTACAGACCGTGGGTTAAGCCCACAGGTATTGCCCCCCCCTGCAAGGGTTCACTTGGCTCCTGAGGCCACATTCACGCCCACAGCGGCGGGCCTCCGTCCCCCTGAGCCACAAGGGGTGGGGCCCGAACAGCTCCAGGCGTTACTCGCCCAGGCATATGCCCAGGGCATGGCCGCCTCCTCCTTGCAGAACCCTAGACCGGGGGCCACTGTTCCACTGCAATCACAGGAGGCAATGCCGGAGTATCCGGAGTCGGTTTATTCCGACTACTCCCCCCAAGATCGGGACTCAGGCCCCGAGGAATATGGGTCGGCGGGCTTCCAATTGTCGGAAGACGAGGAGTCGGCACCAGACCCCTCTCCTTTCGTTGGCCTTTTTGACCTGAGTCTGTTTAAATCGCTCCTGCTCAAGGCCACCACATCGGCTAACATTAGCCCAGAGCAG